>JAXCHB010000140.1:0-1200000 GCA_036926305.1 Uropetala carovei
GGGAGAGGGAGAGAGGGAGAGAGGGAGAGGGGGAGAGGGGGAGAGGGGGAGAGAGGGAGAGAGGGAGAGAGAGGGGGAGAGAGGGAGAGAGCAGCAAACGGTCTCCGCAGCGTTAAAAGGTTTCCGAAGCTCAATTTTCTGAACTGCTAGTTCTCTTTCGTCACAGTCACATGATTTCCACGAGTTTCCATCCGCTCGAGGAGAATAGGTTGCTCTTTAGAGTGCGAGAAGGGGGGAGGGGGGAGGTGGTGGAGGGGGAGGGGGGAAGCGTCTAGGGGAGGGGGAAGAGAGGATAGGAAAGGGAGGGAGTGCGGAGTGGGAGAAAAGTGCGAATCGATGTCGGAGACCATCTCGTAGTATGGGTTTCCGCAAAAAAAAGAGTTCCGCGTTGATAATTGTATTCGAATTAAAAGGTAAAGTGCAATAAGGGGGGTAGGGAGGGAGAGAGAGGGGGGGGGGGCGGTAAATCTGGTCCATTTCGAAGGGATTCGAAAAGAGTGAAATAAGAGAACGCCTGGAGACTGTAAAAGTGCGTCTGAGAAAGTCGGGGAGTGGCTTGGTCGTGAGGAGGCGATAGATTTTTAGCGGCTTTGCCAAAACTTCTTTGCGGGCGGTAATGGGAGAAGATGCGATGTTGCGTTTGGAACGCTTTGAGTGGCGGGAAGCTGCCTTCTTTTATTTATGCTTGCTTTTTATATTCCATCTGCGGCAAGGTGGCGAGAGGGACATCAAAAGGGACTATCGGGGCGGGTGGAGCGAGACGGGTTTGGAGGGGGTGTCGGGATAAGGGCGAGTTCTTTCGGGTAAGAGAATGGGGGTAGGGGAAGGGTAGAGAGGTCCCTGCTGTAGGGGCTTTCGAAAGCCGGGTAGAGGATACAGGTTGGCCAGAAGACAGAGATAGCAGCAGGAAGAATATATGTATGTGTGTGTGTGTGTGTGTATGCAAACAGGATGGATGGCTAAAAATGAACACTTGCTGTACAGATAATAATAATGAAACGAGAAACAACATTTTCTCTGTCAAATTAGCATATATCACGCAGAAATCATTTCAAAAATACACATATGCAACAATTTCATTGAGACGTCCGACTCTCCGTAATGAAACATACCAAATCAAAATTCATTAGTTTCCATTTGCTCATCCTCAAGTAAGTTTAATATTTTTTAATTTGAAGCTTACGTGAAAATCTCATCTACATCGTTTCATCTCCAATATTTTTCCGCATCTTTTCTCAAATTTAACCGTCGGGGCTCCTTTTTAGGAAGCAAAATGTCCATCTCTCATCCTCTCCCGAACATATCTTAGGAATGTGAGAAGGCGAAAAATTCCTAACTTTACAGGGAATCTCTAACTTCACATTCATTGCTATACACTCACGCACGCAAGTTACATTTCATCCTTTCCATCTTCTTATATCTTAGGAAGTTAAATAAACTTAATAGACTTCTCCGTATCGAACTACGCTTCTTCACAAAATTATTCCGCTTAATTTAGGAAATTCGGAGTGTGCTGATGATGTCCGAATTATCACGTGCACGAATAGTACCTAACCTGGGTTTAATTTCATCCTTATGACAATAATGGGATACGCATTATCTCGTTCTTTAATTCTTTCACTCGTAACTGCCATAATTATTCTTCGTGATTCCGTCGTTTGCTTCCTCTTCTGTCCTACTCATTTTCATTAATGTATCGAACATTTTCTTGCGGTCAAAGACAACCGTTGAATGAATAAACGTGCTTTAACTTGTGTTTAGCGGATTGCCATTACTCGTTCTCTCTTTGCGTGCTTTTCCTTTATCCGAACCCTAACCACTTTCCTCTTCTCCCTCCATTCCCATCTTTCTGTCGCCCTTGCACGCCCTTTCCTTAACTTCTTACCAATTGGTTCTTTTGAGCATCGGATGGAACGCTCCGCACTGCTTAATCCAATTGGCGCCTCAGAAATTCTCTTCTTTTTCGCTTCTCCGTCCCACCCCTCGCGAGGAGGGCAGGCCCCCCTCTCCGCCCCTTTCATGAAGGGCAGACCTCCCTCTTCGCCCCTTTCATGAAGGGCAGCCCTCCGCCTTCTCCGCACGCTCCTACGCCAATGCTTAACTCCTGTACGTGACCGCACTTTTGGATCAATCCCGCACCATTCAAAAGAATTCGGGCATGTATTTACGGGTGTCATTTTTTCGCCTTCGCCGAGTTATAATGACATTCAGAGTAAAAAGGCCACCTGTACGCGTTGGTGTTTCGGATTTAACTTGTTTTGCAATTTAGGTTTCCACAGACTTGGTGCTACAATGTAATATTTAAAAAATTTATATTACGGTAAATCGGCCGAAGAAGACCCCAGTTATTCCTTTAAGATGAAATTGGAAGCGTTTGAGACCGATGAGCTATATTTCGCGCATATATCGTTGAAAATGTTCAAAAATATTAATCCGACAAATGTTCTCGAAATGGAAAGCTAGAACTGAATTCGTGCTCACAATAAAATCGCCCTTTTCCTAAATTAATAAATAATATAAAAAACCAAGATCGTCTCTATGCGAAAGTTGACCTCACATCTTCGCCCCTTCCAAGCCCCCTTCTCCTCCTTTGGGCCTCACACGAAAATATCTTCGGGTGACAATTCTTCTGAAAGAGAGTTAATTCTCGAGATATCTTTCTCGCTTCCACTGATTGTTCCTCTTTCTTTCTCTATCTGCATTCTAAGAGCTGAAAATAGTGTTAATAATGTTGCTTCCTAACTGAACGAATAACCTTGGGGTTTCAAATAGGATTAAAAGAGTGCGGCCCTCTCATCGCTTCGATGCTGCTGCAGGCGAATGGAAGATACTTACTAGCTAGAGGACCAATAAAGAGATGTCTAATAGAATCGAAGTTATCGATTCGGTCTTTATGGAATTCGTGATCAAGACCCTTGCCCTAACATTTAGTTCGAAGTAAAACACAATGCACGCTAATGGAGTTATAGAAGTGATTATGTTTTATAAATCGTATTCCAAATAAATCTAAATCATTTGTTCTAAGCGAAATGGATTTTCTCTCTGTATATCCTCATAGGAAATTCAATTGCGTAGCATTCTGTAAAATGTAGTAACCCTCGCCGAGAGCTATTCGCTAGAGGTATTTTCATTCGGCTAACGCTGCTAATAACAAAATCGAATCAAACAAATTTTAGCGAAAAAATCTGTGCAGATAAAAACGAAATAGGAGCGGTGAAAGAGAGGTCATTTAAGTTTTTTCGTGTTCGTCCAATCACCCCTTTAACTCTCAGACACAATAAAGCGCTCTTCGCAACCGAGAATACGTCCAACAACACCACCGTAGACACAGTCACTGCCCTTGCCACTGGCAAACCCAACTCCCATTCACGCATTCTCCCTCTCTCTCTCTCTCTCCACCCCTCACCCTCTCTCCAGTCGCCCACTCAGCCTCTTATCCTATTTCCCTTCATTTACACCCCTCAAAACCTCTCTCTCTTTTATTTTTTCAACCCCACCCACCCCCTCCGCGCACACTCCTGGAGCTGCCTAGCAGGAATTATTCGATTCTTAGGAGGGGATGGAAAGAGTAAGGGAGGGTATTGAGAGGGAGAGAGTCCTTTCGCCCCTCCTTCCCCCCTCCCTTCCTCCGCTCCTTTCCTCGCTTCGCCACCCCTCGCTACTCTATTGACTCGCGGGGGAAAACAAGTAGAGGTCCGAGGCAAAGTCAATTTTCTGCGTCTACTCGTCTTGCTTGTCCTAGGAAAGGGGCGAAGGGGGAGGGGGAAGATTGGGGAGGAGGGGGGAAGGGGGAGTAAGAATACTAACCGCGGTGGAGAATGTGTAGCAATCATTTAGATTCCTTCTCTCCGGCTCCTCGTTCCTGCGATTGCATTCTTTCACGCAAAGTTTTTCAGAGGTGTGAGTCTTCATTTTTTGCCAGCTTCCCTTTTTATCGTTCGGATCACGTTCTTTTTGTCGCGGTAATTTTTTCATCGAATCGCTTTGAACCTAGTTTTTAAAAGTATTTTCGAGATTATAAGAACCATCCTTTTCCGTGCCGAAATATAAAAGACGAAAAGTTCATTTGACGAAAGCAAAAAAATCGAATTCGATATGCTGGAAGCGTCCTTCAATTCCTTCTAGATGCTCCAACATGCAGTCGACTCTCTTCTATTCCTAAGGGTTTACAGATTTGAAGAAAATGTGTTTTGCTATTTTTCACAAGAGAGGAATAAACGCATCTCAACATTGCGGTTTCAAAATAATTCGATTTTGCGTTGAATGATAGGAAATAGTTTGGAGAATTTTGCATATAGCTCAACAGAGAAGCTTAAGTGTGAATGGAATTTTTGCTTATGAAATAGTCTTCCGTATGAAATAATCTTTTTATGAGAAGATTCACTTACAATTAGTTGCGTCTTTTGTATATGATGTGTAGATGCTAATAATTTAGCCTTAAATACGATTCCTTCGCAGAAGAATACAACGCAGTGCATGTATTAAAAAAAGGGATTTATAAATAATTTAATCGACATCTCGTGTTTTAGTGGGCATTAGAAACATTACTACAAGCGTCTTACCGGTGGATTCCTTTGCGTTCGTTTTTATTCTTCCTTTCCGTCTCATCTCCGCCCTTCTTTCCTTCGTTATCCTATCCTAGTGACCCTCTCTCCCTTTCGCCGCTCTTAACATCGAATTCCCTTTTTCTTCCCTCCGGATCATCATCATTCCCTCTTCTCCCTTGGGAACATTCCCTCCGAGTGCCCGAGAAACTAGATCGGTCAAGTTACTACAGCACCAGCGCCATCACCACCGTTCCAATGATTCGGACGGTCTAAGGATCTGCCATCACAGATGCGCCTTTCCAAACCGGTGTCTTGCGAGAGACGCTCAATTTGTGCCGTCATAACGAGACGCGATATAATCCAGTAGGCATTTCCAAATACGCATCTCTTTTCACGCGAGGTCATCGCTTCGAATGATGGATTCTTGGGCTACGCTTACATAATTACCAACTTCGGTTATTTTTCGGTACAACCGTTTGAATTATGTGTTTATTTAATAATGGTATTTCTATCGGCCGTTTATAACTAATAATTGGTGGTTCAATGCTAGGTTTTAGTCCTTACTCATACACCGAATTTTCTGTCATTTTAGTTCATGATTCAACATCACGACTGTTACGCTTTTGATTTTGAACATTCGCTCGCTAAATATGCCAGAATAATTTTACTAACGAAGTGTGTATATATAAATATTTAGGATATTTTTTATGAGGAACATGCAGTAAATAAACTCGTTCAGGTTTGCCATATGCCACTGCAAGGTGATCGGAATAAAATTTTGAAATTTTTTTAATAACTATCTATTGGAGATCGTTTGATGGTTAAAATTTGTCCTTTTCCATTTCGACTTCATCGAAGCTTTCTTTTTACGAAAGTAATCCATTCGTTGATTCATTCGCCCAACACCTTATAATCATAGAAATTCCCCACGGTATATTCTCTTCGACTCTACTTGGACCACCAAAACCGCAGTAACTAGTATGTGTGCACATTTGAATAGTTTACTCGACATTTTCCCACTTGTGCAGTTTATGAAGCTTCAAAGTATTTACATATCTCAGCGTGAACAACAGATCTGAAAAATGCCATCCGTCAATGCTCTCATCGTCCTTTTCAAAAAAGAACCCAACATATCCCTCACCGACGCCTCTCATCTCTCGTCTTTCGAAATGCAACATAAAAAGGAGACGAACAGTGCCTGGTATAAATTCGTTCCCTCTGGACGTGTACGTACTCGTCAACACTTCTTTTTTTTAGGCTTCACCTTGCACACCTCCTTCTCCTGCCCTCTCTCCTTCTTCTCCTCCTGCCCTCTCTCCTTCTTCTCCTCCTGCCCTCTCTCCTTCTCCTCCTCCTGCCCTCTCTCCTTCTTCTCCTCCTGCCCTCTCTCCTTCTTCTCCTCCTGCCCTCTCTCCTTCTCCTCCTCCTGCCCTCTCTCCTCCTTATTCTCCTCCTCCTGCTCTGACGCATTCCGCTCCCTTTACGTCTCCCTTCAGCTGGCCACTCGTCTGCCTTCGGAAATCCAATGAGTGTCCAGACACCTTGCCTCCTATAGCGCAGCACAGCATCTCCCCCCCTGGGGACCCTCCCTCCCCTTCGCTTCCTTTCATCGCAATTCGCACCTCGAGCACTCTGCCTTCCCTTATCCCTTTTCTTCTCTATTCCATTCCTCTACCGTTTTCTTCTTCTCTTTCCGCTCTCTCCTCCTTCCAGATGTAAAAATAAAAACTACAACCGCCATTTCATACACGACTTATACTCTCACAAATCGTCTCGAAAAATACAGAGGAATGTCGCTTGAGACGACGTCGATGCCAAGTGAAATTCCCTTTCGAAAGGATTTCCTACGAGGATGTCTCGGTTTCTCTTTTATTGTCTATCTTTGATAAAATTATTTCATCCTGCTAAATAAATTACAGATTAACGTATCGGCTCGTACCAGTGCGTGATAAGATATCTCAAGATGAACGCGATATATTTTAAAAGAATCCTATAATAATACATATTTTCCGAAAACATTTTCGAATGCCAACTGAAAAATATTTTAACGATATGTATTTTTATAAAAATCTGCCGTTAAAATAACTCGGCGGGAATGAAATGCCACAAAAAACCTCATAATTCTAAATTAATCAATTTCTGAACGAATCACTTCCAAAAATGTTTGCGAAAAGTTCTTCGAAAACACGCAATCAAAAAGAAATGACGTCAAGAACGCCCTCTGGCATTCGAAAGGCCAATGTATTAGATAGCGTAGCGAATGTGTCCCAGAATTTGTTTGTCACTGCGCCTCCACATTTCGTCCTGACGAGTGGCAGAGAGGAATGACGTGAGAGTGGAGAGGTGTGAGGCGGACACGGTGATCGGCCAATATCTAGTGGACATCGTAAAAACACAGGTTATGTAGGGTGTCTGGTAGCGATCCGTGTCTAGGAGCCATAACTCCGGAGGACAGAGAATAAAAGAGAGGGAGGGATGAAGAGAGGGGGAGGGAAATGAGGTGGGAGGGGGGAAATTGAGGTGAGTGAGGAGGGGATATGGTTAGGAGAGGTTAACGGTATTCATTCGAAGTACGGAATGCGGCTACGCTATGCTGCCCAATAAAATTATCGAGATGAACATTAAAAACTAACCTATCGTCATAAATATATTTGAGCACATAGGATCAATCCCTATAATTTGCATATTAAAATCATCGTAGTAGCAATTTTCATAGTAAAATAACATCCTTATCACTCCGTGCCGTTAAAAATACGCACAGATACATACAAACACTTCTTTATATATGAATCCCCTAAAAGTCGATATAACTGCCAATATAATTGTAAAATGTGACGGCAATTCGAAACCCACAAAATACAAACACCATATGCTACCTTTGGTATCGGTTAATCTTAAGAACACTATCAGCATTATAATATATCTCGATCAAACTCACATGTATATACAAGTACATATACATACATACATATATATATATATGTATATATATAGAGCAGTGATGTTTAAGCACACTATACTCGAAGACATGCACAACGCATTGCCCATTTATCTCTTTTTACTTTCTTCATACGTAGTATAGGGAAAGTATTGTGATCGCGAAAAAAATCGACTTCGAGATTTCAACAGATATACACGTTTTGAGGTTCCTAGAACACGTTTAAACTATTCTCGGAATGGTGTGTGTATGTGATTGTGGGCGCTCTAACTCAAAAAGTACTTCTGATATTAATACCAAATTTCAAATATAACACTTTAATATGGGCACAAAGAACTGATTAGTTTTTGGACAATAACGTTTAACCGGAAGTCGAGGTTTATTCCAAACCCTATTCGGTTTTTGCGATATTTCCCCGTTAAAATATCATTATTGTATAAACAATTCTATACAAATGTTATAGAGAATGTAATTTCCTACAACTCTCATTTCAAAGAATTTTCCATAGCAGGTATTTTTTAGGAATTATTTATAAAAAATCTGATGTGGCCAACACCTGATTTTCTCCATACTTGCGATATAGATATTTAAATTATTGTGAATAGCAGTATAAGGCAAAATTATTATTTCATATTGTAAAAGAATACAGTCGTTCTTATTGCAGTAAATTAGGTATATTACAGAATTAACCGGTACATGGTGGTGGCGCTGTATACTAGAAAAGGATAGTTCTACGAACATTTGTTTTAAAAAAAACTTGGAAGAAATATTATTCTCTACAACTTTAGTCCTCAGGAAGATTACCAATAACGATGTTTTTAAGGAGAAAACCGAAAAACCGGTTATTTATAAATAACTCCTATACAATAACTACAATAGAAAATTGTTTCAAATAAAAGTTGTAGGAAATTACATTCTCTGTAACTTTTGTGTAGAATTGTAGATACAATAATGATGTTTTAACGAAGAAATATCGCAATACCCGAATCGGGTTTCGAATAAACCCCAACTTCCGGTTACCCGTTATTGTCCAAAAACTAATCAGTTCTTTGTGCTCATGTTAAAGTGTTATATATGAAGCTTGGTAACGATATGGCACGTACTTTTTGAGTTAGAGCGCCCCCATTCACATACACACACGTACACACACGCACACGTACACACACGCACACCTACACACACGCACACACTCACACACACATATCGTACATCATTCCGAAAATACTGTAAACGTGTTCTACGGACCTCAAAACGTGTATATCCGTTGAAATCTCGAAGTCGATTTTTTTCGTGAACACAATACTTTCCCATTACTACGTATGGAGAAAGTAAAAATAATCGGCTTTTTTCGGTTTCCGTCAATTATCTCCTTAAAAACGTCGTTATTGGTAATCGTCGTTAGGACCAAAGTTGTAGATAATAATATGGCTTGTGTCGACTAACTGGGACCACATTTAAAACTGTCCGCGAAGCTGACCCCTCAACTGTCATTAACTCGAGTTAGAGGCCCATACCTCGAGGCCCATCCTCAAATCCGAGCTCATGTGTCTTTACCCTCTCACCAGGGGGCACTAACCGACCACGTCTTTTGCAATAAAATTTAAACTTTTTTATGTTGTTGACTTAGTGCGATTGTGACTCAGACAACATATTCGAGTGAATGCGATGATCAGGAGCGTGTTGTTAAAGGAATTCTACGATAAATAATAACATATTTACGCTCACATCTAATCTTGACGCCAAGGAATACCAACCTCTTAAGAGTTTTGGACGGGATTGTAATGAAAGCAGACATTCGCGAGTCGGTGCGGAGGGTGTAACACTTGGTTGCTATATGGTTTATATCTACATGATACCCTGCAAATCACCAGACTGGTGAGTGGCAGGGGGTGCAGCACATCAAATCCTACCTAATAACATCCCTCTCGGGAATCACTCTCCTGTTATGATCCCGTATGGTCCTTGGAAAAAACGCGCTCTGATATCGCTCGGTCCTACAGTCGATCTCTCGTATTTTATTCTCGTGATCGTGCCTTCCCATGTACGTAGGTGCCTCTAATATTCCTGAGACCTCCTCTTAGAGAACATCCGACCTAAATTTCTCCAGAAGCCTTAACCTAGCGCTAATTCTGCGATCCTCTAACGGTATCCAATTCAACTCCTTCAAGAGTGATGTGAAGCTTAAATTTTGCTCATATTTTTGCTTTACGAATCTGGCTGCTCTGCGTTGGATTCTTTCTAACTCAAGTATCTGTCCCTTTTCGTACGGATCCCATATGCTGGAAGCGTATTCGACCTGAGATCTGACCAATGATAAATAACACTTTTCTCTTACCTGTTCTGTGCTACTTCTTACTATTCTGCCTACGAAGCCCAATTTCTTATTAGCTGCGCCTACGATCCTTCGAATATGCGTATTCCACGATTGATCACGACAAATGGTGACTCCTAAATATTTAACATACTCTGCAGATTGGATATTCAATCTATCAATTCTGCACTCCGAGTCTAATTCATTGTTCTTACTCTTCCAGAAACTCAATAGGGAACATTTGCTGTGATGAATTTCGATTTTCCAATCTTGACACAATGCTGAAAGGGCGTTTAAATCTTCCTGGAGCGATTTTTGGTCATACTGACTCATTATCTCCTTATATAAAACGGTGTCATCTGCGAAAAGTCTTATTTTGCAGCGAACTACCGAGCAGATATCGTTTATATATATCAGGAATAGTAGTGGGCCTATGACACTTCCCTGTGGAACACCTGATGCGACTTTTACCGGGTATGAAGATTTCCCATCAATAACTACTATCTGTTTTCTGTTGGAGAGGAAATCTTTTACCCAACTCACGAGATTAGGTTTTATGCCTTACTTTCCTAGTTTTCCTATTAATTTATTATGGGGTACTTTGTCAAACGCTTTTCTAAAATCAATAAAAATGGCATCAACCTGAGTGTTTTTCTCTCCGCATTGCAACATGACCTACCTTTCCGAAATCCGTGTTGGTTTTTGCTTAGCGAAGAACGACCATCTAAATAACGCAGAACAGAGCTAACGATTATATGTTCTAGAATCTTACACGATAATGGCTTCAAGGAAATCGGTCTATAATTTTCGGGGTTCTCTTTATCACCGCCTTTGTGGATGGGCGTTACGTATGCTAGCTTCCAGTCTTTTGGAACGGTACCATGTGCAACGGGTTTTTCGAATATTATTTTCAAGTAAGGTGCGATTACCGACCAATTCTTTCTAATTATAATTCCAAAAAGAATGAAAGTCTGCACGTCGTAAATTCGAGTTTTGCGTGTTACCTTATGGGAAATGAAAATGCTTTCCTTGGAGTCGAACCCAAGACTTCTTTCGAGATTTTTTTGCCATCACCATCACCAAAATATATATCCAGCATACCTGCCACATTTAGAGTTTCTAAATTTTTAACCTAATTTTTGGCTTTTTTCGAATGAGATTTGTATTTCTACGATATGGAAATTAATTTCCATACTTTTTTCGGCGAAACTGTGAAAATACCGCGTCGATATCTCATTTTTAAGATATTTGAAAATGCTAAAGAAAAAATCTGATGTGGCCAACGCATGACTTTCTCCATATTTGGGGTATAGATATTTAAATTATTATGAATAATATTACTAGGCAAAATTATTATTTCGTATCATAAAAGAAGACACGTCCTTGGAATTTATTTTCATCTCCTTTTAGTTCATTTATAAATTCCTTAAGGGTATTCTTCTCGGTCCTCTTTTGATTAATCGGGTGGATCCATAAGCGTCTTTCACTCTCTTCCATGGAAGCGAGTTGAATCCACTGCCACAAAATGAGAACACAAACTTCGTCATCGGATGACATTCTCGCAACTAGTCCAGGCCGATACTGCGCCGAACAAGAATGATTTCAATGTATACAAAATGTCTTGTCTCAAAACGTGTTTTGCAAAGACGTTTTGTCTTATCAGTATGCGTTGGAGCCCAATAAAAATGTTTTACCTTTCGACAGAAAGTTTTGTTCAACGACAGAACATTTTGTGTAAAGATATTTTTGTATGACCAGTGTGCGTTGAAGCCCAACAAAATGTTTTACCTTTCGACAAAACGTTTTGCCTCGAGACGTTTTGTCTGATAAGTGTGCGTTCAGCCTTAGAGATACCAAGACATGTTTTATCAAATTATATACTTAAATGCTTGTTTTTAGCCATAAGACGAGCTCGGTAATTTTCTCGTGACATTAAATATAAGGAAATATTAGCATAGAATGAATTAAATAAATCTACCCTTCTGCCGCCCATCGCTTCTGAGATTATTTTCAAACTTTTAATTTTTTCCACTTCAGTTACGTATATCTCGCAGGCCGCCTGCAGCATTCTTCAGACGGTCCAATAAACTCGGTTTTCTGTTTCAAAGAGAAGATTTTATGAACTGGTTTTAGTATTGAAAAAAAATAATTGGGTATCTGCTTGCGAAAACTATCGCTCCGTCGCTCTTAGTGAGTCCTCTTTCGTCACTCGTCAGCCCACCGAAGGGATGTAATTAAAAAGACACGAATTTTCACAGTGTCCCGGTTTTCCCTTTTTTGGAATACTCGCTTTGTCCCGCATTTTTTCCTTTGAAATATGTTTTGTCCCGGTTTCACTCAAAAAGTTGATGGTCACCCTAGTTATAAAGCTTTTTAGTTATGAGCGGTTTTCCTTTTCTCCCATCTAACACCATATAGCAACCAAGCGTTACACCCTCCGCACCGTCTCGCGAATGTCTGCTTTCATTACAATCCCGTCCAAAAACTCTTAAGAGGTTGGTATTCCTTGGCGTCAAGATTAGATGTGAGCGTAAATATGTTATTATTTATCGTAGAATTCCGTTAAAAACACGCTCCTGATCAGCGCATTCACTCGAATATGTTGTCTGAGTCACAATCGCACTAAGTCAACAACATAAAATAGTTTAAAAGTTATTGCAAAAGACGTGGTCGGTTAGTGCCCCCCTGGTGAGAGGGTGAAGACACCTGAGCTCGGATTTGAGGATGGGCCTCGAGGTATGGGCCTCTAACCCGAGTTAATGACAGTTGAGGGGTCAGCTTCGCGGTCAGTTTTAAATGTGGTCCCAGTTAGTCGACACAATCCAATAATATTTCTTCCAAGTATTGTTTGAAACAAATTTTCGTAGAACCATCTATTTCGGAGATATTCAACTTTTTCTTAATTTCCAATATACAGGGGCACCACCATGCAGCGGTGAATTCTGTAAACATATTCAAAATATACCTAATCTATGGCAATAAGGAGGCCTGTATTCCTTTACAATACGAAATAATAATTTTGCCTTATAATGCTATTCATAATAATTTAAATATCTATACCCCAAATATATTGTTTTCTCTTTAATCGTAGAGAATTATTATTTAGTGTCGCTACGACTTGAAACTGCAATTTCTCTTTCTATTGCTATAATGAAAGTATGACTCATTATGGGAAATGAGGAAACAGGAGAAAAACCGAACCCGGGTCTTCCACTTTCTGGGCGGATATTCTACCACTGATCTACCGTAGCAGACTAATTCTCGGTTCGATTCCCGGTCATAGCAGATTTTTTTCACCTGTTTCCTTATTTCCCATCATTACAGGTTATGCCTGTCGCATAAGTGTCTTTGGATCATTAATTTCACCAATTTATGACACATTACTTCGAAAATTATTTCATAATTACGTCAAAAATTTCATTTGTTATCCGATGTTGTGCGATTATAAGCCATGTTCACTTTTTAAACATAAAAACTATACGCTTCTTTAGTGGTAGTGTTAATAATATTAGAATTATAAGCTCATAATATTACGAAACACCAGTCATATCATGGATGTAGTTGCGCTATCTATGCAAACACTTATTAGGATCGCGTGAAGTAAATTTGTCTCTTAAATAATCCGTAATTTGGGGGAAAAATTATTTGTAGGTGCATTAGAATGAAGAGCACTTCTTATAAATTTGTAAAATTTCGACTTAAACGTTCTGTAGTTGCGATAAAATAATTAACTTTAAAGGTATGTATGTGTTCTATGATTAAGATGGCAAAACCTCGCCGGGTAGCGTACCAACTGAAAGAATTTAGAATTTTCTTAGAATCACAGGTTAAGGTTATCCGTGAGAAAGGATGGCTTTTTGAGACAAAATACATATAAACTTTAAAACAGGAATGTTTAATTAATCCAGCATTTCAATAGAGAAAGCTTTGTTACTTTATTCTGCCACGTCTGATCTGACGGATTTCAAGTGTCGAGTTTGATACGGTAAAGAGCGAATTTAAAAAATCTTATTATTACATTGTATTGCTCGTTTATCAATACAGAACGTATCGCCTTTTATTTTCTTAAAATTTAAATATTATCTGTGAATTTGCACTATCACCATGATCGCTTCATTTTAATACCATGGTTAAATAAAAAAGATTAAAATTCCACTAAAGTGAGAGATGGACATGTTCGTTTTAATGGTCAGTGAAGGTTTTTCTGCAAAATTCGTTGCGACTATCCAGGTGAACTAATAAGTGAAGGAAAAGGTCTTAGATTTGCAACTTTTTTGGATTAAATACTGATTATTTTACGCTTCAAATCATTTATCATATGAAACACGAATTTCCGATAAATTAAATCCTGTAAAGATTTTCATCTGACTATTTTAGTAGATAAATCTCGCTATCACAATAATTTATAATTTATACACCTTTCATTAATTTGTTCTAACAATCTATCTTGTCAAGCACAACAATGCGAAAGCCAACAACTTAGGAAAGTGTACAACGTATCACAAATGGAGTACATATTAGAAAGAAATTATATACCTGTACGTGAGGGAAATAGCGTTTTAAAGTTCTTATATTCTTCAAAAATAATCCATTTTCTTCCTATTTAATAATATTGCATGCACGCGTAAAGAAATTAAACGTTTGTGAGATTGTTTATGATAGCAACAATGAAGAAGTAACCATGAAAGAAATTTTCTGTTCAACTCGAATTAAGACATTCTCATTTGATTTTCTCGATAACGGCTACTCCTACGATAAAAATGTCTAGAAAAGAAAATACTCTTATCTACAAGTTATACAACTTTTATTTAAAAAATATTTTAATATGAGCAATACTTTACGAGATATGACGAAAATTTAATTTTTTGTCACCAGTAAAGTGGTACCCCTGATTGGCGTACGTGATTCATTTCTGCGATTTTCTTATTACATTGGATTGTAAGTCCTTAATATCAAATTTCATGAAAATCCGTTCAGTAGAAGCCGAGAACGAACATGCGGACGGACGGACGGACGGACAGACCGACGATAAATAATAGGCGCTCACGCTGGAAGCGAAACGCGCCTAAAAACTGGTCTGTAATTACGACTGCGAAGCGTTGCCGTATTAAAAGTCAAAATGCAATCGTATTTAAAATGTGAAGAGATGGTTGATTTTAACGGAAGGGACTTCAATGATTTGGCGGAGAATTTGTAAATTAATGGCAATACTTTGGCCGTTTTTTGGAAATAAATAGTGACATGAGCGTCTTCAAAATATTCTTTTAAAGTGCAAAGAGGGATGTGTCAAAAGGGGATTTACGAGGACTCGAAGAAAATTCATAACACATAATTCAAAAGTTATTATGCAAGAAACGTCTCTTTCAGTCATAAAAGGCGTCCGAAACGTCGATCACTATATCACATTACTAGAAAAATCTTTTTAAAGTGTCTGTGTATTTTTTTTGAGAAATTATTGACAACACGTTCGATAATAAAGTACAGCCATCGAATCAGTCGATAAAAACGATCTTCCTTTAAGATAAAAAAATATGTAATAATATGCGACAGCAATGATGCTGCAGATCAGTGCTCCGCGTTTTTCGCCGCGACAAATTACTTGGTGCGCCACGATACATTCGGTCGAATTTTATGGAATTAATTATGCTCAAACTAAGACTACAGAAAGCGGTACTTTACGATAAGATTTCTTACGCTGTTTCTGTTTCTCGAAACAATATTTACCATCGAATTCTTTCGTAATCCGGAAAGAATGTTTAAAAATTGAAGAATCACATTTTAGCAATAGTTTTCTTCGTCTGTCTGGGATAGGCGATTATTATTTATTTCATTTTTGTCGGCTACAAGGTGGCGAAAGTGTTCTACACGATCACACATTTTGTTCTGGGTGACGCGAAGTTCGATTATAAAGGTAAGCGCGCCGTGAAATTAAAAAGGTTTCGGAGCTCCCAGGGAAGAATCCGAGGCCATCGGCATCCATTTTGCCCATATCTCGAAACAAATGAATGAAATGGTGTTCGCGTATAACGCAGCGAATTTTACGGAATTCATACATTTTTGCACGCTTATAATTCTCCCCGAATTTACGTGAAAAGTTTAACGAATTAACCAATCAAAAGTGAATTTCGTTATATGTATGTCGCTACAAGTATAAAAATGTTGGGCGACCCCGTGTGTTTATCGTTTTTGGAAAATGGTTCGCACGAAGGGGAAAGATATATTGTGAGACGTGAGGCGGAAAGAAATGCAGCTTTAAACCAACCATTTATTCGCTCATGTCGGAATCTCGCTCATTCTTTTCCTTTCAAGCTCTAGTAGATCACTCCCATTATGTGAACCCAGAGGTTTGTAAACGTCTGCACTACTTAACTCTTTGGCAGCCTGACTGTGCTCTTCTGCGGTGATTAAATCCTCGTTTCTTTTAACCAGTAATTTCATTTTCTCGGTTGATTTCTTTCTAAACACATCTATAAAGATTAAGAATAACTCTGACGATTTGATTTTATTCGTGATAATTACTATTTCTTCAAAAGTAACGAGGAAGTTTCTGCTGCGGTGGAGCGCATTATATATATATATATATATATCTAATAAAAGGAAAAAAATCATTCTGGAGAACAACACTCCCAAAACTAAACAATGGCGAGAAAAAGGACTGCGGAAATCCCAATAGCGTGAAACGTTTTTCAGAAAGATTATTTACAGCTTGAATCACCTGTATAAGTTTTTTTAATTTTTCTCAGTAAATTAATATTTCGGTGACATTTTATATTCAATACTTATGCAATATAAAGCTAACGACAAATTATTTGAATATCAGCGCAAATATACCGGAATAAATTTAAGTTCGCAGTTAGAGTTCATTTTTCAACGTTCTTTTTAAAAAGAACACGGTTTTAACTTCCACTTTGTCGTCTGTGCAATTGCTTAAATTAAAATTGTGACAAAACTGTAAAAGAGAGATGAAACTTGGAGGGTGGATTTCTGTACTGCTGCCATTTGTTTTGATTTAAATGTGAGTTTCGAAAAGTATACAAGTTCAGGATGAGGTTCATTTAAAATTTGGTTTTTAGGCGCGTTTCGCCTCCGGTGTGAGCGCCTATTATCGTCGGTCTGTCCGTCCGACCGTCCGTCCGCATGTTCGTTATCGGCTTCTACTGAACGGATTTTCATGAAATTTAATATTAAGCACTTAAAATCAAGGATAATAAGAAAATCACACAAATGAATCACGTATGCCAATCAGGGGTACCACTTTACTGGTGACAAAAAATGAACTTTCCGTCATATCTCGTAAATTATTGCTCATATCAAAATACTTTTCAAATAAAAATTGTAGAACTGGTAAATTAGAGTATTTCTTTTTCTATACATTTTTATCTTCGGGGTAAATGTAAATTCCAGTTGAACGTCTTGCATGGTTACTTCATTGTTGCTATCATGAACAATCTCACAAACAAACGTTTAATTTCCTTACGTGTGCATGCAATATTTTTAAATAGGAAGAAAATGGATTATTTTTGAGGAATATAAGAACTTTAAAACGCTATTTCCCTTACGTACAGGTATATCATTTTTTTTCAAATATGTACTCCATTGCACGAAACACGCCCATTTGTGATACGCTGTACACTTTCCTATAACTTGTTATATCACCGAAGGTGTAAGAAATAGAAATCTGATATTTTGAGCATACATTTCCACATTAATGCCATTTGTTCTTGAAAAGTTCGAGAAAAATCCAACGAAAAAGTCGTAATTTATTTTGAAATTAAAAAAATTTCTCACGCTGAATCATCAATAGTTGTCAACAAAAACAATCTTCTTAGCACATAACAGAAATGGATTATCTACGATTATCTACCAAGTGAATGTAAATATCTTCGTTTTCTTTTCGTGCGCACAAAGCGCTTTGGAAGTGAAAATTAATTGATGATTTACAACGAAGGAACATACTTGAACGTAAATATTACGTTACATTTACTCAGTTGAGGTATATTTGAAATATATTTCGTTTGTTTCCTTATATCTCTGACGTCATTAGTTCTTGAACAGTTTGAGATTTTGATAACCTAACAGAGGCGAATAGGGAAACGTATAACATTTTAATACAAAATTGATTGCGCTCTAAACGTATTTTGAACCCAAAATAGTATATTTTTATGTAAAATATGGTATGTTTATGCAGAATGATTATGTGCAACAGAACGCTAACTTATCTATTAAGCCTCTCTCATTTAAACCCTAAACTCACCTTCACCTGATACTATCACCCGTTATAAAACAAACGAGCCTCTAGCGACCGAATATGTGACTGTGTAAACACTTTAAAAATTAAAAAAACGCGTTAATCATGGATACAATTCTACTTGTTAATTAATGCTTACGAAACGCACATAGTTAACCAAAAGAGAATATGAGAATTGGATTGTATCATGTACGAGTGGGAGTTAGTGCAGGAGAAGAATGACGAGGGGAAAGAGGGTGGGAAGGGAGGGGGGAATAAGAGGAGGGGGAATAGGAGGAGGGGGAATAGGAGGAGGGGGAATAGGAGGGGAGGTTTCCGAGCGTCAGCAGAATGTCGGACGAATGAAGGGGTCGTTTCTCCGATCGAGTCTTTTTACTATGTGACGACCGTTTTCCTATTCCCACGAGACTCGCAAAAAAATGTTAAGGTGCGTGGAGTTGGAAGAGAAGAATGAGAGAGAGAGAGAGAGGAAGAAGAGGGAGAAGAAGGCTATATGGAACGGACCTGTCTTTCGCAGGCTTTTCGCCGGGCAGTCACCTCCATCATCCTTTTTGTTCCATCCAAAATTCACATAATAAGAAAGCAAATATTTAAGAGATAGCTGCTCATTCGCATTCCACATGTAATGTCTTATTTCGAATAACAAAAAAGTACATTGGCGTATCGAAATATGCAGCGCGTCGGGACATTTCATTCGAATTCCAGATTTATCATTTATGAATATGTAAAAGCGAATAAAAATCGTCCAAAAACAAAGCTACAAAATGTTCTGAAGGTATTTCAGAAGAATACTTTACCATATAACGCAAGAAACTGACGAATACCCATCGATTGATGAAATGGTCTAATATTTGTTATGCGATTCTTTGTGTCCTGTGACGACACTCAATAGAAATAATAAACGGAAACGCATAAAACCATTTATCATATGAAATATTGAAATCTTTTCGCAAGAAGATACCTTATCAGTATCCATTTCAATTCTCAGAAAATTGATTGTTCTTAATACTGTGGCTATTTATTATTATTATTTATTCATTTGCCTTCGCATGTATAGTTTGAAATCGGATTAGAAGTCAGTTGAAATGAGTTCATGATTAATAAAACCAAATCCACGATACCATATTATCGCCCCTGATGATAACATTCAAATGAAATTACCTTATCATATTTACCATAGATAATTTTTTTTACATGGACGCATACAATTTTACATTGCGATCATGATAACATACAAAAGGCTGAAAGGATGCCAATTTGTCTTTAAATTAATTAGTCTGGTCCACCACGTTTTCATACTTATATGTATAGCGATCCTCGACATGCAATTCAGTATAAATTTCCTTTTTTTTAATGTTCCTATTGTAAAATTGTAAATAAACCGAGAGCGTCCTGTTTGACCTCAATTCAGAAATTTCTCAGCAAAACTATTATACGAGAGAGAGAGGGGACATTTTTAATTTTGATCTTTAAATTTCATAGAACCGAAGTACGACCACGGCACTTCTGTTTGCAGACGAGAAAGTAGGAAGCTTAAAACAAGATGGATATTTTTCCTAATCAACGAAACATTTGTTTAAAATCCGGGGGGAAAACCACAATTTTCCCATCTTTAGCTATTGAGAAATTTAAATCCACGTCTGCTTTCCTCGTCTCGTTTGAGCCGAACTGTATTAAGATGAAACTATTAAACACTTCCTCATCGTAATTTACGAAGCAACAAAGTTGGATACATGCAAGCTAAAAGATTTAAACGCCTTCTATTACTTCATAAGCAATCTGAAAGAATACACATTGTAAGCGCAAATTAATTTTCGAGTGTGTCCAAAGTTTCGTGCCACGTCAAAATTAAGCAGTAACCGCACGCAATGCCAACGCCTCTTATAAACAAATTACGCACATACGAGACGCTCGGCCATGCGAGAAATATTGCCTAGCGAATTTGCGTGTCGTAAATTCTCGGTGAATATAAAAATCCGTTTATTTTGACTAAATGGCAGCGGTCAACGATAAAGGAAAAGAGGTCAACGATAATATTGATCGGCAACCTTTTGGACAAGAAGAGCCATTTTTTCCAAATTTGTATAGAATCTAACATAAGATGAGCGGCAGAAGAAAAAATACGTATTAAATACCCTCAAGCCATATTTAATTACATATATTTACTTAAAAGCTGCACACACATACCCATACAATGGTGCTTTTGGAGATAATTAGTAAAAAGAACTTGAGAAACAAAAGAATATTTAACACGTTTTTATTCAGTGAAAATGAAAATAAACTTTAAAATGAAGAAAATGAAGAGATTCTTTCAGAAAATGAATGATTATACGTATATGAAAATGAGGAAGTTGAAAATGAAATTTTTACTCAACAGCCCATACCGGATCCTTCTATTGAAAGCGATTATATAGTATTATCAGTTGAGACCATCATTTTCGTTTGGTTGCCGAGCCCTAGTATATACGAAAGAAAGGTCAGAGGCGAACAAAAATCCGAGCGTAATTTTTATCAGAAATAATCGAATAAATTCGGCGCGAACATAAGCAGCTTTTCTATCGAAACACAAAAAATCGTGGTCATGGCGAGGGCATAGAATTCTATCTAGTGCCCGCTTTGTAAGCAATTTTGATCATTCCAGTGCTTGGCGTGGAAGCACAGCACAAGAGAGTGCTTCTTCTTAGCGGGAACGCCTGTTCAGCACGGCGGCGGTGGGTCTGAACGCACCCGCGTCTTCTGATACGATTGACCGAAGAGATTGAATAACTCGACGGCCACGGCCCAGCCCTCTCCTTCCCGCCTTATCGAATTCCCTAAGAATGCCAACTAGAAGCACGTGTCGGAACGGGTACGCTTTCGAATGGAATTGCTTATAAGGAAAAAAACATTTTGTGATAACTGCCCCCTGTGCTTTAACAGCTATAGTAATTCCTGGATAATTAAGTAGGTTTATTCATCGCAACACATTTATAAAGTTCTTCGACATTAAACGGGTATTCGTTGAAAAATAACCGTAGGCTTAAGGAATATCGCGTATCTTATAAATATTTTAGTGTGTGTGTGTGTGTGTGTGTGTGTTCCTTATACGTTTTTACACCGTTGAAGCTATCGAACTCAAAAATTTCATGGGTCGCCCTATGGACCAAAGGAAGAACTTGGTCTAGGTTTGCAGACCGTGGGGTCTGTTATACCTCATGGGGTCAACAAAATACTATTTCCATAAGAATGCTTGAGAAATTGTGTAGAGGAACCCCAAAATGCCATGCAGCCCTTCACTGATGTGGATATAAATATACCTAAATATTAACTTACGATCACGGGAAATGGATTATTTTACGAAAGACTGAATATTTTAATTCTATTCATGTTTCGTGGTACTACATGCTAAATCGCTCGAAATTTTCCTTTAAGCGCAAAATTTATCGGTTCCATTATCCAGGCGGCAACAAAGCTAAATTTCTTAATTGTTGTCCTCTTCAAAGGGAGAGATATCCACGTAAAGATTAATGCCAGGAAAATCCACGCCGTGGCGCGCCGTAGAGGAAGAATAGCTAACGCCAAGATATGCATAAATATAATCTATGAATACTTTTAAAGTGAGTCAAATGATTTTTAAGGAATATTAGAATATTGTTATCTTTTACCATTAACATTGAAAGATTTATCGATACATCTACTTACATTTGTTCGGTAACCAAGATGTTGTTTATTGTTTACGTTTTGGCTAATAGTATTGAGATAATCCACATAATTTTATTGCCGCTTTAAAGACTTTGGTGCATCTATCCATGTGAATATTAAGTAAGACGTTAATGCATACAGTACAATATATAAAATAGTAAATGTTAATGTAAGCATCGCTTGCGTAATTAAGGAATGGGGAACGTTTGCCCCGAGCAATAAAAATCGTTTGCCACTTTCCCGAGCGAAACCGGGCGTTTCAGCTAGTAAATAATAAGCCGAGGGAAAAAAATTAAAGCACGTATGATACGGTAAAAGATAATACGTATGTAAAGGTTTAGAATATTTAATAAGCAACCTTACACGTCAGTATGAGAATATTTATTATTTCGAGAAAAGAGATGAAAGATGCAATGGATTTTCCCATAACATTTTCGGGGAATTATTTCAACACTTCAAAAGCGTGCATTAAGATTTGTGCGCTGAAACGTACTTATTATCTACGAATCCTTGAAAAAGTTAGAAAATTTAAGATATTGCATGTGCGTTTTACGGTTAAGCGTTTATTCTTACGAGTTATTTTATCTTAGAGTAAAACGTTTTATTAGTTAGTGTTGATGTTTGATATTGTGTCTGTTAACTAATTTTCTTTCTTAACGATTAGGTAACTTCCTTCTCAGAGATTAAAAGAAAAGTTGTAAACAATATTATGCTATTAAAAAAAGAAAATTTAATTTCTTATTATTACAAAATGTAATATGTCTAAGTAAGATTTGGAAAAAGACAAAGAAAGAGAAAAGAAATCTAGAACATCGCTCCTACGATAATAAGACTTATGAAAAACATCGTTTTAGATAATAAAAGCTGCAGGCGTTGAGATCTCCCGACCGCAAAAGTTGGTTTTGAATGGATTTTAAGTAATCCGTGTATTCAAAGAATTCGATAATATAATACTACTAATTTACTTTGTGATTAATTGATTTAACAATTTTGTTAACATTTCATTCCATAAAAACAAACAAAATAAACAAAAAAAATTAATTGGTACTTTTTGTTTACATAACAACCGAGTTTCATTGTTATAACGTACTGTATTCATCGAAGTTTGATTTAGATATCGGTAAGTCTATTATTTTATTTTGATTTGTTTAGAATAGAAGTAGTAATATTTTGTGATAATTGCTTTGTAATCCTCACTTTAATATATCGGCTGTATTATTACGCAAAGCCAACTTTATTCAGAATAGATTTCAAATCAATTTTTCTGCGATAAATTCTTCATTGAAATTTACACTTTTAAGCAACTTAAAGCATTTGAAAGATAATATTTAGGTAAGTTTGGTGTGTTACCAGTTTACAATGTTGAAATAATTGGTGATTTGTTTTCGTTCAGATAGTTTTCTAATAAATTATTCCGCTGATTAGTAAGCGCAATTTTTATTTCAATGTCTCCAAAAAATAAGCTTTATTCATTTATAGCAATGGATGGGGTTCTACTTTACTATACTACCAACACGACAATTTTACTATACTACCAACAGTATATATTTAAGATATAAATAGTAATTTGTTGTTATGCAAACGGTAATTGTTTATAATAAACAATTCATAAATGTCGTATTATAGAATTTTTTGGAATTTTAATTTTCAAAACAACAAAAAATACAAAATAATATTAGTTATAGCGATAGACCGTGTACGACATCTTAATTTTCAATTTCGTATGCGGTCTATGTTATCCCGGATCCATTTCGAACAATAATTTTTTGAGATAACCCTTTCACGCAAAACGAAAGCTTGCAAACCCATGACTGATCTGTCTGTGGCGACATTTACCCACCCGATCACCGGCCAATGGGGAGGGATAGCTTCGTTCCAGAGAGGTGAAGAGCGCGATAGCGCCCGGAGACGGCTACACCCGATATAAAAGGCATTATAATTTAAAAAGAAATCGAGCCGAAGGCTCGCCAATATCCTCGGTTACTTGTAATAATTACAATAAATAGTTACCATGAAAAATATTTGCGGGGCCAAAATGGGAGAGTACCGGAGATCACACAACCCAACCTACTCAACTCAGGATTTTAAGTTGAAATCGGAAAGGAAAGGAGATCACACAACCTAACGTACCCAACTCAGGATTTGTAGTTACCTTGTTGATTTTCGTGTTTTCTATGACAACAAACATAAATAAAATTTTGCTGTCGTGTTGGTAGAATATTAAAGTTGATCAATGGATGGAAATGATGAGACACAAGCAGATAGAAAACGAATATTAGCTAGAGAAAGGAGACAGCGTTGAATTGTAAGGCAAAGTCAGGAGGCGTTAGAAGGAATCAGAAGAGAGAACGCTGCACAGAATGCATTGAACCGTGCAAATGCAAGTCAGCAAGCAACCGATGAAAGACGAAGATTAAATAAAATTATCAAAAATAAATTATTGGTCTTTTGAGAGAAAGGGAGTGAGAAGGAGAGGGAAGGAGGTAGAGTAGCGGCGAGAGGGAGTGACGGGGAAGGGAGAGAGGGAGATAATTAGCCAAAGAGAGATTACACAAAACCTTTGTTTTCAAAGAAATGTTCAATTAATTATAAAAGATTTAAAAAATGGGAAAATCGCCGTTTGCATAGCGCGTCATTCAAATGAAAAGGAGCGTCAAAACAATTTCAGAGTCCAGGAAGGATTTTCATAGTGCGGAAGACTATAAAAGGAAGCGGCTAACCAACTCTGTAGTATGTGCATTGTCCGGATTTATGCCCACTGAATATATTTTTATTTAATGTGTACCATGCCAATAAATCAAATCAGTTCCCGTCATTTTTGACGGTCACTTATACTAGTTTCATATAAACGCACAGAAAATGCGATAGATATAGTTAACTGCTTCATTCATAAAATGGTTTAAATTATTGCACTACTTTCAACGAGAGAGCAGTCTTGAATATTGGCTCCAAATTATCCAATGATATTTTAGCAAAGATGGGTAAATTGTACTTTAAATTCGCTAGTAGTTAACCTAACCATTTTAGTTTTAAGGAGCTGCCTGTATAATTGACAGGCATAGTTTTATCTTTTTTATTCAAATAAGATTGGAAACTGATAATTTCCCATCAAGTCGAGAAATTGTACCGCAAAGTTTTAGTCATCGGAATAGTGGTATGCCATTTAAATCCGCCGGAAAGAATACTTTTTTACGAAGCATTTATATTTTTCAGCCCAAATTCAAATGCGATAACATCCCACACAAACAAAATGCCAAGAGAATTCTTTTTTTATCGCATTGCGAAACACGAAGAAAAACAATCAATCCGCTCGTCAAAGTCAAAGCTGTTTTCTTAGACGCAGCATTATTTTCTTTAAGAGTTCTACAGTTTTCTTATGTAAGCGAATTAAAATAAACAAGTTAAGGCAAATGACTAAACTTAAATAGTCGTTAATTTCGAAGTCGAATCTTTCCTCCCACCATCCGATAGATAGAGATTTCGGTCAATCGCCTCCGCACCAAAATGATCGATCTACTTTAAGGCGATCACAGCCAACTTCATCCTGCCCAACGACTCACACCACGCTATCCCATCAATTTTTCGACCTAGTCATTCTTACAGCACCATTACGGCCTCGCCGTTCTCCGTTAGTGAGGACGTTCAAACCTTCTCCTGCAGCAGCGGAGACTTAAGACGAGACGAATCTCAGTTGAATGAAAAGGAAGCCGGAGGGGGAGATGCTAAGAAAACTCGAGCGAAGGGGTGAGAGTCGTGACGAATCCGGAAGGTGCGGAGAGAAACACTGGCCGTTGTCGGGAGAGAGAGATAAAGGGGCTCTGGGAGTCTTGAAGGTTTTTTTGGGAAATGCGATGGGTTTGTGTCGCGTCTGCGTTTTTCGGAAGGAATTGACCGAGGCTCGAACTCGGATCCTTTGGTCTTGGATTCGCCCGGCGCATTGGCGGATATGATCGGCTTGGTTCGACACATAAAACAGAATAAAGATAATAAAAATGTCGACCCTATAATCTTGCGAGTGCGGAATCTCAAAGAGAAAGCAATTTTTAACATTTATAAATTTAAATATTTCTCTGCGAAAATTGCTATAGCATTTATCCAAATACTTACTGTGCTATCTAATCGTATATTCTGGTGAAATCTGCATATGAAAATATAATTTGTAGTAAATGTAAATGAGCCACTGAATTGCTTAACTTTCCACATAAAGCCAAATTTGTGTATTCTTTGAATATAAGTCATGATAAATGATTTGTCGTAATGATACTAACGATAATAGTCTATTTATTAACATGGTTAATTTCTCATCTGCAGCTCTGTATATCTCCAGGAGAATATCTCGAGAAAATTATGGTTCCAAAATATTTTTTATCGTGCAATCAAAATTTATGCCTCCAAATAAGCCGGCGCTGCAAAGTTATACTCGCAACGCCGCTTCAGATTTTTAAAAAGTACTTTGAGGATGAACGTATGAAATTTCTGCAACGGGAAAGTGATTTGAATGCCTTTTCCAGGACAGACGCTCTCTCAGGTTAAACGGACGCAACGCAGAGACCGAATCGACTCTCATCCCGGAATTCCTGGAACAAGGTCTGAACGTAAAACAGTTGCGCTTCGCGGTGCGGTCGGAGACGTACGGCAATGGGGCAAAAAACAATTCAGATGGATTTTGCAAAGAGAGAAGAGTGGAGCGAGGATGGGTTGTGTAGGAAATTAGTCATGGGTTGGGTTGGGTTGGTTGGGTTGGGGGAGGGGAGGGGAGAATGGAAGGAAGAGAGAATTTTGAAGCGATGCGAGTTGTCGAGTGATACAGCGACGATTACGGAAAAAGGTTAATAAATGCCCTATAGTTTGCCGACTGGATATTGTCCATTAACCATTTCTGGAATATTACGTGGAGAACATTTTATGTCCGTGTTTGATAGATAATTTTCGTTTAAATACAGGATATAACTTTAAATGAAATTTAAAAGTAATATAAGAACAGTAGTTACTATCGCGTTTAGTATTTTGCAGTCGATTAGTGATATTTTGATTTAGTTAACTGTTTCAGGCGTCATTTTGTGGAACTTCTTCAAATCGTAAAAATAAAAAGACCACGTAAGTCTTTCGATTGATGCAAGTCATGATAAAATTGGTTTGTTGGGTGCACCGTATCCATTCTCAGTGCGGGAGTCAAGTGTTCCTCCGAAGTCATATTCTTAATTGGCATTTAAATTATAACTAGAGTTTGCAGGATAAGATTCAAATCGATAAATATCGACAAAAATCGAAATTGCCAAATTTTAAAATTACACGAAATTAATTGTTGTCGGCATCGAAATTTTTTAAATGGAACTAAGAACTTTTAAAAATTATGACGAAATTATTAAACGATTAGCTGTTTATGTAACACAAAAAAGATTTTAAAATTTTCTGTGTGTAAATTACTATGAATTTCATCGTAAAAATGTGGATACACCTTAATTATATCAAGTAGTACAAATTAAGGAGAATTTTTATGGCACGTTTACATAAGCAACGCGGGTTATAATTTACAAAAACTTTTAAATAAATTTATTTTCGGTTGTAAACGTATGTATAATAATGATAAACATTTGAAAAATATTTTGTAGATGACTTGGCAGTTAAGCGCGTAAAAAAGCTGTAGATGAAAATATAAAACTTTCGAGTTAATGATTCTGTTCTGACAAAATAATTCATCAAACAATTTTTGATCAATGAAAATCTGTAAAATATGTTCATAAACTTGATCGCTGTCAGAAAAGACAAAGCCGAAGGTTATTCAAACTGAATGTGGTAAGCAAATAGCTTTTAAATCGCTACATTATTTAGATGTCACCTATCGAAGGAAAGATTTAATTGAATTTCCTACGAAATTAAAGCTACTCGCATGCGCCATTAAAATAATGTACCTCCGTTGGGATCCTGTTGCCAACGAAAATTTGCTTGCAAATATCTAATTGGTGTATTCAAACAACAAAAATGAAATAATAAACAGTAAGAGAAATCACGTTTTCCTCAATTTCAGATATATTTCATCGGATCTATTGCTTTCTAATTCAGTGTCTCACCATTTAATATTGATATTGAAGCAGAACATTACAAAAACGCTTACACAAGAACGAAATATGTGACACGAATAAACAACAAAAGTCATTCATAGAAAAATACAACAAGCCGCAATTGTTTTTGATAAAGAGAAAAATAAGCGTCGATGTCATACAGGATTTCTAAAACTAAAACGTGAAAAATATCCGAGTTTAATCATAAATTGCCATTGAATTCCTGTCTTAATTAATTTCATGCAACTATCGCCAATAGCCATCTAGAATTTGAAATGCTCTGATTCTCAAATTGGCGATTGATGGCGACACGTGAGCCATGACATCACTTCAGACCGAATTCACTACAATCATGCGAAAAGATGAACAGTTATTTTAAAGAGTGCCTAAATAATTTCAGTTGCCTAGCAGTTATTGCAAGTGTTAACATGAAATATACTCGATGATAAAATAAGAATGCTTTTAAATCCTTTCCTCTGTCTCCTGGAAAAATAAGCGATCGTTCAACGGTTCCAAAAACGTCGCCCGTTTAGTTTTTCTAAAGATTTTTTCATTAAATGAATAATCCATTGGAGAAAACTATTTTGACAGATCCCTCTCTGAAGAGAATTAAGCAACGAAAGCAATAGATTACTACTTGAAAATTCAAACCAATTTCCGATTAAGAATAAAAGTGTGGACTTAAAATGAACGAAAGGAAATAACGAATGAAGTTACAAAAGCATTTGTAATTGAAATTATTTTTCTCTGGTTTTCAATTACGTCGCATTAAAGTATTGCATAAATTTTATTTCAGATCTTCGTTAATAAGTTATTTAATGATATTTTGTCGTTCATAAAAAAACAAAGGCTGTCAGACTTCTAAGCGTGTTGAAATCACTGTGATGCAGACTCTCCAAAAACACTCTTTACAAATTACAGAAAAGTTCAGTTTTTCTTTTAAAGGCAAGTTTGATGTTTTTAAGATGCCGTGGAAAAACAAAATGGCCACTTTTATTTTCGAAACGTATACATCGACCTACTTCATATTTACCAACTTTTTGACACTCCCACTTTTTCAATTAAGGGATTTTTCAATTTCACAACACAGATTTTAACTATGCGAAACCAATTTTATATTTTTTCTACAGCCATTAATGAGAGATATTATGTGTATTTCCCTACCTCTTTAAAGGCATTAACGCGATAAAAGTTGCTGATTTTTAAGGCGGAATCCGTTCATGAAATTAGTGACTCGTCCGCAACCACAAGATCAACCGAAACACAACAATATAACCAATAAGAAAGAGACTATAAGATATATCTATGCGAAGAAATTGCGCAAACATTCTATTATAAAAATAAATATTACATTCCGCAAGTCCCTCCTATAACACAGGGGATGCCGTGCAATTTGAATCCGTGTTACGTGAGCCTGGTTTTACATAGTTAAACGGAAGTTGCGTTCAATAGCCCATCGGTCATCATCCCAAAATTCCAAAACTTCTCTTTGATAGACACACATGCACAAATAAGAATGTTTTTTAAGCTTATAAAGAAAGCACTCGGACACTCTGACACGCCTCATCCTCCACTCGCGATATCTGGAATCCCAAGTACGACCAATCCGCTTTAATGCGAACCGCAATCCGCGTTCAGTGAAATTTTGGCGCTGCAACGAATCCGTAATCCGGGAAGGCCAGTCATATTTCGGTAATACCGCAGCAAAATACGTGGTAAGAAATGGAACGAGTCGATACAGAATAAAATTCTCGATATCCGAAGGTCTCGAGGCACCCCTTCCTCTCCCATCACATGCAACTCCAAGCGAAAAAGGCAAAAACACATGCGCCCTCAACTACGCTCCCACACCTCGGTTAGAGAAGCAACAACTACAGGTTGTAAGAGGACTCGTGTCCCGTCACGGTCCAACGCTTTCCCTCGTCCCACCGTGACCGATCGCTTCACGCTCTCCGTCGCATCACTAAGGGCAATAGACGTCCGAGGCGATCGGGGGAGGCCGGGGCGCTTTGGACCGGGGCAGGACGCGGGCCCGTTTATAAAAACTAATAATTAGAGAGATATGTAACGTAATAAACACATGCCCTGTGTCTATCACATGAGGTTGTTGGGCAGGTGTGGGCTGTTTGAACAACAGGTGACAATCGACATCCGCAATTCCCTGCGGAGGTACGAACCAAGAGTGGGCGAAGGCCGGGTTCACACCGCCCCCGCCCAGCCCCCCGTTGCCACCTCCGCCGCCCCCGAGGGCCCCGCCGCCCAGCGGCCCGCCGCCTCCGCCGCCCACCAGGTGGGCCGGGGGCGAGGAGGATGAGGAGGCGGTGGAGTTTGGGGAGGAGGAAGAAGATAGGAGGTGGTGGGGATGGTGGTGCGGGTGGTGCAGTAAGTGCGCGGCGGCGGCGGCCGCAGCCGCGGCCGCGGCAGCCGTCGGAGGCCCCGGGTGATGCCTCTGGAACGACGACGACACGGCGTAGTCCATGGCGACGGCCTGGTAAGGGAGCATGGCTGGGGCGGCGGGATCTGCCCCAGGGCGACGCTCGCCTCTCGCAAATCGAGCGCCGCCGTACGCGCCCCACCACCCGTCTAAAGCGATCCTCACGCGGCGCCCCTTTTCCACGAAGGAGCCGATTAGTCGGCCCGCCGCGCGCCTTCGGAAGAACCGCACGACGCTCACTAGCAAATCTCTTCCGATTTGCTTCTCTCCGCGATCCCTGCCATGGCGTCAATCGTTTCCTCTTAACACAGGCACCTTTTTATTCCACGGAATCGGTGAAATATTTTGCGGAATACTGAGTCCCAGTCTCGGCGGTAAGGAGATCCTCGAAGTATCGATATCTGTCGCTGAAACTATTAATTTTTCGAACTAGGAATCCTTGGGGAGAATCCTTCAGGGGTACCACACGAAGCGTTCGGAAGGGCGCCTGCTCCTCACTTCTTTCTCACTTTCTCCCTTAATGGAAAGCGTCGCACACACACATCTGCTCCAGACACCTCACTCTCGTCGTCTGTTAATAAAACCGAACGGTTGCATAAACGCAATGAAGATTCGAGCGTCGGGAAAAAAATCACTCGATGGAAGACGAATGGATGATCCGGCTGCGGGCGTAAAGGGGTCCTCCGGGGAGGGCGACCGCTCCTTTCCGTTTAATATAACACCAGGTACGAAATGGGAGGGACGGATTAAAGGTCCTATTCGGAGGATAAGTCCACTGTCCGCCTCGGGCCCTTCAGTCTGAACACCTCACCGGTTAATGGAGCCGAAAACACGAGGCCTGAGGGGGCCTTCCTCCCCACTCCCATCCTCCTTCGGCGACACCTCCGCACCCCACCCTCTCGTCCTCTGTCCCCTCACCTCCCCCTCCACCGCGACGCGGGCCTCGACCCGGCACCCATAATGGCGCGCGTCCGTGACGTCACTGGCCCTCTTCCTCCTCCTCCGACCCCGCTCCGTGACGCGTAGGAGGAGACGCCTCCCTCCACTTCCCCTCCTCCGGGCCGATGACTCCTCCTCTCCGGGCGGACCCTTCGGCCCCTCTCTCCTCCTCCTCGGCTCGATTCCGCGGGCCCCCTCCGCCCCCCCCTTTTCGCCCTCTAAATGGGCGTAACCCTTTTATGCAGAGGACGTCTCTGCGATCGCCTCCTCCCCCGCGCTATGGAAAACGCGCTCTGGGACTATTTCCAACGACGCCCACGTTAGCCTCCTCTCTCCGACATCCCGTTCGGAGAAATAGTCTCTCTCTCTCTGCACCCTCTTCGCTCCCACACCCCTCATCGACTGACGTCTCACGAACCCTGGAAGGGCGAGCCCCTCTCTCCGATGCTTTCGTCCCCCCTCCCACGCTGCTCCCTCGTTCCCCCACCCACGCCTTCGTCTCGGGGAGAGAATGCCTGAGACGTCTTCGGCGCCGTTCGGGCGTTTCCGGAGAGTTCGAGCGGAGCGGGGAGGCGCCCGAGGAGGGTCCTCCCCTTTTGCGGAGAGTCATTGGGGGAGGCCGCGGACGTGCTCCCGCCCACAAACGCCTCTGCCCCCTCTCGCCGTCCCCCTGCCGCCCCCCCCGCACCCACCTCCCACCCCCCTCCTCTTCCCGGGCGCCGCCCGGCGCTACCCGTAGCGACGTAATCCCCTTCGCACGTCGACTACGAAGAGCTCTCATTTTCCTTTCGCTTTCGAGGGCTCGCACACGCACGCACGCACGCACACAAACACACACGACGCACACACACACATACAGACAACGCGATGGGATAGACGAAGGGTCTTCAGCACGCTCAATAGGAAAGCTGAGAAGGAAGGCCCTGAGCGGTCGATGTTTGATCTCTAATGGAACGACAATCCGCTTCGCTTGTTTTTGTCATAAGAAGAATTGTGCTTTCGAAATAATAGTTTTCTAAACTACATTTAATAATTTGAAGTCCGAATGGCCTATGTTTATTGTGACGACGATGATATGATTTGTGTAGTGTAAATTTTTCTTATTATATGGAGTTAAAAGTATCCCCGTATTTTAATTATTCCATGTCAGAAAATTCCCATATTTCGTCAAAGATCTATTCTTAAAATGTAAAAAAATTTAAAAAATAAGAATTGTGTAAATTTAAACTTGAGAGGTGAGATGACCGTTAGAAGGAAATAGGAATAAATAAAATCCACGTCGGAATAATCATATAATTGTAGGATAAAGCGTGATAAAGGGATACTGCTGATGAAGACGCTATCGCATTGAAAACATGACTATACCTAATCGGTTTATTTTATTGGACTTTTAAATGAGTATTGAATACTGGGAAAGCACTCTCCATCTGTCAGGCTATGTCAATGAAATTAGATATTAAGCATACCTTATTGATAAAATCAAATGATGCATTTCGAATAACAAGTGATTATCCCATTTACGTGCTAAAGAAATACTTTTGTGCCATGAAACCAAAATAGTTTAGTTATTTTTAATAACTCCATTTCTGATAAATTACACACAAATTGCTAATAGTTTGGCAGAAGAATAAACTGATTTATTTAAAGGTCCCGGCATATACCTACTGTGATTGTCCATCCAATTATTTTGTGCGTGATTCCGAAAGAGGTTTCATCAGGATAAACATAAAATTAATATGATTCGTTAATCTCTTTAACTTTACCTTCAAAATGGTTTGATGGGAAACTTCAAAAGAAATTCTCGCTTACAAGTCGCATTTTTCGGGAAAATCACGTGACTTGTAAGCATAATAAAATATCTTGCGATAATCCAACAGTTCTTTGTCGTGGCATAAATATAAAGCGCATCATTTTTCCGAAGAAGAAGTAATTCTTCTTCGCGTTTGAGTCTCGGGTAATTAGTTGTTTTTATCATGCGAAATGAGGGTATAAATTCTCTATACGATCAACTTTACGGTAATTATGTTTCTCTTCCCTTATCAATAGCGAACTCTCGTTTCCATACTTTATGCCCAAACCCATTGAGGACGTGATGTTACGGTCCCAGCCTGAAGGAAGGGAGAGTGAGGATGGAGGGAGAGGGAGGGAGAGGGAGGGAGAGGGAGGGAGAGGGAGGAGGGTAGAGAGGTGCAAAGAGTGTTAGGGAAAGGAGAATACGAGAGGGAGTTTGGCGGGATAGAGAGAGAGAATGGCCCGAGGAGGATATTGTAAATCAGAGGTCGATTCCTTTAGTCGTTTTCCAGAATTAATTCTCCTGCGACGTGTTCCGCGAGAAGGGAGAGGAGGAGAATGGAAGAGGAGAAAGGAAGCTAAAGATGATATGTATGTACTACAAAGAGGATATCGATCAGGTAGACTAGTGATTAGATGACGCTTTTTGAAGGTCGGAAATCTCAATTCATTGTTTTTGTGACAAAAATTTTATTGTTTTTCAAAAAATCAAAATATCTCGAGTATTTTATTATTATTCTTTTCGTTTCATGACACAAAAATCTATAATAGAATCAGATCAAAATACGAGTTGTATTATCATGTTTTTAAAAGATTAATTAGAAAATTTGGGAAAAGTTAATATTTGTATTCTTTAAGAAGTACATTATTTCCTGAAATTATTACAAACAATTGTTACGTATTGTTTAAGGTTTGTTGAAGTAGATACTAAATTATTCTGGAAATTCACACGTTTTTTTTTTCTTTTTATTTTAAAGAAAAGAGGCTATTTATTTTGAAACAACCATACTTTCTCTCAGCCCATTTCGCCTCTGCACTGCGCACACAATTTCAGCTCGAACAAAATGAGTTCCGATCTAAACGAGGTGGTCGTCGGCATCGTTTAAAGGGTCTGAGAATCCGAATTTAAGAAGAATTCCACCAAAGAAATAATACTCTTGCGGACGAATTAAAATGCGAGGGAAGCGTGGCGTCCATGCAGAAAGGTTGCGGCAGGCAGAGTCGTCGGTGGGGAGACGACGTAACCCTTTGGGATCAATTTGGGAACATCAGGGTCAGTGGGACGCCGTGGTTGGACGTGGAGCGGTAGAAGTTTATTATGACGGCCCCGATGTGGGGGAAGGGGCAGGAAAGGAAGCGGGGGGGGGGGGGGGGGCGGAAAGGGTGAAATAGTTGGAATACATGTCGGATGGAGGGCACGTAGGAGAGGGGACGTGATGAGAGGGGCAGGATGGGAATAGGGGAGGAGGGGGGTGCCGGAGAGGGCGTGGAGGGTGCTGGGGAGAGGCGGAGGGGGCGAGGAGGGAGATAGGGCGAAGAAGACAGAGGAGAAAGAAACAAGAGAAGGGAAAGGAAAGGAGATGGTAAGATGAAAGAAGATTAGGAGAGGGAAGAGATTAGAGCCATTAAAGCATTTTTAATATATAGATTTATGTCAGAAAAAACATTTCAAACTATAATATTACTCGTTTTTGATGTTGTGATACATGGAATTACGTGTTCATGTCAAATCGTCTCTTCAGGATACTAATTATTTCGTGTCTCTCAATGTTTATAGGCAGTAGACACGGCGACGGAGTGTGTGTGCCTCTATACTATCACGGTTTGTTTCTTCAATAAAAATTTTATATTTGTACAACACTGTATAAATATCGAATAAATTATTTTAAATCTCTATTTTCGGCACGGTTTCTAAATGCCTATTATTAACATGATAACGCATTTTACTACAATAATGAAATATGTCTAATACGTTTATAACAATTAAAAGCGATACTTAATCCATTTCGCTACCTCAGTGACTAGTCTGTTCACTATCTAAAGTCTCTTGGCCTTCGTAGAGCAAGTAGCCAATCACGAACGTTTCCCCTTCCATCGCCCCTCACAACTTTCGCGCGGGAGGACAGATACCCAATCACGAACAGCAACAGCAAGGAAACGGCGGTAGAAATGGCAACGCAGACCGATGTGAACGCTTCGAAATCAAGAGTAACACTGAGTTCCCCCCACTACCTTCCCAAACGAACCGTCTCCTATTGGCTGCTGCTAAGTGGCGTACGCGTCTTCAATGCCAAGAGACTTTAGATAGTGAACAGACTATAATGCCTAAAATTTCAACTTTTTTACCTACAAACACCTGCTCAGAATTTTAATTTGAAAATTTCTAAGGCTCTCCTGGCACCCACTGATTTTGCAAAATAATTCCTCCCGCAGTGTAATAGATGGCATTAAATGTCATGCAAATATTGGGCATTCTAACTTTATATCTGTAACCACTTCCTCAGAATCTTAATTTGAAAGGCACCCTCTGCCGCCCACCGATTTCTCCAAAACAATTCTTTGACAGAGTAATAAATGTCTTCATAGATCACACATTCTGCAAATTTCAGCCGGACATCTTTTACCATTTACGTGTTCTTTTAATTGAATCGATTGCGCAGACGGACAGAAAGAGCGAAAACGTAAGTGGGTTTATAAAATAAAAGTCCATAATAAAAATAGCACAACCGTATTTTTCCGGGGATAAGATGGAATCGATATCGAATGACCTCGCTACTTTGATATCAGGTTGTCATCATTCGACATACTAAGAGAAATTAATATTTAACAATAAATTCAACTGTCCATAATAAAAATAGCACAACCGTATTTTTCCGGGGATAAGATGGAATCGATATCGAATGACCTCGCTACTTTGATATCAGGTTGTCATCATTCGACATACTAAGAGAAATTAATATTTAACAATAAATTCAACTGTTTTAGGCGAATTTAGAATCTGGAAATGTGTTTTCCAACATTTGACTTTCCGTAATTAACTTTTCGTATATCGCACTGTTGCTTGTGATATTTCTTCGGAACATTGAATTGTGTTCTGAAGCATTTCTTCGTTGATAAACATTTTATTAACACGCGATGGGGAAATACAACAAAAAGTTACATTTCAAGTTAAAAGTACGCACGCACTAGTTAAAATTAAATACTCATTATATGTATAGTTTAACCCCTCAAGCCGGTATTTAAATCTACTCTGGTTGACCCTATAGGCGGTATTTAAATTTTTACAAATCCTTACTAGATACACGTTTGCACGTATTTTTATTTTATTCAGAAAGTACTTTTCTGATTGTTTCGAAACTTTTACAGATTGTTTATAAATAAGTATTTATTACTCTGTTTAAATTGTTACCCGATCGAGTTTATTATGACGATTTTATATACTATTTCTTGATGCTTTTGTACAGTGCGCATAGAGCGCATGATTGTTTTTGATGAAATACATTCGATTAAATTTAAAAATCTTTGTTATATTTCAAAACTATGCATTTATTCTTTATTATACTTCATTCTTAAAATTTGCAGCTCTTCTTACTAATTTTCTTTTATGTTAAACTTTGTCATTAATTTTCCGTTTCATTTTACGATTTCAGGTTTACTATCTATTTAAAAAAATCCCTATTGAGAGCCGAGATGAAACAAACTCTGCTCTCAAGATAATATGCACTGTAGGAGATCTTGAAGCTGTGTATCTGCTCTTAGAGGCGTGACACGTTTGAAATAAATATTTTTTTCGTGTGTCAACACTTGATAACTAAATTGAAAGTGAAGGATCCCTGGCCTGGGCCATGAGGATGGTCAACATTTCACGAAGGGAATGTATTTATAGAAAGAATGAAGTCTTTGTCTGCTCTGAAAGAGAGAGATAGTTTGCACAGATTATTTATTCGAAGATGTTTACGTTCTTTCATATTGTCCAGAAGTGTGAGCCGAGCACATAGAAAATGTCGACGCATTTTGTAGACGAAAAATGCTCTCTCGTCGAGTGGAAGAAAAAATGAACTCACTATCGTTGTTATATGTTCAATTCTAGTTGGAAAATACTAATCGCTATTTGAAGATATAAATGTTACTTACCATTTTCAAAAATTTTCTACTGTGTGGTACGTTTTGAAACAATTTTCAAAACAAAGTCCAACTTCGCAGTCAGGGCACATATATACTCTCCCTTTTTCGTCCTTGGTTTCTGCAAACAACGCACCGTCTCTGAGGCTTTGCCTTTTTTCAGGTTGGAGGGATTTTTTCAATGAAGTGTCGTTCGACTAGGCGCTTCGGAGGAGGATTGCCTGATGGCCTAACCGCACTAGCAGTTGAACACTTGGTCTATAACCTCTGCATCAAAATACGCCAGAAAACTATCCAAAATATTATCACATTGAAGTTGTGGTCCAGTATTACCCACAAATGGTATTTTTCGGGGACTGTATGCCTCATCAACTTATTTCCAATTAAAAGTATCACGATCTCTGGAATCACTAAATTCATCGTGAATGTCTTCATTAATACTAATTAACTGGCTATAATCTACATCACAATCCAAGATATCACTTGATGATTCATCACCATCACTTTCACTCTCACTATCATTCAATAAAGACAAAATATCACTCACTGGCATACTCGAACGCGAAGAGGGGTCCGCCATGATTTTTTTACTACGTCTGAGAAACGTTTGCTGTATTTCATCATCACTAAGCACAAAACTAAAGATGCTTTCAAAAAGAAGAATAGAGCGGAGCATCATCCAAGCATTCTAAAGCTGAAGAAGACTTAGTTGGTCAAAACATAAACAGATGGAGTGCGTATATAGGATTTAGTGAAGTGGGGTCAGGGTCCGTACGCGTGTACGGACTACCGCTCCTGGGAGCAATAGGAAGGTCCGTACACGTGTACGGAGTACCGGCTTGAGGGGTTAAATGCGCTAAATAAAATGAGAAAAATCACTTGGTATAAATTCCACGTTATTAAATAGACTGGTTTCGACTAATATCTAGCCATCATCAGGTCGTATCTATTTTAATAAAGTGGAATTTATACCAAGTAATTTTGCTCATTTTATTTATGATGGAGTTCCACCAAGTAAAAGCTTCTTCCTTTGATTTTAAATGCGCTACATTTTTCACTATCAGGATTAGTGGCTAGGTTTGAGGAAGCAAAACCGAGACATAAACGGGGGGGGGGGGCAGTATGTGATTTGTAGTTTTTTTTGGAGTCGCGTAGTTTGGTTATGATTGTGTTTAAAATGTAGCAGATACCTTTACAAATTCAAACAATCCGTGCCTAGATTTATCACGGAATTGACCTATTAATGGGGAAAGTTTTATAAAAATACATTGAATATAAATTACAGAGATAATACTGTCACACAATTGTTTCAATTCTAATAGCTCGAATGAATTTCTATCCATTCGAATTATTGATTTTTAAAAATGTTGAAATATGATATTTCAAGAAGCTAATGGTGAAATCAATGGCTACGCTCCAAATTCAAATCTAATATCTTATAATGGTTTTAAAAATCAAAAAAGAGGAATAACGTTAATAAAAGGAGCAGTCTATAAATAGGAATGTCGCGAATTAATCGGTAGAAATGGAGTGAACATAATAGTTCGGACGCCGTATTCACAGCGAATATTCTGAACGAATCGGAGAAACAGTAGTAAATGAACATAAAGTTGTTATTATTGAATTTCATTCGTATCGACAACAGTCGAAAAATAATTCACTAAAATTTTTACAAGTGATCAATGGCCGAACATTTTTTTACACTTATCTATGCATAGTTACAATCGCTGAATTTGATTTATTCACAGAGAAAAACTATGATATATATCGAGAAGATAGACGAAGGCGAAGAGAGAGAGAGACTGGAGTGAGAGTGGAGGAGGTGGGGGAGAAAGAGAGAGAGAGAGAGATGGATGTATGGAGGGGACGAGGGACAAGACAGACAAACGACTTTATTAAGGGCGAAATTGAGACTGTAAAGTCCCTTCCTACATTTAACCCTTTGTTCGGGTATCATATACTTAATATACAAATTAATTACTAAATTTCACATACATGTTAGTTACAAATTTAGTTAGTAAAACATAAAGAATTACCATTGAATAATTTAAGGTTTGCGGGTTGAAAAAACTAATAGCATTGTTTAGCACAGAAAAAAGTCCCACTGCGGAAAAACACCTACGAGGAGGAGGGAGGTGTAAAAAACCGCGAAAAATTCCTAAAAAGATACAGAAGAAAGAAAAAGAGAGAAAAGGAGGGAGGATTCAAGAACTGCTAGTAATTAGTTCTAATTCGAATAACGAGTAATTTTTAAGGGTTTGTCCTTAAGGGTTGAAACAGATTTTAAGATAACACGTTACAGCGGACGGAGTTAAAGGCAACTATGACTATGGGTTGGGTTGGGTGGAGAAGGGCAGAGTGGAAGGGGAAGGGGGAAGGGGGGGGGGGGGCGGAAGAAGCATAAAGAGAGATCGAGAGATATTGGCCGCTATCTCGAGTGTAATTGAAAGTTAATTGGGGAGAGGAGAGTGGGAGAATGAGAAGAGATGTGAGGTTTATGGCTTTAATCTCTTGGACGGGGGGACTGAGATTTCTGTGGCGCCTACGAATCCTTTCCCACGAGTCTTCTCCGATTCAAAGTTGGATTCAGTTACCCGAAAACATGGCTGAATTAAATTGCATGCCGCTTCGCTTCGAGTTAAATAGTTAAACGCTTCTTACTATCCAAGAAGATGTGTTGTGTTTCTCGAACTTTCGTCGGACGTTAACTTTGATTATTTGCGTGTTCTTTCTTTTCGTTTGGGACTGTTATCAGTCTGTAAATAATAAGTGTATTTGAAGAGCATTTCGAGTGGCAAAAGGCAGTGCATTTCGCGAAATACGCTTTGAAAGAAGCGATTGTTACGAAAGAAATACGACAAAAATGATTTCGGAGTTCGCAATTTCTTCATAATTGGACGATTATCGCTTGAGACTAATTTTTAAATAGAAATGTTTTAAATAAAAAATGTTAACGAATTACCATTAGATACACCATGAAGTTATCGATGGGAGAATTAGTTTGACGTTGGTTCAACTGGCTGAAATTAAACGTGCATAAAATCCGTGGTTCGAAGCGTTATTTCGTGGAATATATCCATCTTGGAGAATAAACAAATTAGAAAAAAACATTATATAAAATACCGTTTTTTTGGTTATTCTCCCAGTTTAAACGCGTATATTTTCTTATACTTATCATTCTGAGCAGTAGCTTAATTCGTTTTTGTTTTCCACAATTATGTGAGATGTACATCGATGGAACATTAAAAATAACACAGCGAGTTCGTGGTAAGGTCACGGATCATAAAGCGATCGCTAAACACTGCCACAATGCAATGGGTTATTCAAAGGAGTCTTGAGTGGTTGCTATCGAGGTAGGGGCGTGCCATGGAGAAGTGGAAGGGAGGAGGGGGGAAAGAGAGGCGGGAGGGAAAGGAACGTTGAAAGGGGGAGGCTACGTGTCAATCAGATGACCTCTCTCACAATAAAACAGCGCAACACAAATGCCCTCGCGAGAGATATGCATTTTGTAGAGAAAAGAGAAAAATTAATGCCGAATTAACAATTTTTATATTGCGTTATAAACGTCGACAGTTATTAAGGAGGGAGCGGAAGTGTTACCTGATCCAGAAATGTAGTAAAAACATTGAAATCCGAGCGAACTCGATACACGGACGGCATATTTGAACCTCTGACGTCACCGTATTCAATTTCAGTTCCTCTGCGGACCATGAAATGAGAGGAGAAACGCAACTCTGCTCGCGACATGCGCACGTCTGTCACTCAACCTCTCCGTGTCAGGTCACTCGGCGACGTTTTTTATTCCACGCGAAGAGAAAAAAAAGCGGAAAAAAAGCCATCGAAGTGTAAAGAAGTGTCAGCGAGGAGAAGAGGGAGGAAAAGAGGATAATAGAGGGGGGGAGGGAGGGGGAGGGGAAGAAGGGTTCGAAGGGGAATAACGAAATTTGCATTTGAACCGTCTTTTGTTTGGATCCCATTTTTTTCTCCTTGCAGCTTTTTTTTTCGACACGTCTCATGACGACAGTCTTTTTTTTAATTCGACCGTCGCGCCGTCTGCATTCAATTGCCGTTTCGATTTTAAATCGGGGGCTGATCGAGCAGTTTGAGGGATTGGAGTCTGTGATTGAAGCGATGGAAGTCACGGATGACTCGTTCCGATGGCACCGCATCTGGATTAATTCTTCAACGCTCTGGAACAAACATATTAAAATCCACGTTTGCCATTCTGTGGCCGTAATCTGAATTGCATTTTGCGTTTCATAAATTCCTGCACATGTCAACGGCCAAAACTTTGGCGAATACGAATCCGAAAAGGAAAGACTGAGCTGAGATCACGCCATGAAAACAACTTATTACTTATACTAGCTACTGTGATGCATAAATATATTTACTTGCGTTAGATAAGTTTTAATTGCCGCTTTTTTCCTGTAGCCGACTTTTGGACGCCGAATCAATACGGAAATTGATTAACATCGAGATACAGGAGTTATGAATGAACATCGTCCAATTGCGCTTTCGAACTATTTCGTGATGAATGAATTTATACACCGTTATTTTTAATTCACCAAGTCATTTACTCCGATGAACTTGGCTCACTGCTGTGCGGTTTGCTTTGAATTTTACGGTTTAGAGAGAGAGGGAGAGAGGGAGAGGGAGAGAGAGAGGGAGAGAGAGAGAGAGTAAGAGAGAGAGAAGGGGAGAGAGAGAGGGAGAAATACTCGAGAGAATAACTGCTTTCGGTTAAAAAAAGAGGAGTCCTTGCGAAGAGGGCCGTTATTACTCCCTGTCGTCCGCCGCCTTAATAAAACCATCTTATCGCAGCGAACGCCTTCTCCTAATCTCCCCTCGCCACCTATATCTGATTCCCCTCCTCCCTCTTTTACCCTTATTTTAAGGGTCTGCCTCCCCTAAGGAGGCGTGCCTCCTTCGCCCGCCCATTACGCGACTTCCGACGAAAAGGAGCACGGCTTCTAACGAGGAGAAAAAGAGAGCGAAAAGTGCGGCGAGAAAGGTAGAGGGGGGAGCAATGGAGGGAGGGGAGGGGGAAGAAGGAGGTGGGCGGGTCAGGCTGAGAAGAGGAGGAGGAGAGGGGGGAGTAAGGCAACAGGGAAGACACTGGATGGATAGAAAGAAGGGTTTGAAAGAGAGGAGTGGAAGGAGAGTGAAAAAGGAAGGAAGGAGGGAGGGGGAAGATGCAAGATAAGGAAAGTTTGTTGTCAGAGAAAGAGGATGAGATAGAGGGAGTAGAGAAAAAGAGAGAAAGGGGAGGAAGAGAGAGAGAGACAGGGGATGAAAGAGAAAGCAGATAAGTCCCAAAGAAAGTAGCCCCGTGGAATCAAGCATTATAATTTTCCTCTTCGAGCATTATTTCCTTAAATTGTTATCGCTCTTTTAAAATCAGTTTTCTTTTGCTAGTGTGAGCATGATGAAGTGTGTCTGGTGGAGATGTCCTTCTCCCTTAAAGGCCTTTGAACCACCACGCGGAAATATATCGAAATCGGTATAGGTACTTGCTAGGGGTAGATTCCTTGGAGTCGTGAAATTTAAATAAAAATTGAGATGTCAGCAAGTATTCGAGAAATAACGCGCACTTTCACCTCCTGCTGTAAATTATCTGAATCGCTTTCCACGAAGATAAAATGATGTCGACGGGCTAATATCACACGGGGGACATATTTATACCAGGCGAACGACATGCGCCAATGGCATATTATGTGTTATATTTTGATTGATATCAATGATTATTTTATTATTTATTATAAACACGTTGTATTTCTGAAGATACAGTAGAGCCTCGCTAATCAGAACTAATTGGGACTCGGATATGTTCGGATTAGCCAATTTTCGGATTAACCGGGTTTTACAAAATACACGGCTGGGGGAGGACTGCTTACGTAGACTCGTTGCCTGGCAATGTCTTGGACCATTGGGAAGTAACGCTCTAATAAGGCGGCGGAAGGGTTGGTTTACTCGTGCCTCGTTTTAAATTACTCTCGCCGTTTTTCCCATCTTGTAGAAATGTCCAAAAAGCGTAAGCATAGATCGTGTTCGTTAAAAGATAAGTTAGAATTTCTCAAACGCATTGACCTCCATTATTGCTCATTGATAATGCTCCATCCCATTCACGGGAATCAGAACTTATCTGTGGTGATATAAAGGCTATTTTCTTGCCTCCAAATGTGACCACGTTGGTGCAACCAATGGACCAGGGAATGTTGCAAAATCTGAAATGTCACTACTGGAAAAAGCTCTTGCGATCTCTTATCGAGGGCGAAGAAGAAAATTTCACGATAATGTAGAAACTGAAAAAGATCGCAATAATGGAAGTGATTTATTGGGTGGCTGAATCTTGGGACAATGTGAAATATGATATTATCAAAAAGTCATGGAAAAAACTGTTGCCAAATATCATGGATGGTGTTCAACATGAGCAAGAACTCGATGAATTTTTTTTTTGCATCCTGTTCGGATTAACCGAAATTTCGGATTACCGAGGTTCGGATTAGCGAGGCTCTACTGTACAATATGGTCAAGAAGGGGAACGTTTCCTCACTTTGAGGCAATATTATTACATCAATATCACAAGAGACATTTCAGAAAATGTCATTGCAAGATAGAATGAGGCCAAAGAAAAGGTTTTAGACACTTTCATTGACGAAACCCAAAATAGATGGTTTTCGCGAACACCGATCAAATTACGCCAAACCACTCCTCCAACCGGCATGTTCTGACCAATAGGACCTCTTATTCAAGTGTCCTATAAAACGATTTAACTAATTTCTCAAAGGAGTATTTTGCATGTCTCCTAGCATTTCAAAATGAAAGTTCAAATCAATTACCCGAAAGATGAAACCCATCACGCATCCTGACGCAATTTCGGGAGTATTTATTAAACGTGTCAGTAGAATCTTAGATGCCGGCATGATATACAACCAAAATGTTCATATTAAAAATTGTTTTAAAAGGACCGCAGCATACTGGGAAACTTATGAAGAAACTTACTAAAACCCTTCTCCCCATCAACCGTACAAAATTCCTTCTGATCTAAAGTTATTAGAATACGGAAGTATAGTTTGGAATCGATATCATCCATTTCGAGTGGAGAGCCTCGAAAAAAATTGCCGTGGCGCTTTGTTAAGCGAATATCCATAAAATAAAATGCGCCTTTCAACTGTGGAACGTTAAACTTCTCTATTACATATTGTTCGAGTTGTATTATTTGCTGTATGCTACCTGAACTAAAAATATTAGATATTTCCCTTGAACAGGTTGAATTTGCACAGAAATATCGCGTTTACAGGTGAAAAGCGATTGACACGGAAATTAGTGTGCCAGGAATATTTGAATTTGGATATGCCGTAATTATAAATGGATTGAGTGAGTGTAAGCATTTCGTTAAATATGGACGGATGAGTTTTATTATAGCAAGTAAAAGACGACTCACTAACTATATCCCCGAACTGCATTAAATAAATCCAACTCAGTGGCGTGCGGTGATATTTTATTTAGGGTAATCTGATTGAGAGACACTTTACCCCTTAACTGCGTCGACCGCTTATACACGTCTACCTGTGTTCATTGGTTGCTTGTGATTCGCTTTTAACCTTCTATTACTATCGTTATTTTTCGATCACGTAACTACTATAGTGGGGTCAAATATGACCCAATTTTTCAAAATTGGAAAAAAAAGAAAATTTTAATTTTTGGATTTCAATTTCTAGTCATACATTACAACAGACACTCGACAGTGGGAGAAAGTTTCATTTATAGAAAAATCTGATGTGGCCAACACATGACTTTCTCCATATTTGGGGTATACATATTTAAATTATTATGTATAGCATTATAAGGAAAAATTATTATTTCCTATCGTAAAAGAATGCAGGCCTCCTTATTGCCGTAAATTAGGTATATTTTGAATATGTTTACAGAATTCACCGCTGCATGGTTGTGCCGCTGTATATTGGAAATTAAGAAAAAGTTGAATATCTCCGAAATAGATGGTTCTACGAAAATTTGTTTTAAACAAAACTTGGAAGAAATATTATTCTCTACAACTTTGGTCCTCACGAAGATTACCAATTACGACGTTTTTAAGGAAATATTTGACGGAAACCGAAAAAAACCGATTATTTATAAATAATTAATAAACAATAACTGCTATGGGAAATTGTTTCAAATGAAAGTTGTAGGAAATTACATTCTCTATAATCTTTGTATAGAATTGTATATACAATAATGATGTTTTAACGGAGAAATATCGCAAAAACCGAATCGGGTTTCGAATAAACCTCGACTTCCGGTTAACCGTTATTGTAAAAAAACTAATTAGTTCTTTGTGCTCATGCTAAAGTGTTATATATGAAGTTTGGTAACGATATAGCAAGTACTTTTTGAGTTAGAGCACCCACAATCGCATACACACAGACATCATTCCGAAAATAGTCTAAACGTGTTCTAGGGACCTCAAAACGTGTATTTCCGTTGAAATCTCGAAGTCGATTTTTTCGTGATCCCAATGTAGGGGAGACCGGGGCAAGTTGATACAGGGGCAGGTTGATACAGTGCGAGTAACGCGACAATGCGCATGCATAGGTTTGTATCTGTTGATGGGGAGAAGCCTTCCACTGGTGCCTCCAGTTCGCACGTGTGTTTGGCGATGCGGCTGTCATTGTGTCAAAGTTATTCTAGTAAAACTGTTTTTGGTAACGTAAAGTAAATATTTTTGTTGTTGTTTGAAGTCACCTGGAGTACTTTGATAAACCTTTTCACGTTCTTTCGGATTCAGATGTTATTTGGGCGTCCAAAGGTAAGAAAATTCCGTTGTTGTTGATTGATTATGTGTTGTCTCTTTTTGCGTATCAAGGTTTGAGGGTAATGGCGTCGTTTGGGGCAAGTTGATACATTTTAAATGGGACACGTTGATACTATGTAGGTATCAACTTACCCCAATTACTTCCAATTTTTTTTCTTGTTTTTCACAGGAAAATGATCCGGAATTACATAAAATAGACGAAGCGTGGTGAAGTACCGCGGGAACTGTTGATTTTGTCCGATGACAGTGAAAGTGATTAACTGACTTTCATTTCCTTTTGAAATTACTTTTTTCAAGAAAAATATTAACAATTTTAAGTAATTTTTTACACACACGCAGCATATTTTTTCAATCTTTTTGCTCATAAATGCTGTTATCTATCAAAATTATTATTTTTATTCAATAAAACAATTTTTTGCTGAAGCTTCTTGTTGTTGTACCAACCTGCCCCAGGGTGGGGCAAATTGAGACGTTTCGACTTGCCTAACTAAACAGGCTTTCATGGGTTTCTTATTCTAATCTCAGTAGTTATAATAGGCTAAATCAAAAGACGGGGAAATAAGACATAATTTTATGATTTTTAAAAATTTTTAAAATAGAAACAAAAAAATTCAGAAATTAAAAACCAAAAAAACGTATCAACTTGCCCCGGTCTCCCCTACTTTCCCATTACTACGTATGGAGAAAGTAAAAAGTACGACACAACTACTATAGTGGGGTCAAAAGTGACCCAAAACGGCAATAACTTGAAACCAACTACCGTGTACGTTAAAGCTTCAACGTCAGCTGAAATAGAGCATTGGAGTAAGAGATTAGATGGACTAAAAAAGCCACTGCACGCATCATAATCTGAGAAAACAGAAAATGTTTTCTCTCGGGTCACTTTTGACCCCACGATAGTAGTAGAAGGTTAAGCTTCGTAGTGTATTTCTTTTGCTTTCAGCTAGTTATTCTAACCGCTTACTCAAGTTAAAATTTCCTATTGCATATTGACATCTATTGGCGTCCCAGCTGTATTATTTGATGTATGCTTGAACTTTTTCCTACAAAAATATTAGGTATTCCCCGTGACCAGGTTGACTTTGCACAGAAATATCGCGTTTACGAGTAAAAGGCTTTCGTCCAAAAAGCGGAAATCTTTGGTTGATATTGATATTGTTGAAATTTAGGCTGGTAAAAAATTAAACCTCTAATGAGTGTTGACTATGGCAAAGAGGATGCGAGGAGTCAAACTTGCTCACAAGTGCATCTTCACCTACTTCACTGCGAGAAAGTCACTAAAAATATTACGTGATAATATTTCACCATTTATTGGATATAACACTTTTTATTGCAAATGTAATTTACAAAAAGCGTGGGTAAATGAGTCAGCTAGTGACTGCCTGGAGAGAAAAGTACAGTGAAAGTAAACCAAAAACAAAGAGGGCAAGACAACAATCTATAGACACACCATTACGACTTACTGGAAAAAATGTTTTATGCTATAATCCTAGTACGTCTAGTCAGTCGCATTCAATGAAAAGGTGTGTGGTTTGCATATAAAAAAAGAAATATATAAAGAGAAAAGAAACAATTTATTGTTGCAAAGAATGTGGTCTGCCTTTATGTATTGTGCCATGTTTCGAAAATTGTAATACAAAACATTTTAAAACTATAATAATCGTCGTCTCTCGATCCCCTTATAATATTCTTAAATATTCAATTCCCCTTCTATTACCCAAATATTTCTTTCTTGTTTTGAGTAAAAAAAATTGAAAAATCATAGTTAATCATCAAAATTCTTACACGGTATTTACTAGTGAAAGGCTAAAGAAAATCACATATTATGAGCACATTCCAGCGAACTTAATATGTATGTACTTCCGCTCTTGTCTCCTTCACCGCCTGCCCTCTTTCCACCGAGAAATAGGACAAGAAAGAACCAAACCGTCTGCTTTCTCGTCGAAACCTTGAGATGCGTACCGTATCGACGCATACACTGACTATATTTATTTCGTCAGCTTGTTGGTGTTCCCTTCTTGCCGCCTTCCACGCTATGTGCATGCTCGCAATGTATGCGTTAACGATGAGAAGCTTTCCTCCTCTCTCTCTCGTCGTCTTCCTATTCTATCTCTCTTATCGCATTTCACCAATGGGGAAGAAGCACATCTCAATTTTTTCTTTTTGGTTGAGTTCTCGTTATATACTTATTGATTCAAGTATTAATTATAAATAACTAGCAGGAGTGCCCGTTGAATTTCAACGGATTTAGCGATACTAAATCTGCGACCGTGTAACATGTAAGCATCGCAAGAATAAGATAGTACACAGTTACACCCATCGAATAAATCAAAAATGAAGAAAATCGCTCCGCATTTTCCTATTTAGATGAATGAAGGAAGAAAATATTACGAAAATAACGTATAAACTCCCTCCCCCTCCCTTCCACCCTCTCCTTCCCTTCTTCCCCTCCCTCCCCTCTCTCCCTCTTCCTTCCTCCCCCTCCATCTTTCACCCTCTCCCTCCCCCTCTCCACCCCTTCCGTTATCATCCATCTCTCTCCCTCCCTATCTCGTATTAAAAGCATTCAAAGCGAACAAACTTATAAACATTCTCCTTTATATGTTAGATTAGAAGATAATTCAATTAAAAACAACAAATATTTTGTTTCCATGTAAACAAATTAAAATCGTACACAGAAATTGACAAACGATATTACGTTAAAATTTCCCCCCTGTAAATGCATTGAACTCTCAATTTCGGCGACAATGGGAGTTGTCATGGTACCTAGCTTGTAATGGATATTGTAGTGAAACTGATAAAATCACGTATTTTATTGATTCTAAATGCATTTTTATGCTAATTCGATCAGGATTCGGATTCTGTCTTCAATAAAAATAAACTTTTTTCTTTTCTTCGTAGAACCATTCAAGTCTCAAGTTCGTACCATATTTCTAAGAAAAATAAGCTGCACTCGTCCCTATGTTATTCAAATGGAGAAAATGAAAAAAAGAAAATATTTTTTAAATTGGACAGGTCAATCAAATCGATATAAAAACTTTACTATACCACCGCGGTGCACCGTCCTCGTTATTTCGGTTAAAATGATACATTTCTCTTGCTTCTACGATCTGTAGTTTTCGAGTTTTAAAATTATGATACACACATTCATTTATATATATATAAGATTATGAATTCTGAATAATTATAAATATGTCACATTCATTTATCGCGTGAGCATTGCTCGCTTATATGAACTGCAGTAGCTGTCTGTTTCACTCTCATTATGGCCCGCTATCCATCAGAAGAAAGATGGCCGACTTACTTTGTCAATGACACTGATCGCGGTGTTAACCCATCACAAGGATAACGCGGCAAATGGGTGAAATCATTGCAGAACGGCGGATATAGATTTATTAAGTTTTTCGAGTCTGTCTTAAAACAGAAGGCCTTCTCAAATCCTAGCCTATTGCCTCTCATTACAAATTATTTGCGTTACCCTCCCCACCCCTCGTTTATAAATTTATGTATTTTACTCTTAATTTTATTTATTTATTATTCTTCAGCTAAATTAATCTTTTACACCGTACATAGGGTCAATCCTGTGTGTTCAATAAATTATTATTTTCATTTCTATTATTTTTGTTAATTTAAACAAACCTGGTATTTCACCTGGTATCGATTTGGAATAAAATATGACTATATTCAGAAAATCGTTATTTTTCACTGCGTTTCGGTGTGTTAAGTAAAATATATTTCATTGAGATCAACTAAATATGACTTGCTTGGTGAACATTTACTTGTATGCGATAGATCTGACATAAATAAACAGCTAGGAAAAGAGAATGTAAAATCACGTCATAGAAAATCCATATACGATGAAATTTTGAACTGTTGTTTCTATAATATCAACGTTTTTGGGGAAGTTTCTAGCCTCAATCGTAATTTATTTCTAAAATATTAGTGGGAATGTAATAAGTTCAATTGGTCTTAAATTCCCGTTTTATTATTTTATCTTGGAAAACTTTGAAACCAATCAGTCGAATGCTGCAAAAATCTCTACCGAATGTTAATAATAGGCGATAATCGTGAAACGGATATTAACTATCTTAAGACAATGAAATGCAGCAGTGAAAAGAACACTTCTAAACTCCTCAAAAATCGATTACAAGTGTAGAGAGTTTAAATTTACCTCCAAAAGTCTAAGAGATGAGTTGTATAAGGGAACACGGCTTGCTTTGATAATGACGAGAGATAAGGAACAACCGCTACTGAAAGCCCTTTCTCTATGTATGCACGCGTGTGTTGTGTAAGCGCAGCTCGAGGTGAAATGTTTGAGGATGGAAAGTATGCTGGAGCGATATGACAACAGGCGGGGGAAGGGGGGCGGAGTATTAAGGGGGAGAGGAGGAGGAGGTCGGGATTAGGCCCCCGGGGGTCGTTGGCACGCGCGTGACTGGAGACGGCGGTACAACAGCCGAGGGCAGAGATAAGGACGTTTTCAGTTGGGCTCGTAGGCGTTTTGGAGGGAAGAGTGAAAGAGGAATGTCTCATAAAGAGTAGGAGCAATTGCGATTACACTATTCTTTGTTTGGAGGTGAAAGAGAGAAAGTACATTTTTAGTAGCACACGTGTGTCTATGGAAATATCAGTTAGGTTTAGGTCCCTAAGAGATGTTTCATTTACTGTAAAAAAAAAGGGTCAAGGAGTATGGAGCATTTAACGAGTACGTGATGCTCTGACCAAAGAAGCATTTTTGTAAAGTAAAAAGACAAATTCAAATTCCTAAAGTTAGAGTCGTGTAATAAATCTTGCAATAGAAAATGAATTGTTTTTTTAAATATCCGAAGCTAAAGATGTACCTATTTTATGTTATGAATGAAAGCACAACTTTCTCACCGCGTGGAATATTAGTATAAAATTCTTGTAAAGTCCATTGACAGTGAATAAAAGCTACACTAGAGAGAATCGCTTATTTGGATCTCCATATAAGATATTTTTGAGCAGAGATATTTTTCTTACAGAGTCCGTTAAATGCCAAAGAAAAAGCTGAAAAGACGACGGAGACATTTTTCTTTCCTTCATCTTCTTGATTATGATATAAAATAGGGGTGGGTTACATTTATAAATGGCGGATCTATGCCTCTGCGGGCCGGATTAGAGTTTAAATCGGAAGTTACGGAGAAATACTGAGGTATCATGTAAATGAAAATAAAGGCTAAATTATTTTTCTGTGGCTAACTTTTCAATATTCAATGCTTTGTGACCATAATTTGAATTAAAAATTTATATGTCTGTTTGTTAAATTTTACGTGTCACTTTTTCATTCCAAATAAAGCGCTCTTAGGGACATTATAATAGTGTTGGAGTTGATACTTCTGTGCAAGTATTTGGGAATTAATAAAATAGTATCGAATGCGTAAAATTTTTGGAATGACATAATTTTCAAGGCAATAATTAATTTGAATATCAGGTTATTGCAAAGAGTATGAAACGCTCGACGCATTTCAACAATGCTACAAAAAGGCAGCCGATGTGCAAGATCAGAATCGGTAAATGCCCCAAACCTCGACCAATACGCGAATTTCTCCATCGAAATCGACATCGGGCGATAGATATTCTCGGAAACCTTAACACATAGATACCATTCATTCGGTTTCAAATCCGCCCTCTTTTTTGTATCCTTCGTTTTGCCTTCAATCCCTCGTGGAAAGCCTAAGTAACCCGCGGCCCCAAGTAACTCTCGCCCCTTTCACTGGTCGGCCTTCTTTCCCACCCATATCTCTCCCTCCGTTCCACTGTCTCCCTCCGTTCCCCTCTCTCCTTCCGACCCCTTCCAGAGCGGCGCCCTCTCCCCCCCCCTCGTCTCTGCGACCCCAAAACCTTCCTATGTAGTCATGCATTATTCCGCCGTCTATTTGGGGCTCTTTGGGTAGTTCGGAGGGGGGAGAAGGAGGGGGGAGAAAAAAGGGGAAGGGGGTGCAGTAGGTCTCACAATTGAGCTGCTATTAGAAGAGGTGGATGGTAAGAATGAGACGGCGTCCGTGTTTCGCTTGGCCGAAAGGGGTGTGAGGGGTAGCGCGAGGGAAGGAAGATGCTGGAAGAGCGAGGAAAGATTCTTAACGTGTTGCGGATTAAAATCTTGGTTGCGGGTTGCCATGAAAGGATTATTGACTAAGTGTCCTTGGAACGTTTTATTGTTGTTCGTTTCTATCGGAGGTGGGATGAAGCGGTCGACCGCTGTGGGAATCCGAAAATTATGCTCGGAAATGTTGTCTTTGAAGTAATTAATAATGATCCGGCTATATCCACATAACACATTGTGTAATACATATTTTAGGGGTACTGTGGCGTCGCATGGTTAAAATGCTCATGTGCACTCACCATCTATTCCAGCAGAGCCCATGTAGTTAGAATAAAATCACATTATCACAAATGCAATCCCTTAAACCAGCGTTTTCAATCCCTACAGCCCTTATTGAAAAAAGTCCCGGGCGATCAGCACGATAGAAATAACACATTTTCAATAAAGTGGATTTTTACATTAAATGCATAATAATTATTATTATTATAATCATTGATGGAAAAATTTCAGAGCATTAAATGTTGCAATAACTTAGTTGAGAAAAGGATTTTTAATAATTATTTTCTAAACGTCCGTCGTGTTCCACCCAGATTGCGTCACTGATTGTGAAGCTCTGCCGTAAACTATACCAGGCCCGCTCTACTATGAGCTTCACAGAAATTAGGGCTATTTCTAAATGTAAGATGAAAAGCTATCGATTTTCTAAGTAGATTATAAAGGCGAATCGATATAACTTCATGCCACAAGCTAAGAACGTAACCGTCATTGACTTCATGGTTGCTAGGTTGATGTATTTAAGAAGAGGGAGCGAGGAATGGATGCTGGGGGAGGGTAAAGATAGGCAGCGGAGTTGTAGTATCAAGAGCGGGGACACGGCAGCCGCCATAAACTCTAATTGAAAGTCATGGAATAACTTAGGCGTTTGGCTACACTCCTCTCTCTCTCTTTCCACTTGGTCTTTTCTCCGGCCAGTGCCCGAAATCACCGCCAGGGGCAGCGGTCGGCCATTAAGATGGCGTACGATGATAAGGACGGCACGAGGGCATTTAACCGAGGGTTCCCCATTTGATTCTCTTTGTCCTTCGACTCGTACTCCAAACGAATGGACGTAAAAGCAGCTCCGCGCCTCAGAAAAGGAATGTCCAGCAAAGGCTTCAGTTTTACCAATTATTTTGTTCAGTAAGTCGCTAGATCACATCTTGTTGATCGCTAGAAATTCGCTAGGGCAGGGGGCGCCCATTACGTCACCCGCGGGCGACCCGTCGCCCTTTAGGAAGATTGGAGTCGCCCGCGGAGGCAGCGAGGTGCCAGAAAAATTAAAAACTGAATCCTAAGGACGTTTTCTAGATTTTTAAGATCGTTAGCTCATTGTAAATTTTTTTCGCCGAAATTGACATTGAAGAAATTTGTAGATAAATAGGAGATGATCAATATGGATGCAACAGAACTGGAAAATGAAATAATTATGTTGCAAAATGATACACTGTAGCAAGATTCAACTATTCAGATTTTTCCAAACTTGTTTATTTTGAAATGTTTTCAAAATAAAAAACGCATTTATTTTGAAAAGGTATTTTCCTTCTTCTTATTTACGTGAACACATAAGAAGGAATGAATATCTTGTTTACGCCTCTTGGTTTCAAGTTACAAGTTTAATTACCTATTACTGACTGAAGATATGCAGTGTGTATTTATTTTGTCGATTTTCATAAAGTAGCCCGCAAGATAGTTTATAGAATGAAAGTAGCCCTTGGATTATAAAAGTTTACCCCCCCCCCCCCCATTCCCCCTCCCCCCGCGCTAGGGAATGAATAAAAGTGGTCTCTGCGACTAAACAGGAAAAAGTGTTACATTACGCCATATATTGTTTTGTAACTTATGTTTAATATGATGTGACTCGCGAAATGTATGCTAAAAATAAAACGTTTGAACTTTATCTTAGGACAAAGGGTATGTTATAGCAGTATTATTCCAGCAATTTTTAACTGTGGAAATACAGTCCACATGGTGACTATTATAAGAATGAACTAACTCGTGCATTCTAAGGAAAACTTTCTTCCTCTATCCGGTCATCGCCACTTTATTTCGAACAAGCACCCCCCCCCCCCCACTCCTCTCTCTTCTCTCTCTTTATTCTTAAGGCTGAAAAACCACAATTTCCGTAAATCCACTGTTCTAACGTTGTAGTAAATTGCTCAAATTACAAAAAGAAAACAATAAAATTAATAGTAAGAGAAAAATGAAAAGAATATTCTGCTTGTCTATGTACTTTTTTCGTTTTTCAAATTTCTTTTTTGTTTAGTATGTATGCAGATGCCGTAATTTTAGTCAATAGCTACATTGTTAAATCGATTCGCTATTTTTGTAAATATCGCTATAGTATATTTATAAGCGTTAGATCGAGCCTAAAGTCGCTAGATCTAGCTGAAAACTCGCTAGATTGGCAGCACTGCTTTTACTGCGATCACGCCATGATTTTTCTCGCTCTGGCATCGCATTTGGAGTCGGAGCTTCATCGATCCCGGTAGAGGCGTCTATGTTAGGTCCACCCATTACAAAAAGTACATTAAAATGCGTGATCGTGCCGTGGCTTATTTGATGCTTCGCTTTCAATGACCATATTTTCCCGAAGAGGAGAAGCAATTAAAAGAAATTCTCATATATCATTCACGTTTTGTTACCTATTACCTTGTCCATATTGAATCCTTTGTATTTGCAAATATTTCGGACATATATATATATATATATATATATATATATATGTCTCTCTTGTGCTGACGAAGGGATCATCCCGAAAGCTCTAACCTCTACAAATGTGTCTCTCCAACACCCCTGCGGCTCAACTTCCGGTAGGCGTTCACTGGGTTTCCTTCAACACCTAGTTGTCCTAAATATCCTTACTTACCTTTCCTCTTCCGTAGTATTTATATATATATATATCATCATCATCATCAGCCTTTTTCAGTCCACTGACGGATGAAGGCCTCCCCCAGACTCTTCCAGTTTTCCATGTCAACTGCCTCCCTCCTCCAAGTTTGCCCCAAGAACTTAACAAGCTCTCTGTCCCACCTGTCTTTCGGTCTTATTTTCGGTCTCTTGATGTTTCTTGGGATCCATTCGATGACACTGGACGTCCAACGATGGTCATTTCTTCTAGCAATGTGGCCCGCCCACTGCCATTTTAGCACCTTCACTCTTCTAATCACGTCACAGACTCCCGTCATCTTTCTTACCCAGTCGTTCCTCTTGCGGTCTCTTCGGGTGATCCCTAACATGCATCTCTCCATGCCCCTCTGTGTTGTTTGCAGGCGCTGTATCATTCTGGCATTCATGGTCCATGTTTCACAACCATATGTCAGAACAGGCAGAACGCATTGGTCATACAATCTCCTTTTTAGGAAGACTGGAATATTTGATTTAAAGAACCATCAGTAGTGATGAGTTGACCTAAGTAAACATAGCTGGTTACGGTTAAGGAGCTCTTCTGGGCTCCCTGCGAACAGTATGATATCATCTGCAAAGTGCAGGTGACTCAGATGTTCTCCATTTACATTTATGTCTTTTTCCTCCCAGTCTAGCGTTTTGAATACTTCCTCTAGAGCTGCTGTAAATAACTTAGGGGCCATAGTATCTGCTTGTCTCACTCCCTTTTCGGTTTTAAAGGCACTCGTTTCTTCATGCAGCTGGACAGATGCTGTCGCATTTTCGTAGATATTCTTGATGAAGGTTATGTACGTTTCTTCTACTCCTTGTTTCTTTAGTGCACGTAACACCGACGACGTTTGGACAGAGTCGAATCCTTTCTCGTAGTCGATAAAACACATACATAGAGGTAATTCGTACTCGTTAGTCCGACTGATTACCTCTGTCACGACTTGGATGTCGTCCATCGTGCTATACCCACTGCGAAATCAAACTTGCTCTCTAGGTTGGGCAGCATCAAGATGGTTTTGAAGGCGCACAGTGAGTATTTTGGTGAATATTTTGTAGATTGTTGGGAGTAGACTGATCAGTCTGTAGTTATTCAAGTCTTCTTTGGAACCTTTCTTGTGCAGAAGGATAATACATGCGTGGTTCCATGTTTCTGTTATCTTTTTCTTCATCAGACAGTAATTAAAAATCTTAGCGAGAATTGTTTCCGTATGATTACCCATTCCTTTGAATACTTCCGCTGTGATACCATCCATTCCAGATGCTTTTCCATTCTTCATACTTCTGATTGCGTGTCTCACCTCTTCCGGAAGGATATCTGGGACCTCTTCGGTGGGCATGTTTGCATCATCATTTACTTCCTCATTTCCTACAGGATCCTCATACAGCTTCGTGTAAAATTCTTGTACCCGTTTCAGGATTAGTTTCCTACTATGGGTTATGGAGCCGTCTTCTAGCATCAAGGCCACCAGCTGTCTCTTTCCGATCGAGAGATGTTGCTTCATTTTCTTGTAACTTCTATTGTTTTCTATGGCTTTCTCGATTAGCTCATAATTATATTTTTTCACATCTTCCTTGATACACTTCCTTATAGTTTTGTTAATTCTGCAAAATGGATCATTTCTTTCGGATCATTAGTAATTATCATTTTCCTTCTTTTTTCCATCAGCAGTCTTGTTTTTTCAGTCAACTTTTTCTCTGGCTTTGTTTTAACTGTTCCGCCTATTTCTTCAGCGGTTTCCTTAAGTATCTCTATAAATTGGGATTCAACTTCTTGGTCTTCCAGTGCATTGAATCGATTTTTCAGTTGGAGCTGAAATTCTTCTTTTCGTTCTTTTAGCACCTACGTGTTGATAATAGACTTAGGCTTCTTTAAAAGCTTCTGTCTTTCTAACTTTGAGTTGAATTTTATTCAGCATCTTACCAAGCGATGGTCGCTTCCAGTTTTAAACTGATTGAGGACGGAACAGTCTTCAACCAATTGCTTCTTATTGACTAGTATGTAGTCAATTTCGTTTTTGGTACCATTGGGCCCTTTCCAGGTCCATTTTCTATTGGGACTCTTTTTGAAGAAAGTGTTCATTATATATATACTAGTACATTCAGCAAAGTCTACAAGTCGGTCCCCTCGTTCATTTCTGTCTCCATAGCCCCATTTTTCAAATGCGCTGTCGTCTTCCTTTTGTTCTCCTACCTTGGCATTGAAATCACCCATGACCACTTTTAGATGGCAGCTTCCTTTGTCGTGCAGTTCTCCAACTTCTTGGTAGAAATCTTCCACTTCCTCCTCCGAGTATGATGACGTTGGCGCATAAACTTGGACTATTTGAAGTTGATATCTTTTATTTATTTGAAGCACTAGTCTAGCTGCCCGCTCGGATGAACTTTCCATTTCCACGATATTATTCTTCAATTTTTTGTGGATGATGAATCCAACTCCTCCTGTTCTTCCTGTGTCAGTTCCCCTGTAATAAAAAATATGTCCCCTCTTCAAGTCCAATAGGCCTTCACCTTTTCTTCTCACCTCACTAAGCCCTAAAATGTCCCACTTGATCTTCTCCAGTTGTTCTTGGAGCTCTTGTAGTTTATCTTCACTGGACAAAGTCCGGCAGTTAAAGGTAGTTAGGTTGAGGTTAAAGGAATTGGGTGAGGATGAGAAAGAGTGGCAGTGGGCGTTTAACCTCCGGGGATTCTTAGCACCATCTGCCTTCATGCCTTGTTCCTGACCACTGCCACGGTCAGAGGCAATCCAGCCTCCGGAGAATGAGGGCCGTTTTTTATGGGTGTACATGTCATGAGGTGATTGTGGGCCTTAAAACACCACGCTGGCCCAGAGCGGGTTGGTGAGTAGCTCTTTCACTTTGGCCGGAGATATTGCAGAAAGACTTCACAGCATGGTTGAACCTACCGGTGTCCGAGGACACCACTGTTCTTCGCCCTTTACCCTCCGTTTACACCCTTCCGCCGACTTTGAGGCAGCTGGAAGGGATATATATATATATAACTAAAATGTTTCGCTTTTTTATTCAAGTTCTTCCTTGGTGAGAAAAGTAAATAAAATCTATAAAGCTTAAGGGAATGAGCTGCCCTTAGTGGGTATACAATCACAACAGCTGATGTTTCATGAAATAGTAAATAGCAACATGGTTTTGAGAGGTTTGTTTCGGCCTTAAAATAAAACTATAAAGTTTTACCGTGATCATCATCGCTCTTCGTTTCGATATGTCTTCTTTTGCGAAGAAAAGCTGCTCAGGATGTATCATAGATACTCACCTGCAAAAAACAATAGAAAAAGTTAGAATGCACTGACATATTAATTTGATTATATACATCATTAATTAGTAGAGAGCCACTTTAAAATATCCTTACCATTTAAGATTATATTTGAGAATGAAACTCTTCATAGGAAAAATTTCCAAAGCAACTAATTTATGTTTTAGGATTCCATGGTATTTAAATGACATGATAATTGATTTATGAAGCAACGTATAAGGATAGGATAAAAATGAATAATTCACTAAAAACAAAGCCTACAAACAAGAAATGCATGAAAAATGCAAAGAGCAACAAGATTATTAAATAAAGTACCAAAGGAGTAGTTTTGGAAATTTAAGATAAATTGCTGAGGAATGAATAGAATGGCGTAGATGAGCGGTGCGCAAACTTTTCAGGTCGCGCCCCCCTTTTCATCAACGAGAACGGTGGCGCCCCCCACCCATTTTAATCGGAATTTGTTTTATTGTAATTTTGACATTACATACAAAAATACATTCACAGAGGCTACTGGCGTTTTAATATACGCAAAAGAAGAAAACTTAAGTTAACGGTAAACTATATTCCAGTAAATATATTATATACTTGAAACTTAATAGATGAGTAACAAAGTACATACTTAATGAGACTGATGAGCCAGTTTAGCAGCTGCAAGTACATCCATCATGGGTGCAATTTCAGACACAGCTGCTCGAAGTTCTGGTTCCACATTCGAGCGTGAACGTTGTTTGTTCTTCAATAACGTTCATTTTGAGAATGGTAAAAGCACATCTATAGCCTTTTCAGAAATATCTTGATATTCTTCCCTTCTTGATATCCGCAAGAGTTTTCTTTTCAAATTCAATTTTTAAAAGAGAATCATTTGCCAAATCTATTAACTTCTCTTGATCGGCAATTGCGACTCGGGAAGTTTTAAAATTCACATCAAAAGTATTTCTGATCCAATTAATATCTTCTGTTTGAGTGTCGAGGAACTTTTCTGAAATATTATTATGTAAAATTTCAAGATGTGTTAATATGACAGTATCAATCTCTCTTCTATTAATCTTGGAATTTTCAATTAATTCGCTGAGACAAGGAAACATTTCACAAGACCCTTCTTCGTATTTATGTTTCCACATAGTAAGCTTTGATAAAAATCCAGATATCCTATCACTCATTAGTAAAATATTTATTATAAATAAAATAAAAAAAATAATATTCCTTCCTTGTAATGATGAATTCAAGTCATTTACTTTTTCGAAAATATCGGAAAGATAGCACAGAAATAAGAGCCATTTCTCACTGTGGAATTTTTCAGCCAAAGTTTTCTTATGCTCCAAAAGGAAAAGTTGAAGTTCGTCCTTCGGCTCAAAAACACGACGAAGAATCTTTCCTCGAGAAAGCCATCTGACTTCGGTATGCAAAAGAAGGTTGTTTTCATTGACTGTTCATGACATTTAAAGAAGGCAATGTCTTTATTCATATGCTCTTTATTGCCTACTGATCAAACGACGAGATAGTTTCTGTGGTTTCATGCTATCGTTAGCCAAAACCTCAGAACAAATGACGCACTGTGGTCTCTGCTCATCGTTAACCTCAATCAAAGAAAATCCAAATTTAATAAATTCTTCTCTGTATTGTCTTATTTTATGATTTGAGTATCCTCTTACTTTCCTCGCCTCGTCACATACCTTTTGTATTTTATTTTCGGTAGCGTAGTCCTCAGATGAGCCTTCAGCAGCAGCACCACGTTTTGCACCACACTTCAAAATCCATTTACCCATATTCAGGGCAAAAATAATTATACTTATTCTTGTAAATACACCAAATGGTTGAAGAATACGTACGCAGGAAAATGCACTCGCGTAGATAGAATGTTTGTAACTGAGGCCGGAGCATCCCAGCAGGAAAATACACTCGCCTCGATAAAATACACCTATAATTATGTGCGCGAGAAGCTAGGTTCTACAATGTACTTCTTTTTAATCTCTTGAGTAGAGAATGCATTCAAAACAATGTGTATACTTTTTAGCGACTGTATGTAGCGATTCTCGCCCCCAGTTTGCGCACCTATGGCGTAGATCAATATTTATATTCGTGGGTAGAGAATGAAGAATGCGCATGAAAAGAATATTTGCGGGTGTTTGAGATCGCAGAAAGAAAAATTACCGCAAAGGCTGACTATAAAAATGGAATAATTATTTTGGAATCGAAACAATGAAAGATGGGAAATGTTTTAGAAAATGAATTGAAATTAAACAAGTGAATCAAATTTACACTAACCAAAATTCTTTTTTAGGCTCGTTTCGCTTCCAGTATGAACGCCTATTAGCTTCGGTCTGTCTGTCCGTCCGTCCGTTTGTTCATTCTCAGCTTTTACCGAACGGATTTTCATGAAATTTGATATTAAGTACTTACAGTCAAAGACAATAAGAAAGGCAGGTAAACGAATCACGTGAGCCAATCAAGGGTACAACTTAACTGGTGACAAAAATGAACTTTCCTTTATATCTCGTCAATTATTATTCATATCAAAATAACTTTTAAATAAAACCTGTAGAACTAGTAAAGAAGAGTATTTCCTTTTCTATACATTATTATCGTAGGAGTAGCCGTTATCAAGAAAATCAAACACGAAAGTCTTAATTCGAGTTGAACTTGGAAAATGTCTTGCATGGTTACTTCTTCATTGTTTCTAACATAAACAGTCTCACAAAAATACGTTTAATTTCTTTACGTTTGCATGTAATATTTTAAACTAGCGGGCGCGCGGCACCATCGCGCCACTGTCCGATGCTTTTTTTTTAAAACTTTCATCAGGAAACTCATTGTCTTTTGCGTCTATGGCCGATTTAATTTTAAGCTATTGTGGTATTCACCTTAGAAGCCTATGGAAATCCATAGAAAACCATAGGCAGAATAGCCGGTACGTAAACTCAAGTGAGTTATATAAGTACCTCTGCGAAAATTCTTCGCCTTGGCTCGTTTCTGGTTAGATAAAATCCGCAGCGCATCTCTTCGTCTTATCCGTGACATAGATACATAGAGTTGCCCATGTCCAAAATTCGATGACCCAAATGTACGATAAAACTTTTCCAAAAATATGCCGCGTAAACCAATCGTTTTGAATTTCCTTTAACTTCAGGTGGAAAACTCTTGCCACAATGTCGGGACGATTCAAAGGTGATTCATTTTCTGAAATGCACCGCTGAATTTCAATCCATTTCGGGTTGCATGTAACCGTGATGAAGAAATCTGGTTTCCCAAATCGACGTACTATAGACATTGAATCTTGATACGCTTGCACAAATGATCTTGGACTTCCTGTAAATGAAGCTTGCAAAGTCAATCTTCTTCCAATAACAGCGTTATTGTCTGCAACTCCAGCTTCTCCCATGTAATCCATAAGTCCGTTGTATGTTTCTGCACGAAGTTCCACCTGATGCGTTCTTATGTAATTGAGGCGATTCTGCTCCATTTTCACATATGAATCAACTGCATATTGTTGAGACAGCTTTCCCGCTTTATGGATTGTAGAAAATTCATCACTTCTTATGGCCAGACGATAGCAGTAATATTCCTTCTGTGATATTCGAACTCGCTGTCTCCCACTATCTTGCTTCTGAAGTCCTTCATGCCAACCGAAATCGCCCAACGGGAATAAAAGCGGATACGTCATCGGATCGCATTCCCTCCGAGGTTGTGATATGCTTCGCAGTCCACCACCTCGTAGATGAACAGCAACACTCCGTCTCAAGGGTACTTCACCATCTGCAGACATGTACACAACCGCAACTTCATTCGCTGTTGGAACTTTGTAACGTCTTCTGTCCACTTCATTAACGTCAAAAACCATGGTAACATTCCTCACTCCACGTTGCTCATGTTCTGCCAACAGTTCTTCAGCTTCAGCTACCTCCTTCGTCATCTTGTACGACCGTACAAATGGGTTGACGGACACCAGTAGGCGATCCAGCTCATCCATCAGTTTTGGAAGACATCCAATGTTTGCTGGATTTCCAAGACGATCTTGTAAATCTTCTTCAGAATCCATAAAATAAAGAGCGCCATAATTTAGTTGATCGTTTTGTGATGGAACTGCTGGACCAATACGATGGTAAACCATCCCGTGTATTCTAAAACAAAAAGGCCCTTGTCCTTGTGGCGTTGGCAGTTTTGCTCCCATTGAAACCATTGCCAAGGCGTTGTTGTAATTTCTTATGTACTGCTTAAAGTTCGCAGCATGAGCATGAGTTCCGTTGAACAAATGCTGAAGCAATTGTGGAACGACTCGAAGAGGTTCAAGAACAACGTTTCCAAAATTGCAGCAAGAATTGAATTCATTTCCTCTTCGTCGTTTTTCTCCACTAAAATGAAGCGCGCGGCAGTTTACACACTGGGCTGACATTAAGCCAATGTCATTCAGTTATACATTTCCAGGCCGTTTCGCTGCGCGATGAAATCTTCCCAGTGCTTGCTTTCGAAGCCTCGCTTCCTGATATCTTCTTTGTTCTCTTTCTTCCGAATTTTCTCTTTCTAGACGTTGCCGTCGATTCTGTGATAGCGTTGCCAGACGTTGCTGGCGTTCCTCTTCTGTCTCCATTTCCAAACGTTGTCGTCGATTCTGTGAAATTCTAGCCAATCTTCCCTCTCGCTGCGATTCTGTCTCTTCTGCTAACCGTTCTTGTTGACGTTGTGACATTCGAATTAATCTTTGCCGCCTCTCTCATTGGCACGTCGCAATCGGGCGCTATCACGGTAATATTCCCGTCGGTCGCGTTGAGAAGGATTTGAACATGTCGGTTCCATCCTTCGAAATAAGTTAATTTGAAAAGTTCTAAACCCACACTAACTTATATAACAGTCACTTCCGGTTTTAGCACCAAATTCCTCTGGAAATAATGCAACTGTAAATAATTATTTATTATTAGGTAATCAATAATACTCGCATCTTTATGTTGATAAATTTGTTTACGTCTGTTGCTATGCAAGTTAATACCGTAAGTCCCGATTTACACGTTCCTGTTTTCGTTCCTGAAAGCAGACGCCTGACCGACTTGCCAGGAACGAAAATATGCCCGTCCTTTTACACGTTCTCGTTTTCTCGCTTGGAAACAGGCGCCTGACTGACTAGCATAGTCCGACTGCGGTTGCGCGCAGTTTGAATGTTCACGTAACAAAGATGGATTCGAGAAAGAAAGCCGCAATAAAGAGTATTTAATGAAAGAATAAACGAATTGCGGTCTTACCGATTGGATTTAAGTCAATTAAATGTAATTATGTAACAGTGATATTAGCTGCGCTGTATTACCTTAATTAATTAACATTGTATTACGTCTTTGTGAGAAAATTTTTCATTTTTGACAAAAAGAAGTACATTGTGATACTTTGAAAATTATTGGAAAGAAGTACATGTCAAACAAGGCAATAGAAAATCATTACTTTACTTCCTAAATCAGTACAACTGGCAAGCCTACCTACTCAGGCGTCTTCAGAGATTGCAGAGTGTAATATTTTGTTCGAAGAAATATACGCCCAAGTGTCTCGTGGGTTATTTGGAAGTGAGCCTTATTCGGGAGAGTATACTTCGGAACCTGTCTTCCTCTTCATCGTTTTAAATTATCAAGTAATTACCCTATATCAAAAGGATATGATATTTTTTACTTAAATCTTAACAAAACGCTTATTTTTTCGTTTGCCATCACTGTTAAAAATGTGACAAGTAGGTACTGTAATATTTTTTATTATTTAAAATAGACTCATTAAGATGTCATCGGTCGAGATTATTAAATCCAGGAAAGCAAAGCCGGAATATTTTATCGATGGCTATATCTACCAATATAATGCAGAAGGTCAGAAGGAATCTAATTTTTACATCAATTCGGCACGGATTCAAATTTTCTCTTCAAAAATACGATACTTCATTCTTTTAGCTTTTTACTGTTTTTGTTTGGTGTTTCTATCTTAATTCTAACTAATTTAAAAATTCAATTTTATATATCCCTGTATGTATTTCGGTGCTTATTTATGGAGTTTGGGTATGAAAAATAGGATTTAAAAAGGAATATAAAAATAAAATAGGAATTAAAATATTTTCCGTATGGTTTTGTTGATTACCTGTAGTGGAGCACGGCACCTTAAAAATTTGAAACAAAAATGCTTTTTATGGAAATGGTCGTCCATTTCATACGTACTTTTTAAAAATTTTAGTGGTCTAGTATAATAACAAAACTTATTATAATATAAAATTTGCATAATCACTATTTAATTTTTTTGACGATTTTTACCTCCATAAAAAGCTCAATCTGAAATATATGAACTATAAAATACGTTTAAATTTTATTAATGTTTAACGGCAATAATATTTAACATTTTTCAGATTTTCCTATTAGGTTTTACTATACCACTACACAATCCATCTTTTACGAGACTTAAAAGAAAATAGCTTTTTAAAACATCCCTTCGCGTCAGCAGTGGAAGGGGTTAGGAAACCTCTTTGACGTCACTCATGTCACGTGAGAGTATCATCCAATCGACGTGTTCCCGACTTGCTTGAAATCGGGAGTCGCGCCCGTTCCTTTCCTGTCATTTCCCGACGAGTTTTTCGGAGGAACTCGCTAGTGCGCATGCGCAGACCGACAGGCGCCTGCTTTCAGGAACGAAAACAGGAACGTGTAAATCGGGACTAATGGAAAATTGCTTTCCGTAGCCCTTATATGATCTGTAAGGCCTAAATTTAGAAATAGATTAAATAATTAAAATTCACCCATCGATAAGTAAGCTATAATGGTGGCATGGTATATATTGTATTGTATGACATCTTATAAGTATTTTAGAGTGTATGTGTATGTTCTTAATACGTTTTTACACCGTTTAAGCTATCAAATTCAAAAGTTTAATGTGCCACCCTATGGACCAAAGGAAGAACTTGGTCTAGGTTTGCAGACCGCGGAGTCTGTTATACCCCATGAGGTCAACAAAATACTATTTCCATAAGGATGCGTGGAAAATGGTGTGGAGAAACCCCAAAATGCCATGCAGCCCTTCACTGATGTGGATATAAATATACCTAAATATTAACTTACGATCACGGGAAACGGATTATTTTACGCACGAAAGACTGAATATTTTAATTCTGTTCATGTTTCGTGGTATCACATGCTAAATCGCTCGTAATTTTCCTTTAAGCGCAAAATTTATCAGTTTAGATGTCCACTTTCCAGGCGGCAACGAAGCTAAATTTCTTAATTTTTGTCCTATTCAAAGGAGTAAAGATTAATGCAAGAAAAATCCACGCCGTAGAGGAAGAATAGCTAACGCCAAGATATGCCTAAATATAATCTATGAATACTTTTCAAGTGAGTCAAATGATTTTTAAGGAATATTAGAACATTGTTATCTTTTACCATTAACATTGACAGATTTATCACGACATAAATCGATACATCTACTTACATTTGTTCGGTAACCAAGATGTTGTTTACGTTTTGGCTAATAATATTGACATAATCCACATAATTTTATTGCCGCTTTAAAGGCTTCGGTGCATCTATCCATGTGAATATTAAGTAAGACGTTAATGCGTACACTACAATACATAAAATAGTAAATGTTAATGCAAGCATCGCTTGCGTAATTAAGGAATGGGGAACGTTTGCCCAGAGCAATTAAAATCGTTTGTCACTCTCTCCCGAGCGAAGCCGGGCGTTTATTCCTTTATAATATAATAGATGATATATATCCTTTCTTTTTTATATAACAATCAATGCAACCGTTTATGTAGATTATCAACGAAGAGAAGATAATTATTCCTTTATAATATGTACTAGGCGAATGAGCCCGTTTAAAACGGCCTTTGAAAACAAACAATATAAAAATAATACCAACAAACAAATGATAAAATTATAATATATTAAATAAGATTGGAAAGGGCTACAAATGAAAACAAAGGGATAGTTTTAAAAAATGAAAAGGAAAACAGTCTTATACCTAAATAAAATTATTTTAGCTATTCAGTAGCTCTCTTATAACGACGTTCCTTGTAAATACTCTTTCGTTTAACAGAAATTGCCCTTGATTATCTTTATCCTTAACCCAAAATTTCAAATTATGTGTCACGTGTTCTAGTTATGGCTACATACAGCTGTTCATGTGAGAAGCAATTTTTAGTAAGTACTCACAATCAATCGTTCAATTCCACTAAACAGCAGTTAAGAACAATCTTAATAGATATCTCAATACACACGCAATCAGCGCATATACCTTATTTATTTATGTAACCATTGTTTGGCTGGTTACCCTATAATTGGATTGACGCGAATTAAAAATAAACAGCACGAAAAAAATTATTTTCATAATATCTGTTATATTCAGATAACGCGAAGGCACAGCGCAAGCAACTGCCTTTAATATGCAGAAAGACTTCAATAAGACAACGAAGGCACGTTAAAACATCGTCGAATTATTTCAAACATTGGCATGTTTTAAAAGACGTAATTTACCGCATTTATCCATCCGCTACTTACGTATTAACGGGGAGCCCAACTTAATACGTAAGTACCGAATGATTTCTACCAAGATATCTGTAGTCTACAAAGGAATTATATCTCGCTTGACTGTTGCGCCGCAAATAGAGAGGATATTTGCCAGCCTTCGGATCGCTTTCTTTTTATTTTAGTTGTCGTCTCTGGGCGCTACCGCGGCCTTCGCCTCGCTGGAACCAAACTTTCCCTCCCCGTTGTCCGGTGATCGGGTTTGTAAATGTCGCGACAGGCCGATCAGTCGAGACGCTTTTGATAGCATTTTAGAAGAAATTGCTAAATATTGGCCACCAGAAATTAAAATGTGATTGTTTTTTCTATTGTTATCTATAACAAATCATTTAAATGTTAATTGGTTTCTTTTAATGTTCTTAAAAATTAAAACATGCTTTAAATGGTATTTGTTTCGTATATATATTTTTAAGTTGGGCTCCCCGTTAATATGTACCTACGTAAGTACCATCCATCCAATTTACGTAAATGAATATAGGGTCCCCGGACCTCTTGGGGCCCGGGCGTTATATTCGGGGCTCCGAAATTTTAGTACGAATAATGTTTACTAGCTGAGCCCGCGCAAAATTTGCGCGTTTAATTTTAAATTGAGTCATAAAAAAATAATAAGTTTGAAAAATAAGTTGATGTTAATAATTCATATTTTTCTCTAGCAATGAATTTACACAGTATAGGATACTTAGATATTTGACTCCCAATGTAAGGCTTGCGTGTTAGAATCTCACGGAGGGAAAGGCAGTGTGCGCATATTTAAAAAAATGTTATCCGTAGGTAATCAGAAATCTGTATTTTATAAGTTATGGTAGAGAGTAAATTGATGCGTCACAATAATTAAATTGAAATGATTAGTGATCGGAAGATTCTTACGCGACAGGCATAAACTGTAGTGATGTGAAATGAGGAAACAGAAGAATAGAACTGCTAAGACCGGGAGTCAAACTGGGTCTTAACACCTCAAAGAAAGCAAATATTGGGAAAAGAAAGATGTGAACTTTCTGTAATTTACAGGAAATGTCATCCACTTAATCAATCACAAAACATAACTCTTGTAAAAGCGACGCCACAAAAAATAATTATTTATCCACTTAAGCCAGGCGAAAGTATTAAAAAAAAGCGCTGAAACAATTGATTGTAGAATAATGCGGAGTATAAACTTACCGGGGTTTAGGAAGATTCCTCCTCACCTAAGCCTTCGTAATGAAATGGCAGAGTCTTACGCGTATTTCCACTGATTCTTGGTCGCTTCAGTCACGAAAACAAAAACATTTGGTATTTCCAAAAGGTTGAATACTCAGATACAGTATTTTTAAAAATAAATATGCTTTTCTACCACAATCTACGATAAACGCGTCCTAGTCACAGAAAATAATCTTACTGAATGTTCTCGAGTTAAATCATTATCTTAATGAATTCATCCATTGTTATATTTATAAAAATAAAACTTTAATTAAAGCAAAAATGTAGCGTATAATGATCTTACTAACTTAAGGATTCCATTTATACGTCAATATGAACGTTTAATCGATGGTAATTGAATCAGAGGCAACAATTAACGTCGACTTGGCAACGTCCCGAAGGAGAACAAAAAATCGGCAAAATTTCGAAAACAATTGTGTATTTCCGGAAATTTCGACGGCGTAGGGTATAAACATTGAAAGAATAAAATAATTTAGAGTTTTACCCGTCGAATAAATCAAAAACGGAGAAAATCGGTCCATATTTACGTATTTTAACGAATGAAGGACCTTGCACTCTGAAAACTTGAAAATCCCGTGTAAACTTATGGGAACATATAATTATCTCCTGGAATCGAACCCGGGACTTTAGGAAATTGAGAATAGTTTTATAGGGACCTCCTGGCCTGTAGAAACAAAACCCGGTTTACTGCAAATCTCTACGGCAAACGGTTTTCGAGATAGAGGGGGGGACGGACGGACGGACGGACAGACGGACGGACGGACGGACGGACACTTCAGAAATTATATATAGGATTTTTATCTACAATTTGCTTCATCCCGCTCAAAGCCCTGATTAATATCTACTTCAAATAAGGAGAAATATTTATGAAATTTTCATGAGGAAGAAGTGTCAGCATAGATTGTAGAACTTCGTAAGGGGTCCGCGGCTCCAAAAAGGCTGAGAAGAAACACTTGCGTAGAGAAAAGCAAGCGCAAAGTGGAGTAGGAAGGTGCAGAAGGAGAGAACGTGGGATGTGAGGAGGGTGGGAAGGGGAGTAGAGGTGAAGAGAGGGAAGGAGAGGTTTTTATACGAGAGGAGTGAATGAATGGATGGACGTACATAGTAAGGGAAGCAAACGAACCACAATGGAGACCACCCCCGTCGTCTGCCCTCCGTTCCTCGCATAACCGAATCAGCAATCCGGCTACGGAACACTCATCGGTCCTCAGAAGGCCCCCACACGCCCTTTGTGCCAAAATCGGCGTGCGTTTTATTGCGTGCGATCGGTAAATGAGCTTAGATCCTCGAGATGAATAAACAAGAAGCAGTGTAAAATGTAACGCTTGCGCCTGTCATCAATAATCCCCGCTAATCCATGTTCACATTGTTTATGTCCGCATCGGTGTCTTTTCTTGGAAAGCCAGCATAAACAAACGGCAGTTATTCATGCGCAATGAGTACTATGGAGTCGTGTGATTTAAGAAGGCATTAATATGCTCTCCGGATGCTTGGTAAGCGTTGATTGTCGAGAGAGACAACAATATGCTAAGAATGCTAATCACTCGGACGTTTAAGGTATTAAATAGAAATCTGGCGACGTCCTTCTCATTACGGCGACTCTAACCTTGGACGGATGTTAGACAATGATTAAATAAAGCACGACATTATAGTATGCCACACTTCTCTTTTGCGTGCATGTAAAACCGTTATTATTCCCTTATGCTGTGTTTATTTACGCATTTATTGATCAATCAAACCTAATGAAAATCTTCTGACTAAATCTCCGAGATATAAACCACGTTCAGAAAACTTATCTATATGGCGGACTATACATATTCGTGGCAACGAATGATTGGTCGCTACGAGTGTTTGGCGAATCCAACTTGCATATCAGAGGTTAACTAAAAAAAATAGTTCGGTACCGTATGAAATTTTAATGAAAGTCATCGATTTATTTATTGTTTAAATTTAACCAGGAATAATTTTGAGACAGTTAATGATTACAAATATGATGGCTTTCCGCAATTGCTTCGTGAGACGCATTGAAACTTTTTTTCTGAACTCTGCTATAAACTGTTATTATTTGATCATTTTACAACTTATAAAGCATTTTCAATATTTTTCGGTTTGTCTACAAGACGATACAATTCCCCCGAGCGCAATACGGGTTTTCTTATCTCGATACAGAACACTATTTTCATTTATTTAATTTCGCGAGATCCTACCCTTCTATAACTACGAATTGATGGTATTATACATATAACGAAGAGCAAATAAAGGAAACTGACACTTATAAAATAATTATGGTTTAGGGGAAGTCACATTCCACTTACAGTTATGTATTGAGAACTCCCCGAAAAAGGAAGGAAAGAAGAAAGCGCGAAAGAATCGCGTGTGAGGTAGGAGAAGAGGGAGGAGAAGAGGAAAGAGGGAGGAGAAGAGGAAAGAGGGAGGAGAAGAGGAAAGAGGGAGGAGAAGAGGAAAGAGGGAGGAGAAGAGGAAAGAGGGAGGAGAAGAGGAAAGAGGGAGGAGAAGAGGAAAGAGGGAGGAGAAGAGGAAAGAGGAGGAGAGAAAAGAGGAGGAGAGAATGAGGGTTATAAAGAAGCAGTCGGAGAAGAGGAAGATGAGAGAGGGGATGGAAATGGTTTGGGAGAGATTGAAGCGAAGTGAAAACACGCGTCGTGGAGTGGGATGGGGCGGGGGGAGGCAGAAATGGCGTGATATGAAGGGTGAGGAATTCCGTGCAATTCCGCCCGACGGAATCCGAATACGCAATGAGGAATTTCGGGAATTAGGGCAAAAGGAGTGCGTTTGAGGACATTGAGTGTGTGTTTTGGCATATAGCGTCCCCTCCACCACCTCAATCCGATGTGAAGCAGAGGTCGCCTAGCCCTCGGAGGCGGTACGAGAGGCAGAGCCCTATGAGGTGGAGATTATGGAGAAGAGGCCTCCTTACAAAGTCATCTATCGAATTTCCGGGAAAAAGTTTGAGATATACACTCCTAAGCTTTCGTTTTCTTTGATGAAGCGGGATTTCCTTGTCTCTACGTTAGTGCGCTTTGCAAATAAACAAATATATAATGGAGTCCCGTTTATCCGTGGTCGACGGGACCTCGGATAATACGGGTGAGCGTATTTCCTTTATCATATACTTCATCATTTGCTAGAGGATCTTCATACAACTTGTGTAAAATTCTTTTACCCGTTTCAGGATTAGTTTCCTACTATGGGTTATGGAGCCGTCTTCTAGCATCAAGTCCACCAGCTGTCTCTTTCCGTTCGAGAGATGTTGCTTCATTTTCTTGTAGCTTCTATTGTTTTCTATCGTTTTCACGATTAGGTCTTAATTATATTTCTTCACATCTTCCTTGATGCACTTCCTTATAATTTTGTTTAGTTCTGCAAAATGGATCATTTCTTTAGGATCTTTAGTAATTATCATTTTCCTTCTTTTATCCATCAGCAGTGTTGTTTTTTCGGTATACTCTTTCTCTGGCTTTGTTTTCACTGTTCTGTCTATTTCTTGAGCGGTTTCTAGAGTATCTCTATAAATTGCGAATAAATAATCGATTTTGGAATAGGAGCTGAAATTCTTATTTTCGTTCTTTCTTGTTCGTTTATTCGTTGATTAGTTACCTATATGTGTGTGTCATACATATTTTCAAATGCAGTAGACCCTCGCTATCCGTAGGTATTACCTTAATGAAAAATGACGCTAGTATCAAAATCAAGACCATGTAGTAAAAGATGTTCACTAGGCTAATTATATCATCAAAAGAAAAAAATGTAACTTTTAACAATAGAAGTTAGTAGTGGTCCAAATAACATGGTGCTCGATAAAATATTGGTATTAAAGCTTAAAATACGTTCCCGCAATAAGTCTTCTAATAAATAAGGAAAAATGTTTGCTTTAAGGTTTAGTGGAGCGATTCCGAAAATTTATGTAACCGCGGCACCCTTTCAAGTGTGAACAGAATTTCACCCTACGCTTGTAATAACAAGGTTTTGATATTTATAATGCGGGTATTGTAACCTTCGGACGTATCAATTTGTTGATATAAAAACACAATTTACGAGAGGAGAAATTATGGGCCTAATTACACCAATGAATTGATTTTAAACAAATGAATCAAATTTAAACTAGCTAAAATTCCTTTTAAGCGCGTTTCGCTTCCAGCATGTGCGCCTATTAGCCTTGGCCTGTCAGTCCGTTCGCATGTTCTTTCTCGGCTTCTACCGAACGTATTTCCATGAAATTTGAAATTAAGTACTTACGGTCAAAGATAATAAGAAAATCATATAGACGAATCACGCAATAAAATCAGGGATACCACTTTACTGGTGACAAAAATGAACTTTCCGTCATATCTCGTCAAGTATTGGTCATATCAAATTAGTTTTCAAATAAAACTTGTAGAACTAGTAAAGTACAGTATTTCTTTTCCTATACATTTTTATCGCAGGAGTAGCAGTTATCATGAAAATCAAACAGAAATATCTTAACCCTCCAACCGCACACTGGAGGTCCCAGGGACCCCAGCGTTTTGTTCCGAAGTTCGTGGAAGGCTAAGTTTGCATCCGGAGCTTTTGGGATTTCTTGTAAATTCAGTTGGTATCCCTGTCTGCCTTATCACGCCCGCCTGAGCAACAGTGGCAATCTGACCGTCCACTGTAAACGTTCAAATTACTGTTGAGGTCCATTGGACCCCAGTATGCCATTCGTGTTACTCATTTCTATACAAATATTTTTTTATCGGTGTACATTTTTTGTTGTAAGGATCATATTTCCACCTCTAATATGTATTCGATTCTGTTTTTGTTGTATTTAGTATGGTGATGGTTTCTATTAGGCAATTATCGAGTAATTTCGTCATCTAAGCTAAGTACTGGAGAACAGATCAAAAGAGCCCTAATATGATGACCCAGAGGAATAGTTTTTAGGAGGTGCAATTCTGATGATGATCTGGATTACATAGAAACGCAGAAACTATCGGATAGCATCGTTAAGGTTGATAGAGCCATTTTTAGAAAGACGACTCCGATGTAGTACTACCGTTACAAGAGGTATTCGAACTTCAATTCAGGAAATTTAAAAAATTGAATTTCAGCCCTAAAGGAGTTTTATTTATTTATTTATACATAATTTCACATACAGCGTAATCGCCATTTTACAGTGAAATATTAACAGTAGACCAAGACATAAATCAACATATAACACAACATCCATGCCCGAAGCGGAATTCGAACCCGCGACTTTTGGGTTAGAATGCAGGCACACTGCCAACCAGTCTAACCCGGCCGGTTACAGTTTGGATAGGGAGAAAGACAGGAAAACAAGACAGATGTGCATCAGCTTCCTGCAGGCAATGTGCTATGAGCATAGGACGATGATTTGTTAGGAGTGCAGCAAGTAAAATTGGGTGATTTGGACAAAAATTAGAGATGTTCCGCTATTATTTTGATTACCAAATTTTTTGTCAGTCATCAATAATGTTTAATTGTTAAGTTTTTGTCGTTTTTATATACAAATTTGAATAATGTTTTAATAAAAAATTAATTTTTCAAGAAGATGAATTTTTAAAGCGTAAATAGAACTGTCACGACATGTCGCGACAAACACGACCCTATTTCATAAGAAAACTTTATGAAAATGTTAAAAAAACAGTTTGCGCTTAACGTATTATATACAAAAAATAAATTAAGTGAAAAGAAATTAATAAATTGATAATAAATATTTATTATGGCATTTTATATACTTGGGATTCTACAGACCCCAGTGTCGTTCATGAAACTGTAAATAAAGTGTGTCGTCGGAGGGTTAATTCGAGATTAAATTGGGAAATTTCTTGCATGGTTACTTCTTCATTGCTGATAGAATAGACTATTTCACAAAAATGCGTTTTCCTTACTTGTGAATGCAATATTTTTAAAAAGGAAGAAAATGGATTATTTATGACGAAGAAAAAAACTTTAAAACGTTCCCTTTCCCTTCCGTACATACATTTCTTTCAAATACTCCATTGCACGAAACGTGCCCATTTGTGCTACGCTGTACACTTTGCTAACTTGTGTAGTTTTGCCGACAATATTCCGCGGCATACTATATAGTCCTTTTCTTTCTGAACGAGAAACGCTAGGACTTCTCTGGCTAGCTCTTCGCATATAGTTTCCAACATTGCCTCAATATGGGCGAATTTAACGCATTTTTAAAAAAGGTATGCTATCCTCTTCGCACAGTGGAAGCGATTAACCGATAAAGATTTATACGTCCGTCGCCCAGTCTGCGCCGTTGAGACAAGTCGTTTATTTGACGTAACATTGTCGCTGAAACTGCGTATCATATTTTGCTTTCTGTTCGGCGAAAATAGCCACATTGGTGGATGGATCAGTGGGCGGAAGAATATCGGCTCGGGTGGCGGCATTGCGAAGGGGAGAACGATTCTATAGAGCTGATCAGGGCGAAGCGAAAGATTGGATAGAGATGGTGAGTTTCCAGGGGAAATGGGGGGGTCTGGGGAGGGGGGAGGGGGGGAGAAAGGGGTGGAGGGTACTCGTGAGGGGGGAGAGCGAGGAGAGATCGGGATTGGAGTGGGAGAGGGGAAGGGGAGGCTGCGAATGGGACGGTTTTCCTACGTTTCGGGCCAAAGGAGGTGGGGGAGGGGGGAGGACTGGTTAGTTCGGGGGCGCGCGTGGGTCCGAAGTAAATAGGAGCTAATCAGGCGAGAGGGAGAGTTGATTAGCGGGTGGGGTGGGAGAGGTCTTCGGGTCAGACTCTTCCCCTTCGCAGACGTCTCTTTTCCGTTCCCCCGTGCCGTGCACCGATCCGCCCCAATCATCATCCTCCCACCCGCCACGCATCTCTTCCTCTCTCCACACACGATCCTACACAATAAAGGGCTTCCCCTTCTTCCTCTCCCCCCCCCCCCAGCCGGCCGCCCCCTTGCACACCCCAAATTTCCAGAAATATCTCCTCTCGCTCCTCCCCTCCCTTCGCCCCCTCCCCTCCCTTCGCCCCACCCCCCTCCCCCCCTTCTTTGGATCGACGCATTTGCTCTCATCGTCAGTTCCATAACTTCTTATCAAAACATAAGACAGTCAGACGGCGCCCTATGAGCATACAAATCCACTTTTTTTTGCCAGATATGCGTTTTCGTACGAATGTTCCATCGTGTGTGCCAATCACCGATATTTTGCAAACGCAGGGTCGGATAATGGAGCAAATGTGATGTTTTATAAGGACTGACATCCGATCCAAAAATACGCTCGCTCTTGCGGAGAGGATCAGATTTTTGCAACCAATCTCTCAACATTTACTTACAAGTTGTATGAATTTATATAGATTTTGTTTTTATATATTCTTGAGATATTCAGGAGACAACTCATTCTTGTTCAGTATTTTTATATTGGAAAGAGAATTATCGAGATCGAATTTTGGCTAAAATTTAATTTCCATATAAAGACGATAACCCGTGCGTGTATTCCGTCTACAAAACAGCCGCTATCAGTGGCGATTCTATATAATTTATTATTCGCGAACCGATTACTGCTGCATGCAGACAAAATGAGAAATTGACGTTGTGACTACCTTAATTATCATTACGTTCAGAGGTAATAGGGAAGTATTATATCGTAAGATCCTCTTAGCACTGCCAGTAGGTTGCAAGGCCGAAAAAGAATAATGCTGGCTGGGTTAATTACTAAAATAACGATAGGCATTATCGGGAAGACTGGACCGAAATAATACTGCGATGTGGAAAGCAAGAAGAAACTACAACATTATTAATCAATTGTATTGATGTAAATACATAATAATACATATATGGCATATAATGATGAGATCTCCCGATAAAGGGTAATATGGACTCGATTTAATCGTAGACTTGTCTACGATTTAATAATAGTGAATTATATATATATATATATCGAGGGCAACTAGACATTGAAGGAAACCCAGTGAACACTTACCAAAAGGAGAACCGCTGGGGCGTCTCTCTCTCTCTCTCTCTCTTGTGCTAACGAATGGATCGTCCCGGAAGCTTCAATCTACGTCTAGGTAGAACTGTCTCTCTCCGACACCCCAGCGGCTGTCATTTTTGTAATTGTTCATTGGGTTTCCGTCAAAACCAAATTGCCTTCGACATCCATATTTACCTTTCCTTTTCCACAAGCAATTATATATTTTTATTTTTTTATTAGTATAAGTTCACACACAGGTAGATGATTACAAACACAGCAAATTATAAATCGGCGAAAAGTGAATAGAGTGAAGAGGAATGAGGAACACGCCAGGGCGGTGCGAGTTACAAATAGATTCTGATCTGATTAGCAAAGATGCTGTTGTCAGGTATCGACGTAAACACATTTTAAATGGGGAAGAGCCAACCAAGTGGTGCACTGTCGATTGAGACGACGTTTTAATAGAGATAATATTCTCGGCGGCTCGTGTATACGCATTAAAAAATATGGAGCAATAATTCGGGGAATTCGTATTCCGCATGGTTGGCTGCGAAGGGGAGAAAAGAGGGTGAAATGGGTGTGGAGAAAGAGAGAGAGATAGGGAGGAGAGGGAGGGGAGAATACAATACAGGCGTACATAAATCAAGGCGACGGTGGTGCCGCCGTTAGCACCCGGCGGTGACAGTCGGAACTCGCGCAATAACATCGCCTTAACACCTCCGCACCAATAACTTGTGTCTATGCGACCCCAGGCAGGCCTTGTTTTGAGTTATTGCCCCTCGCGAAAGCCATCCATCCCCCTCCCACCACTTCCTTCTCCCTCCTCTCTCTTTTCCCCCCCTCTCTCTCTCTCTCTCTTCCCTTTCTCCTCAAGGACCCAAAACCGCCTTCCCTCCTCAATGGCAGCCGAGGAATCGCCGAATCAACGTATTCCTATGACGTAATCGCATTCAGAAGCAGAAGGCAGTCTTTGCTGTCCTATGTTATTTTAATTCTTGATCGGTTTGAGAAAATTGCAAATAATTACATATCTTATAAAATGTTTCCATGGTTCGCTGCGCCATAAGTAACTCTAATCGTGTATGTGAACAAATCACATATGCGCCCTAAATTAACGGATAAAGATTAATAGAGCTATTCAGTAAACTCATTTATCCTCACTCATGTCAATGATGACCATCAAGGTTAATTTCATTATGAGCTTCATTTTTTTGTTTTGTCTCGAAGATAAAACGATCTTCATTTTTCTTCAGTCAAAACATAATATTTAGATAGAGTCAGCTGATTCGATACCTTTGACAGGCTTTTAAAGGACTGCCAATGGAGGAAAACTTATAATAGGATTTCTATTGTATCCTTCGATCCATTTAGCCCAAGAATGTTAAATGATGGAAAATCTTCAAATGAGGACGCGTGTTTAAAATCTTCAATTCAATTCAATTAAATGGAAAAAATACCCTTCGTGTGGAAAATTGAATTGTCTCTTTGTAACTATCGATGCCGCTATTTTTCTTCTCTAGGGATACGAGGTGTCGTATTCAGCACTGAAAAACTGTCATAAAAACAATTAAAGAGGGGAAAGTCATTTCGATAAACAAAGATGGGACATCGAAAGTCCAGAGACGACGGTCGCGAGGAAAAGGGAAGGGGAGAGAGGATTTGGCGACCTTCCGCTGCGGGGGCGGAGGGGGAGCCGGGGGGCGGGAGGAGGGGGCGGAGGGGGAACCGGGGGGCGGGAGGAGGGGGCGGTCGAATTCCATTCGGAAGGAAAACGTCATCTCACGCCTCTAAGCGTCACTTAGTGTGGATGAAATTCCGAGCGGCGGCGCATCCAATCTCGCAGCCACTTGCCCCCTCTCCGTCTCCCCTCCAACCTCCTTCCAACCTCCCTCCAACCTCCCTCCTGCCCTTCCCCGCCTCAGAACACCCATGAGTTATGTCTGCCGCCAACACCGCACTAATATCGCCTCGGCAATAAAGTCCATCCAGGGTCATTTGTGGGGGTGGAGTATGCGAGGAGGAAAGGGGATTATGGCAGGGGGTGCTCAGGAAGGAAGAAGGAAGCAGAGGGAGGGAGTGAAGAGGTGAGAGAGGACTTGTGGAGCGAAGGGAGGTGCGAAGAGGAACGCAATGGGGAACCGCTTTCATTTGGGAGGCTCTTCTCCGTATCGTGAAGCAATTCGTATTTTCCAATCGCTCTCTCAAATCAGTGTTATATTTTCTCGAGTTTCACTCTTCGCGAACCTCGCATGCAACGATAAGACCACACAATTCCCTATCGTTGCAAAATTATCACGTGGACGCGAGTCGTCTCTTCGAACGTCTTACTGTGTTTTTGACCCAAGCGACGGTCCGATTTCGTTTTTATCCTAATTTGGTCAGCCAAGAGACAGAGAAAGAAGGGAAGGGCGCTTTCGGATAGTAATACGAGGCCAGCTAGAGTATTGCGCAAAATGCTTAGGAATTTCGGGTTTTAAATTGCGTTATGATAAAACACTGGCTATAATAATAATAATGCTGAAAATACAGCAATTAAACGAGAATATCTATAAAAGTAATATTATTTAATTCACATTACATAGCCAGTTTTGCGTTTCCCTTTGATTAATCAAATTAACGCCATAGAAGGTCCTTAGTGAATGGGAGAATAATTTATCACTAATCGGCATTGCTTACTATTGCAAGCAATATTTTATCCTCCGAGAGAAAGGTTAAAAGGTTGCTCGATTTGCAAATTGTAGCGATGATTCGTTTCCTTAAGAAAAGAGTCGTAACGAATAAACATTCCCATTAGAGGAACAATAAACTCTTTTCTAATACTTTATAGCTCACTAATATGTCTGTCAGAGAAAACGCGTTGGAGACTAAAAGACAAATTCTTAGCAAATCTTGTGCGTGTTATGTGATAACAAAAATTGTTAACATAGATTATTTTTTAGATGCTGTTTCTTAAGTCCGTTCTTAAGAGGTCTACACGCAAATGCCACTATTAAAATAGGTGCCCTCTAAAATGCTTTCACAACTACACAATTTCTACCAATCGTTAATGCCTCGTTTCCCTTTTAGTTCTACGCTTCCCGGCGTGAGAGAGAGGACGGGAGAGAGAGTGAGAGAGGGGGGAGGGGGAGGGGGAGGGGTGGAAGGAGAGAGAGGTAGAAGTGAGACGTGCCCAGAATGCCTCAAATCACCCCACTCTCCTCCGTCGCTGGATTTTGAAGGACTTAATGTCCGGGGCTATTCTTTCCCGTGAAACAGATTCCCACGGCAGTTAAAACGGAAATGACCTGTGGGAGATTAGACCGCGGCTAAACTGCTCTTTTCTGTCATGTAATGACTCTTTTCTTACCAAAAAGAGATTCTATTTCGCAGCCTTTAGCGGAAGTTGATGTCCATAATAAGTATCACATGGATAGTATTGAAAACATATTTACTGTATTTGAAAATGGCCATTTTGTGTGATTTACTGCATTCTACACATTTAAAATAAATTTCTAAATTGAAAAATTGATAATAACTACCTTTATGATGTCAGCAATAGTTTATCCTCCGAGATGAAATGGAAAACCATCACAAAGCACCAGTCGCTTCGTGACTACAATGGCCATAGGGATGCAACAGAAATATACTAAATATACCAATTGATACTCTATCTGGTATTATGCAGCTCTCCCAATATAACCAGATAAATAAAGTAAACAGCCGCATTCTGGAAGCCACATAAATCTAACGAAATAAAACTACAGCATTTTTGACCAGATCAAACATTTTGTTCGACAAAAAACTAAAAAATACAGCTCATAAGCAATTTTATAAGAGCAAACATTTTGCATATGCAGTCACATTGCTAAGTTCCGGTCGTTTGCGATAATTTAAGACAATGGCAAAAGCAGTGTACGCGAACGATAAAATGAAATGTTATAGCGGTCGATCGTTCACCTGACACATTGGAAGAGCGAAAGAATTTTGATCGCCGCGAGCGAACAAGAGACGAACGAAAATGTCGCATAAAGCGATGCATCTCTGTTTCCAAGGTAACGAACGGAAGGGATGGAGAGAGCGTCTTCGGGAGAGATGGAAGGGGAGGTGGAAGGAGAGGGGGAGAACGGGAGAAGGAGGGAGAAAGAGGCGGAATGCGGTACATACTGTGCTGGGAACAGGTGGCGAAAGGGGAGGGGGGGGGAGCGAAGAAGAGAGAGGCTGAGGGGGGGAAGTGGTGAAGCGAAGGAAAGGGAGGCTGAGATGGGAAGTCGCGATAGGGCGAGGGGAGACATGAGAAGAGATGTAAAAAGAAAGGGATGAGGAGAACAAATGAGCGGCGAGGGATGTTTAAGGGAGTGCAGGAGGAGGAAGGGGGTGCGAGGGAGAAGGCGGGAGGGGGGGCAGTTTGGCGGGTAGCGGAGGCACGAGATTCTGGAAAAGTGCATTTTACTCACCAGTATTATACAAACGAGAAGGGCCTCATCTTGCGCTATATACGTATATCTATATAAATAAAATTGTAACCTCTGTCTGTACATTTGTTTTTTGTCGGGGTTTTACTTTTTTTGTGTGTTTTGCATCACAAGAAGACGTTTGAACCGGTTTGCAGAATTGCTGTCTGCCTGTCTGTCTGTTTGTTTGTTACCGCATCACGCAAAAACGGCTGGTCGAATTTTTATGAAACTTGCAGCGTATCTTTACACTGGTCCACCTTAAAATATAGACTATGTGGTGTATCTCAAAAAAAATTTAAGTTGGGGTTTGGGGGGGGGGAGGGGGAGGGGGAGGGGGGGAGGGGGGCATCGATTTGGTTTTTCGACGGTGACTCTCGAGTAAATTAACTTAGGAAGTTCACATTTAATATTTGTCACTTTCAATACAAGTATAAGATCAATCTCCCATATATTTATGAAAGTTTGTTTGTTTGTGAATCTATATATTTCCACACCGTTATAGTTAGAATAATCAAACTTTCAACAAATACTTTCTTCACAAATAGGAAGATCGAGGGCTACTTTTTAATCCCAAATGTTTTATATTAATTGTACAAAAAGCAAAATAACACTGTATGCTAATGCATTGCCATCTAGAGATGAGTCAGAAAGTACGGGACAGTTCTTTTCGAACTGTTCTGATGCCTAAACTGTTCAATAAAATAACTGTTCTCATAAACTTCCTGTTCTCAAAGAACAGGTAACCCTACATCTTATACTCACTGAGCAAGGTGGGAAACGACTACTTCCTTATCCGTAATCGGATGGCGGGGACTGATTAAACTACGCGTATTTTCCCAAGTCCTACTATTGATTTGAATCAAATTTGGTACGATTGTGGAGGGCTCCCAGAAATAATTCATACATGGTTTTTGTTTCTTTCTGCCCGTTTTATTCAAAACGGCGGCCGAGTGAATTCTTAAATACCATGTATCATCTAGAATTCCGATCGGATTTGAACCAAATTTCCCCGGGCAACGCCGGTATTTCTGCTAGTCTATAGTATATTGACGCTTCTTACACATGATATATTCATATATCTATATAACTACACACGCACACACACACTGTAGACGGTGCTTGCATTTTGCAAGCATTTCAGCTTATTTTATATAAGAATGGCCGTCGTCCGCTGGTTGGTTGGTTAGTTGGTTGGTCACGCTATGCAAACGCTAATAACTCGAGAAATAATAATGATAGAAACTCGAAATTTGGTAGGGAAGCTTGATTAACACTTATTCAGAGAATGACAAATTTAAATCGCGAAAAAATTCCTTGGTTCGTCTCCAAGAGTAAAGATCGAAAATACAAAACTGTACCTACATTTTATCTAGTGTATAAGACTTCCATTTGGCGCCCCATTACGAAGCTGCGCTCTGGGCACGTGCCCCGGTTGCCCGCCCTCACTACGGCTCTGTATGTATGTATCTACTCGTATATAAGTATATACACACAAGTTGGACAAAATGTGCACTAAACTCATCACACTGATGTCGGTGACAGTAATTGCCAAAAAAACACTATTCGGGATGTTTTTGCATGTCAGTAATATCACATGTGCTGTAAATAATGAACGGATATACAGGAATATGCAATACATTTAGCTAACTTATAATTTATATCGGCACAGACTCAGAGGCAATTATTATTAAAGGATTGATATGTGAAATTGTTGTTCTTCATTAAAGTGTGAGAGAGTAACATTTGAAGGAATAAGAATACACTTCGAGCACCTGAAATAATTTCATTTCCATCGGTCTTGTTTTTAAAATATTGTGAATTGTTTTTTTTATTTGAAAAGCATAAAATTTTAGAATTATTATATCTATAACAAATAAAAACGCTTACTTACCCTTGGAATAAGAACGTAGTTTTTCTCAAAAGTTATTGAAGGTTATAAAATAGATATGAATTTTGTGTTGAATTATTAGACACTTGAGAGATGAAAACGAATACGTAAGACCAAGGAGAGATAATTCTGAACTTGTGAAACGACAATCTCTCGACGATATAGCAAAGGGAGAGGGCGCAAATACGAGTGTATTAAATATCAAGGGAAATGTAGGCAGAAAGAATTCAGCCGATGATTTGTGAAGTGGATAACGAGGAAAATGAAATCAGGACACTCGAAAAAGAAAAGGAGAGAGATAAGGAAAAGAAGCGGATTTGAGAAAGGAAAGAGGGAGAGAGAGGGGAAGGGAGAGAGAGGGGAAGGGAGAGAGGGGAAGAGAGAGAGGGAGAGAGAAGGGAAGGGAGAGAGAGGGGAAGGGAGAGAGAGAGGGGAAGGGAGAGAAAGGGGAAGGGAGAGAGAGATAGGGGAAGGGAGAGAGAGGGGAAGGGGGAGAGAGGGGAAGGGAGAGAGAGGGGAAGGTAGAGGAGTGGGAGTGCAGAATGTTATCCGCCGGGAGTAAACGTTTGGATGAAGAGGGAGGAGGAGGTTAAAGAGGAAAGGAAGGAGGGAGAATGAGGAGAGGGAGGAAGAGGGGAAGATTGTCATAAGAGAAGTTCTCCGAGGTCATGGGCAAAAGGATAAAAGGGACGACGTCGCATCAAAGAAGCGATAAGCATTTGCTATATCGTTGTGTTTTTGTTTCTCGCGGCATAAGGTTCAGAGGCTGCCCGGGCCTGTGCCCGGTTTGAGACCCTCTCCCTCCCTTCCCCTCCTCCCTTCCTCACTCTCCCCCCCACACACACACCCTTTCCTCGCCCACCGATGAGCTCGCTTTGGGAAGGCGGTCGACGAGGTCAAAGCTGGTCTGGATAAAGACCTCTAGGCGGTGAGCTGTCATCGTTGCTCGAGCAGGAGGCAATAACCAGAAGAGAGAGAGAGAGAGGTTGGATATGGGAAAGAGCGGAGAGATGCCGCAGAGATAGCGGACGCAGGTGGCTATGGTGAGCTGTCGAGCCGAAGACTTCATCAGTGGCCGTGGGAGGGGAAGATGGAGGGAGAGAGAGTTGGAGGGAGGGTATTGGGGAAGGTTCCTAAAAAGTTTATTGTTTGTCTGGAGAATACTCTCCTTAAAATGTTTACGACTTGAAAGCTGCTGCTGTGGAGCGCGGCTATCATTGGCGCTCCGACGGTATTGAAAGTAAATCTACCGCGACTTTTAAGAACTGCTAAGTTGTTAATATAAAGTAATTATTGGGCAAAAGCAAGTCATTAAACTTTATTATGTGACTATGACGTTTACTGCAGCGTCGAGTTTAACGGCCCTCGCTATTCCGTGAAAGGAGGCCGAGAGGATGGAAGGGTATTTCGAAAACATTACAGGGATGACGGTGAAACATTTGCTTGCACAATACTCGTAAATTTTGATGGTATCTATGTATGTTTCAAGTTACGGTTGAAAATAATTTAGGATAAATAAAACTGCCGAAGTCACGAATGATAATAATCACCTGGATTCTAAATGGAATCCTTGGATTTATTCTACATCCTTTATAAACGAGATGGGCGTCTATATTTAAGGACGGTAAAAAACTACGGATAATCATATTTGGCCGATTTCATTTGACACTGGCATTTGCAGTCTCACGTCATGCTTCGATTGAGGACAGCGTTTATTGTAGGATTTGGTAACTTTATTTTAAAGCTGATTTTTAACTTAAGGCTCCAAATGGAATATCGCAAGGATATTTTAATAAACAATGACCACCATAAACCTCGATCGCTACTATTTGTATGATAAATTGCTTTACTCATAAATAAGATTTATTTCTAGGTTTCTGAATATTTAGGTGATTTCGAATAAGAGGAATATTTTACTTGAAACGTTTCACGCACACACGCACACACCGTCAGCTATAACTTTCTAATCAATTCTCTTTCGCACGGATCGCAATATTACACGACTCGTTCAAATTTATTGCCTTATTCGGACAAAGGCCACCAATGATAGAGGAGGAATATTGCGTTTCTCCGCATCTATTTTGAGCAAGTGTCTCACACGATTTAATTTGGAGTAGGTGCGGAATACATGGCACCCTACCACTTTCCAAACTCAACACGTGAGACGGGTCGTTTTTTTTTCTTCTGTTCTTCTTGGCGGGGGCGGGGCGGGGCGGGCGGTCGGCTCTGAAAGACGGACGGAGATCGGAGATAAAGAGAGTCTAAGGGAGGAGAGAGGGAGGTGACTGGGAGAGGCAACAACTTTTACAACCTCACGGTGGGACTCGCCCGTTCCTCCGAAGAAGGGTGAAGAGGGGGAAGAGAGGAGGAGAGAGAGTGAGGGAGGGAGAGAGAGAGAGAGAAGGTGGAAGCGGAACGAGGTGACTTCTCGGAGTATCCAACTCGACTGCCATATATCTCCAAATTCCCCTTTTCTTTTTTCCCACAACCTAAGAGCCCACCCCTCAAACCCTCTCATCCTCTCTCCCTTCCCCCCTCCCCCACCCTCTCTCATTCTCCTCTCCGCAGTCATCGCCGCCCCCCTGCTCCCGAAGAAAAAAATGAAGAGCGGCAAGCGGGGATGGGGAGGGAGATTCATTATACAATTTTTATCATCTGCGGACTTGTGATATTATTACGTTACGTGATCGTCCCATCCTCCGTCTCCTCCGCCTCGCACCCTCCCTCAGAGAAAAAAAAACTACCTCGCTGCCTCTTTCCAGAGATGACTTTTATTTTTCGCTCCGTCCTCTCCCCCCTCCCTTCCCCCTCTCGCATATAATCTCTTCTTCCCATCCCCCCTTCTTCTCCTCTCCTCCTCCCTCCTTCTTTTTCTCCCCCCACAAACCTCTCGAGTTTTATTATTTTTACTGCGGGCATAAATCCAGCGGAGGTAGCCCTGAAGGGTAGATAAGTTCAGACTTTTGCCGCTAGTTCGCGGCACTGATAAGGGGACCTTGCAGTCCATGTGTCATGCACTCCGGCCCCTCCCACTTCCCCTTCCCGAATCCCAGCTCGAGTGGGTATTTATTTGGTTTGTCACCGCGACAACTTCCCCTCACCAATTTTCGCCTGACTTTTACGATCCTCCAAATCTCGCATCTACCTATATGAAAGAGAAGGCATTTTGAAATTTCTTACGCCACCTGACGTATTTCATGCCACGATCCCATGGAAGGGAACGACTCTTATTGCGGGGATCACATGTCCCTCAGAAATGCCTTCGGTTCAAACTAAAGGACACTCTACCTCGTGAAGTGCGATCGCTTTGACCTCTAATTGCCTTTCGCTGGTTTACCTGTGAGACCGCGATTTTGAAAGGAAGCAAGTTGTGTCATTAGATAATAACGTAAGGGGGAATTATTCACGTTGAGAATTTCGTCGTGATTTACCTATACATACTTTGTTGTTTTACTTTCATCTTCTAACCTTTTACTTCAAGTTAATACTTGCAGAATATCAAAAATGGTTATGCTAACATTGAAATGTCAACATACAAACAAACGTTTTTAAATCCACGAAAATCAGAGTTAAAAATCCTTTGTACTACCAATTTTTATTCTTCAATTACGGAACTCTGATATACGAATTATATGCAGCAAATTTCTTTACTACTTGACATAATACGAATTGCGCCGTAAAAGAAGAAAATCCTCGGCTAGCGCCTTCAGATTTACGGTGAAATTTCATTAATTTGGAAAAGAGAAATTCTATAAGACGAAGAGGCAGCCATCCCTGTCACTATTCCACGATACATGTTTAATAAAAACGATTCAGTGAAACATCCAAAATCACAAGGAGCATTCTACTTAAGTGATAATAATAATATTTATTCCAGTTAAATACACGTGCAATTCATCAGTACAATAAAATAGAGTGGAATATAGGTACCCCTTAGTTCAACTGTTTTGGGGTTACCACCACACCTTATATTTCGGCAGAATGGCAGACGCCGAGCGTATAATACACAAAATAAACAGAAACATAACAGGACCGTTATATGCAAAATGCAACGTGAACATAAACTAAACAAGGCACTTTCCTAGACATTAGAAGAATTGTATAATAAAAGAACGTTACATAATGACAGATTTAACTACATAAACCCAGAATATTTATACTATGCTTTTAAGAAGTCCTTCAACTTCCTGAAAAGAAAACAGCCAATGCTTGATACATTTAAAAAATGTATTGACGTTATTTACGCCAGCTATTTCTGGGGGGACTGAACAGAATATTTTGGGTGCAGCGTATAAAAAGGACTGTTTAAATGCTTCATTGTGAGGTTTTGGTATAACAATTCCATAGTGAAGTCTTAGTTTGCTATTATAATCACTTAACTGCATTCTGTTACCTCCTCGAATATAAAATAATTTTAACACCCTATATATATGCAAATGCCTTACAGGAAGTATATCTAGTTTTTTAAATAGTGGAAATGAATGTTCAGTTTTTGGCACACGTGAAATTAGTCTTATTATCCTTTTTTGGGCTGTAAAGATAGGTTTGACGTTTGAGAAATAAGCTTCTCCACAGCAAGTCAACCCATACTGCAACCTGGAGCTGACTAACGCAAAATATAAAGTTCTCATTACTGTTAGTGGACATATAAATCGTAGCAAATAAATTTTTTTAAAACAATGAGTAGTTCATTCTTTATATTATTTACATGTATTTTCCAGTTGCAATTTTTGTCAATGCGAAAGCCAAGATATTTAATACTATTTACCTGTTCAAGTTTCATGCAATTAGTACATGTTTTAAAGGATTCATTTACACAAACATTGCATTTATAAAAAATATCATCGTTATGAACATGAGTACCTGTCAAACTAAATATGATATATTTCGTTTTTATACTTAATGCCATACCATTAACTGAAAACCAGTAGATACTTTAATTTATTTAAGTAACATTGCATCTCATATAATAGGTTATTAACATTACATGCTGTATAACACAGCGCAGTATCATCAGCAAATGACGTTAGTTTACCACTAAAATTGCCAGTACATAAGTTGTTAACATAAATTAAAAACAGAACTGGGCCCAACACTGAACCTTGAGAAACGCCATACATTACATTGACTTTTTCACTAAATTTATTTTTAATTTTAACACATTGAGACCTCCCAGAAAGATAATTCTTAAACCAATCATGTGCAACTCCCCTAATGCCAACTTGGGTGTCTTTTTAATAATATAGAATGAACTACCGAGTCAAATGCTTTTGTGATGTCAACTAACAATCCTGCAACTTTTTTATGTAAATTTATCCCCTCATATAGACTAGAACAGAAATGTAGAAGGGCATCCTCCGTACATTTTCCTTGAAGAAAACCAAATTGGTTGTCACGGATAAATTGTTGGCAATTAAGAAAATTTAAGTCAAATTTTTATTATTTTTTCCAGTATTTTAGAAAACGTAGGAAGTAAGGAAATTGGTCTATAATTGCTGATGCCCTTTTTATCACCTTTTTAAAAATTGGTGTGATGATGGCGGTTTTCATTTGTTCAGGAAATACCCCGGTTTCTATGCTCATATTTACAATATAAGCGAAAATATGAGAAATATTTTCATTAATACCTTTAATTACATTAACAGAAGTTTCATCAATACCCGAAGACATCTTGGGCTCCATTTTCTTAATGATGTTGCTGACTTCCTTTGGAGACGTAGGTGCCAAAAATAGTGAATGCGCTGAATCTCGCATAGGACACCAATGTCCATAATCCCTAACATTAATGCTCATATTAAAATTTGAATTTTGACGCATTCCCTCTATGTCTTGGCTGAAATAATTACTGAATACGTTAGCAATTTCTTGTGGCTCAGATGTTGACCTATTATTTTGCGGGAGTCTTATTTTTTCAATTTTAGTTTTATGATGTGTACCAATTATACTGTCTACTACTCTCCATGTTTTTGATATATCCTTGCTATTACTCTGAAAATTTTCTAAGTAATAGTTCTTCTTACGTTTTCTTATATCCTTCCAAACGGGCTTTATAAGATTTATAATACCGCGCCAATTTTACATTATAAGGTTGTTTTTCCACCAGTAAATTCCTTCTATAGATAAGTTTACAGAGTGTGAAAGTAATCCAAGGTTTTAACAGTTTACATTTTTTATCATTTTCCAAAGTGTAACTAGCACAGGAAATATAGTGTCTAAGATTTTGCACAAAAGTATCATAAGCTGCAGTTACATTTGTTTGTGAATATACTTCGTTCCAATCCATTGAGATAATAATTCATTTAAAATATTAAAATTAATTTGAACATTAGAACTCTCAGCCATTCTTTCAGCTTTATATGATGAATTTATTCTGAGGTTACAAATTATTAAGTGATGGTCGGTTATACTTAAATCAACCGTTTTGCCACTATACTAAAAATTATCTCGACTTCTACAAAAGGCATGATCTATACACGATATACTAGATCGCATTATCCTAGTTGATGTGCTAATCAGATGTTCCAGGCCATGAGTGACCATTAATGTTAAATAATCATAAACTATTTCAGTTGATTGTAGTACACATATATTAATATCACCAATAAATACGAGATTTTTCTCAAAGGAATCATTTAAGATGTTTTGAACCTCATTTAAAAACAACTCAATGGAGTAAGACTGAATTCTGTACATTGCTATCTATACTATAAGCTCTCTTCTTACAGAGGAGGATATAGGAGGATACTAATGTCTGGCCCAAACTACAACAGTTGGATAGCTGAAATTTTCAGAAATTGTAGGTGGCATGGAGAAACCGACAGAAAAATTGAGATCTCCTATCTAGGTGTCATGGGTTCGACTCCAGAAATTCCGAAATTTGCGTTTTTTCCCATAAGAAAAGCATTGCGGCATTTTTGAAAATTAATTTCGGGCACTTTCCGATAAGATAGAGAATTGAAACTTGGACGGTTGTTAGATATCCACGAGATATATTGAGAACCGTTATCACTTTTACCGCAAGTCGCCTGGGGTCGACTCGAGACGACTCGGTATATCTCCCATAAGAAAGCATGGAAAACATTAATTCCTGCATATAGACGAAAGTAAGAGGAATAAAGAGCTGATATTTTCAGGGTTTGTAGATGTCATGGGAATATCTCCATAGTATTTGAGAACTCCTGCGTAGGTATCATCGGTTCGACTCCAGGCAGCCTCAAATTTGAGATTATTTCCCATAAGAAAAGCATTGAAATTGGTGCAGGGCTCTTTTGCATTTAGAATTTTTTGTCGGCTTTTAGTCTTTTTTATTAAATGAGAGAAAATGCTTGCAGAATGCAAGCACACATTCACTTGTCATTCTATAAGCACTCTTCTTACAGAGGAGGATATAGGAGGATACTAATGTCTGGCCCAAACTACAATAGATGGAGAGCTGCAATTTTCAGTAATTGTAGATGGCATGGAGAAACCGCCAGAAAAATTGAGATCTCATACCTAGGTGTCATGGGTTCGACTCCAGAAATTCCTAAATTTCCATTTTTTCCCATAAGAAAAGCATTGCGGCATATTTGAAAATTAATTCATGGCACTTTCCGACAAGGTAGAGAATTCAAACTTGGAGGGTTGTTAGATACCCAGGAGATCTATAGGGAACCGTTATCGCTTTAACCGCAAGTGTCCTGGGTTCGACTCCGGATGACCCGGTATATCTCCCATAAGAAAGCATGGAAAAAATGAATTCCTTCATATAGACCAAACAAAGAGGAATAAATAAATGATATTTTCAGGGTTTGTAGATGTCATGAGTATATCTCCATAGTGTTTGACACCTCCTGCGTAGGTGTTACCGGTTCGATTCCAGGTAGCCTCAAATTTGAGATAATTTCCCAAAAGGAAAGCATTGAAATAGGTGCAGGGCTCTTTTGCATTTAGAATTTTTTGTCGGCTTTTAGTCTTATTTATTAAATGAGAGAAAATGCTTGCAGAATGCAAGCACACATTCACTTGTAATAGATAAAGATTGAGTAGAATTAATTTCGATTGTTAACTTAATAGTGTCTGCTGTTACTAATTCATTTACATGACATAAAGAACAAAAATACACATCACGAACATATACAACTACTCCTCCAGCTCTATAGTTATCATTACATTTTACAAATTGATTATATCCAACTAAACTATACGCGGTTACTTCATAACTATTGACCCAAACTTCAGACATAATTATTACATCCGGTCTTACTTCAAAATTTTGAAGTTGTATCACAAAGCTGTCAAAATTAGCCCTCATACTTCTAATATTCTGATGTATAATACTAAATTCAGTAGAATTTACTTATTGATTAACCCCTCAAGCCCGGATGAGGTTTATGAAAACCTACCTTATTCGCCGAATGAGGTTTTTTTAAAATACAGATAAAGGTGAGAAAATTTTCGAAAATTTTCAAAAATTCATAACTTTTGATGTTTTATTGTTATTTTGATGAAATGTTTTGTGAATATACATAAAAGATGAAATTTTTAAACAGTATCATTTTAAATATCGTATGTCTCACACAAACATTGCTGCAGTAGAAGCGATTAAACACCAATCGCTAAATTTTCCGGTGCGCACTCACGGTTTATATTATCTTTTGGAATCGCGAGAACTATGAAATGTATTGACATGAAATCTTATTCAAAAAAACATTTAAATATTACTAAACATTTCATTCGCTGAATGTACCTATCTAAACCAATTAGGTGAAAAGTTTGTGGCAAGTCAACTTTTCCATGTCTTGACGGGAAATTTTTAACTAAGTGTTGTATTTATGATTTTTTAAAAGACTTTTTATAAATAATATTTTAGCTATGCAGTCATCATACTTAATCATTACAGAAGTCACATAGAAAAAATGGTTACATTTCTTTAATTAGAAGTTATATTTATCATGAATGATTTTAGACACAGAATAGGGAAAACTTTTAAAAGTTACATATTAGCTCACAAGTCCTTTCCCGATTGTTTTAGAAAATGTACACATGCGTAATTGAATTCAGCATGAAATTGTGTTAGTTCCGATTTCGGTCACAGACCCTCTCCGCTAACGCCACCATCGCAGCGTCATGGTCAAGTTACAGATGATACGCTACGATTTTATAATATAGAGAGATACTGGCGATTTCTATGCCGCGAATATGTAGGGAATTCTGCGTTTTGAAAAACGTGCGGTATTAGGAAAATATGAATTTTTTTAACGCCGACTCCTATATCCCATGAGTTTCATTTTTTCGAGTTTCAACACCGTCACCTGCGTGAGATTTATTTCCAGTTTGATTAAAACCTGTACCACCCACGGGAAAACCTTTGGAAAACGTGTTAAAACATGTGTAAGAAGGAAAAATCTGATGGCTTTCTCCATACACAGAGCAACGAATGATTTAGACATCAGCGTCCTATAGAATAATTATCGACAATTACACTTGTGAATACTTTGAATCACTTTTCATATTGAAAAGACAATGATTAAGGAAAATTATTATATGTTGCTACGGATAACAAACTATCGATGCGCAATAATAATACCCTTGGCAGCTATCTCTATCAACAATTAGAACATTTCTTCTTAGCAACGGAAACTAAGGTACCTAGTGCTTTTTCGTGCTTCAGACCCTCTTAACCGTTGACTATGTCTCGAAATTAGTTAAATTTAAAAGAAAAAGTGGATGTGATCGAGTTTTACAGGAAAGAAAAGTGCGCAGTCCGTAAATCGGCTGAACATTTCAAAATAAGTAAAACATCATCAGCACTCATCATAAAAAATCAAGAGGCACTGTTAAAACAGTGGCGGTTCTATAATTTGTAGTCACATTGATCTTCAGTCTTTTCATCTTTTTCATCTTTGTTTTCATCTACGTCCTCATGTTCTTCATTATTCACAAATTCATTAACAATGTCCCTAACCACCTACCTTCTATTGCTACATTGGAATCCAAAAAAACATTCATCGGCGCTTAGTGAAGACTTCCCCATTGTCTGTAGCAAACCATTAAGTATGGATGCATCAGCTACATGTTCATTATCACCACCGCATTGGTCTAGACTGCAATTAAATCCTGCTTTGTAGGAGCTATTTTTAATTGTAGAAGAGGTCACTACATTGCTTGCTGCGCTAATCCACATTATCACCTGCAGTACATCAATACTTTTGCAAAGTTTTGTCCCACTACTATTATTTTCACAATTAATTTTCGATATCAGGTGTTTAAGCACCAACTGTCGGTATTTCACGCTGAAATTTTGTATTATCCCTTACTCTAGCGGTTGAGCAATAGATGTTATATTGGGGAGAAAAACAGTTTCAATATTTTGTAATTTAATCTTGGGGTGACATACTGCATTACTAATAAAGAAAATAGCTTTTCTATTCTGGCGAATCATTTTTGTTGTCTAACTGGATCAACCATTCCGTCATAATATCTCTATTCATCCAAGATTTAGCGTTTGACTTCCATATGACATTCAATTTGTCTATACCTTTAAAAAACCTTGGCTTCATAGATTTTCCAATAACAAGGGGTATTTCGCGAATACCTGTCAAACTTGTACACAATAGTATAGTCAAACGTTCCTTTAAGATACGTTTTTTCTGAGATTGCACGAAAAAACAAACCTGTTTCATCTGCGTTCAAAATGTTTTCTGCAGGGTATGATTCGAATATTGATGACTTTTTTTGAACTCAGAAACAGTCTCCAAATTTACGTCTGCGGACTCCCCACAAACTGCTTTGAAGGAAATATTGTGCTGTCCACGGAATTTATCCAACCAGCTATTTGAGGCTTTAATTAAAATCATTTGAATTGATTTCCGCAGCTATTTTCAAAGCTTTTGTGGTACTTACGTATTAACGGGGAGCCCAACTTAATACGTAAGTACCGATTGGTTTCTACCAAGATATCTGTAGTCTAAAAAAGGAATTATATCTCGCTTGACTGCCTTCGGCTGGATTTGTTTTTATTTAATTATCGTCTCCGGGCGCTACCGCGCCCTTCGCCTCGCTCCCCGTTGTCCGATGATCGGGTTTGTAAATGTCTCGACAGGCCGATCAGTGATTGTTTTTTTCAATTGTTATCCATAACAAATCATATAAATGTTAACTGGTTTCTTTCAATGTAGTTTTTTAAAATTAAAATGGTATTTGTTCCGTATTTATATTTTTAAATTGGGCTCCCCGTCAGTACGTAAGTACCGCTTTTGCTTGTAACATAGACCCCGAGATCGACATTTTTTGGACTCCCGACAAAACCACTCAAAAGTCAATTTATTCACTAAACTACCATTGCCATTACAAAATGTATTATATTGTTTACCATTTCTTAAAATATAAGATGTATATACTACGTATTTACTCCGTATACTTCTGTGGCTGCCGAGTAGGCATGGCGTTTTTGGTTACGTAAACCATTTGCATTGTCTAGATCAGTGGTCTTCAAGGTGGGCGATAGCGCCACCAGTGGGCGTTTTTGGATTTTTGGTGGGCGTTAAAGAACTCACCAAATGCTATTCTAATTTTTACACTGAAAAATAAAATTCTATAAAAAAACCTAATGATACGCATATATATTCTGTACAACTACTTTAAGTAAAACTATTACAGTTCGTTTGTCGTTAACTATAGTATCATATCATACTATACTAGCGACAATGTATCCATGCTGCGGTAAAATTGAAAGGCCCATGAGGGTGGTCGGAGTCTCTCGCAGAAGTAGCGAAGCGTTTAAGTTTAATTTTATCAAATATATAAAATCATAAATTTTTAAACACTGTTATTACCACTGAGACCGTATTCGGCAATCTCATCTAACGACAATCCCACTAGTATTAGGGTTACCATACGTCCGAATTTTCTTAAAATTTACCGAGATTGTAACAGATAAAACCCATTTTTTTTCTGGTTATGCCCATCAAAATCTTAACACTATAGACTTAAGCAATTAGATATGTTGTTTTTTTTAAATTATACTACATTTTAGGTTTAAAATTAAATTTGTCCGGGTTTGATTATCAGAATATGGTAATCCTAACTAATAGGTATGTGCCATTTAGGAAAGAAATGCTGAAAAGCGGCCAGTGGTTTAAAATCCCCAACGGGATACCTTCACTCAGATATTTGATACATTATATGGGGAACGCAGCGAAATGAAAGAGAAGCGATATTAAGAGATATAAGCATACTCTCTCTTCCCACGGACACTCATTGATTGCAAAAATGTTATTTCCATATTCATTGACAAATTGGATTTATTCAGAAAAAACGTCCTGCAAAAAGAATTTTACCAGTTTTCGGAACTACACAACATCAAAGATGATCTTACAGCCGAAGTTTGCAGATCACCTTTCTGTCATTAGAATTGATATGACGACTCGTTTTCGGGATGTAATAAACTTGAAAGTGGATGCCTGGATGGTGACTCCATTCATCACATATGTGCGTGATGTGTATATTGAATACCAAGAGGAGATAATAGAATTAATTCAACCAAGGTGGATATGTACAACTTTGGCAGAACAAGAAAATGCCCTCTGTATCCACGCTTGTGGAAGAAAATATCGTTGCTCTTGTTAGCTTTCCCAACTTCATATGTAGTCGAGAAGGGATTCAGTGCAGTCGACAATCTCCTGTCCAAAAAAAGACACCGCTTACAAATAACAGAAAGAGGAGATCTTCGAATGACCCTTACAGACTTTAAGCCAGACATTGATTCCCTGGTTTGTAGGAACCAAACACAAAGTACGCATTTAAACGTATGCCAAATGCTTATTTTAACATTGTTTTGGGATTAATAAACATAATTAAATTTTGTGTTATTAAAGATTTATTTTATTAAAAACTTTATTGTTCAGTTGATACGGTAGGTGGGCTTAGTGGCGTAGTGAAGGGGAGCAGGGAGGTGCAGTTGCCCGGGCGCCGAGTTCACGGGGGGCGCAAAAATATCAAATTTGCACCCGTCGAGGTGCGATTTGCATCCCTCCCCCCCTTAAATCGCTTTGCTACTGGGGGCGCCAAATTATTCTTTGCCACGGGCGCCAGAAACCCTCAATACGCCACTGGGTGGGCGGTGAACTTATTTCAAAGCACAACATATGGTAAAAGTGGGCGGTGACTCTAAAAAGGTTGAAGACCACTGGTCTAGATGTTTTGGTGTACTTCTACAATTTCCAGTTTTATCTATTTTTATTATTTAAAAAATTATCCATCCATTGAATATGGCATCACAATAAGTACCTAAAAGCAAGGAGCAGGAGAGAAAAGGTTGGTTTAACGCTAACACAAAAGCTGGAGCTGATCAAACGAATTGAAAAAGGAAAAAATAGAGCAGCCATAGCAAAAGAATTCAACATTGGATCTTCCACGCTCTACGATATCAAGGCTCATTAGGCTAAATTAATGAAATTTGTGTCATCTTCTGAGACGAGTAAATCAATTAATAAACATCATACGCTTCATAAGCCAAAAATTGAGGAACTGGATAAAATATTATATGACTGGTTTTCACAGAAATGTTCAGAAGAATTAAATAATTTCGTCCTTTTCTAATAGAGTAAATAAAGATAAATAAGAAAGACATAATCCAATAAATTCAATTTTGGGAACAGGTTCATTGTCGTACTCTCCAAACTTCCCGGACGCCCTTAACATTTCAATAGTCTTTTTGTTTTGCATGTAAGCGTAGCAACGTATTAAATAAGAATGGGTAAATAGTGTCTATATCTAACTACGTGTAGAAGAATTAAAATGGAAAATGCAAACCCCATGCATAGTTATGTTTGGGGAGTACGATAGTGAACCTAAGCCAAATTTTGTTTGGTTATTGCTAAATTTGCGATGTCAAAATCGAAAAACGCTCACCAACCGGATATTTCTCCTAATAGGCTATCCACAATCCCCAAGATAGCCGGATAACACAGCTTTTGCTGTATTTGCAGTGAGTCGACTTCATTGCCGTACTTACATATGCAAAGAGATGCTTATCAACTTCGCGGCATGTAAAATGTTCGACTGCAATTACATACGATTTTTTAAATGGTCAATTAATATTATTATTATGGTTATTAATTTACATAAACATTTCACATTTTGAATATCAATTTCAAAACAAAGGGAGCGTGGAAATTCGTATGGAAGGGGTAGATGGAGGAAGGGGACCTCTACGAACAAGTGCGCGGTAAACGGGCGGAAACTATTCATTACTTATCGCTCTGCTCGCCAAAATTCGTTATATATGGAGCATTTTTTGCCACGGGACCGAACATTTGTTCGTTACAGCCGAGAATTCGTAAAATGCATGTTCGTTACATCCGAGAAATTTAACCAATGCCCTTATGGAGAAGTTCAAGGGACCGAGACATTTCTTCGTTATAGCCGAGATTTCGTTTTAGGTGTGATCGTTATAAACGAGTTTTACTGTACCTATATACTTTTAAAATTACAATTAGCTTTTCTTAACAATTAATCATATTTGCTTGTAACCATCCGTTTCCGAACGTATTGCATTCAAATATAACGATAATTGTATTTCCTATCATATATATCACTTTCGCCAAATCCAGCTTCATTTCTTGTTAGGCGCGTTTCGCTTACAGCGTGAGCGCCTATTATCGTCGGTCGGTCGGTCCGTCCGTCCGCATGTTCGTTCTCGGCTTCTACCAAACGGATTTTCATGAAATTTTATATTAGGACTTTCAATAAAATATAATGAGAAAATCGCAAAAATTAATAACGTACGCCAATCAGGAGTACCACTTTACTGGAGACAAAAAATTAAATTTTCATCATATCTCGTAAAATATTGCTCATATCAAAATATTTTTCAAATAAAAGTTGTAGAACTGGTAAAGTAGAGTATTTCCTTTCCCATATATTTTTATCGTAGGAGTATCCGTTATCGAGAAAATCAAACAAAAATATCTTAATTCCAGTTGAACTTGGAAAATTTCTTGCATGGTTACTTCATTGCTGGTAACATAAACAACCAAACATACGTTTAATTTCCTTAAGTGTGCATGTAATATTATTAAATAGGAAGAAAATGTATTATTTATGATGAAGAAAAGGACTTTAAAACGCTATTTCCCTTACGTACAGGTATATAATTGCTTTCTAATACTCCATTGCACGAAACGCGCCCATTTATGATACGTTGTACACTTTCCTAACTTGTGCCGAGGTATTTCTATGTGCCCGCCTTCCTCTGCACACATGAAGTTATACGTAATCCCTTATCCAATGATGCAAGTCTTGAAAATTTCGTTAATAATATTTTCGTTTCCAATGCTGCCGAAAGCTTTGTTAATGCCGTAACGAACGATAGCAATAACTCATTTGCTTCATGAAAATAATCGTTACTATAAGAACAGTGCCCAGACATCCTGTCGCCTGTGACGAGATATGAGCCGTTTCTTTCCATCCAAACTCCTCAACTCGAGTTTTTCTCTCTCCTTTGGCGCTCACCTTCTGTGAATCTATACCTTGACCGCGTAGAAAACGATCTTCTTGGCCGAGCGAAGGCTACCTACCCCACCTCCATACCTTCCTGCCCCTGCTATCCCTTCCCCTCACTCTCGAGCGGAGAGTAAGCAGCTCAGTATTGTCAGTTTCCCCCAAACGTGGGGCTGTTTTTCACTTATGGAAAGTAGCGGCGTTTTTAATTTTTCGGGAAAAATAACAAACAGCAAAAGCTGGCAACCGCGAGCAAGTGAAGGGGAAGTTCAGGAGGGAGGGAGTTATAGCGGGAGTGGGGGTATACCCCTTCTCGGAGGGGATGCGCAGGTATTTTCGCGCAGGACGTTTTCTACGCGGTCAAGCTATAACACTGGGAACTTTTGTTTCCTCATAAGGCTCAAAATTTAAAAAAAAACTCGATGGCACTCTCCCTCAAACCAGCCATGGTCATTATTTGAAAAAAATAGTCTAAAAAACTTAAATAAAGAGCTAACATCCATGTGACCAAGATCAGTGATCTGTTTTCAAAGAATGCAAACAGACTTGCTACAAAGAAGTGCATCATATTTTTCACGGACGTTGCAGTTTCTCTTGTGTGATTTCGAGATCTTTGGCCAGGGTTAAGGCATGAGAAGCCAGTCCACAGTGAATTTTCATGTAGCTCGGGTATGTTGCCGTTTTTCTAATCCCTCTCCTTTCTCTGTGGCTAAAGTGAATAATCTGTGTAACAATACCGCAATTTTTTATGGTGGCTGTGCAGTGTTTTACCTTTCTGCAAGATGTCTGGAAGGAGACCAGTAAGTGAACTGTTGTTCACTCACCAACTTCAAATTTTTAAAAACCAATTAAATGAAAGATTTTTTCAATTTGCTGACATTGAACCCGCGATTTCCTTTTATGTAAATCCATTTTGCTCTGTTGACGTCACCAACGTAGTCAAGTTTATTTCAAAGTATCTCAAAGTAAACAAGAAGATATCGAACTAGAGACAAAGTGATGAAATTTTAAAGTCCCAGGCAAAAGAAGACAAATTTTGGAACTTGATGGACTCCACTTGTAAGTTCCCCACTTTGTGCAATACTGCCTTAAGAATAAGATCCTACTTTGGATCGACCTATCTATGTGAATCCCTCTTCACACCAATGAAGATAATTAAAACTAAGCGCAGTTCCAGATCTAGATGACTGCCTGCGAGCAGGGACATCATCTAATACTCCAAACTAAGATCAGCCAGCTGCCAACATGGATTGCCAAGTATCCCATTAGTGTGATATGTACCTGCTTGTGGTGCTAACGATAAGTAGAAAAAATTATTAAAGTCAGTTTGGTTTCGTTTCACAGGATTTTATTGTTTCAAGCATCAATAAAAAATATTATACGTTAAATATATTAAATTATATAACTCATTGGGTCATTTCTCGTGATTTGCAACACTTTTTTGCGCTTGTGCCCGCCTCCATATCCCAGAATTGGTTAAGTGCCCAATGAAGGTAAAAGGGTGAGAACAACTGGTATATAGTATTAGAAGACTGCAATTCAATCGTTTGTTAAGGTACAACACTACGTAAATAGGTAAGCAGCTAAAGCGAGTTTAAAATACGTCGAGGCTTTTCCACATAAATCTTGCTTATCTTGAACGATAATAAATGTAAAACGTTTTTACTCCATCTTCTGAAGTACACTTTACATTAGCATTCAAACGCTACATCCACTTTAAATAGCATGATTCCACGAAAACAGCTTCGAGTTCATCTGGGCTGTCATCGCAAACTGTTCTTCTTATCTTTGAAGAGCGCTTCCGTGGGCATCCATTCATTCACTTGGCGCTTCTCTTCTACTCGACCACGGACAGCGACATTGAGTTCTCTAAAAATTTCATTCTTAAATCCTTTGGCTTCCCTCCCTCTCCTCTCCTTTCTCTTACCCTCTCTCTCCCTCCCTACTTCTCATCCTCCGTTTCCTTTCCCACGATGGCCCCACTTTTGTTTCTTTCTTATTCATCATTTCTCCTCTCCCTCTGTCCCCCCTCTCTCTCCCCTTCCTCCTCCTTCCCTCCTCCTTCCCTCCTCCTCTTTTCCCTCCTCCGCCGTGTTCCATCCCGGTGATCTCAACCTTCAGCCATTCATGACGAACTCAAAGAGTAAAAAAATATAAAGAATGCTTCCTAGGAAAGATCCGTGGAAGGCACTCACGGAGGAGGCACCGGATAGACGTATAGATTGCGTGATAGGTGGTTAGGCACGAAACTGAGGGAAGTCAACGTGCGGGGGAAGCTAGGAATTGCTTCCGTGAGAATCGTTATAGGTGAAAAAGAGACGGACAACGAAGAGTAACAAAAGTCGTTTCAGATCACTAATTGATCGGACTTCAGAGCTTTTCTCAGTGTTTTACGTCACATTCCTATAAATATTGATTTTCAGCCATCTGAACCTGCCATCGATTAATAAACTGCTCTTGTCAGCAACCTTAAGCGTGTGAATTACAGCAAATCATTTGTCATTTTAATGTTTCATTGAAAAGGGAATCGATTATTTAATGAAACTTTTAACTTGGAGAATAAACAAATAAGAAAGTACTTTGTACCCTTTCCACAATTTATTTTATTAAATAAAGTTGTTGAAAAAGTACCAAGTTCTTTCTAACGAGTTTATCCTCCAAGGTGGATAAATTCCACCTAATAACGTTTCATACCACGGATTTAAAAAAAATCTTTTAATTTGGGGTTTGATTTGAAAAGGTGAGCTTGAATCATAAAAGTATTATCGAGTTCAACACATGTCCAAAATCAAATACAATACTACGTATAAATAAACCCTTTCTTTGACTATTGGAGAAACAGAATTTTTAATTAGTAGTAATCTAGTATAGTTTAGCCTAATTCAGGAATGCCTCTGTCAGGAAGTACATACATATATAACTTTCCAGTAATCTAGTGGCCCAGATTGAGTCCAATTACCAACTTTATCTTTTCCTCTCCATATCATAATATTAGTGATTGCTGCCATTGAGTGTTGTACCTCACATATGCCATTTCGTTTATATTCACACATAAAATACCAAAATTTACACGCCCATACGAAACAAATATGCAATAGACAGTTGTCATCGTTGTTTTTTTTAATTAGGCTTTCTTTTAAAAAAATTATATGTTGAGGACACTAAGTGTGCATCTCAGCTCTGCCTTCAAATTCTCATCCAGGATCTGAGACCTATACATTGATTTCATCAACGTTATTGCGGAAAAAGTTGATTCACAGAGAAAAGTTGATCCGAACATAGAAAACAGTTTTGGAATGACTATACTGAGAACTGCACACTGGCTTTCTTTCAAAATACGAGTCCACATAATAACAATCGAATCTCTTTCAAATGATGATTGTTCTGACTTTACAGCAAATGCATAACAGTCTCTAAAACGCGCCAGTTCAAAGAAATTAAACTTCCCAACTCTTGAGATAGTCGAGAATTATGGATGTCAATGTGGTATGGATCTTCCATTAATTGAAAGGCAACCCTGTACTTTTCAAATTCTGAAAAGCGCTGGGAAAATTTTTGTAGCAGATTCTGCAACCAATCTACATAGCGTGGACGGTCAAAATCAGACTTTTCTGCATATTGCATCATGTTCGGAAAGTACGTGAAATCATGAACCTCTATATGTTCCATAAAAAGTTTCAGTTTTGACATAAATTCTCGTACATACTGTACCAAATTATAAATAAGCTTTCCATTTCCCTGAAGTGTAAGGTTCAATTTCGTTCATGTGAGCAGTGATGTCAGTCAGAAAACGAATGTCATATTGCCACTGTTGTCCCAGAGTAAGTTGTTATCTTTTCTTTCTTTACAAGGAAGTCTCGGATTGGTGTTAGCAAGGCAGTAAATCGTTCCAAGACCTTTCCACGACTTAGCCACCGAACATTTAAAAAGTACACGACATCTTTCAAACCAGCTTTCTCCACTTCATACAACAACTCTACAAAAATATCGATGGTTCAGAGCGCTGGCGCGGATATAATTAACGATTTTAATAACCGTTTCCATTACATCTTTCAAAATGTCTTTCTTCGCTATTTGAGCACAAACATTTTCTTGCTTCAAATGCAGTGAAACGAGATCAAAGCATTGCTATTAAGGCCATTCTCTTTCAGATGCCTATTAAGAAGACTGATAAATCGAGATTTGTGCCCAAGCATCGTAGGTGCTCCATTCATCGTTACTGAAACCAATTTTTTCAAACCTAATTCAAACTTTTTCGCAACATTACTGTAAACGTCAAAAATATCGACACCAAGAGTGCGGTTTCCCAGACCACAAATTGCAAGAATTTTTTCTTCAATTTCGAAATCTTCTGACGCAAAACGAATCCAAAAAACGAGTTGTGCAGTTTCCTTAATGTCAGTTGACTCATCCAAGACTATCGAAAAAGAAGCACTAGTTGGATTTAAATATTTTGCACCATATGTTGTATTCGACGAGAAATCGTCTGATGACTTAGCTGTAAATTTCAAACTTTCTGCATTGTCGCTTTTTGTCGTCAGCTCATAATTTTCTAGCAAAATTTATGCAACACACAGTAATGTTACAATTCGCTACAACGCAGCCACTGATGTATGCTGTGTGTGCGGCAGTTTCATGCCAAGCAAGGGGATGTTGCCTTAATATCGGGCGTCGTATTGTTGGCTGTGTAAAACGTAGCAACGGTAGCCGGGCGTTAGAAGGTGCGAATCATTATAGTACATACATCACTGTTGCAGTATATTATTGTAAAATCCTATTTATGAAAATAATATTTTGTATTGTGTTGTGAAAAGGTCGTTGTATGTAAAATGTACACAAATTTAGTACTATATGATTTAATAAACTATTAGTAGACAGTAGACTGTGAGCATCAATTCGCCACATAACAATGGACGATTCGCCACGAGTGGCGATGGTGTGGGACACCTTTGTTCTATAACAACATCAAAGTGAAAAAAGATGATTTGTAATGTCCAGTGTCATAATATCAGCCATTACGTAAAATTTCTCAAGTACCCCTTTTTACTATTGAAGGAGTTGAATTGGATATCGCTAGAGGACCGCAGAATTAGCGCTAGGTTAAGACTTCTGAAGAAATTTAGGTCGGAAGTTCTCTTAGAGGAGGTCTCAGGAATATTAGAGCCACCTACGTACATGAGCAGGCACGATCACGAGGATAAAATACGAGAGTACACTGTTACTATTCGCAAAATTGATAAATGTCGCTATTTGGTTTGTAACATAATATTTTATACCTGGGAGATCTGCTTTACTGAAGACATAGACTAATCGCGTTGGCTTAACTATTGTCGCAGGGGTGTATTTGAAGACGGCAATTACTATTTTATGATCACCTATGCCGTCGTCGATTTGTAGGTTTCTAGTCGATAGTGGGTGGGTAGTGGCTAGCAGATCTAGTATGTTTCCGTTTCCGTTTTGTCATATCGCGTCGGCTCGTTGACGATTTGCTCTAGAGAGTTTAGAGTAAACGCTTCAATTAATTCACGACAAGCGTCTCTATTTTTCCACCACTAACATAGGTTCCGGATTTCCAATCGATCGATAGAAGATTAAAGTCTCCTCCAAGAATGATTACTGGATCGTTCTTTCTCCTAGCTATCACCTGCAATGTACGACTGAGTTCTCTAATGTTCTCGACTCCTGAGTCAGGTGGGCGGTAAAATGAGCAAAAAAATAATTTTTTTACCATTTCTCGTACGAAGGGAGCACCATATCGTTTAGCAGTGTTCGCTGACGTTAATCTCCTCTAATTGGCTTGATATACTGTTTCTGACGGCGATGAAAACTTCCCCTCCGACTCTTTCCCTCCTGTCTTTGCTATCATGCTAGAGGAATTAATAACACGGAGGAAAGAAAAGACAGGTCCTGCGAAAAAAAATGCTTTCAATTCGATAAATTAGTCAATCACAAAGCCACTATGTGTTTTGCCATAAAAACGTTAAGTAGCGTAATTTATTTTACCATTAAAACATTTAGTAGCATAACACGTACACAATTTTTCAACAAAAATTGCAGTAAATCATGAGACCATAAAGCAATGAATAGGTTTTATGGCTATTTATAGTTAACTTTATCAAGTATTCCAATTTATCAAATGTTAGTGGAAGAAGAAAAGTAACCAAGGAGCTGAGGAAAATTTCGTCAGAAGATAGGAGACTGGGAATGAAAGAAAAAATTGCATATATGTATTTTGCTAAAAATAAAGAAATTCATCACCATGCATAAGTACACCTATAATTGCGCTTTATTAATCTTCATACTTACATATAAATTTTGTATCGGAAAACAATATGATTTCTAGTTTTACAGAATATAGAACAATGTACAACAGATCATATAACAGAATATGTCGTAGTTCGATTTTAACAGCGGTTAGTTCTTTTGCCAAAAATTTGTTTGCGTCGATAATACTTCAACATTGTGTCAATTAGGAACTCTCTATTAGTTAGTTAGTTAAGATAATTTTATTGATATTTTAATGCTCAATTTTATTTTATAGTACAAATTTAAACGTTTAATGTTTTTGCGTCTTTATAAATTATTTTTAAAGTAACACGACGAACATTCACTAATGTGATTGGTGGAATTTGAACCAATGGTTGAGCGTCATGTCCCAATTAACTCGGTCAATCGGGGTTAATTAATTTGGACAAATGTATAATTCCGATTGAAGAATTAGGTTTTCCTAAACATCTTTCGCACTCCTTTAAATAAATCTCAATTAAATAAATCATCTAAATTAATCTAAAACTTTTCGATTTAAAAATATAGGTATTTGAAAAAATAAAAAACTATACATATACAACCATTTTATCGAAAGATTAAAATGTGCTTTACTAGACGAGGAATATGACATTCATCAAGGAGCATATAATGCGCAGTGTTACGTCATTGGAACAGCGTTTTCACCGCTCTATGCGTATACTACAACGAGATTGGAACTGCTAGTACCTATGTACATAGCTCGAGGCGCATAAATCGAATTCTTCTTTATCCGAAGGAATGTGCGCTCGAATGGAACATGATCGATTTGCTGCGAGGCGTCTCATTGGGTGACGAGGACGCCGCTTTGATAATGGCAACAAAGTTCAAATAAGAAATGAGCGGCGTTGGGAGAGGAGTAAGGGGAAGTCAGCGCATCCCCCTCGCCCCACCCACTTCAAAACCCACCCCACTCTCTCTCTTATTCCCAAATGCTCCATTTGTAAATCCCCCCTTCCATCAATCCTCTTTTTACAGCCCCTCTGAACTCATTCAGACTTTCGAATCTCTTCCCCTTCGCCGCTCCTCCCAAGACAGCAATACGGCGAATTTTCAGGAATGTTTCAACTTAGTCGCGGCGGCGGAGGAGAGAAAGTGTAGGGAAGGAGCAAATGAGAGAGAACACGAAGGTGTTTGAGAAAGACGACGGAGCCTTTCCAGGGATTTCGCACGAGTGCGATCGACAAATTTATTATTTTCAAAAGAAAGACGAAAATCTGACGAACGAGTATGTGGTTGATGGCGCACTATGGAATTCAAAGTGTGTCTGGCCCGTGTCACTATAAAGCAAACTTTCATTATTTGTCATTTAATTCTTAAACCACTTAGCATTCGAGAGCTCAGTCTCGGATGTTCCTCATGAATTAGAAATGGCTTTTATATTTAAACTAGCATAAGTTCCCGTTGAATTTCAACGGGTTTAATGAATCTAAATTTTCGTCAATGCAACATGTAAAAATCGCAAGAATAAAATTGTGCACTGTTTTAACCATCGAATATTTCTATATTACAAGTCTGTTTTAATTAATTAACTAAAATCTCACAGAAATTCCTTGTGAATAAAATAGTACCTTCCTTTCTACTAAAATAGCCATTGTTATTAGTTTTAAATTGATTATAGCATTAGGATTTCAATTTCATTAAACAAGCAGAATTCCGGTTCCAAAAAATGGGTTCAATCTTCATTTGCCTCTGATAATACTTTAAATAGATTTTGGAATATAAAGTACCTTAATATCGTTTAACGTCCGCTCACCACTCTGGACTTCTGTCTCCGAAACAACAACTTTTAATAGTTTTAAATTGATTTTTGCTTTAAAATATACTTGAGTCAATTCAGTACAACTTCCACTTTACATACTGTAAATTCCAAATAATAGGCAATACTAGCCTAAAATTAATTCATTCTGTAAAGTGAATAAATAAAGTTCTTTCTTTAAACTATAATAACTACTGTTATTAGATTTAAATGGATTATAAGCCTTAGAACTTACTCTGTATTAAATAAGCACCAAAATTCCTTTTATAAAAACAAATCATTTCATTAAAAGATCCACTGTTGTTTCTTCGAAAATTTCCTGTTAACAGTTTTAAATGTCCTTTTAATTTTAATTGAATTTTAATTTATATTCGTTTCCAAACTTCGGCCATTGTTACGAAATTAATTCGAGGAATGACAATATAAATTCGTAGGCACGTATGGTTTACAAAGAATTTAATTTAAGAATGCTTTTTATTTCCAATTTTTCTAAAATGACACTGTTGATACTTAAAATTTTTTATATTTACGTTAATATACTTATTTTCCACAAAACACGCCAATCTCGTCCCTTCCTTCCCCTCTCTCTCTCTCGTATGGAAGCACTTAAGGCACGCTTATTCCCAGAAGGATGTATACAATAATGTAATTTGAGGTGTAACAATGATAATGGTCGACATAGCAACATCACGTTAAAATGGCGAGATTTCCACAAAATATGCAAATGAAACGTTTAACATGGAATATTTCGAACTGTGGGCGAAAAAAGACGAACGGAATAAGAAACTTTATAAATTTTTCTTCAAAATGGTTCAAATCCGAAGGTCGTCTGTTAATTTCGTCTAATTTTAATTTCCAACTGAATAAAATCCTGCACGTCGAAAAATCGCGTTTTACATGTAAAGTAATTGGAAATGGAAATGCCTCTCTTGGAGAGGAAACAAGGAATTTTTTCGCGATTTAAATTCGTCATTGTCTGAAGTGTTAATCAAGCATCCCTACCAAATTTCGAGATTCTATTATTATTATTTCTCGATTATTAGCGTTTGCATAGCGTGACCAACCAACAAACCAACCAACAGACGACGGCTATTATTATATAAAATGTTAGTTCGGAAGAAAATCTACGATTTAATTAACTTTGACATTTTCAATATTAAACTAATGATTCCCTGATATAAGAAGTGCTGCAGCCATTGCCATCAAAACCAAATGTTTAACTGCTGGTAGTAGATATCGTGAAAGTTTTTAGGCGCGTTCGGTTTTCGTCTGTCCGTCCGAACGTACCAATATTAGTCTCGGCTTCTGCCGAACGCATTTTCGTAAAACATAGTATTTAGGACTTATGACTGAGGGGAATAAGAATATGGCATAAATGGTTCACTTTACACTTTAATCAGGGGTGCCACTTTAGTGGAAACAAAAATGAACTTTTCCTAATATCTCGTAAAATAATAGTCAAGTCAAAGTCTTCAAATAAATTTTGTAGAATTATTCAAATAAAATATTTTTTCCGCACACTTTTTATCGTAGGGGTAGGAGTTACGAGGAAAATCAATGAAAAAGTCGTAATTCGATTTGAACTTAGAACAAGTAGTGTATCCACGAAAATATATATGTAAATTAGCACGGTTATTTATTTTTCGTGTGTTTACACCGTCACATATTCGGTCACTAGAGGCTCGTTTGGTTTACAACGCGTGATATCAGGTGAAAGTGAGTTTAGGGTTTAAATGAGAGAGGCTTAATAGATAAGTTAGCGTTCTGTTGCACATTATCATTCTGCATAAACATACCATATTTTACATAAAAATATACTATTTTAAGTAACTTCCAAAATGGCATTTTAGTTTAGAGCGTTTGAGCGTTTCCTCTGCCACTGTAAAGTTTTCAAAAACTTTTCAAGAATAAGTGGCATCACTGGAAATGTACAATCTAAATTCAGCTTTCCATATTTTATATATTCGGAGTAAAGCATAACTTACATTGAGTAAATATAGCGTAATATTTAAGTTTCTGTTCATTTATTCATCCTAAATTATCCATTGTGTTTCACTTACAAACCGCTTTGTGCGCACGAAAGAAAATTTAACATATTAAGTTCATTTATTCACCGTAGATAATCCACTTCCTTTCATTTATTACGTTCCGTGTGCACAAGAAAGGAAGTTAAACATATTTACATATTAATAGTAGACCTTGTTTACTTAAGTTGCTACGAAGATTGTTTTCGTTGACAAGGATTGATAAATCCGCATAAGAAAATTTCCAATTTCAAAATAAATTTTTGTTGGATTTTTCTAGAACTTTTCAAGAATAAGTTGCATTGATTTTGAAATGTACAGGTCAAATTTTCAGATTTCCTTTCTTACATTTTCGGAGATATTGAAAAAACAATATTTTAAATGAATCTCAACCCGAAATTTTATCGTTACCTACATACTTTTCGGTTTATATCTCAGATCCGGGGCAATGTTTTGGAAGACTACCTGCTCTTCCTTTCCACCCTCATTAGTGAGGATTAGCGACCCTCACTCGAACTCGAGTCCCGGCCCCTAGCTCGGTGTAGTCTACCCTCACACACATTGCAAAATTGCTATACTTTTTGCAAATAAGACGATGAAAGTTACATCAATGCATTCTGTGAAAATCCTGATTATTGGCTTTTTTTAACGAAATTCTACGATACATATCAACGGAGATAGGAAACAGGCGAGGTAGAGGGTGGGGGAAGAAGGAAACTTAAGGGAGAGTGAGAGGTACCAACTAAACATAAAGTAACGAATGAAATGAAAAAAGTCTCATATGCGCAAAATTGGACTTGCTTTTTTAGCTTGATCGCGCTTATCTTAATTTATTATCATTCAAATTATATTTACATATTTCATCATAAAGAGCGCTAAGGAGGGAAAGTATTTTAAATATGAAGATTGATTTTGAAGGCTGCTAAAAACATTAAAAAACATGAACTGTCATCATTAAAATCCATGTCAATCAATACTTAAATCAGCCCTCATACCTAAACCTAAAGAGATGAACCTAGCCTAAAACCTCTGTTGTTACATAAGTTACTCATATACTAAATGTAAAACTCACATAAAAGTCATAACTTGGGATAGAAACAAATAATAGCCTTTATCAAGTCCTTAAACAAATCATCCTTGCTACAGTGTTTTCTTCACCACACGATAGAACCCAGAGAGTAGTTCTCGATAGAGTACCATCAGACGTCGTCAAAGTGACTTCCGGCGTGCCTCAGGGAAGTGTAATCGGACCTCTGTTAATCTTGATATACATAAATAATTTAGCGGATAATATAAAGTGTAAAGTTAGACTCTTCGCGGATGACACACTTGTGTATGGAGAAATCAACACAATACACGACCAAGAGAATTTGCAAAGGGACCTTCAGGCTATTACGAAATGGTGTAAAGATTGGCAACTCTACCTGAATATAGAGAAATGGACCGCAATGAATTTCACGCGCTCCATGTATTTCAACCGTTACCCGTACCAAATATCTGAACTAAAGCTAAAATACGTCAATAGCTACAAATACCTAGGAGTAATTCTCAGTAGCAATTTGTCTAGTAGAGAGCATATCAAAACCGTTATAGCATCGGCAAACAGAATTCAAGGGCTTTCCTCTAGAGTCCTACAGGGATGCCCCTCGAATGTGAAGGAAATCGCATACTTTTCCCTAATACGACCCGTCGTGGAATACTGTTGCGCCGTCTGGGACCCTTTCGAGGAGGGCCTAATTAGAGAGCTCGAAATGGTTCAGCGTAGAGCGGCTAGATTTGTAAAAGGAGAATATCGGTATGATGCGAGTGTATCAGAGATGTTGAGGGATCTGAAATGGCAGACGTTGAAGACTAGAAGAATTGAATACAAAAGGAAACTATTTGAAAAATTCGAAAGCTCCGAATTCGTTGAAGACGTACGCGGCATAGTCATCCCCATCGGGTGCAGGAGAAAATATGTCGAAACAATCGCTAGAACAGAGAAATACTACAGAACCTGTTTCCCAGACGCGATAAGACAGTCCAACAGGGAAATTAGTTAGAGTTCACTTGGTGTTGTGACACCCCCTGCCAAACGCCTCTGTCGGCTTGCAGGGTATTGATGTAAATGTAAATCGCTAGAATAGAGAAATACTACAGATCCTTTTTCCCAAACGCGATAAGACAGTCCTACAGAGGAATTAGTTAGAGTTCACTTGGTGTTGTGACACTCCCTGCCAAACGCTTCTGACGGCTTGCATGGTATTGATGTAAATGTAAATGTACTCTAAAAGGTGGTCTTCCAGGCGCTCTTCCGACATATGGCCAATTCTTCTCCGCATATCTCTTTTTATAACGGACCGGTATCTCTCAATATTTTGAGTTTGGGCCGAACGATTGGCAGGATCAAGAAAGTTGGAGGGGTTGTTAACTGTGGAATGAGCGTAACCTAGTTGCCGCAAACGTCCGTAACCCCTCCACATATCAGTAATTACGTTGGACCCCACTTCAACGTTCTTCTGTATAACTTTTTCCCTGTTGTCCACAAGACACAACAATGATCGGCGTGTTTCCCCGTCAACGCCCCCAACAGCCCACTTCGTCTTCGTCAAGCGACCGCGATTATACTTGCGCCTTCCAAACGCGCTGTCGTCGATTTCCACCGTTTTCCCAGCTCCTCCAATTTTTTCGATGTTTTCTAACTGCCACACCAACAGAAGCTCGCGGAAGTTCGACAGTAGACGTCCAACCGTACATCTACCTAACCCCGTCTCCCTAACTATGATGGCTGTGGGATATTTTCATACTCAAGTCACCATTACACTTAATATGTCCTCAGTTGGAATCTTCCATTCCGCAAAAAAAGTCCTGCGGCGAATGGACGTCTTTTTTCTGCAGCCTACCCTTGTGCACCTATATACAGGTTGATTATTTGTTCCGCCGTTGTGGCTGATCCCTCTCCATCGGCCGCACGCCGCACACACAAATTTTCTGCTCCGTTATTATATCAAAAGATATTAAAAACGGCAGAAGTCCAGCCGATGAAAGGTGGCACTTGAACGCTGCAATACTTTGGAGATATTCCATTTTCCTGTTAGTCCCCGTTTACACGTTCCCGTTTTCATGCCTGAAAACAGGCGCCTGTCCTTCTGCGCATGCGCACAAGCAAATTCCCCCGAAGAAAGGCGTCGGGCACGAAACGGCCGCGAAACAGGTCTATTGGCTGAGGACTGACACGTGACAATGGTGACGTGCAGAACCAGTCAAGAGGACAGCTTTCCCTTCTGAATCCATCTTACTACCTACGCTACCGCAGGCAGCTACATAGTCATCCAGGCGCCTGTTTTCGGGCACGAAAACGGGAACGTGTAAACAGATGGGCTTTTTTCCGTTCCTGGCAAGTCAGTCAGGCGCCTGTTTTCAGGCGCGAAAACGGGAACGTGTAAACGGGGACTTAAAGAGTGATCTGCCTCTCAGCGTCTAAATCGATCTGAGTTGGGATCGCTCACTACACTGCTGTACAACGACGGCTGATTCCGAGAATTTCCAAATCAAGGAGTACTGCCAGAGAGCTAATGAAATGAAAAGAGATTCTTGAAAAGGAGAAATCTCATTCGCTGTATGTGAAAAATTCGGAGAAAATCATGAAACATAGACCAACGACCAACGAAACCAGTTGCTCACTACTTCTCGGAAAGTCTCCTCTTGGGAGGGAGAGAAACGTAAGGCGAGGACAGACTGGAATTAGTGAGCAGGCGAGGCACCGCGACATATTTCATTAATGCTACCCTTTTTCTAAAATGCATGCTGTAAAAACATGAACTTATAAAAGAACTCGAATTTCAAAGCGATATGGTGATCCACAGAAAACTGCATTCATATTTTCAGCGCATGTCTGTGCCTTTATTGAATCACTTGAATTATGTCTGGCGAAAAACTCATATTTTTCGCATATGAGACTTTTTTCATTACATTAGTTGTTTTATCTCTTATATATTTTGAAGGGTGTGTTTGTTCGTTTGTTCATGGAACTCCTCATAAAAGATAAAGGCTGGAACAACCAAATTTGGTACGATTCTTCCTTACATCTTAACTTAGTGAATGGTCAAGGTTTGGTCAACCTAACATTTTTTATGGGGTTATTTTTGAGTCCATTGTCCAATTTCAATAAGCCATAAGAGTAGCATGGGTTTCTGTGCAAGCCAGTATAAAAATACTTTTTAAATTACTTGCCCCTCGAACGTGAAGGAAATTGCATACTTTTCCCTAATCCGACCCGTAGTGGAATACTGTTGCGCCGTCTGGGACCCTTTCGAGGAGTGCCTAACTAGGGAGCTCGAAATGGTTCAGCGTAGAGCGGCTAGATTTGTAAAAGGAGAATATCGGTATGATGCGAGTGTATCAGAGATATTGAGGGATCTGAAATGGCAGACGTTGAAGAGTAGAAGAATTGAATACAAAAGGAAACTATTTGAAAAATTCGAAAGCTCCGAATTCGTTGAAGACGTACGCGGCATAGTCGTCCCCATCGGTGTTAGTGAACGTAATGTTAGATCAGAGTACAGGAGAAAATATGTCGAAACAATCGCTAGAACAGAGAAATACTACAGATCCTTTTTCCCAGACGCGATAAGACAGTCCAACAGAGGAACTAGTTAGAGTTCACTTGGTGTTGTTCTAGCGGCTTGCAGGGTATTGATGTAAATGTAAAAAAATTAACATACAAACTAGGGACAAAAACCGTTGTATAGAAAAAAGAATGGAGTTGCTTATTCTTGAAAGCAGAATTAAAATCTGTGCCGAATTAGATTCAATAATTTATTGTAATCACATGAAAAGACTTTTTATTCTCGCGCAGTTTCTATTTAACCCGGCTAGAAACCAGAGAAAATTTCATCACGATCATCCGCCGGGCGAGTTTCAAATCTTTATTTTCCCATAAGTTTACACGTAATTTTCGATTTTTTAGAGTGCAGGATTTTCTTCTTTCATTCATCTAAATAGGTAATTGCGAACAGGTTTTCTTAATTTTTCCTTTATTCGACTGTTAAAACTGTGTACTATCTTATTCTTACGATGTTTACATCTTACACGGTCGGTCTTACTGTTACATTTACATCAATACCGCTAGAAGAGTTTGGCAGGGGGTGTCACAACACCAAGTGAACTCTAACTAATTCCTCTGTTGGATTGTCTTATCGCGTCTGGGAAAAAGGATCTGTAGTATTTCTCTGTTCTAGCGATTGTTTCGACATATTTTCCCCTGCACCCGATGGGGACGACTATGCCGCGTACGTCTTCAACGAATTCGGAGCTTTCGAATTTTTCAAATAGTTTCCTTTTGTAATCAATTCGTCTACTCTTCAACGTCTGCCATTTCAGATCCCTCAACATCTCTGATACACTCGCATCATACCGATATTCTCCTTTTACAAATCTAGCCGCTTTACGCCGAACCATTTCGAGCTCTCTAGTTAGGCCCTCCTCGAAGGGGTCCCAGACGGCGCAACTGTATTCCACGATGGGTCGTATTAGATTCACTAACTCCGTTGAAATTCAAAGGGCAGTTCTGCTAGTGTTTAATATTTTCTGGGTCGTGTAGACTATTTGAAAGGGATAGCCGAAAGGACAGAGTCGCTGTACGTGTTGTAATTCGGAAAGCCAATGTCGATTTCAAATTTCCCTCCTAAAAAGCTTAAGGCAAGTAGAAGCGCTCACTCTCCGTTCAGTTTCTGTCCTCTCCCACCCTCTACCTCGCTGGTTTCCTAACTCCGTTGATATCTATCGTAGAATTTCGTTAAAAAAACGGCAATAATAAGGATTTTCACCGCAATGCAATGATGTAACTTTCAATCGTCTTATTTGCAAAACGTATTACAATTTTGCAATGATAGATCGGTAATTTCACCACTCGCTGTGAAGGTAGACTACACCGAACTATGGTCGGGGCCTGAGTCCGAGCAAGGGATGCTAATGACGGTCTAGCACGAAGAGCAGGTAGTCTTCCAAAACATGGCCCCGGATCTGACAATGAGACATAAACCTACTTTTCAAAACTAGATCCTAAAGAAAAACAAATGGCAGCAGAACAGAAATGACCCTCTAAGTTTCAACTCTATTATTTACGGTTTCTTCACAATTTCAACTTAAGGAGGCTCCACCTCTACTGCATGAGTCAACAAGCCGGCAAAAGTATGGTATTATTCAACTACCGAGAAAGCTTCTAATAAATGTGCGAGGATAATCTTTCCGATAACCATGTGACTGAAGGAAGTTATTTGCTATAATTGCTTGCTTTGGAGTAGGATAAAAAGTCTATTAATATTTTTAATGTCACGAAAAAGATTGCATTGACTAGAGACATGGCGAAGTGAAACTGTTGCCACATGTAATTTACGTGCAAAGAATAATTGAAAATATCATGTTGTTTTTCTTAGAATAGTATTCTTAATATCTGAGATATCATAAAGTACCACCTATTTCGTAAACAAAGTGAGAGATAGAGAATAATGAGGATTACATTTAAGAAATAACGACTTGGCAACGCCGCAATAACGCATTTCCGGCAACAACGCCATCCAAGACATGATTTTCACTTTGGTGTTTGGCGTGGGTGGTTCGGTTTGCGGTTGCGTTTTTAATTTTGCGATAATTATACATTTCGTTATATAATATTTATATCTACTTATTTATATATTTATACATAGATTCATATATATTTACCTATAGTTATTTATTTATATTCTTTTTGTTTTATATTCCTTTATTTAATTTATAGTCGTAGTTCTTTCTTGCTTGAAACGTGCTATAATTTTTCAAACCCTCGTGGTTTTGAAAAATTGTTTCACTTTAAAGTGATAAGGAAACCCAACCCGTTAAATAAGATTAATTATATAAACTGTTAGCGCTAAAACCATATAATAATGAGAAATGCAATTTGCGGGGGGAGAACCGACCAGTACCACAATTTCTTAATCTAAATAAGTAAATACGTACCGATCTTATTCGTTTTGTTTAATCTGACGAATAAAACAATCCCCTATTAAAACAATCATCTATCATGTTCTTGCAATATTTAGATGTTTAAGTTTTACATGCTGAGATATAATATGTAAAAATTACGTCCATTTCACCGTCAATGTAAGATAATACCTTTCTTGTTACAAAGTACAGGATTTCTTACAGGTAAATGAAGTGTACACCAACTATGCGGAAACATGTGAAGAATAAAAACATGTATGCATTTTAACGTTTTTGTTTACGAGAAATCTATTATTATTTACGAATAAAACCGTATCGGGCTAGTAACCATATTTAACGTCTAAGCAGCCGTCTGCTAGTGCTACAATGTTGCCAAGTCTAAAATTGTAAAATAGCTGACTATCCCAAAGCGGCGATTTTATTTATTGATATTATTAAATTTCTCGTAAATAAGTACGTCAAGGTATATATTTAAATATATATTTGTATTCTTCTCATGTTTGCGCATATTTGCTGTGTTTTTGGTGTATATCTCATTTACTTACGAATTTCAGTGGCGAATTTCGTGTCCAGCACGAGTAGCTCGCCTATGTCGGCTGTGTAAATTGCCTTACTTTTAAATGCATTTATTGAAAAAACGAATACGTCAACCTATGTTTTTCTCTGCAGCATGTCATAGAGCATGCCTTCTTCTATCATTACTGTGAATATGAGGAAATTGACATTATCTTGAATTTCCGGTGGAGCCTCCTTAAGCAAGTGTACAAACAATCAGACAGACAGACACCAAAGTGAAGCTGAGTGCATTTTTTGAACGTGCTAAAATTCATGTATGAATACGTAATTGTTTTCAACGTAAACAATCTTCCTTGTAAATTAAGCAAATAAAATTTGATATAATTGCGGAAATACGCTAATATCATTATATTGCATACAGCATTTTGTAAGTGGAAAAAAATGGGTTATCTAAAAAATAACGTATATCTACCTAAATAGTACAACTACTTTTCTCAAACGAAATATGTTTAAAATAATTTTCGACTGCTATATTGATTACACCTGATTAGAAAATAAATGAGCAAATATGAATTGAACACTTCCATGAGTTCATTTATGATATATCGTTTGGCAGTATTTAGTCATTATACTAAAATTATCTAATGGAACAAATTATGGCAGGGGAGAAATTTCTGATAGACGGAGTCATAATGTGGTCGTTGTGTTTATAGTGTGTTCTTGTTTATGTATGTGTACTAGTTTAGTTTCAAATACTCCATCGCACGAAACGCGCCTATCTCTGAGATATAGGGCTTATATTTGTTTACATTCATTGGAGAAATGCGACGCGCTCAATAGAAGCTAGAGGAGTGTGGTTTAATGAAAAGAATAATCGTTTGACGTTTTGGTTGGAGAGCATCGAGAGAATGCTTAGAAAGTAAAGCGACACACACGGGAGCTCGAGGAAATTCTCGAAAGTTAAATTAAAATCGGAGAATGAGTTACGACGAGAGAGATATTTTTGGTGGAAAGTTGAAAGGAAAAATAACACCAACAAAATAATCAGTACAGAGTACCATTTTAACTTGTGCAACACTATGGAATCGTTGTAATTATTATGTCATTATTTAGTTTACATCAATCGCGCACATGCAGTATTAACATTATCAAAACTTGAATAGGTTATAATTAGTTCAATTTTAAGATTAAAGGATTTCTTCGTAATAATTGCTCCGTTAATGCAAAAGCATTCTACTTTTAGGTATTTAAACCCTCCATTAGCGAATTATCGCATTCATATGAAGTGTCTTCGAAGAAAAGGCAATCTAATCACCGATGATTGCTTAGATAGATAGCAAGTGGGCACCAAAAATCGAATTCTACCGCTGACTTAGAATTATATACGGAATACCAGAATTAGGTAATTAGAAATGAGATTTATTGACAATTTAATTACCACGACAAGGAAACAGCGCTTGTATTATTCCGAAGCACTCGTCACTTTCGAGCAAATAACAACTTCCTCGGAGTATGTAAAAAGAGAATTCCATCGGAGGCAAATCGGAGTCTCTCGCTTTCAAAATGGAGACTCTTCCTCGAGGGAATAAAGGGACAAAGAGGAGGAGCGAGGGATGAGCAGGTGTGTCCATTCACTAAACCCCCGCGACCTCACCCATAATGCACCGCGCGTACGTCAGAGCCACTTCCGGTCCGAGTGCATTTCTATTCCCACAGAACCCTCGTAGCGGCGCCTTATCTCATTCTCCCATCCAAGCTTGCCCTCCCCCTCATCATCTTCCTCTCCTGCACGCGCGCTCGTATGCGTACACGCCCCCCTCCTCCGATCTGCATTCCCTCTTTCTCCTCCTCCAGAGAAAATTATTCTTTGTTCCTCTCCGGTGGTTACATTTGTAAGCAAAAGCAAATGGTATTCCGAAGGCGTAGAGCCGCATACTCTCCGCGCCCTTCGATTCCTCACTCTCACTCATACTTTTCGAGGAGTGGCATTATTATTTTCGTTCCTATCGCCAATGGCCATCTCTCGTTGCAGGCGTCTTCGTGCTCCCCCCTCCTCCCCTGCATTCACTACTCCACCCCTCCCCCCCCCCTCCCCCCCCCTCCCCACACTCCCTACCCCCTCCAAAATCTAAAAATACGCGGGCGTGCGGAAGGAACAGCGAGCACTCCCGTCGGACATTCTAAAATTCGTATTCCCTTTGTCTTATCGCCTGAAAGCATAGTCAACGGCCGCGATGTCTCTCTCTCTCTCTCTCCCCCCTCCCCCCTCTCTCACTCTCGCGTATAGCAATATGTATACTATTTGTCGCTATCGCGTTCGCCGAGACAATTTGTCCGTCTCTTGATCGTTGTGTGTTGCAAGGATAACTTGACGACCGAAGAGCGATTGTTATGAATCGAATTGTTCGACCGTATTTTTTTTCAACCGTCAATTTTTTTCGCACTCAAAAGTCCTTTCTGGAAACAATTGCCGAAATAATGACAAAAACTTTCGATATTTAAGATGAAATGACGTTCATTGCAAAGAGGAAAACATTATAGTGCATGGAAATGCACATAACAAGAAAACTATTTTTTCCCGAAGAATGTTGTTATTTAGCACAACAGCCCTCAAAAACTACTCCTTAGATGACGTTTGATCTTACGAAGAGTTAATGACGGGATTCACACGATTACGTGTTTGTCTTCAATGTCTCTCACGCGAAGGGACCCTTTATATTATTATATATTATCGTATATAATATCCTTCATGGGGAAACATTTTTCCTTATTTTGCCCGATGGCTGCTGAGAAAGTCAACTCCAACAACAAGCACATGTGAGACTCCCGCTTCCCACCTTGCCCTCTCTAAACAAAGTTAGCCTCCTTCATTCTTCTCCCCCTCTTCGCCCCTCCCCATTCTCCCCCCACCTTCCCTCCGCGCCGAGAAGGGGACTGCGACGCGGTGTCTACACGGCGGAGGGGTAATTCCCCTTGTATCACGACCAGGAGACAAGTCGCGGAATACAAAATTTGGAGAAAAAGATAGGGGGGGGGAGGAAGAGGGGAAGGGAAAAAAGGTCGAAGATGTGTTGGGGATGGGGTGGGAAAAGGGAGAGATGCCCCTAGAGGACGAAGTTCAAGGTAATGCGATGTGCAGGAGAGAGAGAGAGAGAGTGGCAGAGGGAGAGAGGAATCCAATTTGAAATACTACTCGAATATGTGCTGCAAAAATACTATTCCCGTTTTGCCTCTTTCAAATCATCTTTAATTAGGTTTATCTTAGTAAGTTTCCCCGTTGAAGAGGTCTTATTAGCGTTTAGAATGCGTCCGTTGAAGGAAATGAATGAACTTTAGGCATAAAATAATCGAAGAAGAATAAGTGCATTAATCAGCCTCGGTATTTGGATTATGAAAGTCGAATAATGTACACGCAGTATAACGATATGATCATGTGATATTTCTCCGTCTATTTTGACGGATGACAAGTGGTGCTATCAACACAGTCGTGTTAATCCTGTGGTATTTTTAATAATGTGCCTATTAAATAAACCTTTCACCTCGCCTTATCGGATCTCTTAATAAATTCCTCGTGGAATATGACGAATAAAAGACACGCTCGTTCGAAGCGAATAGAGAAATCGCAATTTGTGATTAAGTGGGTTTGTGAGAGGGGGGAGAGAGAAGGGGGCTGGAGAGGGAAATATGCGGCAAAAGGAAATAAGGAAAGAGTCATCTGTCGCGTGTAAGGGATGTGACGCCATCGGATACATAGATAGGTGGCAGGGGGTGTCTAAAGAAAAGGGGTTTTTAAGTGCAAGGTTCATGATCCTTCAATCCGAGAGTCCCACGGGTCTTCTAACCGTCTTCCACTTCCTCTCCTGCGCTCTCGACACAGCTCCTCTCTCCTGCCCTCCCCATCTCTCCTACCCTCCCCCTCTCTCTCACCCTCCCCCTCTCTCTCACCCTTCCCCCCCTCTCTCACCCTTCCCCCCCTCTCTCCCACCCTCCCCCTCTCTCCTACTCTTTCCGAAAAACTCTCCCCTCTCATCCCCAGTCACTCAATTTACTCCCTCCCCTCCGCCCTCTCATTCACCCTCCCCTCCTCCCACACTCCTTAGAAAATACCTCTCTCTCTCCCTTCTTTTTCTCTCTCCATGGCCCATTTTTCACCGCTGCTTTGCATTTCTAAAATGTCCTTTCCCCCCTCTCCCTCCCTCTCCCCCATATACATGAAGCTCCCCTTTTTCTTCTCTCCCCTCCCATCGCCCCATCTCCCCTTCCTATTTCGTATCTCTCCTCTCTACATCTTTCCCTCCCCTCTTCTCCTCTCCCTCCCTCTCTCTCTCTCTCCTCTTCCTTTCCCTCGGAGACAGCGGTAAAAACAATTCAGGTCGTAGGCACTCCAAAGACCCACAACACAGAAAATCTAAACGTATTAAAATTAGTTTATGTCTATTATCCTAGTAAAGTTTGAAAGCGACATTAATTATAAATAATTATTGATGTTTTGTATTTATATTGTGTTGTAAAGACAAACAAATCGGAGAACTAGCCTGATTCGGGATTCCGATTGCAGATTGCGGAATTATAAGTAAATATCGTCCAAGGAGAAAATTGCTGGAAACAAAAATATCTATCGCCATAATATTGCAAACCTGCGCCAATTGATTTTATAGTAATATCGTTTTATTTTCGCATTGCAGTATATGTATGGCAAGGTACTCCGGCAGAACTCTAAGAAACGGCGAAGATACTTATTAAAGTATCGGCATTAGAAAAACGCCACCCGGCCAAACGAATATAAGGGAATAGCGACTGGGGGCGAATCCGAGAGGGCATTTATGCGTCGCGTCGCAGGAAAGCAATTCCCGCTCTCCAAGCGTACGATTTATTAAAAGTTCTGTCCCAGTCTTCGCAGGTAAAGTTTCCGGAGCGCGCACATAGCAAAGGACAAACACAAAAGCTAATAAATATGGAGAGCAAAAGCCATAGCAATAGATCTCCGTGCGAGGAAGGCATTTAAGTATTTACGAGGCGAACGCTACATTCGTCGGAAAGGACCATAAAATAAGCGGCTCACCTTATGAATATCTGAGCGTAGGAATGGGCCTATCTCTTTTTTTAGAGTTTCATGAGGCGTATATATAAGGAAAATAAAATCCGAACGCTACGAAACGCTTCTCTCACAAAAGGAAAAGTTAATCTGTAATATTCTCTGAAGCAATTTGAAAGATTCCCGTTTCAAAGGGAAAAAGTAACGCAGTGAAATTGTTATTTATCTTTGACTGCATCTTCGCTTCGATTTATGTTAATATGCTAGTAACCTATGCGTGCCAAAACCTGGCATTAATTTTCGACCCTAATAAATCATTTTTAACGAAATTCCGCTAATCGAAAGATTTTTAAATATAGAAATTCTATTGACTGAGTAAAAAGATTAATGTATTTAGGAGCTGCCTAGTAGAAATAACTTATTTGTAGTAAACTGTAAAGACACTTAAATTATCTCCAAGAATAAGAATACACCTGGTTCCTCACTTTCTCTCTCTCGAAACGCTAACAGTTGCCTTGAAAAAACGAATGGAAATGATTCATCGTGGCGTAGCATAAAAAGGCGATATTTTTCCCTCTCTATGTTACGCTGTCGGAAATATAACCAATTATAAACTTCATATCCAGAAAAGGATATCATTTAATTCTCAGCATTTTGTTTGCATTTGCGTAAATCCAGAGAGAGGGAGAAAAATGAAAAATTCCAGCGTCAAAATGGAAAACCACAAGAAACGGTTATAATACATCGAAGGCACAGGAAAGCTTTCTCCCACGGTTAATTTATTTTCAGTCATAGTAAGCGACAAATTTTCTCAAAAAAGTAAATGCCCTGCGCCAGAAAATTATATTTGCACGGTCAGTAAGACACAAAACAAGCATGATACGGAGTGAGAATCTATTCAAAAGCGAAGAAGACATCGGAGTCGCATCCCATTCTTCGTTCCCGCACTCTCCCCTCTCTTCCATTTCCAACCCCAACCGGCTCTTTGTCGGATCATTTAGCCCATGAGAGTTGGGCCATTTAGCGAGACTCGCGCCCCTAAAATCGGTTAAGCAAAGGGGGACCAGAAGGAAAGAGAAAAGGAAGGGGATTTGCGCCCGCAATTGTTCTGTTGGCTTATTTGTTATGGTACGTTTGAAAACTGAAATTCAACGTGATGTCAAAACAGTCAAATTTAGCAATTTAGCTATTTTACTAGTTAAATTAAAATAATGGATTGATTCAAAGAAAGGATTTCTGTATTCAAAATATTTTACATAAACACATTTTTGTTGGAAAATGTAACGACATAATGCATTGCTCATTCTCATTTGATTCCCAATATTTTTATTCTTAGGAAAATTGAGAAATGGTTGGTTTTCTCAAGTGCAAGAAAGTCATTGTAATATATCTCGTTCTCAAGGGACGAATTTTGGAAACAAAGAGAAAGATAAATCCATATGGTCAAACATATAACTTTAGTCTAGCAACGCTCCTCGAATTGAAAAATAAACCCATTCAATTACGTGAAATGTGACTGTAAAAGTGACAAATATACGACTACTGCGTCAAGCACGAAGAATTTTCGTACGCAGTCATTACTATTAGCATGTCTTTGATTGCTTGATCTCTCACTCGCGCTCATCGAATTGCATTTCTTCATGACGGTGAAAAATGTTTTCCAATGACGCCTAATGAAATCTACAACGCAACAAGATTTCTCTAGGTTTGTATTTTGCTGAATATATTTTCAAGTCTTAGCTTTGACCACTTAGCTATAAGTGACGTGCGGTGATATTTTATTTAAGGTGAGCTATTCGACAGACATTTTACCCCTTAACTGCGGCAATCGCTTATACGCGTCAACCTGTGTTCATTGGTTGCTTGTGAATCGCTTTTAAGCTTCGTAGTGTATTTCTTTTGCTCTCACCTGGTTACTCTAAACGCTAAACTTCGCTATTACATATTTACATCAATTTGTGGCCGAGTTGTATTATTTGATGTGTGGTACCTTGAACTTTTTCCTACAAAAATATTAGGGGGTGGTGAAAATGCCTTTCCCTCGGTTCTTTAATTTTACACCGTCAAACACAAACTGATGCATAGGCCGTTTTGAAAGAAATTTTCAGCGGATAATTTGTATTCACAAATGCTTTTGATAGCTTATAAGTCAGAATCAATTAAAACAAAGAAGACTAGTGTAATTTTCATAAGAATATAATTGCAACAAATCACCAGTATGGTTGGATTTATTTAATGCAGTGCGGGGAAATATTTGGTGAATCGTCTTTTACTTGCTATAATAAAACTCATTCGTCCATATTTAACCAATTTATAATGACGGCATATCCAATTCCACACTAATTTCCGTATCAATCGGATATCTTTGCCTGCAACGACTTAAACGGCGTTCAACCAGACCTGGAAATGAAGGGGGATTTTATTCCTAAGACGAATTTTTCCAATGGCACTTGGGCTGTAAAATAAGGGATAATGAAATTCTGAAGAGGGGAATTCCTTTCCCTCCGATTTTTAATTTTACACCGTCAAATTAGACATATAGGTATTTTTGAAAGGCATTTCTTGTGGATAGACCAGTGCGTGTCCTTGATGACGCAAGTTGCACTTTGGCAGTTTGGTGGACGACATTCCGAGCCCCTCCTCTACGTTGATATCTTTTATGTTCATTGGAAAGGCATTTTTCCCATTCGTGACGTCTTCTGATATTGGAGGTAATTTTTGGCGGGAAAGTTTCTCTCGAATTGGTCATTTCACTTTGAGACGTGAAAGTGTTCGGATGTGACGAAGGACGTTTTTGCGTGATCTCCGTTTCGATGAGAAGGCGATGCAGTCTCTCAAGGTATGTATTTTATGAACATTTGGAAAATTTATTCACCTAATTAAGAAACTCGATAAACTTAAATAAATGTTCTTGTTGCAAAATTTTAATCTAATTTTTTAAACGATAAAGTTCCTCATATTTTTCATACTTTTCTGACCTAAAATTCCCCCGAGAATCAAAGGTGTGTCACAAGTATTATCGCAACATAAGCTACGTGAATGCTTTCGCTAGCTTTTTAGTCTTATTTAAGGCGCATCTCCTATCGTGTTCAGGCACTAAAGATGAATTTTCTCTTTCCATTACAGGTGCTACGGAATTGTGATTCTCACCGTTTCCTCGCTTTCCAATATCAAGTATTTACCCTTTATTTCATTCGCGACCCCCAAAAGTGCTTTTCATTTCCTCCCTTTTGTACGTTTCCGTGTAGTGTAATGGCCATTCTGTGATGAAGTGCTGTGTTTGGATTGTTCTCATCGCTGGAGGAAAGGGATTTCTTCTTCCGCCGCTAGAACATTTACACCACAGCAAAGGTAGGGAGGTTCTTACCTCTGATTTTAAGGAATAAAATTCTTCCATTTCTCCCTTTTTACTTTCTCCATATACGTAGTATAGAGAAATTACTGTATTCATGAAAAAAATCGAATTCGAGATTTCCACGGAAATACAGGTTTTGAGTTCCCTAGAACACGTTTTGACTATTTTCTCGATGTCTGTCTGTATGTGATAGGAATTTTTCGAAAAACCGATAGTTCATTACATTCTCCATATACGTAGTATAGAGAAAGTATTGTTTTCATGAAAAAAATCGACTACGAGATTTCAACGGAAATACACGTTTTGAGTTCCCTAGAACACGTTTAGACTATTTTCGGAATGATGTCTGTGAGTGTGTGTATGTGTGTGTGTTTGTTTGTGTGTGTGTTTGTTTGTGTGTGTGTTTGTTTGTGTGTGTGTGTGTGTGATTGTGGGCGCTCTAACTCGAAAATTACTTGCCATATCGTTACCAAATTTCATATATAACGCTTTGGTTAGTTTTTGGATATTACCGATTAACCGAAAGTTGAGGTTTATTCGAAACCAGATTCGGTTTTGGCGAAATATCCCCGTTAAAACATCATTATTGTATATACAATTCTATATAAAGGTTATAGAGAATGTAATTTCCTACAACTTTTATTTGAAACAATTTTCCGTAGCAGTTATTGTTTAGGAATTATATATAAATAAATTTTTTCGGTTTCCGTCAAATATCTCCTTAAAAACGTCGTTATTGGTAATATTCGTGAGGGCCAAAGTTGTAGAGAATAATATTTCTTCCAAGTTTTGTTTGAAACAAATTTTCTTAGAACCATCCATTTCGGAGATATTTAACTTATTCTTAAATTTTCAGTATACAGCACCACCACCATGTAGCGGTGAATTCTGTAAAAATATTCAAAAGATAATTTACGACATGAAATAATAATTTTGTCTTATAATGCTATTCATAATAATTTAAATATCTATACCCCAATTATGGAGAAAGTCATGTGTCGGCCACATCAGATTTTGTCAGGTGTGGTTGTATTAGGGTGACCATATTCACATAAGGGAAAAACAACACTTTTATCAGACTTTATTAGAAAAAACATGACAAAGCAGGGCATCTTTTACCTAAATTTATTTCTTTTGATGAACTTTTCGAACTTCAAAAAGGCATAATTAGAATAGAATTCTGTAGATATAACAAAATTTGAAATGTAATTAACAAGGTGACAAAATTTTATTTTGCCCAATCAGGTGTTCTGCTTTGTACTCATTAAATTGTGGAGCAGGGCAATTCAGGATTGGATTAAACTTAAAAAGTAGGACAAAGGTTTTTTACATGTTCATAATAGGCAACTAATTTACAAATGCAGCATGATATGAAAGGTGACAAGATTTTCTTCAGGTAAAAGTAGGACAAAAAAAAGTTCACATGGTCCTAGTATAGATAATTTATTCACTAATAAATAACAAAGAAATAAGGCTTCTGTCACTTATATAACAAATAAATAACATAAAGAAATAAGACAACTTCTGTCACTGAACATCCTGTCAAACTAAAATCTTTTTTTTTTTAGGCAGTACAGGCATATTTCTCACTGCCATGAATCTGTTTTAGTAGTTTTTATTGCTGGAAATTAATGTCATAACTTCCTCGCAGCTAAGATTGAAATTGCATTTCACAATTAAGCTGGCCTTCAAAGTTTCTAATTTAACGATTGCTTTCTCACTCGTCCACATGTCATTGAGGACTGAGAACACCCTCTCAACACAGGCATTGGTTCCAGGCAAAGAAAGGCTGAACTCAACCAGACAAGTACATTTTCACATGAAACTGAATTACTTTTAAAATGTTGAAAAATTTCCAACCATCGCTTTTCAACAGAAAGCTTTTCCTCATTTCAATGCAAAAGCTTTTCTTCTGAACCATATAAATTTACTCTACTTTCATTTAATTTTACATGGTTGAACCTTTTCCATAAAAATTCTATACAATCTTGAACATCTTTCTATCTAATTTGCTTTTTCAAAATACACCAATAAAATACAACAAATTGATCAAGTTGTTCTGACCACTCTGTTAGGTATTCTAAGCTAGTATTGTTGAATATTTTTGAGTTCCTTGGTTATATTATTATTACTCTCTTCCAGTTTGATTAGTATACACTTTAAATGAATTGAGACAAAATCTAATTCTGTTCTGGATTTCAATTTATGTTTTAAGTCATTGATTGCCTCAATTACTTCCATTACAGAGTTTTCAGTTGTAGTACTAGTTGTATGAAACAAAGCTGATTGTTCATGTATGAAAAGCAACCATAACTTCACTGTCTCATCCTCAAAATATTTCAAAATTATTGTGGGGCACTTTTCTATTGACATAAAATATGACTTTAATGTTTCAACAGTTTTAAAGTGCATCATAGTCAGCCATCTGGTTTTGGAATAACCAAGTAACCTTTTATATTCAATGAAAGCTTGCTTGCAAAAACGTTTTAATGATTCTACTCTTACAGTAAATATATAAAAATGATGGTAAATTTTGTTAACTATTGCCTCTATATCAATTGGCATTAAACATATTGCCATATCCATTGCATTATGAATTGTATGTGCAGAACAACCAATTCCAATCAAATTTCTTTTTGTAACATTGCCTCTAATTTTCTGTAAACATTTTTCTCCTTTTTTCTTCACTCCTCCAAAATTCCTGTTTGTGTTATCTGCACATAATGCAATAATTTTTTCAGTAAGGGATTAATCATTCAAAATTTCCATTACATGATTTGATATTATTTCAATTGTTTCTCCAGGGAGAGAATCTAATTCTATTATTTTAATTTGAATTCCTGCCCTCACACTGAAATATCGTACCAAAGTTAGGAGCATTTTCACATTTTTATGGTTTGAGGCATCTGTAACAATTGTAACAAAATTAGCAATATTCATTTCATGCCTTAAATCCACCAAAGCAAATGGCAGAAAAATATTAGTAACAATAGATTCACATTTCGTTCTTGCACATGAGAATATCTTTTCAAATAGCTGTCGAATTATCCTGGATGTACAGTCCATGCTTCGGTAACTTCGGTGATGGCATACTGTGTGTTAGGAAATACACCTTCAGATATAGCACATTTATTCTCAACATCTCCAAATGTTGTACTACATAAGAAGGATGTCAATTTCGATGAAGAGTCGGCAACATTCAAAGATTTTTGGTGTTTACTGGTTTTAATGTGTTAATGTGTATTCTTTTCACTGTATTTAGCAGCTCGTGGTTTAAAATGATACAAAGGGTAAAATTTTTATATGTCGAGCATGGGCTTTCGGGTCCCCTCGAGCTCCGGGCGCTGGATCGACCGATCCATCGTCTCCATGGTCCCTATGCCACTGACTGGAGGCATTCTCAAGTTTTTGGTGTCGTCGTCTGCAGGAGAAGAAAGAGAGAGATAGGACAAAAGGAGAAAGAGAGATAGAAGGGGTAGTTGGGGGAGAGGGGGTGAGAGATGGGAATAGGATGAAAGAGGGAGGAAATGGAGGGAGAGAGAGAAAGAGGGAGTGGGAGGAAGGGAGAGGGAGGAAGGGAGAGGGAGGAAGGGAGAGGGAGGAAGGGAGAGGGAGTGAGGTAGAGAGATGGAGGGAGAGAGAGAGGGAGTGGGAGAGAGAGGGGTGGAAGATAGAGGGAGAAATGAGAGGGAGGGTGGGGGAAGGGGGGAGGGAGAGAGGTAGAAATATGGAGGGAGGGAGGTAGAGAGAGGGAGAGAGAAAGAGAGACGGTGGGAGAGAGATGGAGGGAGAGACAGGGGCGAGAAGGAGTGAGAGAGGGGGGAAATGGATGGAGGGAGAGAGATGGAGGGAGAGAGAGAGAGAGAGGGGGAGTGGGAGAAAGAGGGGGTGGAAGATAGAGGGAGAGAGATGGAGAGAGAGTGAGAGAGGGAGTGGGAGAGAGAGGGAGTGAGAGAAAGAGGGGGTGGAAGATAGAGGGAGAAGTGAGAGGGAGGGTGGGGGAAAGGGGGGGAGGGAGAGAGGTAGAAATATGGAGGGAGGGAGGAAGAGAGAGGGAGAGAGAAAGAGAGAGGGTGGCAGAGAGATGGAGTGAGAGAGAGGAATAGGACGAGAGAGGGGGGAAATGGATGGATAGAGAGAGATGGAGGGAGAGAGATGGCGGGAGAGAGATGGAGGGAGAGAGATGGAGGGAGAGAGAGAGATGGAGGGAGAGAAAGGGAGGGAGAGAAAGGGAGGGAGGGAGAGGGTGGGAGAGAAGGAGAGAGAGGGAGGGAAGGGAGATGGAGGGAGAGAGATTGAGTGAGATGGATGGAGGGAGTGAAAGGGAGGGTGAGAAAGGGATGGAGAGAGATGGAGGGAGAGAGATGGAGGGAGAGAGATGGACTGAGAGAGAGAGATGGAGGGAGAGAAAGGGAGGGAGAGAGGGAGGGAGGGAGTGGGAGGGAGAGAAGGAGAGAGAGGGAGGGAAGGGAGATGGAGGGAGAGAGATTGAGTGAGATGGATGGAGGGAGAGAAAGGGAGGGAGAGAGGAAGGGAGATGGAGGGAGAGAGATGGAGGGAGAGAGAGAGATGGAGGGAGAGAAAGGGAGGGAGGGAGGGAGAGGGAGGGAGAGAAGGAGAGAGAGGGAGGGAAGGGAGATGGAGGGAGAGAGATTGAGTGAGATGGATGGAGGGAGTGAAAGGGAGGGTGAGAAAGGGATGGAGAGAGATGGAGGGAGAGAGATGGCTGGAGAGAGATGGCGGGAGAGAGATGGAGGGAGAGAGAGAGATGGAGGGAGAGAGGGAGGGAGGGAGAGGGAGGGAGAGAAGGAGAGAGAGGGAGGGAAGGGAGATGGAGGGAGAGAGATTGAGTGAGATGGATGGAGGGAGAGAAAGGGAGGGAGAGAAAAAGGAGAGAGAGGGAGGGAAGGGAGATGGAGGGAGAGAGATGGAGGGAGAGAGAGAGATGGAGGGAGAGAAAGGGAGGGAGAGAGGGAGGGAGGAAGAGGGAGGGAGAGAAGAAGGAGAGAGAGGGAGGGAGGGAGAGAAGGAGAGAGAGGGAGGGAAGGGAGATGGAGGGAGAGAGATTGAGTGAGATGGATGGAGGGAGAGAAAGGGAGGGAGAGAAAAAGGAGAGAGAGGGAGGGAAGGGAGATGGAGGGAGAGAGATGGAGGGAGAGAGATGGAGGGAGAGAGAGAGAGATGGAGGGAGAGAAAGGGAGGGAGAGAGGGAGGGAGGGAGAGGGAGGGAGAGAAGAAGGAGGGAGAGGGAGGGAAGGGAGATGGAGGGAGAGAGATTGAGTGAGATGGATGGAGGGAGTGAAAGGGAGGGTGAGAAAGGGATGGAGAGAGATGGAGGGAGAGAGATGGAGGGAGAGAGAGAGATGGAGGGAGAGAAAGGGAGGGAGAGAGGAAGGGAGGGAGAGGGAGGGAGAGAAGGAGAGAGAGGGAGGGAAGGGAGATGGAGGGAGAGAGATTGAGTGAGATGGATGGAGGGAGAGAAAGGGAGGGAGAGAGGAAGGAGAGAGAGGGAGGGAAGGGAGATGGAGGGAGAGAGGGAGGGAGGGAGAGGAAGGGAGAGAAGGAGAGAGAGGGAGGGAAGGGAGATGGAGGGAGAGAAAGGGAGGGAGAGAGGGAGGGAGGGAGAGGGAGGGAGAGAAGAAGGAGAGAGAGGGAGGGAAGGGAGATGGAGGGAGAGAGATTGAGTGAGATGGATGGAGGGAGTGAAAGGGAGGGTGAGAGATGGAGGGAGAGAGATGGAGGGAGAGAGAGAGATGGAGGGAGAGAAAGGGAGGGAGAGAGAGAGGGAGGGAGAGAAGGAGAGGGAGGGAAGGGAGATGGAGGGAGAGAGATTGAGTGAGATGGATGGAGGGAGAGAAAGGGAGGGAGAGAGGAAGGAGAGAGAGGGAGGGAAGGGAGATGGAGGGAGAGAGGGAGGGAGAGAAGAAGGAGAGAGAGGGAGGGAAGGGAAATGGAGGGAGAGAAAGGGAGGGAGAGAGGGAGGGAGGGAGAGGGAGGGAGAGAAGGAGAGAGAGGGAGGGAACGGAGATGGAGGGAGAGAGATGGAGTGAGATGGATGGAGGGAGTGAAAGGGAGGGTGAGAAAGGGATGGAGAGAGAGGGAGGGAGAGAGAGGGGGAGAGAGAGGGAGGGAGATATAGGGAGGAAGAGAGAGGGGGAGAGAAAGGGAGGGAGAGAGGAAGGAGAAAGAGGGAGGGAGTGAGAGAGGGGAGAAGGAGTGGTGAGATTGAGGGAGATGGAAATAGGGGGATAGAGGAGTAGGACGAAAGAGGAAAGGGTACAGACTTCTTTTTTAATTCAGTCACACTTAATTCACCTTCTTGCCCTCGCTCCCTCTTTGCCCTCTCTCATTTCTCAGCTCTTCGTCAGCGGAAGTAAACGAATTAAAATGACAGAAGACATCGAAACTCCGAATTACCAGGGGAGACAGAAGAGATAAAAAGAGTCCCCGATGGAGGGGGAAGGTGATAGGAGGGGGGAGTATTCTGCGGCTTGTTCTTCTCGTCTTTTTAATTCCAAGGTTTACAGCTATAATTTAGAGCATCGCGTTTACCTTCGCTCGAAGGCAGTCGATTGAGAAACTCGAATGAGCAATACGTGTGATAAATGGCAGGCAGTAGTTTTATACGTGATATTCTCTAGTTCAGTGTTTCTCAACATTTTTAGAATCGCGGCACCCTTAAGTGACTTTTCATAATTTGGCGGCACCCCTTCCTATCCACCATCACTAATAATCGTGGTGAAGTTGAACCCCTAACACTAATCTCCATTTACCTCATTTTATTTCGAAGTGCCTTTGCGACGAAATGAAGGTCGATTTAACTCTGGTTTGCATTTTTTAAAACCGACGATGCAAAATGAGGTTAAAAATGTGAAAACAGTATAATTTTGCGGCATCTTTCAGAACACTTCACGGCACCCAGGTTGGGAAACACTGATCTAGTTGCTCTGCATAATAACTTGGTTTGCAGTTCAAGCTTAGTAAAAAAACTGATGTGGCCAACACAGGACTTATTTGGGGTATAGATATTTAAATTATTATGAATAGCATTGTAAGGCAAAATTATTATTTCGTATCGTAGAGGAATAGTCGTCCTTATTGCAGTAAATTATATGTTGAATACGTTTACAGAATTCACCGCTAGTTGGCGGCGCTATATACTGTAAATTTAAGAATCTCCGAAAAGGATGGTTCTACGAAAATTTGTTTCAAACAAAACTTGCAAGAAATATTATCCTCTACAACTTTGGTCCTCACGATGATTACCAACAACGACTTTTTTAAGGAGATATTTGACGGAAACCGAAAAAACTGATTTATATATAATTCCTAAACAATAACTGCTACGGAAAATTGCTTCAAATAAAAGTTGTAGGAAATTACATTCTCTATAATATTTTTATCGAGTTGTATATACAATAATGATGCTTTAACGGTGATATTTCGTCAAAACCGAATCGGGTTTCGAATAAACCTCGATTTCCGGTTAACAGGTATTGTCCAAAAACTAATCAGTTCTTTGTGCTCATGCTAAAGTGTTATATATGAATCTTGGCATTAATATGACAAGTACTTTTTGAGTTAGAGCGCACACAATCACATACATCCATCCATCCATCCACGCACACATCATTCCGAAAATAGTCTAAACGTGTTCTAGGGACCTCAAAACGTGTATTTACGTTGAAATCTGTCGACTTTTTACTTTCTCCATACGTAGTAATGGGAAAGTATTGTGTTCACGAAAAAAATCGACTTCGAGATTTCAACAGAAATACACGTTTTGAGGTCCCTAGAACACATTTAGACTATTTTCGGAATGATGTCTGTGGTTGTGTGCCTGTGTGTATGTGATTGTGGGCGCTCTAACTCAAATAGTACTTGCCATATCGTTGCCAAACTTCAAATATAACACTTTAGCATGAGCACAAATAACTGATTAGTTTTTGGACAATATAGGTTAACCGGAAGTCGAGGTTTATTCGAAACCCGATTTGGTTTTTGCGATATTTCTCCGTTAAACCATCATTACTGTATATACCGTTCTATACAAAGGTTATAGAGAATGTAATTTCCTACAACTTTCATTTGAAACAATTTTCTGTATCAGTTATTGTTTAGGAGTTATTTATAAATAACCGGTATTTCGGTTTCCGTCTAATATCTCCTTACAAACATCGTTGTTGGTAATCTTCGTGAGGACCAATGTTGTAGAGGATAATATTTCTTCCAAGTTTTATTTGAAACAAATTTTCGTTGAACCATCTATTTCGGAGATATTTTATTTATTCGTAAATTTCCAGTATACAGCGCCGCCACCATGTAGCGGTGAATTCTGTAAACATATTGAAAAGTACATACACCTAATTTACGGCAAAAAGGACGACTGTATTCTTTTACGATACGAAATAATAATTTTGCTTCATAATGCTATTAATAATAATTTAAATATCTATGTTCCAAATATGGAGAAAGTCATGTGTTGGCCACATCAGATTTTTTCGTGATCACAATACTTTCCCTATACTACGTATGGAGAAAGTAATGTGTGAACACAAATTTTAATTTTTGGCCTATACTCTATATACTTAAGCGAGACATATCCGATCGTTAATTCTATCTATCTCGCCTCTTTTAACATAGAATTGATTAAAAGAGAAATTTCTAAGAAATTATACGGCGTTATTCAATAGTCCGTGAACCATTTCTTAAATGTATTACAGAAAAACTATACGAGATAGAACAATCTTAAAAATCTGTAATGCTTTAAAAATTGAAGTGTTTCTTGATCGAATGCCTTTTCGTGAACACTTTTATAAAAACGTCACGGTATTAATGCGTCACTTCGGAACATAACTTTAAAATATTTCAGAAATGAGGAAATGACTTTCGATTCTGTAGTTAGTTCCTTAACAAGATGTACGATAAATCGAAAGGCAACTTTTTAGAACTCATTCTTTCCTGAACTAATTTGATTTTGAAGATCCTACGCGTGATCGTGTTTAAAGCGAGGGGCGGAGAATAGTGGGAGGGGAGTGAGAGGGTAAAAGCGGAGGAGGGCGTGCCAGTGCAAGGAGGGCTTTAAAGGGTTCACTCTCGGTTAACACTCCCCCGGGCATTTCATTCAGATCGCAATCTTCAGAGTCATTTAAATGAAAACATAATTTTACCCTTATCCTCTCTCTCTCTCTCAACCCTTTCCTCCCACTCTACTTCTCCTTTAGTCTTCTCTCTCTCTCACTTCTCCCAATGCCACGAAAAACGAATTCGTCTTTTTATACTCCGAAATTGGACTGGACAATGTTTACATTTCGTTGCTGACTTGGTTAGAAATATGAAAGAAATGGGTAAATTTGATCGCTAAATTTAGATGCTCGAACCATATTTCCCTATTAAAATAAAAGGAAAACAAAATTTTGAGATGGGAATATTTCTAAAATGTTTATTTTTACAGACATTTTTCATGTTTTCAATTATAGGAGAAATGAAATAAATATCGCGTTTTTAAAAAAATGATTCAGACTGTGTGAAGTGTTATTGAACAACACATTCGGTGAGTTATATTCTTAGTTCTTTACTCGATTTTGTAATCTCTATGCTTTTAAACTTTTCAACTGAAAAGATACCCAGTAAATGGATAGGAAAATCTCTTCGTAATATGTCGATTCTGTGAGAAAGTGACATTTCGTGTTCGATACAATTATTGGTGCGCGGAGTTAAGGCCTGCATATACTCCTTCCTTATCATAACATCGCACTTTATTCTATTTTTATCATTACATATGTGCTTCAGTTGTGCGTATTTTTAACTGTTACTTACATATTCATTATAAGATACAATTGAGCTGATCAAAATTCTAACGGAGCTTAGAAAAGCGCAGGATGTTACCCGCACAACTTTCTTTCTTTCCTAAAAGAAGATTCGCTATAAAACAAACTACAAACGGGACAACAGGAAACCCGTCGCTTGCAGCTCTCTATTGCCGCAGCGAGAAATTAACCCTCTTCCACGCTGCCAAACCTGTCACCCCCTGCCAGTATCCGAGTCCTGCGATTGCCTTCTTCGCTACACCGAAACCCGCTTCGCACATATTCCCAAATCGTCACACTCAATCTTTATAGTCTCCGCCACCCGCTGAGACAAAACCATACAGACACGCATACCCATAATACCTCTCTTTCAGACCCGAAAGCAAAATTCTACGCTCCTTAAAACTAACTCTCCCACCCAAACTTGTGACAGCCTCTAAGAGATGGCCCTAGCGCCGCCGTCGCATGACGAAGTAGCCGAGATAGCGGCGCAAGGCCTCAGTTCACATATTTTCCGGTGCGGCAGAATATATGGCGCTAGGTTATACGTCCGCCTTGCTATCTCTCTTTGGCTCCTTCCTACATAATTCCGCTCACCCCCCTCATACCGGCCCTCGCTATCGCTACCCATAAACCCATTTTCCAAATTAACCTTTGCTACGGGGATTCGGCAATATTCCTACGAGAGGAAAATGTTCTCATCTTCATTTCCTCGTTTTAACACGCATTAAGCCATTAATATTTGTCGAAAAAAGTATCTAAAATCTCGGTGGAATGATTTATCGAATATTAAAAAGTGTCTGTGGAAAAATACTCATTAGTCAATCCCAAGAAAAGAATTATTTTTTGCGTTTTCATTGCTCTCGAGAGAGAGATATAAAACGGCTCAAGGTAGTGAAATTTTAATTTTTAGTTTTATTATCCTAAATGTAGGTAAATTAAATCACACAGCGACGTGAATGCGAAATATTTGAAGAAATTGGTTCAACTCGTGTACCTGATCCAGGATACGAACCCTTTTAGTTCTTCCCTCACAAAAATGTTCTCGAGGGACTCTTTATCTCCTCCCACTCCCTCTCAGACCTTTCCTTCTCTTCTCCGGCGGACCAAACTTCCCAAAAGGCCCTCCAAACAACTCCTCTTTGGTCTGCCGCAGTTCTATATCGTTTCATAATTCTCTCGAATCCTAATTGTCTGTTCTTTGGCCACAGAGAGAGAGAGCACTAAGCTCGTATCTCTCTCTCTCTCTTCCCTCCTTTTGCTTCCCTGCATAAATATTCTCTCGGGACGATCGGCCATAGCGATAAGGAGAGGGTGCACGAGAGAGAGAGGGGGAGGGGTTAGGGAGAGAGAGGGGGAGGGAGAGAGATTGAGGAAGGGGGGGGGGGGAGAGAGGGGGTTCGAGAGGCTTACCCTTCTAGTAGATAAGGGTAGCTAACTTTGAGTCATTTTTGCGTTCCGCTGGCTCGCGTGTCACCTGGTCCCTTAACCGCACTGATGCAGAATAAGGCAAAGGTCAAAGGACAGCAGTAAGGGACATGCAATCGCCAGACAGTACCACCGTGCATTTCTGAGGTGGTTTGATCGGATATCTTTATAATGAGCTTAGCGTGATACATAGATTCATATTTTATATTAAGTGGTAAGATATAACTTTAAAGGGAATCACTTATTTTTCTTGATACTATTATATAAGAAACTAGCAGAATTTTCCGTTGAATTTCAACGGATTTAGTGAAGCTACTACAGCACAACATACAAACTCTTTAAAATATATAGTAGATACATATTAACTTACAATTAGCTTTTCTTAACAATTAATCATATTTGCTTATAACAATCCGTTTCCGAAACTATTGCATTCAAATATAACGATAATTTTATTTCCTATCGTATGCCTCGGTGAAATATTTACTTTTATGTCTTGAAAAAGCAAAGTACAGTTGTCCATGATTGAACACTGACTGGTAAATGTACACCAGATACGTGAGGTTATTTACGTTAATAAACATTATAATGTAGAATTTAATGATTTTACTTGCAGAAAATGTAAGATTCCAGTATTCAATAGACGAAAGAATGTTCAATTACTTTCATCAATAAACGCGTCCTTAATAAAAATCACTATCTATTTACGTTGGTATCCATAAACATCGATCGTTTCATTGCTTAAACAAAAGTGCGAATCGAATAACGCTAAACTTTTGTCTATTTGAATGTTTAATTGGCACTAATTGAATCGGGGGTAACAATGACGGCCGCCTTGGCAACGCCCGGGAGGGGTACGAAAAATCCACAAAATTTCGAAACAAATAACGTATTTCTGAAAACTTCGACCGTGTAACATGTAAACTTCGCAGGAATAGGATAGTATCGAGTTTTATTCGTCGAATAAATGAAAAACGAAAAAAATCGGTCCATATTTACGTATTTTAATGCTTGAAGGAAGAATACCTTGCAAGTCAAGAAATGGATTCATACGTGTTATCTTATGGAAAAATGTTAATCCCCTATATTGGCAGTACTGATTAATCCCAGTTGACCGAACCTTGACCATTCACTAACAATAAGTTAGGATGTAAGGAAGAATCGTACCAAATGTGGTTATTCTAGCTTTTACCGTTTAGGAGGAGTTCCATGAACAAACACACTTCAAAATATATTTTAGAGTATAGGAAATGAAATTTTCGTTCGAATTATGTCGTCACTCGCAACGTTATGAGAATCCATCGATGAACGCGTTACGAATCTCCTTTATGAACGACATTTAAGATCGCTTTATGATAAGCCGCATCCCTTATATTATTATCGTCATGATGTGACTGTATTTAAATATTTTCTGTATAATTATGATCCGCTCAGAATGACAGGTAACGAGTATTATTTTCGGAAGCCTTTCATCACAACAGTGATGGAAGACGTTACCCATAACGTAACTAAATAACGAAATGATTTTTGATTAACGTAAAGGAAAACGTCAACGAAATGTCCAAAACCGCTGTAACGAAAATCTTAACGAAAAACGTAAAAACAAAAACATTTATTTCGATATTTTCACGGACCGGTCAAATGCGTGGGTGACGACTAAGACTAAATCAATCCGCCAAATAGTAAATTACTTCATTGCTACTATTATTTTTTAATTAAAAACTTATTTCATAATGTTAGTCATTGAAATGAGATTGTAAACGACATAAACATTTTTTATTGAAATTAAAAACATAAATTAGTTTCTTATTCCATTAAATATCTAACCATATGAAAATAAATAAAATATAAATTTTGTTATTTCTTTAGCAGATAAAATAATTTCAACCCCCATCAATTTAGGATAAATATTTTCTAAATATTTTGATAATATAGGTCATGGCTACAGCCAATGTATTTTCATGTCGTGTTTTTAGCATCAGAATGCCCCGTAGAATCCTTTTATTATAGCTTTTATAATTTTTTTAAATACACAGAATTTAACACCATCATTATCAGCATTTATATTGGAAATACGATACTATCAATAAAATTTCATATTTGGAATTATTATTAAAATGTAAAGAGATGATTAGTTTTTGGCGGAAAACGGTTTAATGGAAGTACGAGATTATTTTTGTAATACATATGAGTTTTTCAAATGTTGCTGTTAGATTGAAATAACGTAAATGTTTATCATTGTCAAGTCATTAAAAATTGTATGTTCTACTACTTTTTTGTAAAATTATTTTTGTGAAACGCATTGTTATGGAGATGATGGGTGACGTCACTCCGCCTCGAAAACTAGGGCTGATGCAGATGAGATGGGAAGCTGAAATTTGGCATGTAGGTCGTTCGATGTGCCCAATCGACGATGCAGCCCTAAAATTATAAATGTTTTAATTTATGTTGACGCTTGATGGTTAAACTAGGCCGCTCATATGAGGATGTGGTGGGTATACTCATGTCATTTATCAGTTTTTGTCCAATATCACATCCTAAGGATTGTTTTCTGTTGTCATTAATGTTGCAGAGGATATTAGTTTCTCCAATCAGAAATATATTTTTTAAACCACTGATCCGCAGTTTAATTCAATTACTATTTTTTGAAAAACATACAGAATATATGTATATATTAAAAAAGGTCAATTAACTCGATTTCATTAATATGTACTACAATTTTTCGTTATAAAAATAAACAAAACGAAAAACGTAACGAATTGTATTTTTTTTTCGTTTGCCGTCGCTGTATACAAATATTTAACAGGGATATCATCCAAAGATGAAATATCGAGTTCACCTTAGGGCTATTTTTGTATCGTTTTCTCGAAGATCGACATATTTCAGAGTAACATTATTTGCCCAAGGAGCATTACCGGTTAATGAAATGTTTTAAAAGTGAGAATATTCCAAGTTTGAAATAAATTTGGACAAATAGAAAAGATAGCGGGAAAATAAAAAAGCCCATAGAATTATTCATAATACGATAGCAGATGAAATGACGCAATGCTTGAACATAAAATCAGAACTGCACCTTTAAAGAATTCTTTTTTCTTTGAAACTTGTATCATATTATTATTATATACGTTTCCATTATATGCTCTTTATTGCTAAAAATGAAATAATAGTAATAAGAATTTAATAGAAAGTATAAATAGTAATAAAGTAAGGTCGCTATTAATGAAAACTGTCATTTAAATTTTGTACCTAATTATTTCAAGTATGGCACTTTTAATAATATTGGAAAGTGGACTCTATAAACCATTTTTATTTCAGATGATGAGCCATAAATAAATGTAAAACTCAAAGAATAAAAAAATAATTTTAAAATAATTCCTATAAATCATAGCTCAATGATTGTCGAATATTTGTCTAGTTGCTTCTGTTCCGCCATTTCAAAGTCATACTTACTAATATCTAAGTTACATTTATCATAAAAATGAAAGGAAAACATAGGATCTCAATATTTCGTCATAATTCCTTCTCTAATACTGGTCACTATATGATTCCATCCATTTGAACGAATGAAAAATAAAATTATTCCATCGTTGTTGTCACTCGCATCAAATCCCTCAAATGACCTCAAAAAGCCTTCGAAAAGAAACATTTATCTGCCTCTCTTCCACCCTCTCCGCCTTTATTTTCCTCCCGTCTTTTTCTGCGTCTCCAAGCCAATGGGACGCAGCCATTCCTCACACCGTCTCCCCTCCTGCTTACGCTTCATTGAACATGGAGATTGACACAAGTCAAGCGATGAGGATGACGAAAGAAGAGGAGAAAGATAGATGGGGAGGGAGAGGAGGAGACGGGGGAGGGGTTGGTTGGTGTCATGAGGAATAGAGGTGTAGTGGTGGAGGGCAAAAGGAGAGATGCGATTTCAATACATCATGTATTGCGTACTTGCACAAAACGTTCATTACACGGCTCATGCAAGAAAAATATGAGTTAATCGTTGAATTAGTAATTGTGCCCACCAATTATTAGGTTATTATCAATTTATCGTCCTTTTGCAATGAGAATAGAATGTCGTATGTATTTTATAGTCACTTGTAAATGCTTTTACATGGCATTTATTGTGTAGATAAATAAAGGCAGGGCATATTCCTCACTTGAAAGGGATTGTTGCCTTTTGTGTGCTACCATATCCCGACCAAACACCACCATTTGTACTTGTTGGCAGCACACGCGTTTCAAGAGCAATCATTTGCGAATATTTCTCCACTTATTAAGGACAGAGTGTTGAATAATAGATGACAATCACTGTAACTTGCTGGACGACGAATAAATAATAAAAGATTGTCAATTTTTACTTTCTCCATACGTAGTAATGGGGAAGTATTGTGATCACGAAAAAAATCGACTTCGAGATTTCAACTGAAATACACGTTTTGAGGTCTTTAGAACACGTTTAGACTATTTTCGGAATGTCTGTGTGTGTGTGTGTGTGTGTGCGTGCGCGCGCGCGCGCGCGCGTGTGTATGTGATTGTGGGCGCTCTAACTCAAAAAGTACTTGCCATATCGTTACCAAACTTCATATATAACACTTTAGCATGAGCACAAATAACTGATTAGTTTTTGGACAATATAGGTTAACCGGAAGTCGAGCTTTATTCGAAACCCGATTCTGTTTTTGCGATAGTTCTCCGATAATACGTCATTATTGTATGCATTAACCATTACAAAAATGTAGTAAATATAATTTCCTACAACTTTCATTTGAAACAATTTTCTGTAGCAGTTATTGTTTAGGAGTTATTTATAAATAACCGGTTTTTCGGTTTCCGTCAAATATCTCCTTAAAAACGTCGTTATTGATAATCTTCGCGAGGACCAAAGTTGTAGAGAATAATATTTCTTCCAAGTTTTATTTGAAACAAATTTTCGTAGAACCATCCATTTCGGAGATATTTTGCTTATTCGTAAATTTCCAGTATACAGCGCCACGACCATGTAGCGGTGAATTCTGTAAACATGTTCAAAATATACGTAATTTACGGCAATAAGGACAACTGTATTCCCTTACGATACGAAATGATAATTTTGCCTCATAACTCTATTCATAATAATTTAAATATCTATACCCCAAATATGGAGAAAGTCATGTGTTGGCCACATCAGATTTTTTACATTTTGTATTTCAATTCCTAAACTCAGTATTTTTCACTTTCAAATAAATAGCTAAAATCGATTAAGTTGCCTTTGATTTTGTGGGCACAAAGTACCCTCTCCTGTTGCTATAAATTGTTATTAAACTTCGTCGGAACTGCGAGCGATGGTTAAAAACTGATTGAAAATAGGCAGGCAAAAATCATTGGGACTTTCACTCCCGAAGGTGAGTTTATGATGGGATTTTTTTTAATTAGCCGTCATCAGGAATATAATCGCCTGAAAACCTGGGGCCAAAGAATTTATATTTATAATTATTTATAACGCATTTATAATTATTAACATGTTTTTTCTAACCCTGTAACAATTATTGTCCCCAGAACTCTTCAGTGCGAATAAATTGTGTTATAACGCCGAGATCAGGAATAATTTTCTTAGGGCAGAAAACAATTAAAAAATCCTCATCAATTAGCACTTGATTCAAATGTTATAAAATTTAATATAGTTTAAAAATAAGCTGAACATTAATAAGAATGCATGCGATATCGGTTTACGAGTGTCTTAACAATAATTTAAATCTTACGAAAGTATTTTCCGAAAAATCGTTAGAAAACTTAACGTTTAAATGTAAAGCGTGTCTAAGGAAAAAGATCAAGACTGATTTTTGCTCTTGAAAAGCATTTGGCTAAGGAGAAAATGCTGTCGCAGGGCTTCGTAACACACGAGAGGGCAGTGGACCGAAATAAATGAGCATGATGGAGCGAGTGAGTTGACTCTTTCTTATCTGCCGGAGGAGGAGGAGGAGGATAGGGTGGACAATGGACAGGCGAGGTGAGGTATGCGAGAATAGAGGAGATCAATGAAATAGTCCTTCGAAATAAGAGCGGAGTCTTTCCTCATTCATTCCGACCGATGACTATCCACAATGTGGAAATTGAAAGTCAACTCCATTCTGAAAAGCATTCCCTTCTTCATCCTTTCCGAACACTTGTTTATCGAATTTCCCTTCGGAGGCGGCGGCGGCGGCTAGAGATTGAGCGACCCTTCTTCCTCAGACGCATTGCGCGCGTCGCCTCCGGGGAATCCCCGACGCGGCCCAAGGCATTTCCAATTCGTCCTTATCAAGTATTTCGATTGCCGATGCCGTTTCGTTGCACCAAACCTCCTAACTAACCTCTAATCAATCTTTACTCGAGACGCATTAATCAACTCAGAGTTGCAAGGTATTTTCGTGGGTTGAGGTAGAATGAGATAAATGTAGAAAAATCCGAATCTATGAGTCTATCGGGAGAAGAGGGCGTAAAAATAAGAATTTTGATTATCCTCCGCAACGATTTGAACATCATAGATACAATGGACGAATTACAGCAAACGAAACAAATAAAATCAGGACCACGATAGCGAAAGGTGTCATTAGGAGTGTGGAAAAAACAAAGAACTAAAGAAGAAGTTGGTGTGGTGTTGTGCGTGAAATGTCACCTAATATGGAGCGGAAATGGGCGCTTAGAAAAATCGGTATGGTATACTTGGTATATACATATGAACGAGTTTTGAAGAGTGCGTACGTAAAATTGACGGATAAAATTTTTAAAATTAGAGAACATGAAGAAGAAAAGAAAGAAAGGCTGTTAAAAACAATGGACGCGAACTGTATATGTTATTTATAAGAAAAACTGCGTTTTCAGTTTTTCTTTCTCATATTGTAAGGCTTATTTCGGTTTCGTAATTGTTTGACTGATATCTTTTCGCTCTATGCAAGCATTACATTGGAAATGTTTTATCAAAGGAACAATAAATCTCTTGTTTCATGTCTCAGATAAAATATTTTGCAAACTTGTCGTTAAATCTTCTAAGTATGTGGCTAAAATGGCCTCGAAACGAAATTTTATCTCAAAGCTCTTTAACGAGAATCGAATTCTTAAATAGAAAGGGCATATATCTAAGTCCCATTGGGATGGGTTTATAAGTGTCTCACGGGCTAATGAAGATCCAAAGAGGAAGGTTACGTCGGAATTGGAGGGAAAAGATGGAATGTCATTGAAAGGGGTGGGAGTTAGAAGAGGAGACCTCTTTAGAGGTGTGGGGCGAATGAAACGGTGGAAATGAAGTTGAGAATGATGAATCCCTTCGAAGAGATAAGACTGAAGCGATCTCGAAAAAAAAATAGCGGCACAGCATATTAATGCGCGTTAATAAATACGTAAGGAAGTTAATGTCTTGTAGTTATGTTTATTGGAAACGGTAAATAATGGAGTAGGTACTTATAAATAACTCAAAAGCAATATCGAATAGATCAAATTGCGCGACGCGTATTCAAAGCATATAAGGAGACAATTTTACTTCGTTTCTTATATAAATACTTATATTGCTTTTTTGGGATAGTTGATCAACAATGGAGTTGTACTGCATTACTTGAAGAATATAAGTAGGTGAAATAATATTTGTAATCGATAAAATGAAAATCGACGTCAATCGCTGAGACTTGAGACTCAAAGTAAAGGAAAAAGACGAACAAATAAAATAAAATTACGGTAATGTTTAAATTATATATGTAATTAAGCGATAGAAAGCGAAGAACATCGAAGGAAAATATGAGCAACCAATGTGAAAGATAGTAACAGAAGGGAATATAAATACCTATTTTAAAAATTAATGCAAATCAGTTCTCATTTTACGTGAAACAGAGTTAGTAAATAATAAAAAGTGTTAAATAAAAATTTTGAAAGGTATTTTACGTTGTTATAGTTGTAGCAAGAAATTTTAGGCAACAAAAAAGTTTTGTTTAAGACGAAAAGGATGCATTTATTGGGCGAGCAGAAGATAATTAGAGTTTAGAAATAGCTTGGAAGAGGTATTGACACAATGGAAGGCAATCGCAATTTACGTATCGACCTCATTAGCGGGGAAAGGCAATTGGAATAAAGTCGAATTTGCGGAATGAAGCGCATATGGGCGCATCGCGTAGTGTTTCGCATGAAGCCATTTCGAGGAGGATGGGGGAGGGGGATAAAGGGGGAGGTGGAGGGTGGGAGGTGGCGGGGGATAAAGGGGGAGGTGGAGGGTGGGAGGGAGAGAAGAAAGAGGAGGAGGGAGGCGGCGTCACAAAGCAGTGGAAAGGGGACGAGAAGGAAATACTACTATAAGGGGCAAGTTAAGAAGTGAAAGTGCGAGAATGCAATGGCAGAGGGAGGGAGGGAGGGGGAGAAGAGAGGAGGAGGACGGTGGAAGGAATGGAAGAGAGGTGGCGAGTGAGAGAGAGAAAGGGAGGTAAGGAGAGGTCTGAAGCGACCCTTGATGAATGGTCTTCGCCTCCGTGTGACGCGAATTTCGATCAGGAAGACTCCCTTCCTCCCCTGCGCTCTCCCTCCTCCCACCCTCATCCGTACGACGCACACCTCCCCCTTCTCCTACCCCTATACTCCTTCTTCTAGAGCCGCACCCTCAAGGTGGTTGCCAAACTCTCCTCCTTCCCTTCCCCCCTTTCTCTCCCTCCCCCCCCTCTCTCCCTCCATCCTCTTCCTCCCTCTCATCCTTCACCTCCTCCGCACCATCTACAGGGTGAGATTGAACGCCTCAAATTTAAGTCCAATAATGCGGGAGTCATATGTAACTGTCAGAGGCGTTTTTTCTGGTTACGGTGTGAGGGGTGGGAAGTGTAGGGGGAGGGAGGGAGTGAGGGGTGGGAAGTGTAGGGGGAGGGAGGGAGTGAGGGGTGGGAAGTGTAGGGGGAGGGAGGGGTGGGGTGGGGTGGGAAGGAAATAGAAGTTGAGAATCACCACGATGCAAAAAGGAAAAGAGCGAGAATGAAGTGGCCCAGAAGGCGTCGAGAGCGCAATATTACGGGAGGAAGACACGGTTAAACGACGAGCCATTAGTCGAGGAAACTTTCATAATTCGTAATTAATATTACCTTACACATCCTAACCGTATTATAGATGGAGAAAATATTTTCCCTTAATAGAATTTTAAAATGGACATTACCTGCCAAAAAGTTTCTTTCACCTCTGGAGCAGTTGTGAAAACAAGAAACTATGATAACCTCAATTGATACTACATTCATATAAACGCAAGAATATAGTTTTGTTGTAGTCATTAACTTTGAATAATTCCGTTTCAATTTAGATTTGTTATCAACAATGAAATAACTGCACCATTACATTCATCCAGAATTTTATAGTTATACTAGTGTAATGCCCGTTGAAATATCAACGGAAGAATTATAGATAGTTTGGTTATTAATATTTGCATTTAAAATAATTATTAGCACACTTTTACATATGAAATATTTCGTCATAAATGACATTTGTAGTGATATTCTGTTGTCGTTTAGTAAATGCCTTTGGTTTTTATTTTCGACTATAAAATTCTGTTATTCTTCTCCCACCTTGTTCTCGTCAATGCTGCATATAAATGTCGGTGTGCAAAGATCGGGAAATAATTATATGCATACATATATAACGTAGGAAAAATAATTAAATTTCGTGCACATTGTTTTAAAATTGTACTCTGTACTTACGAAGAAAGGAAGCTTACGCGAATCCACAATAATGTTCTCCGTCGTTATATCTTTAAGATATTTGAATTAAAAACTAACTAATTAATCAATCAGCAGAATAATTTCTTTGAATACTATCTGAACAAAAACAAATCAATTTATTTCAACATTGTAAACTGTTCCCTTGACGATTGAATGGATTGTTGTATTGTAGATCCATATTAACAAAAAATGAACTAATTGTTTATCGTAGAAACCGTTACAATAGTTTTAAATTGATTTTTGCTTTGAAATATACTTTAGTCAATTCAGTACAACTTCCACTTTACATACTGTAAATTCCAAAGTAACTCCTTTTATAATAGGCAATACTAGCCTAAAATTAATTCATTCTGTAAAGTGAATAAATAAAGTTCTTTCTTTAAACTATAATAACTACTGTTATTAGATTTAAATGGATTATAAGCCTTAGAACTTACTCTGTATTAAATAAGCACCAAAATTCCTTTTATAAAAACAAATCATTTCATTAAAAGATCCACTGTTGTTTCTTCGAAAATTTCCTGTTAACAGTTTTAAATGTCCTTTTAATTTTAATTGAATTTTAATTTATATTCGTTTCCAAACTTCGGCCATTGTTACGAAATTAATTCGAGGAATAACAATATAAATTCGTAGGCACGTATGGTTTACAAAGAATTTAATTTAAGAATGCTTTTTATTTCCAATTTTTCTAAAATGACATTGTTGATACTTAAAATTTTTTATATTTACGTTAATATACTTATTTTCCACAAAACACGCCAATCTCGTCCCTTCCTTCCCCTCTCTCTCTCTCGTATGGAAGCACTTAAGGCACGCTTATTCCCAGAAGGATGTATACAATAATGTAATTTGAGGTGTAACAATGATAATGGTCGACATAGCAACATCACGTTAAAATGGCGAGATTTCCACAAAATATGCAAATGAAACGTTTAACATGGAATATTTCGAACTGTGGGCGAAAAAAGACGAACGGAATAAGAAACTTTATAAATTTTTCTTCAAAATGGTTCAAATCCGAAGGTCGTCTGTTAATTTCGTCTAATTTTAATTTCCAACTGAATAAAATCCTGCACGTCGAAAAATCGCGTTTTACATGTAAAGTAATTGGAAATGGAAATGCCTCTCTTGGAGAGGAAACAAGGAATTTTTTCGCGATTTAAATTCGTCATCACATAAAGAAGTGTTAATTAAGCATCCCTACCAAATTTCGAGTTTCTATCATTATTATTTCTCGAGTTATTAGCGTTTGCATAGCGTGACCAACCAACCAATAGACGACGGCTATTATTATATAAAATTCTGGAAAAATCGCTACAACATACACTGTACAAACTTTCTCATATACTAATGAGTCGTTTGAAAAATATGAACTATGTGGAATCGTTATAAACATCAACTTAAATAACTATACAAAATTTGATGAAAATCGTATGAGCCTTTTTTTCGAAAATCCCGTTATTAAAGTTGTCCAAGAATAAACTAGCCTTATATTCATTCTTTGAGAAATATGAAATATGTAGAGATGCTTATTTACGAATTTCTGACGATAGTTGTTCTGAAAAATAATTCTAAAATTAATTTCTCAAGTCATAATATGCGAATGAAAATAAATTTACATACGTAAAAAATACACCAAGGGCCATCACATACATTTCGCATATAAGTCGCCTGAAAACATATCAAGCATAACTGATGCGAATGTTTTTTCAGAATATATCTATAAAATTCTGGATGAATGTAATGGTGTAGTTATTTCATTGTCAATAACAAATCTAAATTCCAACGGAATTATTCAAAGTTAATGACTACGACAAAACTATATTCTTGCGTTTATATGAATGTAGTATCAATTGAGATTATCATAGTTTCGTGTTTTCACAACTGCTCCAGAGGTGAAACTTTTTGGCAGGTAATGTTTATTTTAAACTTCTCAAAAGGAAAATATGTAACGGCTATCGAAGTATGTACGAAACAAACTCCGAAGACCAGTTTCCATTCTCATCAATCAAAAGAAGGCATTTAAATCTTCGAATGAGTGAGAGAAGGCGGATGACAGGTCGTGCTAATCAAGCGACGAAATCCTCTCGCGGACCAAAAGCGGAAGACGAACGCACGCGATCGACGGAATGTAAACCCGTCAGGATTTGAGTGACCGTAGGCCGGCGGAGGGACGAATAGGGCGGGTCAAGGGGTTGAAGGGAGGGGGAGGGAGTTCATATAAATGCAAATGCTCGCATTCGGTCTGAGCGGTCGCAAGCCCGTGTTTCTTCGCTCCGATGGACGGCCTTTTAGAAGAGAAGCGGCGTCTATCTGTTGATGGATCGTCTGGGAACTTCCGAACGGCGGTCGAAAGAAAGGGGCGATCTTCCGGGCGGACGGCGACGGACAACGCGGATGGATGGACTCGGGATTCTTCGCGCTCGTCCTATTTACGGCAGAGAGAGTGGTTTGGCTGGGAGGGAGAGGGGTGGAGGTGGGAGGAATGGAAGGGGGAGGAGGGAACGATTGCGAGGGGCTGATGAAAAAACGGGATGATAGGTCGATGCGAAGGTCACGTCGGAAGACTGGATTTCCCTTGAATGGAATCCCGAGTCTTTTCCCCAAACCCTACGGAATGTGAATGTATTTTTATTCGCGCATTATGGGCCGATAGATTATTTTAATAGCTCTCTTTCAGAAAAAAATCTCATTCCAAAGAACATTGTCGGAAATGTAACTACGTATTTGCAAATAAATAATTGTTGGTTTCAAAAAGTGTTTTCATTTTTGGAAGATTCAATAGTGTACAACTTTACATGAGCCCATTAGTGGTGAATATGCCCAAAGGAATAATGAGCAATGCATGTGGCAGATTTAGAGAGAGGTATGGAAGAGTAGAAGGATGAGTGAGGGAGAGATACAGAAAAGAAAGTTATAAGTGTAGAAAGAGAGAGAGAGAGAGGATGTCCTCAGGAGAGGGGAGGGTTAGAGTGGTTTTGGTGACAGGGCCTGAGATGGTGACCGGATGTCGAAGCTGTTTCATTTCCGGAATCTTCTCCTCACTTCAACTCGATGACATTTTCATTTCAGTCTCTTTTCCTTCATCCGGAATGAAACATGAAGTTGAACATTTGGCAAAAGTGGATAATACATCCGGAAATATATATTGTCAAAACTACCCAATTACTGAATCTGCAGCTATAGTTTTAACGTATTATGAAATACAAAAAATGTAGAACATGAAAATTTCTCGGGATCCAAAAATATATCTTTACGTGTAAAAACTTCGTTAAATATTTTTTTGGACTTTTTATCTCGGTTCGTTATTTTATTGGAAACCAATGTGAGTTTAATAAGACTCAATGAGATATAGTCTGACTTATTTGTATTAATTCGAACGAGCGTAACTAATAGATGATTACTAATTATCAAATCAAATTGCCAATGAGCTGGAATGCCTAGAATCATGCCAGCTCATTGGCAATTTGATTTGAACCAGGAAGTGCAAAACAAGTTGCACTTTCTGTCTTCTGTAGCCATAAAAATTTTTGGAAAACCAAATCGCAAATTCCTGTGCCAGGGATGATGGTTTGTTTAGGAATATTTGTATGGCTTAAAGAGATACGAAATTCGTCATTTCAACCTTTCTGCAGGACGCTAATCCGTGGACGTCTCTCTAAAGTAGCCCTTGGAAACGAATACATTAGGTACTTCCTCATTATTTGCGGAGATACCTTTCATGGAAAACATAGAAACTGCAAAAGTGGATAATAAAAGTTAGTTGGAAGAATAAGTCTGTAAGGGTAATAATATTATAGAAATTACGCGTGTGCGAAAATATATTTCGAGCATTTTCATACACCTAAACTCATTTGTCAATCACACAGAGTAGCATCGTATTGGACATGAAAATTTAAAATAAATAACAAAATAAACACAGTTTTCAAATTGTAGTAGTGAAGAATTGATAAAGAAACCGATCGAAAAAGAAAGGTTGCACATCAGATATGATATCTACATGTTTGGTGAAAACCAGTAGTGTCCAACCTTTTCTACATGGTGGGCCACATCGACGGTTACGAATTCTTCGGCGGACCGCATCGAAGTTGCCAATTCTTCTACGGATCGGTTTATATTTTAAATCGAAAGTGACCTATATATTCTGAGGCTCAATTTAAAGGAAAATCAAATCGAAATGAAATTTTTACGTTAGACATTAAAATTTTCGTTATCAAAATTTTCATGGAAATGCATGAAATTTTGCGTTTAAATTTTTGGTTTGATGTTTTATCGTGGCTTCGCGGGTCGTAGGTTGGACACCCACTTGCCGAAAAACGCTTAAAGGAGGAAAAAGACAGGCAGAGTAAGGGGCATATCGCTCGTCCCATCTCCACTCAAAGTGCCACTGCTTTTGCAGTTTGTATTTGCATGTTTTTTTTCCTCTCGAGAGGAATCGCTTTCGTTTCACTGGTTTTCGAGAAGGGTCAGAGGGTGATGCGGTCAGACTTACTGACTTGTAATTTTAGAAAGCATTAAAAATTGCCGCCAGAATATCTGCGCGAATTCGTGAAACCACGAACACAAAACCAGCGAAAATAGTGATACAGTGTTAGGAAAATATTTATTAAAAGCAAGAAGAAGAAAGAAGATAATAATGTAAAAATAATAACTAATGAATGCCTACCATTTTATGGCAACGACCATAAAATACACCGATATATTCAAATTGATACTTTTCTATGTTTTCCTCGTGCGCCTCGCATAATACGGAACCTCAGATTACCGATAATCGTGACTCAAGTGTAATTAAACTTGAATTGTTCCTTTGCCACTAGATTTGTAACAAAAAACATTTCTTAAAACGTTAATTTTTAATGTAACAGAGACTGTGCCAGTAAACATGCCAACCCCGCCCTTCAATCGAAATATAGAGCCTTAACCCTAATCCTACCAGGCTGTGACTTAGAGAGACATTTGTATTTTTATTCACGATTACTTCTACAATTAAATTTACGTGGCAGTGAGACGTTGTGTATTCTATTATTTTATATTTCTACATAAATAGACACCATTAACTTTTTTTTAACTCTTTGTGTTTCATTTATATGGTCACTAATATAAAATGACTCAGAGATATATTGATACATTGTAACGAAAATGTTCTTTGTGCTGTGTTGTGTTAAATTGGACTGCTAATTAAGGTTGGACTATATTTACAACGTATAATTGACTATAAAGAATTTTGGGATCCATTGTTTGGTAGTCCGATTTTTCGCGCATGTATGTCTAAAAATAAATTTATCGCATTACATCTAGGGATTGCAATCCCGGAATCCCGAATCCCGGGATACCGGGATCCCGCTAAATATGCGAGTCCCGAAATCCCGGGATTTTTATCAAGGAAAAATTTTTGTTAACGAATGAGCATTCACAATCCTTTGCTTCGTCCTTCGGATCTTTCTCTGCTTCTATACACCAAATTAGTTTGGTCCGACGACTTCCGTCAATCATCGTTTTTTAGGTCTGTGGTTTCCAAACTGGGGCGTGAAAGATTTGGCTGATACAATATCACTTTTGTCGTAGTCGTGAGACCTACGTTGCACCGCTCTCAAATTCCATTCTAAAGGGGTCAGATCTTTTGCTTCCTTGCTTATCTTTAGGCATTAATCACATTCATACTCGAGTACCCTCAACGAATCTTCATTTCAGTTCATTTAAGATGGTTTTGTTTACGTTAAGGTATATTCTAATTTTGCCCTCGAGTTCCCATCTTTCATCTCTTGAGCTCAAGTACTGTATCTCTCATTTACTCTTAACTAATTCGTATCTTCTTTATTGGTTATGTGGCTCCGAGATATCTGTGAATATAACGTAGTATTTTTTCATTTTTCTTTCTCACTGGGTTCCCATAGCATCGCACTTCACAGTCGAAAATCTGCTCCAGCTCTAGTGAGTTGAAAATATTTTCGCTCTTGTGCCGGTTGGAGAAAGATTGGCCGGGCACGTCGGTATAAACAAAAGGAACTACTCTCTCAAACGCTTTGCTCACGTTTAAGATAGAACGCTTGCTACGGCTAGTTGGTGGCATTCTTTGGTGTTGCTCGACCCGACATCTTCGTCGCTGTTCGTCCCTTGTGCTTTATAATTTAAGTGCACCTGATTACACAGTGAAAGTTCGTTTTCGCATAGTAGCATACAATAAAACCACTGGCGTTTTATAAGATAAGTGTGTTTTATTAATATTGTTTCACCTGTGTTGCTATCTTCTGCCTTCGCTTATTACAGTAAAGCAGTTTGTATGCGTTATGGAAATGGGATAAATAAAACATTAATTTCTGTAGCTAAAACCATGGTTTTAATATTTTTACAAAATTTAATAAAACGGGATCGGGATCCCGGGATTGGAAATTTAGAATCCCGAAATCCCGGGGTTGTGAAATTCCTCCGGGATTGCAATCCCTAATTACATCGTCACATGCGTTTTGATGACATGCCAACTCTTATCTATTTAACTATGTATAATAGTGTCCAAATAAATGATATCTTACAAATATATCGTGTGTGTCCCTAAGTAACATCCCGGTAGTTTACGTCAGTGATAGAGCCCGGTAGGATTAGGGTTAATAGAAAAAAACTGGAAGATTTCTTTGGTATCGCAATTCGTTCAACTCTATCCAATGACCATCAAAGATACGATGCATACACAGCAAATGAAAGTAGTACTGCCATAATTAGCATCTCAGTTAATTGTGTCTCATGGGAAAGATGGAATAAGAGATGTCTAGTCTCAATACCGCCCAAACAAAAACCACTCTCCCTCTCTCTTCTTCCCACGTCTATCTCTCCTTCCTCTCTCTCCCTCCTTCCCCTCCTTCCATCCCTCTCTCTCTGTCTTTCTATTCCCCCCCCTCTCCCCCTCTCTGGCCCATTAAATGTAAGGGTGGACCTTATGGTCTAAATTTCCCTCTCTTCCCCCTTCCATATCTCTCTCTCCCCCCTCTCTCTCCCTCCCTCCTCTCTCTCTCCCTCCCTCCCTCTCTCTCTCCCCCTCCCTCCCTCTCTCTCCCTCCCTCCCTCTCTCTCCCTCCCTCTCCCCACTCCCTTTATCTATCTTATTCTCCCTACATTTCTCTCTTTTCCTTTCTCCCTCTCTATCTTCCTCTCCCTCCCTCCTCCCGCTCTCCCTCTCTCTCCATCCTTCCCTTCCTCTATCCCTCTTATTCTCCCCACATTTCTCTATTCGTTCCTACCTCCGTCATACTTCTTATCGCTCCCTCCCTCTTTTTCTCCTCTTTCCTCCATCTATCTCTCCTTCCGTCATACACTGTGATGTGATCCTGATCTCTCCAAATTAAATTGACATTTTTTTACTGAGGCTGAAGTTGCCTTCGGAAACCTGACCAAAGTTGAAGATACGCATACACAGGTCTAAACAAGTAGACGTGTGTACGCGTAGCACCACTCATTTATTACTCACTGAAATGAGTGGTGTTAATTAAAGTGCTCGCCATTACATTTCTCTGTGCGTTTTTTTTATATGTCAACTTTCGGCAGTTTTTCTAAGACTACTTCAGCCCGACTACTTCTGCGTCATGGTCTCCCGTACGTCACCTCTCACTCTCTCTCTCTGTCGCATGAGTCACGCGATGCGCCTTCAGCGGTAGAATCCAGAACCAGTATGTCCGTGGATTACCTTCACCCAGAAGCCCTCGGGCGGTCGCGGTTGAGGAGCCCGCCGAAAGATGGCAGCATTAAACTGTCTGCTCCGTCTGGATCTCGTGAAGTTCCGCAACAAACGGAATTAATGTATCTTTTGCATTGCCATTAACAACATAAACGACAGCTCTGGTCTTTCCAATTACTTCCCCTTTCCATATGAATTTTCTCTTTGGTACACATTAATACACGACGAAGTAACTTAATTAAAATGTTCGGCATTTATGAATGTTTCGATTAATGAAGTTATTCAACCTATTTCTGATGATATAAATGCATATATGAGTAATAACAGCAGATCAAACAAACTGTGGTAAACGTTTTAAACGAAGAAACGAGAAGTTAATATATAAAATACAAGCCTGCTTCGATCATTTAAGCGTCATTAAATTATACTTTGGATTTTATAGTTAATTTTTGAATTGGCGCTTGAAACACGACAGACGCGAATCAACTGTGGTATCCAGTGTCAATTTCAATAATATCGGTCAACATTCCTAAAATATTGAAGAAATATCCCCTTCACTCTAAAAGCTTGAAAAATGTTCTAATTTTTATGAATAACCTTACTTTAAAATCACATTTTATAAGTTTAGATTTTGCATTTGAATAACTCGCTTTTTCACAACAGAGATTATATTGGTATAGTTTCATAGACATGGTACATGCTCTAAACAAATCGGTGAATTAATAAAATTTTATAATGGGTGTATAATATCCGTCTCAAACTTGTAATCAGATTCATTTTAAGTGTATGACAGTTTTACAGAATGATTAGTTATACGATAAAAATGAGTATAATTTCACTGTTATCTTAATTCATAATAAAACAAGATATATTTCGTGCTTTTCCACTAATATTAGTACTCACGACCGGTTTCACTATAATAGGAATCACCTATAGTGATAGGAGAGGCGGTGCGAGGAACTATATACATTCCAGTATATAGAACAACGGGGAAAGAGGAGAAGAGGGGGGAGGTGGGTGGGTGTGGGTGGAGAAAACATTTACAAAGACACTAACAGCAATTAGACATATACGTATAATAATCACATTGGGATTGAGGGAAGGTGATTAGCGGTGCGTAGTATTCTAAAGAGCCTTTAAGGGGGAAGGAGAGGGTGGGTGAAGGCTTACCAAGAGTACTAGAACAGATTAAGGGGGGGGTAACATGGCTGAGAGGAAGGGGCGATGGTGGAATACGTATGCGTTCACAAGCTTGGTGGTTGACGAATGTGTGGCGTCCAAATTTCGCTACAAACAGAACTTCTGACACAAAATCAATTGCATGTTCACTGTATAGCAAATGTTTGTGAAATAATCTAGCGGGGTCCTTGTTCCTGTAGCACATTTAATGTCTGTTCGTGCGGGTTTGAAAGTTCCACCCGGTTCAACCAATGTAATTTGCCTCACAATCGTCACTCTCAAGTCGTAACGCTCCTGATAGGAAAATGTTGTCAATGCGGTTTTTGGAGTCACAAAGGTATTTGGAGATTGTTAGAGGAGGGGGGTGTAAAAAGCTGCTTTAAGGGAACGGGGTAAATAGGGAGAAAACGTGAGAGGGAAAGAGTAGGGAGGGGGGGGGAAGGAGGAGAGGGAAAGGGGGAGGGGAGGAAGGAGAAAGGATGAGAGGGGAAGGAGGAGGGAGCAGATGCGATTCTGTTCGGTTCCCGGCTCACCCAGAGAGTCTACACTTCGATTAATCGCGTGGTACCTCTCTTAAGCGTGTCCGTGACATTCCAATTCACGGCATAACGGCCGCACGACCTCTCCCGCCATTAGATTGGTCAGCAGCGAGGCGACGATAAACGCCGACCTGCCTCTGTTCTACCAAAGTGGTCGCAGCTTCGAATCTTGCTTCTATCGTCTTTGTTATCGTTCTTACGCCGATTATTGAAAAGGCCGGTAACTGCGGGATTTGGCGCGCGGAGAAAAACAGCGTATAACCCAAGTTATGGTCCTAGGAGATCGAGTGAGTGAGCAGCGTCAAAGGGCCGAAAAAGCGAAATGCACAATCCCTGCGTCGATCTGTAGTCAACAGAGAAATCAACAATGCCGGTTAATATCCTATCTTTAACCGCGAACGAATTCGGGATTGGATTTAAAAGTCCAATCTTAATACAATTTTTTTCTATAGAAGACGTAAGGAGCGCTTGATTTTGACTGAGATCTCTGATTTATTTCGTAATGCTATACAAAGAAAGGGCTTGGTTTAGAATAATTATAGGGAAACTGTATGATGCCCTTCACTAAATTGTTGTATTGAGAGATGACCTTTTATTTCGTTGAAAGAAAGAAACGGAGGGGAGGGGGAGAGGGAGGGAGAGAGAGCGAGAGAGAGAGAGAGAGAGGGAGGGGGGGAGAAGGAAGAGAGGCAAGAAGCCGGTTGAGGGGAGGGAGGGAGATAAGAGGAGGGGGGTGATAACCTTGTTACCATGCAAATTCGGAATTCGCGGTAGAAAACGTCTTGAAAAGGATCTTTGGGGAGAAGGGTGGAAATGAGAGGCTTGAGGTGTAAGAAGAGAAGGGAGAGAGAGAGGAAGGGGAGGAGTAAGAGGGGGAGGATGGAGGCTAATATATACAGGTGGGAAGAGGAATATGATACGGAACAAACTCTATCGGAATTATATTTCCCCTTTCACATTCCATCAGGATGTTCTCTCCTCAATTCCCACTCATCTCCAAGTATTTTGGGATAAAAGGGTTTGATCAAGGGCTTATATGAATCGCCTCAGAGAAAGAGGGGAGCGTGAGAGAGTTAAGGAAGCCAAGTTCACTCGACTACCGCGGAGAGGCGCTCATGCGAGGCGAACGCCACCGCGGATCTTTCGAGCAGCCACCAAATGAATTCTTGATCAAGCCCGCCCTACTTCTCCCGCTCTATTTCTCCCTCCCACCTTGCCCCTTTTCGCCACCCACACTTCGCCCCCTAACGTCCCTCAGTTGCATTCGCCTTGGCGGCACGCCCTCACACGCTCCTCTCCCTCTCGTATCACTCCTCCTCTTCCCTCCCCTTCCCCTCTCTCTCTCTCGTATCTCTCCTTCCCTTCCCCTCCCCTTCCCCTCTCCCTCTCGTATCACTCCTCCTCTCATCACTCCCCCCCCTCCCCTTCTCCCTCTCCTCCCCTTCTCCTCTCCCTCTCGTATCACTCCTCCTCTCCCCTCCCCTTCCCCATCCCTCTCGTATCACTCCTCCTCTCCCCTCCCCTTCCCCATCCCTCTCGTATCACTCCTCCTCTCCCCTCCCCTTCCCCATCCCTCTCGTATCACTCTTCCTCTGCCCCTCTCAGGTTCGTAGGTACCGTGTTTCTAAGCAATTTTAATATTCAAATGAAAAACTATCTGCACTCATCCCGATGTTATTAATTTGAGAGAATGAGAAAAGGAAATATTTTTAATTTCTCCATATACTTAGTATAGAAAGAGTATTATTGAAAAAAAATCGACTTCGATATTACACCAGATATTCATGTTTTGAGGTTCCTAGATCACGTTTAGACTCTTTTCGGAACGATGTCTGTGCGTGTGTGTTTTTGGGCGCTCTAACTCGAAAACTAGTTGTCATATCATTACCAAATTTCATTTGTTACACTTTGGTATGAACACGAAGAGCTGATTAAATTTATTACAATATCGGTTAACATACATACATATATATACATACACACAAGCACTTTATAGATATCTATAGATACCGACTCTTATTTTATTTTCCATTGAGTTCTTAGATGGATATCATCTTAAAATATTTCTATTAAATAATAATTTTTCATTTAGTTTAATAATTCGTGTTTTTAATTATTTCAAATATAGATAGTAAACGGAGAAATTATAATAATGCAATACATTTATATGTAAAATGTTTAAAGTCACAAAGAAAATCCATTATATCTGGATATTAAAAGATTTCTTTATAGTTTGTTTTATTTTAAAGCAAAAATGTGAAATTAAAACATCTTTGGTGATTCAGCGTAAGTTAAGATAACGGTACGTGCAAATACACATCGATAAAACGAAGAAAAATATTAACTTAGCGAAGGTTTCGAACCCCGGAACTTAGCACCCCACTTCCAGTGCGCTAACCATTACACCACCAAGATCGGAAGTCCTATTGGCGCAGTTTAAACTTCCGGTAGCGTTGGTGTAATGGATAGCGTATCGGACGTCGAATGCGAAGTTCAGTTCAAATCTCACGATAATTTTTAAACATTTTTTTTGCTTAAAATGTATATCTTTATCTAGAATCTTTTCTTAATTAACGTAGCTTATATAAAGTGACATTTTCAGTGAAGTATTTCTCTTTAGAGAATAATTTTTCATAAAGTTGCATAATATGCGTTTAATAGCACAAGCGCTCGTTGAATTTCAACGAATTTAATGAATTTAAAACTTCGACCGTGTACAATGTAAACATGGCAGTAATAAGATAGTACACAGCTTTAACCTTCGAATAAAACAAAACCATTTACCGTTCCGCATTTACGTATTCAAGTGAATGACGGAAGAAAATCTTGCTCTGGAAAATCGAAAATTACGTGTAGGGTTACGGGAAAATAAGTATTGAAATAAGCTCTTCTTGTACAAGGTAATTTTGTACCTATGCGTCCTTTCGTGACGATATATTCAAAAATGAAACTAGGAAAAACCAACAAGAACACAATAATCAACAGAAAATGAATACATAAAGGATCAAACAGTATTAATTTCATTGCCGAAAGTCAAAAAAGTAAATGGAGAACGTTTAAGAATCACAGAGTGGCCGGAAGTCGAGGTTTATTCGAAACGCGAATCCGGTTTCGCGAAACATCTCCGTTAAAACATCAGTATTGTATATACAATTGGATGCAAAATTTGCATAGAATCCAATTTCATTAAACTTGCATTTAAAGCAATTTCCCATAACAATGATTCTTTGGGAATTATTTACAGTTAATCGATTTTTTAGGTGTCTGTCTAATATATTCTTTAAAATTCTCGTTATTGGTAGTCGTCGTGAGGGCAACTGTTGTAGAAAATTTATCGTAGTACAAGTATAAGATAAAATTGTGCGCTTATATTATCAAAAAGTTATTAATGCTAATACTCTGACCCAAGAGCATCATATTTATTGATTAGGGGCCCAATTGTAAAAACGTTTGGAATCCTCTGCTATAGACAATAGGACTGCGATCTTCAGAACAATTCTTCTGAATACACTATTTGTATATTTGGGAAGAAATGAATTCGCAGGGCAAATGCATCCTCCTCCTCTCCTCTTCCACTCTAAACTCGGGAGTTTCTGATATTCAGACGACAGACTGCGAAAATTAACGAGTAGAAAAAATGTCTCCCCGTATATTTATATTTTAAAAGATTAGAGAAATTGATGACTCCCACAAGCCAATGTGAAAATGGTGCAGATAATATAAGGAGGCGATGAGAGAGGGCGATAGGGGCACCGCAGAGGGCAAGCGGGGGGTAGGGGTAGGAGGAGGTAGGGGCTGAAGGAGGGAGGGGAATTTCTGGGTTGAAGGAAGGAGGGGTGGGTGGGTGGGTGGAAGAGGCTTTTGGGGTCGGCTGAGGGAAACATAAGAATGATATACGGGCATACCACAAAGAGCCTCCCCCTCCCCCTCTCTCCCACATATTGCTTGCCTCTCACTAATTCACCACCCGACGTCCCTCACCCCTCCCTCCCTCTCGTATCACTCTTCCTCTGCCCCTCTCTCTCTCTCTCTCCTTCCTCCCCCTCTCTGTCTCCCTCCTCCCCCTCTCTCTCCTTCCTCCCTCTCTCTCCTCTCTCTCTCCTCTCTCTCTCCTCTCTCTCTCCTCTCTCTCTCTCCTCTCTCTCTCCTCTCTCTCCTCTCTCTCTCCTCTCTCTCTCTCTCCTCTCTCCCTCTCTCTCTCCCTCTCTCTCTCTCCCTCTCCCTCTCTCTCTCTCTCCCTCTCTCTCTCCATCTCTTCATTTATTCCTTCTTTTCTAATTTGTTTTCCTGCATTAATTATTTTCTCTACCTTCCATATCTTTCATTCACTCCGTTAATACAGAGATTCGCTTAGTTTGCAGCTTGGCATCAATCCTATCCTTATATGAAACGCGGCAAAAAATGGTTTTGCAAAAGAATTGGTTCTTAAATCTGTCTTTGAAACGATTTTTTTTCAATAATATCTTTTTTCCCATGTTTTAGTTATAATGGCATAACTATAACTTTTGTATTGAAATTTTTCTTATAGACGAGTCGTTACATTTTCCGGGCGGAACATGAATGTCCTACATTTTCAACTTTGCATGGAAGCATAGATTTTAGAGGCAAACTATTTTGCGATTATTGTAAACGTTGAATTTGGAAGGGTAAATATTATATAAAAACTCCGAGTTCTTTAACTAATATGAGGTACTAATGCCTAAGACTAACAGCTCAAATAATTAAACATTTTTTTAAATACGGTCGGCTCGCCTATAAAGCGGGGGATACGTTTCTGGAAAACACCGTGTAAAAGGTAACCGCGTTATAGGATACCTTAAGTCTATGGGAAATAAGGGGACAGGAACCCGTCGGACCAATTTGCGATATTAAAACTCCGTATAATATTGCAAAACACGGCATAATATAATAATAAATTGATATATGTATTAATACTACATTAATGCAAATTTTCCATAATAAATTTGGATTAATACGATAAAAATTATTTAATGTAATATATGGGCGCCACCATCAACACCGAAACCCTTCTGGTTCAGCATCTCACTTATCCACAAACTTACCATTTTTCTAATTTTTCTAATTTAAAAATTCTACCAATTTCGAATACACAGGGACAGAAGCTAATTTCACATATCACGAATCGTATCTTAACCTTTTCTAACTATACGCACAGTGGATTCATTCAGACCTAGTTCACGTGCTAAGGAGGAGGCGGACTTTCCAGCTTTAAATTTACTCAGAATGTTAATTTTTCCGTAATGCTTAACGACCTAAGCGTTTTCTTACCACTATCACTGAATTTAGTAGGAGCCATTACGAAATGACTGTTAGTTATAGGGCACATAAAATGTAAAAAAAATAATTCTGAAGCGCTGACACAAGGGTATGATGCTATCGCTGAGAATACGTGAATCCAAATGGCCAGGATTTATTTAAAATTGAACTGCGTCAGAAATTTTCTGTCATAAATCGGAGAAGTCGAACTTCGAAAATCGCGTAAACGTGAACTAGGATACTATGCTAACAATTTATAAACCACGTATACGTGAAACCGTGCTCTAGGATGCCGCGTTATAGTCTGTAGTTTGAGGAGGTCAAGCTCCATTTTTTTATAAGGACGTGGCATTTTATATTTTATTCAAATAAATCATCCCGTTATTATTATTTAGTAGGACATTAGTATTATAGTTCCCAATCTTTTTTCTTAGCGAACTCATTGAGTTATAACAATATTAGTGGCGAAACCCATTATAACAGCGAATAAATTTTGTAATAATTCTTTTTGTTAATAAAATAAAATATATCTGTAACACATAGTATGTAACTCGTCTACAATAAAATCTCTCTCTTATATTACTTAGCAATTAGAAAATAACTCTCGAGACAATATAAAAGTTGAAAATAAAACCATTTAAATAACTATAAAGAAATTAAAATATTGCTAAGAATTCTAGAACAAGGGAAATAAAAAAACCGTCATAACCAAAATGTTGCCAGAAACTACTAAAGGTAGAGGAACCACCGCTTGGGAATCGGTGTATATATTAGAGCAGTGGTTCCCAAACTTTGTGAAGCCACCGAACCCATGTATTCAAATATTTTTTCTCGCGGAACCCTAAATAAGATATAGTAAGCCTAATCGCAATAAAATACACTTTAAAATCATTATAATGTTTATTTATATAGATAATGTATCTTACAGTATACAGTTTACATGTTTCCTGCTGTAAATAAGAGAAAGAAGAACGGAACCCCATTTAACTTCTCCGGAACCCTAGTGTTCAGCGGAACAGTTTGGGAAACCCTGTATTAGAGATATCGAGTTTCGAAAAGAATTTTAGTAATGTTGTTTAATAAATCGAATATCATCGGAATATCGGAGGTTTGATCGGTAAGTTGAAATTCATAATATTTGTATGTTTGTATCATTCTATTTTGTAAAATTTTGAGCTGTATTAGTATCACTCTTTAACTCAAGCACACCATGACCTTTGACGCACGACAAGGATCGACTTGAAAATCATATTATAACGCGCGTGTGTGTGTATAGCATATGAGAAAGGTATTTTAACAATTACAGTTCTTTTGCCATGAAGATGTTTTATTTACATACTTTCAGAATATATTTTTTGTTCAAAGAATATTGCACTAGCAATTTAAAATGTGATACGATATGAAAAATAAAACTTGATGTTTGAGAAGAGAAGGGAAACTTTTCCGAGAAATGTAGAATTCAGTTTATCGGCGCCGCCTTGACCGCTTTATGGAGCGAAACATAACATTAACGGTATTTCGCATTTACAAAAAATTTCAATTATTTTTCATATGGAACTGTGGAATCACCTCAAAATGCTAAGTGGTTTCTGCAGCCCGCCACATTTGGCAGCAGGGAGCTCCGGATATGTAGCCTCGCGCTTCCCTCTTTACTCATCGTTCACAAATAACGACCTACCTTATTTCTTCACCCTTTTCCTCTCCACCTCCCATTCTACTATAAGGGAAGCTCTCCTTTCCTCTCTCTCCCTCCCATAACTCCTATTCTCTCTCCCTCCCTAACTCATTCTTTCCTCTTCGCCATCATCTCATATTAGACCAATTCCTACGATCGCAATCTTGAATTCCACAGACTCTGCTCACCCTTTATTAACAGCACGAGGGGAATGCTTGCATAAATTTCCTATACGTGCAATTCTTCCCGCCCAGATGAAATTATATCAGCTTCCGTTAAAAATTCGTTTCGTAAATAATTGTATTTAGAGTGCTGGTCGGTCCGAAAATTTCCAACGCTGCTAATTCCGTTTCAAACACGAATCGCTTATCGCCGAAATCGCACGAAAAGTATATTTTTATAACGTTAATTAATTTCAGAGTGATCGATGTGATTCTGTTGAAATATATTCTTTATTATGCAAAATGCGTTAAATACATTTTGTCGAACAGTCAATCTCCGTCTTGCCGCCAACGAATTACGCATACCTCGCTTGGCGCCAATTGAATTTTCAAAGTGAAATTTCCCAACGGCAATCAAACACGACAAAATAATTCTTTCGATTCACCGCTATTCCATTTATGGCGCAAAAATCAGAACAAACCTTAAAGAGTTGTATTTCTTTTCTCAATCCACGCCTCGCTCCTTGTCTTTTTCCTCGAACCATCCGTATGGATTTACATTCCATCAAACTCCTAAAAATCTGTTTACTAACTCGGATCGCATAATTATCAGGACTATATTAATGAATTTACACGGAGATTCGACTATTTCTCTGCTCTACAACCATGATTTTTTTACTCCTCAGCAACGAATAGACGATTGTGTTTGCTTGACCCTCATTGCGATTTTCTGTTTATGGCATAAGCGCGAGCTGATAAGTTCTCAAAAATAAAGAAAATTCGCGCATTCTACGGTCTTTTCTAAAAGAGGACCGCTCTCTCTCTCTCTCTCTCCACAGCCGTCCGAAGCGACCGCAAAATGAAAAAGAGAGCCCCATCGAAAATGCACGCCCTCGTCTGTATTTATGCGAGCAGACAGCAAGAAAGGGGATAAGACCGATCCACGATTCTTCATTTCTTCTTTTCATTTCCAAAAAAAAGTACAAAACCCCTCGTTCCATGTCGAATCGCCGCGATTCCCAACAATCCCCTCGACAGACGGAGAGCGGATTGTGGAAATGCTAAAAATTGGGGTTTCCGGGAACGTAATTCACACCGAGACTCGATGCATTATATATATCGCTCTCGCTGCCGGCGTCGAAGTGGAGATGAATGGCACGTGAGTGGCGTTTTATTTTTCCGAAGAGCTGTGTCCCACATCGTCGATAATGCACGAGTTATGCCCCTTTTTGCCTCTCCTGCCCCCTCCCTCGAATCCTCTGATCCCTACCCACCCTCCGATAGCGACACTCCCCTCGATACTTCTTCGTGGAACACGCATTCGGTGGCAGAGGGTGAATGGGGGAGGGGGAGTATGGAGGGGGAATGGGGGAGGGGGTATGGAGGGAGAATGGAGGGGGAATGGGGGGCAGGCGTGTGAGAGATGCACTTCTTCCATAGATATACGACATCCCTCGGTCCTCGAACGAAAGATGTTTTTTTAAAAGTAATTATGGCTTGCATAAATTGTTGAATTTACAATATATTATTTATAATTTCACGAGGAAACCTTTTTATATTTCGTGGCCGAGTTACTATTGCTGCAATCGCTCGTGTTTTGTTTAAATATATCGGACTTTCCAACCGTTAAATCAACATGGTTTTGAAGCCATCGGCATTTGGACAGAGTTTGTTATCCTGCGTAAATTTTCATTTTTCGCGCGTCCCTAACAGATAAAAACCATTCCTTTGCATCCGAAGAATTCAACGACGATAGAAATTTTAAAACTGTTTCCCTGGATTTATCGTTAGGCGTCGTTGGAGAGAGGATCAGGAGACACGTAGTCCTTAAATTAATTCCCATTTGCACATTCCCCTTCATCCTCTTTTCTCTTCATTTTCAGTTCTCATTCCTCCGTTTTAATATTATAATTATTATGTTTTATGCGTGAAATTCCTGCAATTCTTCCTTTCTCTACCGCTAGGTACCTAATATACGAAGTCTTATTTTATTTTATTTTGCTTAATTTAGTCGCTGGCAATTTATGACGTAAACTATTCTCGTATCTTTCTATGTCAATAGTTATGTTTTGGTATATTATATTCCTACAGCTCGAGTATCAAAAACAAAAAATTCCCGAATATGTTTTTTTATATTATCACACTTGTGTGGTCGCAGAGGAGTCCCTCGGTAGCAAGCTGCGCCAGGCAGCGAATTATGGGAGCAAACCATCTCTTTATTTGTTGTTTCTTGTTATACTTAAGATAAACAGTGTAGTATGTACGTGTGTCCCCTCTTCGGAAAGGAAATTCCACAAAAGATATGGCAAGGGTCGGATTTTCCTGAATTTTTCATCCGTATCAAGATTCTTCTTCTCCCACCCCCTCTCCTCCAGAAGGGCCACATCCATCAAAATCTAGGGTCCTCTGCAGACTCGATCCCGACGGCAAAACCTAGCTTGTGCAGTCCCCACGAAAACAGCCTCCATTCGCCCCCATCCACGCTTCGCACTCACTTCAAGCCCGCAATTCCTCAGCAGCCGCTGCATAACTCGAGGCATCCTTCTCTTCCTCTCTGTCTCTCTCTCTTACGATTTATACCAATTCTAAACCAATTACAAACGATGTTTTTCTCTCTCTCACGGGACGATTTGTGGATTTATTATTTTCATATCACCCTGGTACGTAATAAAATATTTCACTGATTGTTGTTACTGGCTTGTCAAAAGGTAACAGATTCTTGTGCTAATTGGTGAAATGGAAGTTTAAAGTAATTTTTCAAGTGCGAGAGAAAAGCGAAAAGCTGAAATAATTGTATGATAGTATCGGAAAACACTATACATATGTACTAATGTTGTGGTTAATAATAATAATGAATCAGAGAGAATGGTAAGTCATTCGTTTCTTCATTAAAATCGTCGTTTAATTTTAAAGAACCAGATGAAAGATTTGAATTTTAGGAATGGATATTAATGAACATACTCTCTAAGGTCGAAACAAATAATCAGGCCTGATGATTCAGTGCCAACTACGAAACCAGTCGCTTTCATTAAGCGGTGGGCATTGTTTTGCTCCTTATTCTATCATAATCCACAAATTTACAACTTCGGTCCGTGCACCGAGATATAGTACTCTTGTAATTATGAAGTAGGGAAACTTAATACGTTATTAAAGTGATTGCGTCATTTAAGATGCACTCGCATAGCGGAATTCGTCGTCATCTATCTTCGAATTTCATCTGGGCTTTCGTCGACACTGTTTACAATCTTGACGAAAAGAAAATCAGCTGTCATCCATAAAAATAGCAGGAAGGTAAGAAAAGAACTACGCGGGACCATCATCCTGAGTTAGAATTAGTGATTTTCGAGTGGTTCTATAAGAAGCAAGCATTAAATATTCCTATCAGTGGACTCATGGTTAAGAGAGCCATTCCTGCCGAATGAGGATGCAATTGTTAACCTTAAGAGAATCATAGCTACTGCCGCCGAATTAAGAGGCAATTGTCAACCTTAAGAGAATCATAGCTGCATCCGTCGGCTGAATACATAATGTAGGACGGACCTGCGAGCTATGGAAGAAATGAAAGTAAAATATCTGAGCTTTCAGAGGGAAAAGACGAAAGTCATGAATTACGAAATGAAAAAATCGGTACAACATACATTGTACAAACTTTCTCATATATAGGTACTAATGCGTCGTTTAGTTATCTTTAGAAAATGAAAATCGTATGAGCCTCTTTTTAGAAAATCCAATTTTTGTTAAAGTTGCCCAAGAATAAACTAGCCTTATATTCACTCATTGAGAAAAATGAAATACGTAGTATTATTGTAGATGTATACTCAAGTAACTGTACGAAATTTGATCAAAATCGTTAGAGCCGTTTTTGAGAAAATCGGATTGTTTAAATAAAATTGGAAATAATAACTCCAAATCACCGTAAAGGCGGTACTTACATGGCAGGGCACAGAAGACTCGCAGAATCACTTCAGGACGCTCGTTTCGACAGCAACGCTGTCATCTTCAGCACTGTCGACATTGCTGAAGATGACAGCGTTGCTGAAGTGATTCTGCGAGTCTTCTGTGCCCTGCCATGTAAGTACCGCCTTTACGGTGATTTGGAGTTATTATTTCCAATTTTATTTACCTTGTCTTCATCATGTTTTGTGTTCTTTATTTTATTTATCGGATTGTTGTTAAAAATGCGTAGAATAAACCTCTTAATTATTGAGCAATGTCAACCATATCTATGTATACTCTGCTCAGTATGATAAAATGCCTAAGTACGAGATTTCATTCATTTTCGCACTACCGTCTAGGCTCCAGAGCCAGTAACAGACAGACGGCATTGCGAAAACCACTTTTTCGGATTCAGCGACACCTAAAACGTATATTTTCGTAAAAATCTCGAGGTCGAATTTTTTCGCGATAACAATACTTTCTCGATACTTTGTATGAGAAAGTAAAAGGACACGCGTACGGAATTTGTGATCAAAATAGTGTACCACTATGAGAAACTGATAATGCGAAGGCAAATAAAAAGTATCGAATTAATCGTAAAGACAAAATTCGTCCTTGTACGTATATGCACTTGATTTTTCGTACGAATAGAGAACGAAGAGCGGTAGAAACGAGAGCTGAAACGGCGGCAGAAATTCACAAATTATAGAGTTAATCTTTTACAGTATGCATAACTTCGATACAAAAATCTAACACTCAATTAATTTTCATTCCTAAGGACGAAGTCAAGGAAAGGCTGACATGAAATCCCGTTACGCTTAAAAAACCCCAATCACTATTATACCTAAAAACGGATAGCAAGACGGTTCTCCGAGTGTTTCATTGAGAGGGAGGGAGGAAGGGAGAGAGAAGAGAAAAAAACTAGAAACGCCATAAATCAGAATAAAAAAGCGATCCAAAGCAATAAGGAAATAATCCCCGTAAAAAATCCAGTGAATGAAGCTCCTCCACTCGATAGATGGGGACGCTTCATTGGCTAGAAGCTGGCAGTACGTCCCCTCCGAGACAAGTACCCCAAGCTAAGATTCCTCCACCACACTCCCGTCTTTACGTTTAAATGACACACGCTCCCAAGATCCCTCACACCGCTCCTGCATTCCCCTCCTCCTCCGACCCTCTCCACATTTCCATATAAATTACATCATATTTCTAGAATGGGGCGGTGGATACAGTGGGGTGAGCGGACTGGGGTGCTGGAGGGTGGGTGTTAGCAGTGGGGTGGGGGAGCTAGGCTCGCTAACTATGATATATGAGACAGAGAGGGTGCGTGCATATTGCGACTCGCCGCTTCACTCCGCGATGGGGCAACAGAAGGAGAGAGGTGATCCATGTGGAAGGTCCTTATCGCAATGGAAGGAGGGAATAAGAAGGGGAGAGGGGGGGAGGTCGGAGTGTGTTGTTGGAAGGGGAAGTGGTCGCCCGAAAGAGGAAGGGAGGGACCAAGGGAGAGATGGGTAGGGAAATAAAAGCTGCTAAGAACTAAGGTAATAGCAGTGTCGTTTTAAAGTATAGATGTTGGTAATGACCGCTGATTCGTTAATTTTTAAATTTTCTCGGTTTTAGGTGATAAAATTTTTTAATCGCCGCCTTGTCTGATAGCAATATATTAGATAGTATGATAATGTTTTTCAGTTCCATGTATTCTATGATTCCACGTTCTGATAAATTACGAAATTTATGGATTTTGCCAGACCCATTTGTGTTGGCTACTAATTGTAAGTGACACTGGCAAAATTCACTTCGCAATTTTTTGTTCGATTTCGAGAGATTTAAACCAAGAAATACAATGAAAATAAATCACACCGCGCTATTTTTAATTAAATTTAATGAAAATTTAATAGTTATAGTGTCATTTTATGCATAAATGAGACTTCATTTCTATATTTCGAATGGCCATTTTGTCATTATGTTGTTGTCACGTATGTTCGGTGATTTTTCGTATTACACTTCAAAATGCTCACTGAATTAGGGATTGTTCTTATCTTTTATTCAGATAGATAAAGTGATTTATACAGCTACCTTCAATGAGTATTAATCAAATTAATTAATAGACCTATATTGTATCTTTTATATTAAAACAATCGAATCGTTTTCTAAAATTTCTTTATTCATTTCACGATTTAAATTCTATTTTGATATTCTTTCTCCCCCACCTCCCATTTCCCATTTACAAGCATAACACCATTTAAAAGAATTAAACCGTTTAAAAACAGAATAACATTTAAGTATCGAGTGGTTTCCATGGTATAAGAAACAAAAAATAATTTCTTTATAAATATTCCACATTTCAAGTTTGTTTTTACTTTCTCATATACGAAAACATTCGACCTCGAGATTTTTACGGAAATATACGTTTTAGGTATAGCCGAGCCCGAAAAAGTGGTTTTCGCAATGCCGTCTGTGTGTCTGAATGTTACTGGCTCTAGATCCTGAACGGTAGTGCAAAAATGAATGAAATCACGTACTTAGGCATTTTATCATACTCAGCAGAGTATATGAAGAAATGGTTGACATTGCTCAATAATTAAGGGAAGTTTATTCTACGCATTTTTAAAAACAATTTGATTTTCTCAAAAAAGGCTATAACAATTTTGATCAAATTTCGTGCAGTTACTTGAGTTTACGTCTTCAATAATATTGTATAGTTCATATTTCTAAATAAATGAATATAAGCCAAGTTTATTCTAGGCAACTTTAGAAATAATTTGATTTTCTCAAAAACGGCTTTGGTAAAATTTCGAACCGTTACTTGAGTATACGTCTGCAATAACACTACATCATTTTTCTCAATGAATGAGTATAAGGCTAGTTTATTCTTGGGCAACTTTAACAAAAATTTTATTTTCTAAAAACCGGCTGATACGATTTTCATTTTCTTAAGATAACTAAACGACGCATTAGTACCTATATATGAGAAAGTTTGTACAATGTAGGTTGTACCAATTTTTTCCTGATGCTTTAACGTTTAAATCTACATTCCTTCCAAGTTTAAGTCTCACCTATTCCAAATCTATCACTTCCGCACCGCTGTGACGCAAGGAACAGAAGAACGCATAAAAGAATGAAAGTTTATTTTCCTAAGATTGATTTAAAATACTCGTCCAGCCGAAGCACAAATATACTACGAAGAGAAGAGAGAGAGACAGTCGATACTTGAACCCCTCTACGACGGAGGAGGAGGATTTAATAATTCCCTCGTGAACGGACGAAGGATTTTTTTTAATAAAACACGAAAAAGTTGCGAAAACATGCGAAATTAGGAAAAACTTTAAAAAATCATAACTTTTGATGTTTTCAATTTATTTTGATGAAATTTTTTGTAGTTACATAAAACATGAAATTTTTAAACAGTAGATATCATTTATAATATCATGCGTCACACACAAACATTGCTACATAGAAGCGAATGAACAGTAAACGCTTAATTTTACGGTGCGCGTTCGCGGTTTATATAATTTTCAGCATAGCGTGAACTATGAAATCTTACTCAAAGAAACACTTAACCATTACTAAACATTTTATTCGCTGAATGTAGCTATCTAAACCAATTAGGTGAAAAGTTTGTCGCATGTCAACTTTTCCATGTCTTGACTGGAAATTTTTAACTAAATGTTGTATTTATGATTTTTTAAAAGGCGTTTCATTAATAATATAAACGTTTTAGTTACGCAGTCATCATTCTTAATCATTACAGAAGTCACAGAAAAATGGTTACATTTCGTTAAGTAGAAGCGGAGATATGATGTTGCATATATCTTAAATGCTTTTAGGCGCAGAATACGGAAAACTTTTAAAAGTTAGATATTAGCTCACAAGTCCTTTCCCGATTGTTTTAGAAAATGTACACATGCGTAATTGAATGGAGAAGGGAGGTGTAAAAAAACCGCGAAAATTCCCTAATAGATACAAATGGGGAGAAAAATTTAGGAAATGAAGAATATGGATTTGAATACAACTCCTAAAAGGAAAGAAGTAACATATACATACCTAGAACATAAAATAAATATACATAAAATATATACAATGTATATATATATTTATATCATCATAATCATTATCATCATCAGCCTTTTTCAGTCCACTGACGGATGAAGGCCTCCCCCAGACTCTTCCAGTTTTCCCTATCAACTGCCTCCCTCCTCCAAGTTTACCCCAAGAACTTAACAAGCTCTCTGTCCCACCTGTCTTTCGGTCTTCTTTTCGGTCTGTTGATGTTTCTTGGGATCCATTCGATGACACTGGACGTCCAACGCTGGTCATTTCTTCTAGCAATGTGGCCCGCCCGCTGCCATTTTAGCACCTTCGCTCTTCTAATCACGTCACAGACTCCAGTCTTCTTTCTTACCCAGTCTTTCCTCTTGCGGTCTCTTCGGGTGATCCCTAAGATGCATCTCTCCATGCCCATCTGTGTTGTTTGCAGGCGCTGTATCATTCTGGCATTCATTGTCCATGATTCACAACCATATGTCAGAACAGCCATAACACATTGGTCATACAGTCTCCTTTTTAGAAAGACTGGAATATTTGATTTAAAGACGTTCGCATTCTTGCCAAAAGCATTCCATGCCATCTTCACTCTCCGGTTGATTTCTCCAAGAAGCGAACCATCAGTAGTGATGAGTTGACCTAAGTAAACATAGCTGGTTACTTCTCCGAGTTCTGCTCCGTTGATATACATCTTCTGAGAATTTGTGAAGGAGTTGTACATAACCTTTGTTTTATTAAGATTCATCTTAAGTCCAGCTTCTCGGCTTGCTTGCTCAAGCTCTTCAGTTCTTCTAAGGAGCTCTTCTGGGCTCCCTGCGAACAGTATGATATCATCTGCAAATCGCAGGTGACTCAGATGTTCTCCATTTACCTTTATGCCTTTTTCCTCCCAGTCTAGCGTTTTGAATACTTCCTCTAGAGCTGATGTAAATAACTTAGGGGACATAGTATCTCCTTGTCTCACTCCCTTTTCGGCCTTTAAGGTACTCGTTTCTTCATGCAGCTGGACAGATGTCGAATTTTCGTATATATTTCTTCTACTCATTGTTTCTTTAGTGCACGTAACACCGACGAAGTTCGGACATAGTCGAATGCTTTCTCGTAGTCGATATATATATATATATATATATATATATATATATATATATATATATATATATATATATATATAATGCATATACAACAAACGCTTATATAACACATACATACCTAGAACATGAAAGAAATATACAGAAAAATATAGACATATACAACAAATGCTTACATAACATATACATATCTAGAACATAAAATAAATATACATAAAATATATACCTATACAACAAATGCTTATACAGCATATACATACAAGAATTTTTAAATAATTAGCAAAATTAAGAGAAAATTATTTTTACAGTAAGGTGTATTACAACAAATTACAATTCGAAAATTTAGAAATCACTATTTCCTGGAAGAAAAAAGATTAGTTATACAATATAATGCGAAACTAGAAATGAAAGTTACGTGAGTCTAACGTGACAGTTTTATGAAACTGATGCACTAAAAAACTTATAAAAGGAGACAGGAACCATTCAGAAACAGGGATGGTCGACGACACGGGAAAGGGGTTGGCAGACGTTACAGGAACCTTGTAGGAGCCCATTGTACTCTTCTAACTACGTTTCATGTCCCTTGAGAATATGTGCGTATTTTTTTCACGGTATCCTCTATACTTTGCTGAAAAATAGCCATAAAACAAAACTACAAAATCGATAGAGAAAAATAAATTGCAATTCATTTCTTTCTATATTATTTGTACTTACTAACAGCGCACCCTCCCCCTCTCTCCACACTCTGCCATCGGACTTCTTTCTCCGGCTCGAGTATAATATTTTTGAGACTTGCCTCTCCGCTGCTAGGAGTCTTCTGGGAGGAGAATTCAAACTCGGAGTTGACATATATGCTACAATGGAATGCAACTTTCAGTTGGCTCGTGAAGTGAAATGCAGCAAAGCACAGTGAGAGCCGATGTTGACAGAATGGCGGTTTTTTTAACTGTGGAGAGGAAGAAAAACTCCAAGCGCTGCGTAGAAATCGAAAGGCTGCGAGGAACAAAGGCTAGAATCGGTCGTGGAAGGATGTTCGAAAAGGAAAGCATTATTGGTGAATTGAAAAGCGATTTTTAGAAGCATCTCAAGTAGGCTGTGTGTATATAGTATATAGGAGACCTATTTCTACTTTGAGAAGGTAAAAAGTCCCTTGACCCAAATTCAAAAGCCAAAGAAATCATTCCTCGTGCATTGAAAAGCGATTTTTAGAAGCAGAAAAAGCGTAATTTTGTGGGAAAATGAGAATATCATCGCAAAATTTAACGTTGATTATAAAATGTTAGAACAATAGTAAAATTACAATTCTTACATTTCTAAAAAGGCCATAGATTCCTCTATCAAAATACATATAGATTATTCAGGTTGACGAATCTTCCTTGCGTAATTAGACAAAAGAATGTGCTGGCGCATCGAATTTTCGGGGCAAAAACGAGAATTTCATCGCAAATTTTCGCGTAGATTATAAAATACGGAAACAATAGTAAAATTACAGGGCATGCATTACTGAAAAGGCCAAAGCTTCCTATATCAAATTACATATAGATTATTCGGATTGAAGAATCTCCCTTGCGTAAATAGACAAAAGAATGTGCTGGAGGACCGAATTTTCTGCGCAAAAATGTAAATTTCATCGCAAAAGTTAACGTAGATTATAAAATATAGAAACAACAGTAAAATTACTGGACATACATTACAGGAAAGGACAAAGTTTTCTCTTTTAAAATATATAATTGCTTTATAGATGTAAGAAATATTGAGTTAAACAGTAAAGAAAGCAAGTACTTCCTCGGACGTACAGTGTACGTGTCGCTCGGCGTTGAGGGGTTAAAGCAGGAATTTTATTTTTAAATAAGATTTATATTTGCAAAAATGAACATGGAATCAATTTGATTCTTTCTTTCTTTCTGAGGTCAGTCCGGGATTGAACCGGGAGAAGAAAGGACCTTTCCCATTTCTCCCCCTCCCTCCATATTTCTCCCTCTTTCCCCTCCCACCTTCGCTCCCTCTCTCACACCTTCCTTTCGCCCTGGACGTGTAGAAATCGCAATCACCGGGCAATGAACCGGCGGTCACCCGTCCCCTCGGACGTGGCCACGTCAGGAGCACCGCCCTACCTTGCTAAGGGAGAAGGGGCAAGAGGGGCGGGTCGGAGGTAGTGCGAGCGTAGGAAAAATCAGTTTCCCAGTGGGCGTTTACAGTCACGATGCAGTGAGAGCGGGGGCAACAAAAGGGGAGGGGGAGTATGTCGGAGGAAGCCTTCCTCCGCCCCCTCCTCCATCCTTTTCCCATTTCGTTCCTCTCCTAACACGACCGCCTCCGATCTCAGCCCCCTCCTGGGGCCGTGGGGCGAAAGAGAGGGCATTACGAGTCGGGTCGGGCGTAACGGAGGTGTAGCGCCTTCACTTCGACATCGACACTAGAAACGAGAGATTTGATGTATTTTCAGCCATCTAGGGATTTCGGAGACAAGAATAACTAGTCTCACGACGTCTTGAATTTGTGGCTCAAAGTAAATTCAATTTTATTTGTATCACCTACTAATATTATATTATTGGCCACTAATCGAATTTGCTTAATTTGTGCAGGGCTGTGATTATTTTCCGTTATTTCCCTTTTAAAAGTATATGAAGATTTTCTCGTTCATTTTACACGCTAAAATCATCTGAATTTAGCTATAGCCTATATGGATTACTTATCTGCGCTGCAAAATTTTTACAAAAATTTGTATAAAATGACAGTTTTTCGCGGGCATGTACGATATTGTCAATTGATTGTCACTACTTTTTTATATATGATGGATTATGTTATTATCATTTAAATATTTTAATCAAATACAGCGTTATCTACCAAAAGAGCCAAATTAAGAACCGAAAACATAAGAGTAGATGCCATTCACTTCCATCATTCAAAATGAAAAATGCCACCATTTTAAAATGTTATCAACAATAAATATTTTAAAAAGAACACTAGATAACATTCCTCCAAATATTTAGTCTACGAATCATTACCTCGAAATGCAGAAAGGCAAACACGAAATGTTAATAGCTTTTAATGTGAAATGGAAACATCACCAACTACAGAACTCTAAGCGATAGAGAAATTTAATATGAGCGTCTATTTTAATAAAACGTCCCTTAAGAAATACGGAAGAAATTATCGATAAATCGAACAGTTTGAAAATGATTCATCTCGAGGAATACGACTTTGAATGTTATACTTCTTTGTCTCCGATTAATAAACAAAATGAGTACATTTGATCACTATACTAAAAATTTTCTTCGGACGCAGGAATATCCTCTTTATCAATTTTTCAGGTGCTCAAAACCAATCCAGTTTAGTCTTGGCCACGCAGTGCCTACAAACAAGAAAATGATTTAGTTTAACGGAGAAATATAAGTACAGTAGAACCTCATAAACCAGGCAACCTCGGGGACTAGTATTTGCCAGGTTTTGAAAATGCCGGGTTTTTGAAAATTTATAAAAAATCCTTACGTCATGTACGTTTTTGTTAACAGATTATATAATTCAAATGATGAATAACAATTAAAAGGGAACCCATTATTAATAATGACTATTGCTTATACATGCACTAAAACGAGGAATTATAAAGGAATTATTAAAAAGTAAATAAAGAACGTGAAATAAAGCGTATATCTAATACGCATTTACAACATTAATTTCATCAAACATTATTCTGAGAATTTTTTAAAGCATATCAGGCAAACTAGCTTGCTTAATGCATTATGATTTTTCCTTCATAATTTTATCTTGTATTCGGTACATAGACGTAATTTCTGGAAAATCAATGCCAGATTGTTGTTTTAAATCAGATATTGTATCTGTGACCAACTGTATACAGCGATCTATTGAAGGTTTGTCCTTCACTATCTCTTGATCATCGTCACTTTCATTTTCTTCATCTTTTTTATGCTCATGTTTCAAAACCATGTCCACTATATCGACAGTTTCACATCAGTTAGCTGAAGTACGACAGGCGCATCATTGTCGATATCAACCCAGTTTTCAATGTCGTCTTCTACCACTCTTTTTGCTATTTTGAAAAATTTTCGCTTGCTGTATCAGCATTAGGCCTTCACATCTTCGCTGACGAAACCACTCAAAAAATACCTTATCAACAATATTTACTCGGGACGTGTAGTGTTTTACAGCTACACAGCTTTAGGTGTATCACTCTCTGCATAAAATTTCAATATTTCCGTTTTTTTCTTCTTTATGTAGTACACAGTGGAACTACCATTGCTATATTCTTCGCAGTCTCTTCACTGAAGTACCTTTTTCAAGTTTTCTTAGTAACTCCACTTTTTTCAGTCGTGAGATTTTTCTGTTTACGTTTCTTAACACCACTTATAGGTTGTCGTCTTTTTTTGAAGCCATGTCAAAATAAAATTTAACAAAAGTACTAATTACATTAACGAAAACAATTGCCATCGACACGAATACACACGTGGTTCTAATGAGGTAAACGAAAAAATGAAAATAGATAAGTGTACATCATTTAAAGTAATTTCTAGAGTATTAGGATTTTTTACATATAACTTTTAAAAAAGTTCCGAGTTTTTGAGAATGCCGGGTTTTTGAGAATGCCGGGTTTTTGAGAATGCCGGGTTTTTGAGAATGCCGGGTTTTTGAGAATGCCGGGTTTTTGAATGCCGGGTTTATGAGGTTCTACCCTATTTAGAATGTGGAATTTTTGTCCGGAAATAGATTGTGGCGACAAATCTTTGTCAGAAGATGAGAAAAGGTTGGACAGAGGGAGAGAAATCCATTACAGCCACGGTTGAGGTCCGAAAGAAGGAAGCGGCTCACGGGCAATGATAGAGAAGGTGACCATGGAGGTGGAGGGGAAAGAGAAGGGCAGAGGAGGAGGGGGGAGGAGAGGGGAGGAGGGGGGAGGAGAGGGGAGGAGGAGAGGGGAGGGGTTATATTGCGAGTGAACGTAATTGGGAGGTGGTGTGGGAAAGAGGTTGTAGGCGGAGAGGAGTTGAAGGAAGAGAGAGAGTGGTAGAGACAGATAGTGAGAGAGTCGATGAGGGAGGGAGGGAGGGAGGTGAATGAGAAGAGGGGATAAAGCAAGGGAGAGAGAGAGAATGCGAAGGAGAAGTGAGAGGTAAATGGAGTCATACTCACGTCTTTGATTCTCCTGTCATAATGTGCTTGTCGATTTTTTAGACTATTTATGTTAAAAGTTATGTTAAAATAGTTATTGAATGTGAAGAATAATTTTTCCCGAATATCATAGAATGTCGAAATTAAATCAATTTGCAGATAGAGGCGTAAATTGTTTAATAACAAAAGTTAAACGTTGCGTACGTTCAATTCAGTTTAAGTGGTGGAATGTAGGAAATTGTGTTGTACGTAAAAAGGCACGCACAAACAGATATCTGAACACATATGTCGAGGGATTTGATGTTTTGTGTGTGTGTGTGTGTGTGTGTGTATGTATATATATTTAGGACAACTAGGTGTTGAAAGAAACCCAGTGAACACTTACCGGAAGGAGGGCCGCTGGGGTATTGGAGAGCACAAGAGAGACACAACAGATTTGGCAGTGACACTGGGGTGAAGGTATGGGGGTGGAAGGGAAGGGAGCGTGGAAAGGTCGGGGATTGGAGGATGCAGGGGGGGAAGGGGAAAGAGAGGGTGGAGAGAAGGAAATATTAACGGATATTGAGGCCGGAAGGAGAGAAAGAGTTTAAGATTTGGATATGGGCCAGTTCCCATTGACGGAGTTGGGGGCGGAAGCGTCGTCTGGGAGGGCGCGAATGGCCCTCACCGTGAAACAAACATTGAAATTAAGATCATGATTATTTGGATGAACGGCCAAGGGTAGCTGTCGTTTAAGACTAACGTTGTTGCGATGGCCGTTCTTGCGATGGCCGTTCTTGCGAATGTTGAGGGAATTGCTGGTGAGACCGACGTAAAAGGCAGGGCATTGGGTGCTGTTAGTAGGTAGATGACGATGCGGGTGGTACAGTTGGTAGAGGAAGTTATGGGGTAGGTGATGTTGGTGTTATATATATATAGATACAGGGTGTCCCAATATTCGCGCCCACGAATCTCAGTATACACGCTAGGGCACTGGAGTTAGAAGATAAGAATCTAATGGGATTCGTGGTAAAGGAATTATTAATACAGATGGGAAAATAGTCGCAGAACCAAAGGATGTATCACAGGTATGGGAAGAATACATTAATGAACTATACAAAAAGCAGGTAGGATCGGTACAAATGGAACTGGAAGAAGAGAATTGCATTGAAAAAGACAACTTGGGACCAAGTATTATGAAAAGCGAAGTAGAAAAGGCGATACAGGAACTAAAGAAAGGAAAAGCTACAGGCAGCGATGGAATACCGGTAGAGGTACTTAAAGTCATGGGATCGGAAGGACTAAAAGTGATTACGAAACTAATTAACAAGATTTACGACTCGGGAGAGTGGCCTCAGGATTTCTTAGATGTAGCAATGATCTCTCTAAAGAAGAAGCCAAAGAACAGAACGATATCCCTACTGTCACACACTTCGAAGATCATCACGAGGATTCTTAATAAAAGACTAGAGAAAAAGGCCGAAGAAATGCTAGGGGAAGATCAATTCGGCTTCAGAAAAAGACGAGGAACCAGAGATGCTATCGGTGTAGTGAAAATCATATCAGAAAGGGCAATAGAGTACAGTCAAGATTGCTGCGTATGTTTCGTCGACTGGCAGAAGGCCTTTGATACAGTAAATTGGGTACTGCTGATGAGGATATTAAAGGATATAGGTGTAGACTGGAAAGACAGGAGACTGATCAGGAATCTATATCTGAATCAAGTTGTAAAGGTCAGGTTGGAGAATACGGACACCAGCGGAGTACATATCGGTAGAGGAGTAAGATAGGGCTGCTGTCTATCGCCGATTCTATTCAATATATATGGAGAGAGACTAATGCAGGAAGCGTTAGAAGGCACGGGAGATTTCAAAATCGGAGGAAGGATTATAAGAACAGTGAAATACGCGGATGATCAAGTACTTCTAGCAAGAAAGGAAAAGGAACTCCAGAAAATGATAAAGTGATAACAGGTAGAAAATACGGTATGGAAATTAATACAGAAAAATCCAAGGTTATGCGAATATCAAGTAAAGAAGAAGAAAATTTGAACATAAGTATTGGAGGAAAGCCATTAGAACAAGTTTCAGATTATAAATACCTTGGAAGCATCATAACAAGAGAAGCAAAATATACAGATGAAATCAGGACTAGAATAACAAAAGCAAAAGCCGCATTCAGAAGAAAGAAACTCCTGCTAACGGGAAATACAAAGCAGGAAATCCGCAAGGGGTTGATAAAATGCTATGTATGGAGTATAGTTTGTATGGGGCAGAAACATGGGCGCTAAGAAAAATGATATTAAATACTTGGAAAGCTTCGAAATGTGGACATGGAGAAGAATGCTGAAGATAAAATGGACAGATAGGGTGAAAAATGAGGAAGTACTACGAAGAATAGGAGAGAAGCGAACGATTATACAGACTATCAGAAAGAGGAAGGCGAACTGGATTGGGCATTACCTGAGGAGAGAGTGCATGATTAAAGAAGTGCTAGAAGGAAAACTGGATGGAAAAAGAGAAAGAGGTAGGAAAAGGTTTCAGCTAGTAGACGACTTGAAAGGGAAAGAGAGCTATCAAGTCAGGAATAAAACTGCGGAAAAAAGGAGTATATGGAGAACAAAGTTTAACCTAGAATAATCACGGACCTGTCAATGGACCGACTACCTATGATGATGATGATATCCCAAAATTCGCGCCCAGGAATCTCAGTACGCGATTCCTTACCAAATTCGAAGACAAAAATATTCTTTGTAAAAATTTCGAAAGTCTCATTAGAACTGAGAAAAATGTAATCAAAGTTTACGCGATTTGTCAACGCTGTACTGTGATGAGTCGGCTGTACGACGGAAGTCCACTGCTACCGCGCGATTCCTCTCGCGCCGTCTTGGATAAGTGCTAAAGAATTCCTTTTCGGTGTTGATGGTCGCAGATTCGATTCCCGGAAGTGCCGATTTTATTCCCTGCCTATTTAGATTCTCTTCTTTATTCTTTTTTCTATGTGGCTTTAGAATGGATTTTAATTCATTATGTTTCTTCCGTTTAACTTATTTATCTTTTTCATCTTGTTACTTCATGGTCTTTGCATTATGTTTATTCATTTTAGGTTCACATAATAATTTTTAACGTGAATTTTTCTAAATAATGGCATAAATGTGTATTGCCTTTATTGATAAATAATAAAACAAGAAAGAAATAATTACAAATCATGAGATACACAACATTCTTCTGCAAAACGGAAAAACGGGATTATCGTTTGTAATTTTTGCAATAAGTCTTTAAAGTTGCTACCGTTGGCAGCAATGCATGCTTCCGCACGCCGGATAATATTTTCCCGACATTCTGCAATATTTGGACACTAATTGTTTCTATTCCGGCTCGGAGACGTGCCGTCATATCAAAAACGTCCTCTGGCTGACCTCCATCGATTTCAAATAACCCCACAAAAAGAAATCTATGGGCGTCAGGTCGGGGGACCTCGCGGGCCATTGAATAGAGCCATCCCGTCCTATCCATCGCCTCGGTAAATACCATCGCACAGCAATACCACGATGTGCCGGCGCTCCATCCTGCTGATACCACATTCGTACCAACATTGGAGTGGGACGTTTTCCAACAATTGGAAATACGTCCCGCAAGAAAACATGATATCCCCGAGCATTTAGTCTATCTGGCAGCAAGTAGGGTCCAATGTATGTTTATCACTCCCTCTCGTGTAAAAGTGTCCTCATCACTCCACAGCACGTAATCCACAAAATTTGGTTCCTCAATGACTTTCTCTAAGAATCAATTACAGAACCTAATTCGATGGCAATGGTCCTCCGGCCGTAGCTTTTACACCCGCGTGTAATGAAAGGGATAAAAGCTTTATTCTTGTAGCACACGATGAACAGTTAGTTGACTTGCACAATCCCGTTCGCCTAGATATTTGCCGCACTGAAGTTTGAGGGTTTTCGTTAACCTCTTCTAATATGCGATCATTGTTCTCCGGAATTCTGGCAAGCCGGTTGCGCCCCGCATCAACTCGTGGGGGGGAAGGGGGGTAACAACTGCCCTGTTTCCCGAAGTTGTAGATCCAGTCTTTAAAATACCTTATGGTCTGGATGCCGCCGTTCGGGAAAACGTGCTGCATACATCCTTGCGGCAACATTTGCCACGCCACCACATTCTCCGAAAATCATGTACATATCTGCATACTCATTGCAGTCCGTACTCCATCCCGCTCACTAGAAAGTCGTAGAAGGACTGGCAATTAAGTCAGTGCGTTCTGTCCTTGGAGAGCACAGTGTATCTACTATACTACGTACCAAACTTAATGATCGCTGACATGGCGGCCAAATATGAGGGCGTGCCCTTCGTCAACTGTAGTAGATTCAACATCGGAAGGCTCTTGGCCTACTTAGAGCAAGTAGCCAATCACGAACGTTTCCCCTTCCATCGCCCCTCTCAACTTTCGTGCGGGAGAGCAGATATCGGTGCGCGTTGCCAGCTCTTGCGGATTTTCGCCTTCATCTGATATACTACGCAATTTCTAATGGCAACGCATCCAGATGTGATCTCTTCGAGAGCAGGAGTGAGACTGGTTTCCTCCCCACTACCTTCCCAGGCCAGGAGTCTTCAGATGTTGGATCGACTATAATCACAGGCATCCGGCGTTGCCGCCTGTTTGGTTTCTACGGTTTCTACTCAGGCGACTCAGGGACCCTTAGTTGGGTAGCATATTTTGGTTGAGGCGGCTGGGTTTATTGTGTGAGAGATGTCTGAGGGAAAATGTGCGAGACGTGTTATTCAGAGTTACGCGCGGAATTTAGTTTTAAGTGTACGAAATTACTTCGAGAGGGAGAAAAGTAATGGTGGACCGTTACTTGCTATTTCGAAGGTTGTAGAAAGATCAGCTGTTGCCCTTAACTTGGGAACGGCTACAGTCAGAAGAATAACCAACGAGAAGTATTCTCAGGAAAACCGTAGTAGAACACACAAAGAAAGTTATCGAGGAGGCTTGGATTAAAGAAGGAATATTGGAAGAGGGAATTCAAGAAATTATAATAGCATTGACCTCAAGTTCGGATTCGAATACTAGCAGTGATGTCAATATTGGCGAAGATATCGTTGGACTGGAAGAATTAGGAGTTTCACCTTTGTAGAAGGTAACTATAAAAATATTAAAAATTATAGAAATTATTTATATCTGTTTCATCCTGTTTAAATACTAAGGAAGGTAGGTATTGATTGAATAATTACTCTTTGTTTAAAAATTAAGTGTAAAATTAGATAATTACTAATATACTGTATTGTTTTGCCATTTACTCATACAAATATCTCTTTTTTTGAACAGCTTCAATTGAACGCTGTCAATCAGTCAACAATTTGTCTCCTGATTTAAATATATCTTAATGTTTTAATAGGTAAGAAGGTGAGGTGAATGATGAGTTATAATTTCCTCTTGACTTCTTATTAATAAGTTAAATTTTCAGTCTATGCTAAGTTGATCAGTTCCTCCATGGTGCCTTTGCCCAAATTTCCAGCTGCTAATTAATTTCCACAAGGTAAGTATATTGGAGTATTACATTACCACACTATTGAATGAGTGTTTTGAAATTCATTATGCTATTCCTCTCTTTTTTGTAGAACCAGTTAATTTCAACCAATGTTCATACTTAAGTTTGATTATAAGTATTAATTCATAAGTTAGAAGTTAAGGCAATGCTAATAATAAAAATAATCTGTAATGATATAACTAAAACCTTCATCAATTAATGAAGACATATTAATTAATTTTATATGGTGAAAAACCTTTCATTTTTAAAAAATATTTTCACTCTTTCCTGCAAGAAAAGTATATGATTCTGTTACATTCCTAAGTTATCTCTTTGGTGCAGTTTTGAATTCTTCTATGGCTTGCTGTAATCCCTACACTTCAAATGTGCATCAATTTATTTGCATGTGTCAGTGCCTACTTAAAATCCCTGTAGTGTGTGTTCATCCATCTATCCCACAGTGCTTTTACTCCCATTTTTAGTGCTATAGTCTTGCCATTTCACGCTCAAATCGTGTGTGCTCCAGCTTATTTGATATTCTTTATAATGGTTTACTTATTCAGTGCCTTTTCTACCAAATGTGGTTCTCCCTATTATCCTTATGAAAGTGTAAATTGTAATTTATTTGTATAGGGTTTTATATTTCATGCTCAAAGCATGTAAGTGCTTCTTCTTCTTTATAAGGACTTAGCTTATTAAAGTTTAAATTGCAATATATTTGTATAGTGGCAGGTTAGTGCCTGTATGTACATGAAAGTGATGGATTTAAATAACTTTAAGGCAAGTGAAGATAAGTGATTATTTCAAAGGTATTTTTGTCTTAACTTTTTTCATTATTATGCATTTCCACTTTATTTTATTACTTACTGTTCATGCTTAGTATATAATTCCATTTCTGTTTATTTTATATCCTAAAATTGCTTCTCTTATTTTTACTTCATCTATTTACAAATAACCTAAATTTTATATGTAGCTACTCTATTTTTAATTCAGTCTGTCTCTCTACCTATCATTATATTTCAATAGTGACATTGATGTGGCTATGATTAATCTAATGTCATGTTTTCTCAGGATAAATTCATTATTAGAATATCTGAAAAAGAGATAATTTTATAACTTTTGCGAAGCCAATAATTTATTTTGAATGATCTGGGATTTGAAATACTTTTCATCCTCATGTAATGACGACAGTAAATGTTTTAACCCAGTTTGTTCATAATAAAATTTTGGTTTTCAAGAAGTTATATTACTTTCTTTTTTTATGAAATTCAGCAACAATAATATGCTGACAAAAACGGTTATTTTATTCTAGTGTTGATCTTACTATTTATGTGCACAAATTAATCGTGTTTATTGTTATGTTTTCTAATCAATGTTTCTCTATATCTTAGGTTTCGCAGTTTTTTCACATTCCTCTTCTTGTGACCGTTTTTCTGCAAATGGGGTTTTTGCCTTACCGGTTTTTCCCTGTAAAAATGTTCAATTTTTTTGCAGTTTTAAATATATTAAGTAATTTTACTACTTTGAATTTCTTTATTATTCCCATATTCATTAAAACGTTTACTCTGAATCACAGTGTATATAATATGTAATGGTTTCTTGTCTTTGGAATAAGTAAAAGTACTTACCCAATGAGAAGCTTTATTTTTATTCTGTTATCCAATTATGATTTCCTAATAATCTGATAATTATTAACTTGCTTTAATGTGTGTAATGTGTGTAATGTTATAATATTAGTAACAATAGAAGTAAGAAAATAGTTGAAATGTTATTCTTCTGTAATCCAACTGCTACTTTAAGAATATTTTGCTCTACTTCTTGATGTGATCTATTAACTATTTGCAATTATATAGAGTTGATTGTTAATAATAAAAATAGATGAAATTATATATTGCGTATTTATTCCTACTCCGCACCCTCTTCCCTTTCATGATGCATATTGTACTACTTGGTTTTTTTTAAATTAATAGTTCTATAAGATTTTGACCTAAACTTTTAGAATGCTGCATCTTTACAGCCTATGGCTAAAATTTCTGTATTTTCGGCAATACGAGATAGGATAAGGGAAATATGGCAGTATTTTCATCTGGCTGAAATGTTACGAGATGGTTCTACGCAGTTCTACCGTTATTTACTTAATAGCTGCTTGAAAGCAGAAACAAATAACTGTGAGAAAGGAACATATGTTGTGGTCACACATGTGGTCCCTTAGAAATCCCACACCATTCTTTTCCCCCGTCCTTCCCTCCTTGTGTTTATTATACTAACTGCTCCGACCTTTGCCATTCGCACACCAAATAGTCTCATCTTCCTGCTTACTTTTTTTCTACGCATTCTCAAAAATGTAAAATATAACATCCTTTTCTCTTATTTGTCATTTAAGCAGAGAATATTCGATATTGTTTAAATGACAATCATATAAAATAGGTACACTATAACGTGGAAAATGTTTTATATCTACTTATGAAAGATAACGTAGGAAGTAATATATCCGTAGTTACTAAGATAATATTACCAAAGGTAAATACTCGTAATTTCATTTTATGTAGCTTTAAATGTTAAAGTTTTCAACATTTTCATAATTTCGTTGATCATGTTCGCCTGTCGCTCCCGTATCTGACCCCACTCCTGCAAAGTCTCTTATCCATCCAGCGTCTCTGCCCACTTGCGAAGCACTATAATTGGTCCACGTTTGTGGACTGATTCGGCAACAACATTCCCTTTCCACACATTTTAACCCCGCCTCCCAGCGATCATTAAGTTTGGTACAGACCATAATGGGTTAACGATAAAATCGATTAAGTGCAAACATAATCATATCTAATACTTCTCCATTTATTCTATGATTAGTGAGCATTTCTTTCTCGTTTTAATATTTATCAATAAAGGCAATACACATTTATGCCATTATTTAGAAAAATTCACGTTAAAAATTATTATGTGAACCTAAAATGAATAAACATAATGCAAAGACCATGAAGTAACAAGATGAAAAAGATAAATAAGTTAAACGGAAGAAACATAATGAATTAAAATCCATTCTAAAGTCACATAGAAAAAAGAATAAAGAGGAGAATCTAAATAGGCAGGGAATAAAATCGGCACTTCCGGGAATCGAACCTGCGACCATCAACACCGAAAAGGAATTCTTTAGCACTTAGCCAAGACGGCGCGAGAGGAATCGCGCGGTAGCAGTGGACTTCCGTCGTACAGCCGACTCATCACAGTACAGCTTTGGCAAATCGCGTAAACTTCGATTACATTTTTCTCGGTTCTAATGAGGCTTTCGAAATTTTTACAAAGAATATTTTGGTCTTCGAATTTGGTAAGGAATCGCGTACTGAGATTCCTCGGTGCGAATTTTGGGACACCCTGTATACACACACACATATATATATTGTGTTTTACGTAAAAAGGCACGCACAAGCAGATATACGAACACAAATGTCGAGTGATTGGATGCTTGTGTATAAATACTACGGTAGAGGAAAGGTAAGTAAGGATATTTAGGACAACTAGGTGTTGAAGGAAACCCAGTGAACACTTACCGGAAGTAGAGCCGCTGGGGTGTTGGAGAGACACATTTGTTGAGGTTAGAGCTTTCGGGATGATCCCTTCGTCAGCACAAGAGAGACACAAATCTATACATATATATATGTGTGTGTGTGTGTTCACACTTAAGTGGTGTATGACGTCAGAAGAGTGTAGAGGAGGAGGAAAGAGGAGAAGGAGGTAAAGTGGGGAGTGTAGAGTTAAGGGGAAGATTTCAGTTTGGTGAGGCGGAGGTCGGGGAATGATTGCAGACGCCGGATATATCGGAGTGTAGTTGGCGCGGAGATGGGAAAAAATTGAAGGTAAGGGGAGAGGGAAGGGAGAGAGAGAGGAATGGAAGGTGAAAACGTAATGACACTGGAAGGAAAATTATAATAAGTAGGTGTCGAAGGGTTGATGAGAGGTAAGGAAAGGAACAGACGAGATTGGAAGGTGGAGGGAGGGGGGAGGTGTGGAGGGAGGGAGGGGAGGGCAGAGTTCGAGGGAAAGAGAGGGCGAGTTTCTGGATAAACAAATGAAGCCCATCCAAGGCGCAACGACTCTTATTCACCAATATTAACAAATAAATAAGAAACTGATACGGCAATTTTCGTTTGGTTTGATAATATCAAAAGTGATTAAGGCACCAAAACCGTAGTGAATCCATAAAAGTTGATTTTTTTCAAGGTATATTTTATCAAAAATTTACTGTCGATAAGGGAGAAAATATGTTGCGATATAAAAACTGTACAGAGATAATGTTTCTTATTGCTGCGAATTATATCAGACAAGCGGGGGTGGGGGGGGATGCGTCTTCGGACAAAAGTACTGTATTGTTTATGTGCACACAAAGTGAAGTAATTTATTGTAAAACATATTCTATAACAACATCAAAATGAAATAAACTTATTTGGAGTGCCTAGTGACATAATATCAGCCGTTACGTAAATGTTCTCAAGTACCCTTTAGCTCCTTATAAATGTACCCGCAGGGCAGGGATGGCAAACACGTGGCACGCGTGCGATTTTACTTGGCACGCGTAAGCTTGTATTTTCTGTATAAAACAATAAGTTTCTTAGAGAAGGAGTAAACTAGTGGCACGCGAAAAAAAAATATTCTGATGGTTCACCCTACTTTCTTGGCACGCTACTCAAAAATCATTTGCCATCCCTGTACTAGGGTACGTGTACCCCACTTTGGGAAACCCTGATCTAGTGCAAGTCAGGATCCTTAACATTTATCCGAATAAAATTCATGCATTGCAACGGTTACTGGAGATAGAAAAGGATAATCACACTAATTGCTGTGAGTTGATCCTCATTATGGATGTGATGTTTTTTTTTACAAACGAAGCATGGTTCCATTTTTATCGTCCTGTTTAATAAAAAAAGCGGCCGTTTATGTTTATGAACAGTCACATACAGTAGACGAAAGTTTATTTCATGCAAAAAAAATGGTGTTTGTGGTACTACATGTCGCAGTATGGTCATAGACCCTTTTTCGTGTAAACGGTATTCACGAATTTCTAATGCAAAATATTAATGGTTTCAAGAGAATTGATTCACAGCAGAGTTTTCTCACTCTTTGGGACCATATTGTTTTCATCCTCCATACATATTCCTTCGTTCAACAAACGCACTTACTCGACAATTCCTCTCTGCCGTCGTCGCATAGCAACAACATGAGTCGATCGTTTGAATTTTTAAAACCAAGCGCTGAATTTTCCTTCTGGATGGTGTGTATGTTATGGATGATACTCTGTTCCAGAGTAATGCAATCTCGACAACATTAAAATTTTAAGGTTTGTAATCACTGTCCTCAATTATTATTGATAGATCCGCAGGGTTCATCTGCTTGATGGTCAGTAGATCACGATTATCCCGTATAATTGAAATTAAAAGGCGTTTAAAGCGCTTCCTAAAATTATCGAACCAGCCATTACTAAATTCATCTTTGTTCTCGCACGCATTTTTCTACGATTTTTGAGCCTTCTCACGAAGGACTGTGCCATAGAGTGCTGTTCCCTTCCGACTCTGGTTCACAATCCACGTGTTCTCTATAGACACTATTTTACTTATCTGATCATCTCCTCCTTGTCATTCTCCTGATGGTTAGACTATCATTACCTTTAGGGTTGCCAGATCAGAAAAACAGAAACAAGCATGAAATTTGAAATCCTATTTAACAAAAAATAACAGACGTCGAAATCATTTAATATAATATGTATTATTGTATTTAAATGTAATTATATTGTTTATCTATAATTATATTAATATAATAAGATTGTTTTAAATTATTTATTAGTGTGGTTGTAGTTATCAAACCAGAAAGAACGGTATGTTGAAGGAACGGCCTATTGATAACTCTAATTACCTGCAGCGATGGCATATATATGCTCTAATGCAGCGTTTCTCAACCGGTGGGTGGGATGCGTCCGTCCCACTGCACTGGTGGTGGGACTTGAAAGCCGTCCAGGTGGGAGAATACATTTTGGCACCCCGATCGGTTACACTTTCTGGCACCTTCTCCTTCATATACCTAGTTAACAGTCTCAGGCGTAACTTGATGGAATTTCTTCTTATTGTCCAAATAAAAAAGATTTACTTCCACAAAAATTGATTTTAAAAAATAAATAAATAAATAAAATTTTGCGGAATTACAAAGTAATTTTCTTTATTTCGACCTTCTCATTTGTGTCTACCGATTATTAACGTGCTACTTATATGCTTGAAAACATAGAAATACATTTATTAGAAAAAGTCGAGGTTTTTCTTTCTATCATGGTGGGACCAGGGTTTCTTGTAAATGTGGGACGCAAGAGGCAAAAGGCTGAGAACCACTGCTCTAATGAACGCCTTCCGAATAGTCCAGATCGCCGATTTATTAACTTATATATACTATATTTTACTATCAGTTGATAGCTACCTGTGATTCTTTAAAAATTTCGGATTGGGAACCGTTCTCTCTTCAGCTGATTTGTTGCAGCGAAAGCGTTAAAAATTACAAATTTCGGGATTTTTCTGATTTAACACGAATGATAGTTCAAATTACATACAAAATTCAACAGAGCTTAAAAGATATGCATAATGTGCTGTTCCGAAAATAGATTCCAATAGAAAATGCTACCTAATTTTCTTTAAACCAACTTATATTCTTTGTTCATACTCATTTCAGCGTTTCAAATGAATGCCACGAAAAGAAAACTTCTGTTGGAAATGACATCTTACACTGACGTAAGAGCTCAATAGATCAGGGCCTAGGAATGTGACACACACCGTGAGAAATGTTTCGAGTATAACACGACGCATATGTTGCGAAGATATTGCGCGAAAATGTATAATATAGAGATGCAATCATGAGAAAGAAAAGGTGGTGTTGGGTTAGAAGAAGAACTGGATGAGAAAGATGGAGAGAGAGAAAGAGGGAGAGAGAGGTAGATGGAGAAATGGAGATAGAGGGAGAGTGTAAGAAGGGTTCAGATGGGAAGCGAGGCCCTCCGTGCGCTATGGTCCAACAGAGAAAATGACCGTTTTGAGTGGCTTCCAGAATGAGAGAGCGGGAATCGAGAATGCGGTGAGAGGGAGGGGGAGAGAATGGAGGGAGGGAGAGAGAAGGGAGTGGGGAGGCGGCCAAGCGGATAGGGCAGTTCCGATGTGTGAGACGGTTGTTATGGGTGGGAATGGTGTTGAGAGGGCGTGTTGGTGTCGGACGTGGGTGGGAATAAGTGGGAACGCGGAAGAGGTAATCACGGAGGAGCGGAATGGCACGGCAGAAGAAGAGGCCGTGAGGGATATTTTGAAATCGAAAAAAATGAACAGCGTGTGGAAGGACTTCTCTCGACAACATGAAGTCACCTGCACTGCACTTTTCCTCACTTTTGAACTCGCTTTGGAATGGTGAGATAGTTTTAATAGACCTCGTTCGCTCATATCCATCGATTATGCTCTTCTGTCAAAAGTTCCTACTTTTTTCCTACCTACTGTCGGAAATTAAAATTATCCAAATAATTATTGTAAAAATAAAAGCATCTTATTTTTATAGAAGTGTTGCGGTATGTTCCATGGGCCGTGTCATTTGAACTCTTTATAACCATATCGACAAAAATATTTTTCACGCCCCTAAACATCGTAAATCAAATTGCATGTATTATTTTTTGAAGGATGTCTCGAAAAACAAGAGTATACTTGTTACGTGAATGCAAAATGGCGTACTTCTTACGAGTCATATATACACCACAAAGCATATATTTAATTTAAATTTTTCCCCACGTTTTTATCGATAATTAAATGGAATTTCAATTAGAGATTTGTATAGAAGTCTAAAGCTATTTTGCTTGATAATCTAGTTTGACAAGTTAACGTAGGTGTGGCCACGTAAATGACTACTGTATATTAAATTCTGAATCTGTCTCCTATGGAAAGTTTGATGAAGTCTTATTCGAGGCTATACTCTTCGCTAAAATGGATCATTAATCAATATTTGAAAAGTTTATGTACCCAATAATTCTTTGTTGGAAGCAGGCGCAATAATCTATTGTTTTAAGAAGCACCTATGAGAATACAGCTTTCTTAAAAATAAAATATTTTGTTCTAATTGAAAAAGTACGAGTTACAGAAAAATAAAACAGCATAAATCGGAATGAAAGAATAGATCCGCATCCGCGTGCGATTAACCGCCAGCAGAAACTAGAGTCTGCAGACATGAGGAGAACTCGGGGTCACCGATTAAATAGGCAACGAAGCGAGATCATTACGTGGAGCATTAAGCTGATAAGAAATTTAGCACAACTTTCAGAGGTCTGTTATGTTATGCCAGTGCTTTCACGTTCGACGGAAACGGATGAGTTCCATCCGAAGAAAGGAAAGTGGAATTGGAAAGGGGAGTGAGTAGAGTGAGCGAGAGGGGGTTTATTTTATGTTCCTCGGTGACCATAGGAACCCTCCGAGGTGTCCACGCGAAGACAGCGTTCGTTGTCGGAAGAGGAGAAATGATCGGGAGAGAGGGGGGAAAGGAGAGATTGGGAAGGGAGAGCGGTTAGGCGGAGCGGAGTTCTTTACAAGAGTTTCCACTTTGGATTTACGTGCGTTCGACGTCACTCTCTCTCCTTCAATATCTCCCCTCTCTCTTCTCCTCTCAACCCCGATCCTCGCTCTGAAGAAATATTCTCTCACACATTAGAGTACCATTCCTTCGAGCATCAGCTTCCCCTTCCTCATTCTCCGCTCCCTCCCCCACGCCTCCGCCACTCCCTCCCCCTCGCCTCCGCCACTCCCTCCCCCTCGCCTCCGCCACTCCCTCCCCCACGCCTCCGCCACTCCCTCCCCCTCGCCTCCGCCACTCCCTCCCCCTCGCCTCCGCCACTCCCTCCCCCACGCCTCCGCCACTCCCTCCCTATTCTTGCAATGTTTACACGTTAGGCGGTAGAATTTTTCAGAAATACGCATTCTTTCTCGAAATTTTGCGGGTTTTTCGTAATTCCGGGCGTTGCCAAGGAGAGTCATTGTTGCCTCCGATTCATTTAAGGCCAATTAAACCTTCAAATAGACGAAAGAAAAGCGTTATTGTTATCTCCTCTCCACTGATAATCTAAATAAACTCTCGCCGTTATAGTAGGTCCTGTAAGAAGTTAAAAGCGGTCTTTGATAGACACTTGAAGGAAAGCAACTGTTTGTGAGTTCGTCTATAAGGGTGCAACGATAATCATTGAAACTAATGTAAGGTAGAATTAAAAATTTTTCCCCTTTGAATATACCGCGATATTAAACTAGCATTGAGAAACTCTGTGACATTGTGATCACATAATTGCCAGAGAAAGGAAGAGGAGCCAGAGATCAAAGGAAGAGTATTGTAGGAAAGAGAGAGAAAGAGATGCGGAAGATTATAAGATTTCCCGTGCAGATGAGGAGCGGAGAGTACAAGAAAGACAAACAAATAGGGAAACACGTCAAATGAATAAGGAACCAAGAAGATCTAACCTATGGCCGAACTATTTAGACTATTTGCAAGCGAGCTGCAACGGGCTGCTAGTATATATACATATACACATAAAGGTGGCAACAAGGTGTTGGAGGAAGCCCAGTGGACACTTACCTAGATTGGAGAGCCGCTGGGGGTGCTGAGGAGACACGAAAAACACAAAAACAACACAAATATGGAGCTTTCGGGCTGACGCCCTTCTTAAGCGACGGAGAGACGTACACACACACACACACACACAAAAAAAAAAATATATATATATATATATATATATATATATATATATATATATATATATTTATTTATTTATATTTATATTTGGAATTCAAAGGTTTATTCCTTATTAAAAATCTTTATAATTAATCTACCTCGGTACGATAGGCCACAAACAAAATCAACTGAAAAATGTTCTCTGTATTTAAGCCTTTAGAAAATAATATAAAATCAGATATTAATAAACTGATCGCTATTTAAATGCTCTCCATTAGCGTCATTCCTTAAGTGGTAAAGATTATTAATATGGTACATTACCATTAGTATCTTGCTCAAAGGTGAACTTTTGAAAAGCGGAGCCTCTGAATGTCTGGTACTCACCTGGAAGTAAAAAATAAGTGATTATTAACAAGAATACATACAAATGAAAAACATTGTTTTATGGCAAGAATTTTATTATCTTAAAGAGGCAGATTTGAAATAAATTTTCAGTATTTTACGGCGCTATACAACAAACAGCTTGGAAAGATGAGCGAGAATATTTTTAAAAACTCCAAGTAATTTTCATGTTAAGTATATGTTTCACCAAATTAGAACGAAGAATTTTTTATACTAGTTAAAATAAATTTAAATTTATCAGCGCCGGTATGAAGCACAGGTATATAATTTCTGCGACTTGAGGCCAGAATTCGCTTTTCAAATTTTCATCCAGTTTTCAAGTCCTCTTAATTTGATATAACCCCTATAAGCATATTGAAAAATTAGAAGTTAATGTTTTCACAAATTTTCATGCTAAAATAATGTTAGCATCTTCAATTATAAATGTAATCATAAACATTTTGTAACCTGTGAAATAGTTATTACAATTAGATTCGATTTATTTTTTAAAGATTGATTGATTGGATAAAACGAGAATGTGATCATGTTACTAGTTGATTGGTATAGTTTTACGAGCCTCCTAATCTATTCTATCAATCAGTTTCCGTATAATAAGAACTGTTTGGGTGGGTTTAAAGAGGAAAGTTAACATCTTTTTAAATACAAATAAAACATTTTCTCCTATAGGTACAATTGCACGGTATTTAAACCGTATACGAGGTATCTTGTAAGGGTTGGGCATTTTGGAAGGGAAAAATTGTGAAAAGTTTGTCTAAATAAGCAAGTAAATGCAGTTGTTAAAAAGTATATTATCCATAAATAATTTTCAGAAAATTATCATTGGTTTGTATTATTTCAAAGAAAAACTATAATAAAAGCTACAATAATAATAAACAATGAAAATAAATTTAATAGTCGCTTTACATTTGTATGCACTTCAACTCTTACGTTTGTGTGCTGATCCATTTTTACTTTCTCCATACGTAGTAATGGGAAAGTATTGTATTCACGAAAAAAAATCGATGTCTGTGTGTGTGTAGATGGATAGATGTATGTGATTGTGGGCGCTGTAACTCAAAAAGTACTTGTCATATTAATACCAAATTTCATATATAACACTTGAGCAAGAGCACAAAGAACTGATTAGTTTTTGGACAATACCGGTTAACCGGAAGTCGAGGTTTATTCGAAACATGATTCGGTTTTTGCGATATTTCTCCGATAATGCATCATTATTCTATACATTGATCATTTAAAAAATATGGAAAATATAATTTCCTACATCTTTTATTTCAAACAATTTTCTATAGCAGTTATTGTTTAGGAATTATTTATAAATAATCGGTGTTTTCGGTTTCCGTCAAATATCTCCTTAAAAACGTCGTTATTTGTAATCTTCTTAAGGACCAAAGTTATAGAGAATGATATTTCATCCAAGTTTCGTTTGAAATAAATTTTCGTAGAGCCATCCATTTCGGAGATATTTTGCTTATTCGTAAATTTCCAGTATACAGCGCCACCACCATGTAGGAGTGAATTCTGTATACATATTCAAAATATAATTTGCGGCAATAAGGACGACTGTATTACTTTACTATACGAAATAATAATTTTGCCTTATAATGCTATTCATAATAAGTTAAATATCTATACCCCAAATATGGAGGAAATCATGTGTTGTACACATCAGATTTTTTCTTCTTTATGTCATACACAGTGGAACTATCAATGCCATATTCTTCGCAGTCTCTTCACTGAATTACCTTTTTCATATTTTCTTAGTAATTCCACTTTTTTCTATCGTGAGAATATTCTGTTTACTTATGGGTCTTCTTGTTTTGTAGCCATATCAAAATAAAATATAACAAAAGTACTAATTGCATTAACAAAATACAATTGCCATCGCCACGAATCTAAACTTGGTTCTAATGAGATAAACAAAACAATAAAAATATATGTGTACATAATTTAAAGTAATTTCTAAGGTATTAGGATTTTTTACATTTAACTTTAAAAAATCTAATGTGGCCAACACATGACTTTCTCCATATTTACGGTATAGATATTTAAATAATGATGAATAGCATCAAAAGGTAAATTATTATTTCGTATTGTAAAAAATACAGTCGTTCTTATTGCCGTCAATTATATTTTGTATATGTTTACAGAATTCACCGCTAGATGGTGGTGCTGTATGCAAAAGATCTGATGTGGCCAACACATGACTTTCTCCATATTTGCGGTATAGATATGAAAATAAGGCAAAATTATTATTTCGTGTCGTAAAATAATACAGTTGTCCTTATTGCCGTAAATTATATTGTGAACATGTTTATAGAATTTACCGCTACATGTTGGTGGCGCTGTATACTGGTATTAAGTAAAAGCAAAATATCTCCGAAATGGATGGTTCTACGACAATTTGTTTCATACAAAACTTGGAAGAAATATTATTCTCTACAACATTCGTCCTTAAGAAGATTACCAATAACGACCATGGAAGAATAATAGGAAGCGCAGCTCCCATAAGGACAATGGTAATACGTTGACGGCAGAGCGATCTAGCGGTCAATACGAACTGAAGCGCGCCTAATTTAAACTCAAGTGGCAGACTAGGTTTTGGCGGTACATTTGAATTAAGAAGCTAGATGACGTATTTAACATAAGTTTAGGACTAAAATTAAAACAAAACAACTGGGTACAAGATTTTTTATTTACTCACGTAAAGAATAAGAATACAACATTTATAAAAACACAACATTCTTTTCCGGATAGAAATACATTCATAAATAACAATAATATTTGTTCCGGCGACTCGTTGGTAAAGGCAAGTGGACAGTATAAATTAATAAATGGTAAAATTTTCTAAAACTTACCAAGATGGTTTGGTGTTGAGTGAGCTTTGGGAGAATGTAAAACATCCTCAGAATCCCTCGGCTCATCTACAAGAATTAGAATACGATAGGATTAAGTTAACGAAATAAAATCGATGTTTCACTGTATACCATGTATAATACTCAAACTTGTTTTCATACCTTCAAATACAATAGGAACGGCATTCGCTTTTAGGAGAGGCCGAGGGAATCTGCTGCGGAAATCATGATCTGTAAAATGATCACTGCAGACCCTATACTTCTTCATACAGTTGATATCCGCAGACATTAAATCCTCCCTCAGGCAAAATTTTGCCCTAAATTATAAAGTAGAAATGGGCATCAAGACTAATAACAAAAACACGTAATTCTCAACTTAACACAAGTATTCCGTTTTATGCGGTATCTCTTCTTTAAGCTCACCTCGAAATATCCTTCGGAAATCCGAAATCTTCTTGTCTACCCTGCAACCGTTAAAATTGTTGCACCAATATGCTGCACAATAAGCATTCCGTTCCATTTCAACAATTAGAAAAACACGACGCTGGAAAACCCCACCACTTTCCCGTGCGATTTCCAACGAACTGGTTTGAACAGTTTGAATCATGGAAGAATAATTAATTATTATTATTAATTATTATTAGTAATAATTAATTATTTCTTCCATGGTTTGAATAATGAGTGTGGAATGGGTATTTTTAGACCCACATTGACCGATAGGATCGCTGCAGGCGTTGCCATCAGAGGCATCTATAGGTATTCGGGAAAAGATCGGAGCTGCACTTCCTATTATTTCTTCCATGTAACGACGTTTTGAAGGAGATATTTGACGGAAAGCGAAAAAACCGATTATTTGTAAGTAATTCCTAAACAATAACTGCTATGGAAAATTGTTCCAAATGAAAGTTGTAGGAAATTACATTCTCTATAATCTTTGTTACTTTCTCCATACGTAGTAATGGGAAAGTATTGTATTCATGAAAAAAATCGACTTCGAGATTTCAACGGAAATACATGTTTTGAGGTCCCTAGAACAGGTTTAGACTATTTTCGGAATGATGTCTGTGTGTGTGTATGTTAGTGTGGGCGCTCTAACTCAAAAAGTACGTGCCATATCGTTACCAAACTTCATATATAACACTTTAACATGAGCATAAAGAACTAATTAGTTTTTCGACAAAAACGGGAAGTCGAGGTTTATTCGAAACCCGATTCGGTTTTTGTGATATTTCTTCGTTAAAATATCATTATTGTATTTACAATTCTATACGAAAGGTATAGAGAATGTAATTTCCTACAACTTTCATTTGGAACAATTTTCTATTGTAGTTATTGTTTAGGAGTTATTTATAAATAACCGGTTTTTCGGTTTTCTCCTTAAAAACATCGTTATTGGTAATCTTCGTGAGGACCAAAGTTGTAGAGAGTAATATTTCTTCCAAGTTTTGTTTGAAACAAATTTTCGTAGAACCATCCATTTCGGAGATACTTTGCTTTTTCTTAGTTTGTCGTATACAGCGGTACGACCATGTAGCTGTGGATTATGTAAACATTCACAATTTACGTAATTTACGGCAAAAGGATGACTGTATGTTTTAACGATACGAAATAATAATTTTGCCTTATAATGCTATTCATAAAAAGAATTTAAATATCTATACCCCAAATATGGAGAAAGTCGTGTTGGCCACATCAGATTTTATAGAATTATATATACAATAATGATGTTTTAACGGAGAAATATCGCAATAACCGAATCGTGTTTGGAATAAACCTCGACTTCCGGTTAACCGGTATTGTCCAAAAACTAATCAGTTCTTTGTGTTCTTGCTCAAGTGTTATATATGAAATTTGGTATTAATATGACAAGTACTTTTTGAGTTACAGCTCCCACAATCACATACATCTATCCATCTACACACACACACAGACATCGATTTTTTTCGTGAATACAATACTTTCCCATTACTACGTATGGAGAAAGTAAAAATTGTCGAGTTTTCGAGAATGCCGGGTTTTTGGATGGTTGACCGTCTGGGAACACCGGGTGCCGTTGTCATTTTTGCAAAATTTTCCCTCGTGTTTTGCGGATTCTGTCGGAACGATTGCTATTTTTCCAACTTACATCATTTCCATTTTCTTTCCTCGAGTGCATTTTGTCGAGCTGGATTCGAAAATCGTATATTCGATATAAAAAATCGACCTATATTTAATACTGGCAATTTTATATTCTTTTAAATAAAAATTATGGTTATCAAACTTTTCTGGTGACGTTTAAACGTTAAAAATAATAGGTAATAAGCTCCGTTGAAACCAGTTATTTGGCCCACCGTGAACCGAAATTTTTAATGTGTAAATAAAAAGGTTGCACACAGTGGCGTAGCTAGGCATGGGCGGGTCCTCCGGCTAAATTTTTTCCGGGATCCACTGTAAGTGGACTTTTTCCGTAGTATCAGGAGAGAAATTCGACCAAATTTAAAATGCATTATTCGTTTTTTGGACCAGCTCAAATGTTTGTTATACTGCGTTTCCAGAGATCGTACGGGTGAGGCGTGTCTACGGTTAGACTTGTAGGGTGAGGGGGAGAAAGTGTCAGCCAATAAGAGGTCTTAAATTTCCCACGCCTTTCAAAAATTCTTGACGAGCGCTGTTGACACGATTGCTCTCAGAACTTCACTCGTCCACAGCTGCTGTTGAAATGAGCGAAATTCGAAATGTGGCAACATTGGGTCGTAGCTTAAGCGAAATAACCCGAATGCGGACGGAATACTGCGAATCCGACCCGTACGACTTCGGGAAACGCACTATAGTCGACCTGATTGACCCTCACAATAATGAAAACATAATGTAGATGAAATAATTATTATCGTTGATCGCTAACGAGAGAACCGACTTCCATCACCACGAATACAAAATCTCAAACTGAGTTAGCTATGGCAAAGCAGTATTGTGTTATGGGAAGTCGACCAATCACCAGACGAAAATCCAGTGTTCAGAGCAGGCCATGAAAATCGCGGGGCTCGGTGCAAACTGCGCGCACGCGTTAAAAATTTTTAATAGTAAATTTCAATAGCTAAAGAAATCTTTTTCACTATGACCCATCGATATTTTTCAGATTTTATTTAAATGCGTGTACTTTTATAAGTACGACAAATGTTTTCATAGGAAGCGCTGGGCACGGTGCAGTTGCAGTTATTGTAAGGTTTGTGATCTGCGCGGCAGCACTTTGAAAGGGCGAGACCAGACACGTTCGGCCCGCAATGGGCCCTCCTTCCCTCTGGGCCCCACGCAGTTGCGTGTTTTGCGTACCGCTTAATCCGGCCCTGCGTATAGGTACATATATAATTTCTTTCTAATACTCAATTGCACGAAACGCCTCCATTTGTGATACGCTGTACACTTTCCTAACTTGTTTAACTGTTGCTGTCGTCATATTCAGAGGCGAATGTCACAAACATTATTAGTCTCAAAAGTTGAAAATTAATGCAGCACTGTAGTAGCTACAACTAATGAAACTGTTAAGGGGTTAAATATATTTTATACAGTTTATGCTTTATGTATTTTTGAGGCGTCTTTCGCAAATATTTGGCATGCTCGCATTCAACTCTTTACGAAACTTCCACCATGTGTTCTTAACCGGATTATAATTGATTTTAATTCCTTCTTTTCTTACACAAAAATTATATTAAATACATACCTAAGAGAAAATTTGCTCAGCGTGAAAATTCGGGATGAATTTGGAAACAAACTTAACGTCCCAAAAAAGAGCGGAATGCACTCTTGATATTATCCTCAAGAGGGTATGAAGGTGGGTTGGATACCCCTTGGGAAGACCACAGAAATTCGGTTGGAGGGAGCGGAGGGGAGAGGGGCGTGGAGGAGAGGGGAGGTGGATGAGATACGGGAAAGCACATAACTGACCTTCCCCTTCAGTCGTAAAAATGCAGTAAAAAGAACGTTTCTTGGCCAGAGCCCCTTCTCCAATCATCTGACCACTCTTTACTTTTCCATCCTCTCAGGGCTACCGCGCTAAGCTCCCAGACACCTTTCAAGACCACTTCTCAACTCCTCCCTATTTCTTCCTCTTTTCATCCTGTCCTCTCTCTCTCTCTCTGTCTCTCTTATCGCTCCATTTTCTTTTTTCCTTCTCCATCTCTCTCCCATCCAATCCTCCTCTTTCGCCTATCTTTGATCTACATAGCAGTCAGGACTGAGGGATTTGTGACATCCACTAAATAAACTGTCATCGAAAAGACGTTTTTGTTTGCAATATGATCAACAGAAGTATTAAAGGTCCCATCCAAACAAATAAACTGCATTTAAGGCAGATTTTCTCTAAAAAGATGAACTCGTGTTTTCAGTGCAAGGAATTATTTCATCCGAAGTGTAATAAATGCAAAAATGAATGCAATTATTTTAAAGGTAGCGGATATTATGAATTGTCGTATAACTAAGCCAGTGGCCATTAAAACTTTTGTAATCTCTGTTAAAGGCTTTAAAAGTTCCATTTTCAATGAGAATCATTTCTTGAAATTTCGCAGTAATGTATATCTTGCTATTTATAGCAATTAAGTTACAATTAACGAGAAAATAAGATCACACATGATTCCGACTAATTAATTCGCAGATGCTTTTGGATGTTGCTAGTCGTTAGGCGTTTCAAAGACTAGCATAGTTTGAATTAGGTGTGGCGTAGAGCCAAATAAAAATTTGTAATACCAAGGAAGTTATAATTCTATTTGAGGAGTCATTTAATGTTATTAATCCGATAAAGAGCGAAAGAGCTTTGAATTCGCGGACAGCGTATGCGTTCATCTTCCTTTTTACTTTCTCCATACGTAGTATAGGGAAAGTATTGTGATCACGAAAAAAATCGACTTTGAGATTTCAACGGAAATACACGTTTTGAGGTCTCTAGAACACGTTTACACTATTTTCGAAATGATGTCTGTGTGTGCGGATGGATGGATGGATGGAGGTGATTGTGGGGGCTCTAACTCAAAAAGTACGTCTCATATTAATACCAAATTTTATATATAACACTTTAGCATGAGCACAATAAACTGATTAGTTTTTTAACAATACCGGTTAGCCGGAAGTCGAGGTTTATTCGAAACCCGATTCGGTTTTTGCGATATTTCTTCGATAATACGTCATTGATCATTACAAAAAATATAGAAAATATAATTTCCTACATCTTTTATTTCAAACAATTTTCCATAGCAGTTATTGTTTAGGAATTATTTATAAATAATCGGTGTTTTCGGTTTCCGTCAAATATCTCCTTAAAAACATCGTTATTGGTAATCTTCGTAAGGGCCAAAGTTGTAGAGAATAATATTTCTTCCAAGTTTTGTTTGAAACAAATTTTCGTAGAACCATCCATTTCGGAGATATTTCGCTTATTCGTAAATTTCCAGTATACAGCGCCACCACCATGTAGCAGTGAATTCTGTAAACATATTCAAAATATAATTTACGACAATAAGGACGACTGTATTATTTTACGATACGAAATAATAATTTTGCCTTATAACGCTATTCATAATAATTTAAATATCTCTACCCCAAATATGGAGAAAGTCATGTGTTGGCCACATCAGATTTTTTTACTGAAGTATCTCCTATTTTACATCTTCCCAAAAAATCTTTCAATAGTAGCTATTCGATCTCTACAGAATGAACCTCCGGCCTAACAGGAGACTCACGCACAGGCATCGCCCATCAATGGCACGAACAAGTAGGAATTTTGAATCGAGTAGTCTAGTTTGAATCCGAGAAACTATAGATCGTAACATTCAACTGAGATAAAATCTTTTTAATGCTCGATACCCAAAAAATGACTCCATTTTACTCTTATTTAATGTTTAAATTGCAGCTATGCGGTAAAATAATTTAATTATGTTAATAGTTGTCTTTATGCATGCATACGTATTTTGCGTGATTTTAAAATTATAGATTAATTGTATTTAATTTTAAGAGCTCGAGAAAATAATGTGAACGTAGTCGAATATTCGTGCCTGCATCATCTACAGCTGCTCAAAAATGCAGCAAAGTTGATTATCCGAAATCGCTCAAATATTACACATTATTATATTTATTTTCTCGCATTTGGTATAGAGAACGTGAACAATTAAGATGCTCAGTAACAATTCAAAGTTGAGAGAAACTTAACTTTATAAAAAGTAATGATTAGCCCCCCGAAAGAGGATTAAAGGAAGAATTATCATGGAGGAATCTTAAAAGGACATCAAGAAAACGTTCTCCGCTTTTATGAGAGAGGAATGTGATGAAGAGAGAGAGAGAGGTATAAAGGAGCAAAAGGGATATGGGAAGAGTTAGCGTGGGGTGGCCGCCCATTCCACTGCCATACTCATTAATGGCGCTTCTTCTATCCCCATTACGCCACTCTCATTCTTTCCTTAATTCCCTCCTCCTTCCCTCTCCCTCGTCGCCATTACTGCGTCGATTATTCGTGGAGTGGTCGGGAGAGAGAGAGAGAGGAGAGGAGGAGGAGGAGGGTGCCTCCATCCGTGACCAATCTCACCTCCCTTCCTCGTTTCGAGGTAAATTGAGAATAGGGGAAGGGATGTGTAACGAGAAAATGAAGGCCTATAGGGAATATAAGAAAGCCCAATGCGAGATTAAAGCGATTTCCTAGTTTGGCCGCAACATACGGCCCAAGACGAACGACGAGTGTATCTTTTATTTTTCCCCAAGCGGTTTTTCCTTTTTATATCCGCCTTGCATTGAAAAATTTGCCGTCTCTCTATATATATATATACATATATATTGGGCAACTAGTTGTGTCTCTCCTGTGCTGACAAAGGGATCATCCCGAAAGCTCTAACCTCTACAAATGTGTCTCTCCAACACCCCAGCGGCTCTACTTCACTGGGTTTCCTTCAACACCTAGTTGTCCTAAATATCCTCATTTACCTTTCCTCTTCCGTAGTATTTATATATATATATATATATATATATATATATATATATATATATATATATATATATATATATATAATCTTTCTCTCTCTCTAATATTTTCCTATTTTCATTATTGCCACAAGCGGAGAATATGAATCTCTTTTAGTTTAAATTTACGTCCTGAATAACGAGTGAGTTATATTCAACGAGGCAAATCTCCACAGGAGGGCGTTAAAAACCGCGACGCAAATCCATTGCAAGAGAGGGTATTATTTTATGCATACAACAAAATGGTTTAATTCGAATATAGTGGCTTTTGGTTAACAGGCTCAAGTTACATTAACAAAAGAAGTTAAAATAATACTTTGATCGGAACAGCGACCTTAATAAGGGTAAGCAGGCATTCTGACTGTTGAGACCCAACATCTGGAGAAACGGTTATTTTTAGTACCTTGATATCTATATAGTTAAAACGTTTCTGGGGTGAATTAAGTCAGTTGATATTTATTGCGGTATCAGAAATTATTAAAGATAAGCACAACATTTTTTCTTGATAAATGATAAATGGGAATCACAGAAAACTATAAACTCAAGGAAAATGCTAGCAGATAAATATAATAAAATTAACCCCTTAAATTAATTTTCTGTAACATTAGTCTTAAATATTCTTGATTTAAAGTTATATACTACATACATAAATATACATAATGACGAAATAATAGTTCATAAGATCCCTAAGCGGTCGGCATAAGATGGAATTTGGGAATAATTTGAAATCACGAAAAACTGAAATGATTAGGAATCGAACCCAGGTCCTATACTTGCTGGGCAGATGTTCTTCCATAGTGCAAGATTAATTCTCCCGTTTCTTCTAACAAAGGAAATCTTATCACTTTGTCCTATTGGTCCCAAATTATAAGCAAACATCCACATTCCGAAAAGGCATAATTAGTCTGTCGTCACAGTTCAGCGGTAGAATACCCTCTCGGCAAGTTAATGACCCGGGTTCGAATCTCAGTCATCGAGGAATTTTTCTCCTCGCTTAAAATTATTTCCAATGTATAATTAAAATAAACTTATTATCGAGGATTGTGTCTGTTCCGTAAAACTATTAATAATAAAAAATAACCTGACTCCGCTTTCATTTTGACATAGATTCACAAGTATAGTGCTAAGAGGCCTTCGAATATAGAAAATAAGGGGGAGCAGAGAATTTCTGTGAAAATGGAAATCCGCAAATAGCAAACGTATTATCCTTAGTGAGTGGTGTCTCCCACCGCAGAATAAGGATCAAGAAAGCATAAGCAGGATCCAAACTATATTGTTCCTTAATTAAGCGCTAAAAAGCGCTACTAGATGATATCCATTGAAAATCGGTGTATTATGGATTATATGCTTCAGAAGAAATCTCTTTGAAATGAATGCATTATATATATAGTTAGTAAAAGCAAAGTTTCAATAATATTCGCGGACTAAAAATTTCGTAAAATTTGAAACGCATGAAACATTTACATCAAGAAGAGTGAAAATCTTATTAATTTAAACCGATGAGTACACATTTACATTACTCTAAAACGATGAAATGTTATGAGTTTGCGATATTGCGAAATATAATACAAATTTTAAGGGAGATAGAGAAATGGAAGATGAGAAAAGAAAGAAATAGGTAAACAAGAAACTAGGACGGCAAAAGAGCAAGGGCTTTAGAGGCAAAGAGGTCACGTTGATAATTAAAGGGAAGAGTTGAAAGAGAGAAAGAGATAGAATAAAAAGAAGAGTAGTGAGCATGAACACCACAGAAAGATCCGAAGAGGAAAAGGTAGAGGACGCAAAAGGGAATAGACAGACGGACAGGCGAAAGGAAAGAGTAAAGGAGAGGGGGAGAGAAGAGAAGAGAGGAAAAAGGGAAGAGCGAGGCAGATAGAGAAAGAGAGGGAGAGAGGGTGTGCGCGTGAGGCCTTAAAAAAGGGTGGTGCGGAGAGAGTTATTAGGCAAACGTGTGGCCAAACGGGTCGTAAAGAGAAGAGTGGAATAGAGGAGGGGGAGGGGGAAGAGGGGGGAAGAGGGATGATGTAGGGAGTGGAATGGAGCCAAGGGGGGAAAAAGGAGAGCTGATGCCGTCGCCATTTTAGACTTTTTTCAAAGGCAAAATGGTGCCAGGGAGGTGAACGGTGGACCATCGAAGCGTGTGTGTGCCTGCGTGCGTGTGTTTTCAGTATTTTTCTCCTTCTCTATCTTCACATTAATTAAAAATATTTTAAATCTCAATTCTAGAAACGGCCATAGGGATCGCGCAGTAATGAAGTAGATCGAATGTTTGGTGCTACTTCGGTTGTTGGTGGTGCGCGTATAATATGATCAGTCGGTTTTTTTGGCACGATAGCAAATTTATACAAGCTTCTCCGGCAGAGGTTCCCAAACTGTGGTTCGCGAACCATCTGGGGGTTTCCAAAAAATTATTCGGAAAAAAATTTTTTTAAAAATATTTTCAAAAAAATTGCCCAAATGAATTTTTCAAAAATAAATTCCAAAAATTTTTAACTAAAAAGTTAACAAAAATTTACCAAAAAATTATTCCAAAACAATTTACAAAATAATTTTTCCCGTCTTTTTTGAAACCTTAGTTTTGTAATTTTTTACAGTTTACACTGGAAAATTTTTGAAAAACATTTTTTTCGGATAATTATTTTGAAAGTATTTATATTGCAAATTTTTTTCAAAAACTATTTTTGAAAACTTTTTTCCATTAATTTTTTGGAAATGTTTTCACAAATTAAACCGAACAACTCGTGAACTACCGCTTTAATGATAGTGGAAGTTTACATGATAAAAGTACATTAAAAATTTAATTTAATTTTCATGACATCGCTCCTACAACACCTTCTTTGGTTAATTATTTATTGCTAGCAGAAGTGCCCGTTGAATTTCAACGGATTTAGTGAATCTAAAACTTCGACAGCGTAACATGTAAATATCGCAAGAATAAGATAGCACACAGCTATAAAAAACATTCATACACACACGCGCGCGCGCACACACAAACACGCACGCACGCCCGCACACACACACACACACACACACTTTATCTTTAGATATTTATAGTGTTTGTATGTATGTACGTTTTTAAATAACTCAGCAATTACAGCACGTAGAAACGAGGAATGTGTCATTTTAATCGCAATAAAGATTTAAGTAGTGTAGTCAGGATTTTTTACCGATTTGATTACCCTTTCTAATATTTTAAATATTTTATTTTCTCATTTTCTCCATTTGAATAACATAGGGACGAGTGCAGCTTATTTTTCATTTGAATTTTTAAATTACTTAGAAACATGGTACGAACTCGAGACGTGGATGGTTCTATGCAGGAAAGAATTGAAGACGGAAGATATCGTCACCAATATCGTCGCATAGGTATATGATTTTACCCTGCGGGTAACGTAGGCCAGGGGTCGCTAGCCTTTTCTTGGTGGCGGGCTACTTTTGGTATAATTGAAGGGTCGCGGGCGCCAAAAAAATGCATTTACTAAGAATTATTATATTTAAAGATATAAATTTGAAATGATAATATATGCTGTGTCATATTATTATATAATTTAACTTATTTAAAAGATAATGTGATACTCGGCAGTTCAGTTATCGAATGAAAATCTGGATTCGCCGGTGAAAAAAGTAGGAAAGAGAAAAACATTTGTGTGTCGGCTGGGAATTGAATGGAAGATATCGGTTTATGTTTGCACAAAAGAAAAAAATGTTCGGTAGAAGGTGCGGAGGGGCATCGGACACTTTTGGTGGAGTGCGGGAATTTACATATCTACTTCTGCTGACTGTAATGGCCTTTCTTGAGAGAAAAGCCGTGGTCTGTTAGGGCCCTTTCACACCATGGTCGCGCCACCAATAGTCAAAGGCAACACAGACGCCGCCAAATCCGTAAATTCCAAAATGGACGTTGAAGAGGCAGCTGCTGGGTGTTTTGGAAAAAGCATTGACGTCTATTTTTAAAGAAATCTTATTTTTACAAGAAACTCGTGTATCCGTCTCCTGCGCCCATTTATAGTGAAATTCATTTATTACCTTAAATCTATTAAATTTTAATGTTCTATATTGAAACGAGAGGTTCAATTGTAGGAGCGAATATTTACTCAATATGATTAACATAGATATGAGTATAGAACATTAATCATTTTAATTTTTAAAATATGTAATTCGAGACTTGAAACAAGAAACGCCTATAAGAACGTAATTTTACTTTCCTGTGGTATTTCTTACTTTCTCCATACGTAGTAATGGGAAAGTATTGTGAACACGAAAAAATCGACTTCGAGATTTCAACGGAAATACACGTTTTGAGGTCCCTAGAACACGTTTAGACTATTTTCGGAATGATGTCTGTGTTTGTGTGTGTGCCTGTGTGTGTATGTGATTGTGGGCGCTCTAACTCAAAAAGTACTTGCCATATCGTTACCAAATTTCATATATAACACTTTAGGATTAGCACAAAGAACTGATTAGTTTTTGGACAATAACGGTTAAGCGGCAGTCCAGGTTTATTCGAAACACTATTCGGTTTTTGCGATATTTCTCCGTTAAAACGTCATTATTTATATACAACTTTTATTTGGAACAATTTTACACAGCAGTTATTGTTTAGGAATTATTTGTATTTTTTTTCGGTTTCCGTAAAATATCTCCTTAAAAACGTCGTTATTGGTAATCTTCGTAAGGTAAGTTGTAGAGAATAATATTTCTTCCAAGTTTTGAAACAAATTTTCGTAGAACCGTCCATTTCGGAGATATTAAACTTTTTCGTAATGTAGCGGTGACTTCTGTAAACATTTTCAAAATATACCTAATTTAGGGCAATAAGGAAGACTGTATTCTTTTACGATACGAAATAATAATTTTGCCTTATAATGCCATTCATAATAATTTAAATATCTATACCCCAAATATGGAGAAAGTCGTTTGTTGGCCACATCAGATTTTTTTGGTTTTTACGCTTCTTTCATAAAAAAATTTTCTTAAACGACCCATACTGCTACCTCCAGTAGACCCTGGTTCGTAACATACTTCTTGTGTAATCGGAATAGTTAACTACGTATCAAGCCATGATGAATATTTAGTAAATAATTTGGTCGAAATTCTTTTATAGTCTTTCCATTTTTTGTGGAGGTCAGAAGAGTAGGTAAATACTGTTGACGAGATTGTTTCTTTCAAAATTTTCGCAGAATCTTCTAAATTCATCTTTGACGTTATATATTCGCAGAAAACTCGTCGCGACCGTGCTTGCAGTGGGTTCACTTCTCTTCATTACCTCAAATAACTCCTTACTAGTGACAGCTGTAAAAATGGAAAATTTTTACAAGGTACAACTTGGTGCGAATGAATTATACACGAAATTAAAGCTGAAGATATCCGCCAATTAATTGGAAAAAATTACGGTTACCATTTTTTACTATTTTTTTTAAACTCTCGTCAAACTTTAACCAACCAATAAAATTTTACTTATACAACAAAAACGTAAGTCTACTGTTTGAAACAAAATAAATGTCTGTAATGAAAAGATATATTTTATTATATCATTGAAAACAAAATGTAAATACACTATCTATCAATTTTAAATCATCTCACTAGTCGAGTGTTGAAACGTGACTGCGCTCCTTACAAGATAAAGGAGGTTGAATGCTAAAGTTTACATTGTTGTCAAATCGCCTCCGCCGGGTTACCGCAAGTAATATTTGCCTCTAACTGTCCCTCAGTCAGGCAGTAAATTTGAATGTTAATTATTGTTTCTAAAGACGTGAAAAGAACACTTTTATCCACTTATTTTAGCTATTCCGCCCATTGTACCCCGTCTTTTTCCCGCCCGCTACTTTTTTTTTAACCCGACTTATTCCCCTCCGACATTTTCCCGCCCCCGACTGATTTTCCCCCGATATTTTCCCGCCCCGTACTTTTGCCCAGACCCCGACTTTTTTAACCCCGACTTTTTTTTCACCCCCAACTTTTTCCCGCCCCCGACTTTTTCCGCCCCTGACTTTTTCCGCCCCCGACATTTTACTGCCCCCGACTTTTTTTCGGCCCCCGACTTTTTTCCCGCCACCGTTTTTTCCCTTTTCTCCCGATTTAACCCCGCCGCCGTTTTTTCCTATATTTTCCCGATTTTTTCCCTATTATATCCTGATTTTTCCCGAATTTTTCCACCGCCGATTTTTTCCCCATATTTTCCTGATTTTTTTCCCCACCCGGCATTTTCCCACCCCCGACCTTTTCCCACCCCCGACCTTTTCCCGCCTCCTACTTTTTCCCGACACCGATTTTATCGCGACGACTTATTCCTGCCTTCGACTGTTCCCCCCCGACTACTTCCCACCCCCCCAATTCATCCCGCCACTGACCTATTCCTGCCACCGACCTTCGTCCCGACCCCAACCTTCTTCCCGCCCCCGACTTCTTGCCGCCCCCAAGCTTCTTCCCGCCACCGACCTTATTTCCATCTCCGAACTTCTTCCCTCCCCCGACCTTCCTCCCGCCCACAACTCTCTTCACGCTCCCGACATTCTTCCCGTCCCCGACATATTTTCCGCGACCATAGTTTTTCCCCGAGCATTTCCGCGCCCCCGAACTTTCCCCGCCAACGATTTTATCCGATTTTTTTCCCATTTTTTTCGCGATTTTTACCGATTTTTTCCGACCCCACTTTCTCCCGACCGCGACCTATTCCCGGTTCTGACCTTATCCCGGTCCCGACCTTATCCCGCCCCCTAATTTTTTGCGGTCCCCGACTTTCTTCCGACTTCCATTTTTTCCCACCCTCGACTTTTTCCCGCCCCCGACTTTTTCCCGCCCCCGACTTTTTCCCGCCCCCGACTTTTACCCGCCCCCGACTTTTTCCCGCCCCCGACTTTTCCCGCCCCCGACTTTTCCCGCCCCCGACTTTTTCCCGCCCCCGACTTTTTCCCGCCCCCGACTCTTTCCGGCCCCCGACTTTTACCCGCCCCCGACTTTTTCCCGCCCCCGACTTTTACCCGCCCCCGACTTTTTCCCGCCCCCGACTTTTTCCCGCCCCCGACTTTTTCCCGCCCCCGACTTTTTCCCGCCCCCGACTTTTTCCCGCCCCGACTTTTTCCCGCCCCCGACTTTTTCCCGCCCCCGACTTTACCCACCCCCGACTTTTCTCCCGCAAACTACTTTTTCCCCGCCCCCGTCTTTTCCCAACCCCGGCTTTTTCTTGCCCCCGCAACAGAGTTATTCCCGAACCCCGGCTATTTTCCGACACCGAACCTTTTACCGCCCCCCAACTTTTTCGCACCCCCGACTATTTCTCGCCCCCTATTATTTCTCGCCACCGACTATTTCTCGCCTCCGAATATTTCTCGCCCCGACTATTTCCCGCCTCCGACTATTTCACGCCTCCGTCTATTTCCCGCCTCCGAATATTTCTCACCCCGACTTTTTCCCGCCCCGACTTTATTCTCGCACCCAACTTTTATCTCCCCCTCCCTTAGACTTTTTTCCCGCCCCGAATTTTTTCCCGACCCGAAATTTTTCCCGCCCCCGAATTTTTTCCCGCCCCCGACTTTATTCATGCCCCGCTCTTTTTCCCGCCTCCCGCCTTTATCCCGCTCAGCTCTTTTTCCAGCCCACTACTTCTTTACCGTCCCCCACTTTTTTACCACCCCTCACTTTTCTACCGCCTCCGACATTTTTCTATTTTTTTCCAAAATTTTATGATGAGTCTTGGAAATGTTTCGTTCTTTTTTAATTATTACTTTCTCCATACGTAGTAAAAAATATCTACTTGGAGATTTCAACGGAAATACAAGTTTTGAGGTTCCTAGAACACGTTTAGTCTATTTTCGGTATGTCTGTGTGGATGTAGTATGTGATTGTGGGCGCTCTAACACCATATATAACTCTTTAGCATGAGCGCAAAGAAGTCATTAGTTTTTGTACAAAACTGGTTAACCGGTAGTCGAGGTTTATTCGAAACCCATTTCGGCTTTTGCGATATTTCTCCGATAATACGTCATTATTGTATACATTGGCCATTACAAGGACTGTAATAAATATAATTTCCTACATCTTTTATTTCAAACAATTTTCCATAGCAGATATTTAACTTTTTCGTTATTTCCAGTATACAGCACCACCACCATATAGCGGTGACTTCTGTAAACATATTCAAAATGTACCTAATTTACGGCAATTATGGACGACTGCATTCTTTCACGATACGAAATAATAATTTTGCCTTATAATGCTATTCATAATAATTTAAATATCTATACCTCAAATATGGATTTCGATAATTTTCTTTGAAAATTTTTTGGCAATTTCTTCCAAAAATTTTCTTTAAGATAATTTATTTTCGCAAAATTTTTTATTTTTTTTATAAAAATATATTTTTTAAAATGTTTTCAAATTTATTTTTCATAATTTTTCTTTGCAAATGAATCACTAGAGAATTTTCTATTTAGAAAATTTCTTAATGAAAAGTTCTTACGAAAAATATTTCAGAAAATTCTATTTTGAAAATTTATATAGGAATTATTTTTAAAAATTTACTTTCCTAAATTTCTTTAGGTAATGGTTCTGAAAGTACTATTTTTAACTTTTGGTCTATATGTTTTCGTAATGTTTTATTAAAATTTTTTTAAGGTGTTACTTTCACAAAAGAAAAAAATTTTTTTGATAAAATTTTTTTCTTTTGTGAATTTTTTTCGAAAGTTTTTGTTTTTTTAAATTTCTTTCCCACCTCAGACTTTTGTTGCCGCCCCCGACTTTTTTCCGCCCCCGACTATTTTCCCGCCCCCAACTTTTATCTCGCCCTCGTCTTTTTTCCCGCCCCCGACTTTTTTCCGCCCCCGACTTTTTTCCCGCCCCCGACTTTCTTCCGCCCCCGACTTTTTTCCCGCCCCCGACTATTTTCCCGTCCCGACTGTTTTCCCGCCCCCAACTTTTATCTCACCCTCGTCTTTATTCCCGCCCCAGACTTTTTCCCGCCCCCGACTTTCTTCCCGCTCCCCACTTTTTTCCCGCCCTTGGTTTTTTTCTCGCACCCTACTATTTTCCCTCCCCCGACTATTTTCCTGCCCCCGACTCTTTTCCCGGACCCGACTATTTTCCCGCCCCCAACTTTTATCTCGCCCTCGTCTTTTTTCCCGCCCCTGACTTTTTCCCGCCCCCGACTGTTTTCCCGCCCCGACTTTAATGGTTTAGAAAATTTTTTTAGCTAATGGTTCTCAAAATACTATTTTTATGTTTTCTCTCCCCAATTTTTTTCCTCCCCCAAATTTTTCAGCTCCGGATATTTTCGCGCCCCCGATGTGTACCCTCCCCCTTTTTGTTCCGATGTCCCCCAAATATTTCAGCCCCAGTCTTTTTCTCCTGGCCAATTTTGTCCCTCTCCCTATATTTTGCCACTCCTGAATTTTTCCTGCTCCGGACGTTAATTGCCACCCTTACCTTTTCTTCTGCCACCGATATATCCCCCCCCCCCCCTCCCCCGAAATATTTCCAGCCCACGACATATTTCCCGCTCCCGACATATTTCCAGCCCCGACATATTTCCAGCCCCGACATATTTCCAGCCCTCGACATATTTCCAGCCCACGATATATTTCCAGCCACCAGCAATTCCAGCCCGACATATTTCCAGCCCCCGATAAATTTCCAACCCCGACATATTTACAGCTCCCGAATTTTTCTCCGCCCCCGACTTTTTTCCCCGCCACCGACGTTTTTCCCCGCCACCGACGTTTTTCCCCGCCCCCGAACTTTTCTCACCCGCGACTCTTTTCCCCGTCATCGACTATTTTCCCCGCCCCGGCTTTTTCCCCGCCTCCGACTTTTTCCCGCAACCGACTTTTTCCCGCCCCCGACATTCTTCCCGCACCCGAATTTTTTCCCGCCCTGACATTTTTCCCGTCCCCGATTTTTTCTCCCTCCCTCGACTTTTTTAACCGTCCCCGACGTTTTTCCCGCACCAGACAATAATGCCGCCCCGACAATAATCCGGCCTCTGGCAATTTTCCAGTCCTCGACATTATTGATGCCCCGACATTTTTTGTAATCCCCGACTTTTTTACCCACCCCGACTTCCTACCGACCTCGGCTTTCTTCCGCCCCCGACTTTTTTCCGCCCCGACATTTTTTCCGCTCCCAAATTTAATCTCGCCCCAGTATTTAAACTCGCCCGCGACTCTTTTCCCGCGCCCTATTTTTCCAGCCTCTGACTTATTTCCCGCCCCCTACTGATTTCCCGCCCCCGACTTATTTCCCGACCCCAACTTTATTCCCGCCCCCAACTTTAATCCCGCCTCCGACTTGATCCTCGCCACCGACATTTTTCCCGCCCCCTACTTTTTTCCAGCCCCCGACTTTTTTCCCGCCTCCAATTTCTTTCCTGCCCAGACTTCATATCCGCCCCGACATTTTTACCGCCCCCGACATTTTTTCCCGCCCCCGAAATTTTCCCCACTCCCGACTCTTTTCCCCGCCACCGACTATTTTCCCCGCCCCCGGCTTTTTTCCCCGCCTCCGACTTTTTCCCGCAGCCGACTTTTTCCCGCAGCCGACTTTTTCCCGCCCCCCACTTTATCCCGCCCCCCACTTTATCCCGCCCCCGACTTTTTTCCAACCCCCGAATTTTTTCCCGCCCCGACATTATTCCCGTCCCCGAATATTTTTTCCCTCCCCCAACTTTTTTTCTAGCCCCCGACTTCTTTCTCGCCCCCGAAAATTTTTCCGCCTCAGACAAATTTCCAGCCCCCGAAAATTCTCCAGCCCCAAAGATTAATTCGTCCCCGACAATATTCAAACACCCGACACTATTCCCACCCCCGATCTTTTTTGCCGCCACAGCAGTTTTTGCGGCTTCCAACATTTTTAACCGCCCCCCAATTTTTTCCTCCCCCGACTTTTCTCCGCCTCCGACTTTTTTCCGTCCCCGACTTTTTTCCGTCCCCGACTTTCCCCCCCCCCCCCCCGACTTTTTTTCCGCCTTCGACCTTTTTCCGCCCCCGACTTTTTTCCGCCCTCCGATTTTTTCCCTCCCCCGACTTCTTTCCTACTCCGACTTCTTTCCTACTCCGACTTTTTCCCTCCCCCGAATTTTTCCCGCCCCCGACTCTTTCTCGTCCTACGACTTTCTCCTGACCCCGACTTCTTCCCTACTCTGACTTTTTCCCGACCCCGACTTCTTGATCCCCCGACTTCTTCCAGACTTTTCGACCCCGACTTTTACCCCGATATTTTCCGCAACCTTACATTTTCCCGATCCCGATTTTTCCACTATCCCGAATAACTCCACACACCGGCTTTTTCCCGACCTCTATATTTCCTCGACAGCGGCTTCTTCCCGACTTCGACTTATTCCTGACCGCGACATTTCCACGACCACGATCTTTTCCCGAAACCACGTTTTTCCCGATCCCCGAACATTTCCCGACACCGACCTTCTTACTGCACCCAAACTTTTTCCCGCCACCGACTTTTTTCCCTCCCTCCCGCTCCCGAATTTTTTCCCGCCCTCGACTTTTTTCCCGACTTCAACATTTAGCCCGCTCCGCTCTTTTCCAGCCCACTACTTTTTTCCCACCCCCGACTTTTCTACCGCCCACGACATTTTTGTCGCCCCCGACATTTCTCTATTTTTACTTTCTTTCTAGTAATGGGAAATTATTGTGATCAAGAAAAAATCGACTTCGAGGTTTCAACTGAAATACACGTTTTGAGGTCCCTAGAACACGTTTAGACTATTTTCGGAATAATTTCTGTGTTTGTGTTTGTGTTTGCGTGTGTGCGTGTGTGCGTGAGTGCGCGTGTGGGTATGTGATTTTGGGCGCTCTAACTCAAAATGTACATGCCATATCCTTACCAAACTTCATATATAATAATTTAGCATGAGCACAAACAACTGATTAGTTTTCCGACAATAAAGGTTAACCGCAAGTCGAGGTTTATTCGAAACCCGGTTCGGTTTTTGCAATATTTCTTCGTTAAAACATCATTATTGTGTATACAATTCTGTACAAGTGTTATAGAGAATGTAATTTCCTACAACTTTCATTTGAAATAGTTTTCCATAGGAGTTATTGTTTAGGAATTATTTTTTAAATCCGCTTTTTCGGCTTTTGTCAAATATCTCCTTAAAAATTTGTTATTGGTAATCATCATAAGGACCAAAGTTGTAGAGAATAATATTTCTTCCATGTTTTGTACGAAACAAATTTTCGTAGAACCATCCATTTCGGAGATATTTTGCTTTTTACTTTCTCCATACGTAGTAATGGGAATGTATTGTGTTCACGAAAAAATCGACTTCGAGATTTCAACGGAAATAGACGTGTTGAGGCGGTCTAGGACAACTGGCCACGGCCGACCGGCCACTGCCGACCGGCCACGGCCGACCGGCCGCGAGACAACTGGCCGCGAATAAGTTTCTCGAAAATGGTCTGCGATTACTGAAATACTGTGCAATGGTTGTGGACCCGATAACATTGAAATAGGTTTATTTAATTATTATTAAAATTACAAACAATATTTTACAATATATGAGAATAGAAATTGATTATAAAACATTATATTTTATTTGTAACATTTTGATAAGTTTTTTGTTCATTACATGTGAAAAGAGTATGAATAATAGACTGCGGCAGAAAATAAAAATAGCAAAGACAAGGTTACATACCAATGAAATTTATTATAAAATATCAAAACGTAGGAATTAATAATAATACAGAAAAAATTAAAATATAGGTAATATCGTAATACAGATAATAAAAAAATGCGTCCATTTCAAAATTATGAGCAATACCCCTTAAATATTCAATTTTGTCTCTATTTCCGTAATCTGCAACAATAGCTAAAATTCTAGCATCCGCAGCTCTATACTTTTTCAATTTTACGGAAGGATTTTGTCCTGCAATTAACTGCTTATAATAAAAATCCCTCCCACGCTGAACTTTACGTAATCCGTCGATAAATTTCCAGATGTTAGGACCTCTCATTGCTGTTTCGATCGGAGGATTACATTGTATCACATATGTTTGACGATATTAAGGGGCAGATCCTTTAAAAACACGCGACTATTATACATTTTAATGCATTATTACTGACTTATTAATTGCATTTTATAATAAATAAATGAATGAAAAATTGAAAGATTTGAAAGCAAAAAATTAGATGCCTTATAAAATTTTTCAAAATTAAATTACTTGAGTAAATGAGGAACTACAAAAATTTCTAACCTTTTACTCAAAACATGTCTTTCCGTTGAAATCTCGAAGTTGATTATTTTCATGAAAACAATACTTTCTCTATACTACGGTATATGGAGAAAGTAAAAAGAAATAATTTTCATAAACGCACTTGAAATATTCACATGAATTCCTTCACCGAATTACATTTTAGCAATTGGTTCAAAAGACGGGTTGAATATTTTGTTAGTGATTTTTTGGTTGTTTCTGAAGTAACCAGTTGACTGTGGCGAAGGGATATATATTTCAATGTTATCGGGTTCACAACCATTGCTCAGTATTTCAGTAATCGCAGACCATTTTCGAGAAACTTATTCGCGGCCAGTTGTCTCGCGGCCAGTTGGCCGTGGCCAGTCGGCCGTGGCCAGTTGTCCCATTCCGTGTTGAGGTCCCTAGAACACGTTTAGACTATTTTCCTGATGATGTCTATGTGTGTGTATGTGATTGTGGGCGCTCTAACTCAAATAGTACTTGCCATATCGTTCCCAAACTTCAAATATAACACTTTAGCAAGAGCACAAATAACTGATTAGTTTTTGGACAATATCGATCAACCGGAAGACAAGATTTATTCGAAACCCGATTCGGTTTTTGTGATATTTCTCCGCTAAAACATCATTATTTTATATGCAATTCTATACAACTTTTATAGAGAATGTAATTTTCTACAACCTTTATTTGAAACATTTTTCTGTAGCAGTTATTGTTTAGGAGTTATTAATATAATAAAAGCCGTCATCGGTTGGTTGGTCACGCTATGCAAATGCAAATAACTCGAGAAATAATAATGATGGAAACTCGAACTTTGATAGGGACGCTTGATTAAAACTTATTCAAAGAACGGCAAATTTAAATCGCGAAAAAATTCCTTGGTTCGTCTCCAAGAGAGGCATTTCCATTTCCCATTACTTAATATGTAAAACGCGATTTTTCGACGTGCCGGCTTTTATTCATTTGGAAATTAGAATTAGAAGAAATTAACAGACGGCCTACGGATTTGAACCATTTTGAAGAAAAACTTATAAAGTTTCTTATTCCGTTCGTCTTTTTCGCCCACAGTTCGGAATATTCCATGTAAAACGTTTAATTTGCATATTTTGTGATGTTGCTATGTCGACCATTGTCATTGTTACACCTCAAATTGCTATTATTGTATACATCCTTCTGGGAATAAGCGTGCCTTGAGTGCTTCAATACGAGGAAGGAAGGGGTGAGATTGGCGTGTTTTGTGGAAAATAAGTATATTAACGTAAATATAAAAAATTTTAAGTACCAACAGTGTCTTTTTGGAAAAATTGGAAATAAAAAGCATTCTTAAATTAAATTCTTTGTAAACTATACGTGCTTACGAATTTCGTTACAATGGCCGAAGTTTGGAAATGCCTATAAATTAAAATTCAATTAAAATTAAAAGGACATTTAAAACCGTTAACGGGCAATTTTCGAAGAAACAACAGTGGATCTTTTAATGAATTGATTTGTTTTTATAAAAGGAATTTGGGTGCTTATTTAATACGGAGTAAGTTCTGAGGCTTATAATCCATTTAAGTCTAATAACAGTGGCTATCATAGTTTAAAGAAAGAACTTTATTTATTCAGTTTACAGAATTAACTAATTTTAGGCTAGCATTGCCTATTATAAAAGTAGTTACTTTGGAATTAACAGTTGTTGTTTCGGAAACTGAGAAGTCCAGAGTGGTGAGCGGACGCTAAACGATATTAAGGTACATTTTATTCCATAATCAAATTAATGTATTATCAGAGGCAATTGAAGACTGAACAAATTTTTTTGTTACCAGAATTATGCTTATTTCATGAAATTGAAATGCTAATGCATTAATCCATTAAAATCTGTTAAGAGTGGCTATTTTAGTTGAAAGAAATATATGTACATGGTACGTTTATTCACTTTTCAGAATGAATGAATTCTAGGTTAGCATTCCATATTATAATGGAATAAGAAGTTCGTTATGTGGTTATTTCAACTGAATTGAATCAAGTTCTCTTCTAAGTTTAAAACTGGTGAAAGTGGTTGTTTCGGAAAATGAGAAGGCAAGATATCTGAGCAGACGATAAACGATATTGGGGTACATTATATTCCAAAATCTATTTAAAGTATTATCAGAGGCAATTGAAGATGGAACCAATTTTTTGGAACCGGAATTCTGCTTATTTAATGAAATTGAAATCCTAATGCTATAATCAATTTAAAACTAATAACAATGGCTATTTTAGTAGAAAGGAAGGTACTATTTTATTCACAAGGAATTTCTGTCAGATTTTAGTTAATTAATTAAAACAGACTTATAATATAGAAATATTCGATGGTTAAAACAGTGCACAATTTAATCTTGGGATTTTTACATGTTGCACTGAAGAAAATTTAGATTCATTATACCCGTTGAAATTCAACGGGCACTTATGCTAGTTTATAAATAATCGGTGTTTTCGGTTTCCGTCAAATATCTCCTTAAAACCATAGTTATTGGTAATCTTCGTGAGGACCAAAGTTGTAGAGAATAATATTTCTTCCATGTTTTGTTTGAAACAAATTTTCGTAGAACCATCCATTTCAGATATACTTATCTTTCTCGTAATTTCCTGTATACAGCGCCACCACCATGTAACGGTGAATTCTGTAACCGTAGCTATTCAAAATATACCTAAGGACGACTGTATTCTTTTACAATACGAAATAATTTTGCCTTATAATGCTATTCATAATAATTTAAATAACTATACTCCAAATATGGAGAAAGTCCTGTTGGCCACATCAGATTTTGACTTTCTCCATACGTAGTAATGGGAATGTATTGTGTTCATGAAAAAAATAGACTTCGAGATTTCAACTAAAATACACATCTTGAGGTCCCTAGAACACGTGCGTGCGTGTGTGTGTGTGTGTTCGTGCGTGTGTGTATGTAATTGTGGGCGCTCTAACTCAATAATTACTTGCCATTTCGTTACCAAACTTCATATATAACACAGAAGCATGAGCACAAAGAATGCTCAATAACGGTTAACCGGAAGTCGAGGTTTATTCAGAACCTGATTTGGTTTTTGCGATATTTCTCCGATAATACGTCATTATTTTAGACATTGGTTATCACAAAAAATGTACAAAATGTAATTTCCTACATTTTTTATTTAAATAATTTTCCATAGCAGTTATTGTTTAGGATTTATTTAATAATAATCAATTTTTCGGGTTCCATCAAGTATCTCCTTAAAAACATCGTTATTGGTAATCTTCGTAAGGACCAAAGTAGTAGAGAATAGTATTTCTTCCAAATTTTGTTTGGAACGAATTTTCGGAAAAATATCCGCTTTACTTTCTCTATACGGAGTAATGGGAAATTATTGTACATGAAAAAAATCGACTTAGAGATTGCAACGGAAATACACGTTTTGAGGACCCTAGAACACATTTAAACTGTTTTCGGAGTGATATATGTGTGTGTGTGTGCGCGCGCGTGCGTGCGTGCGTGCCTGAGTGCGTGCGTGCGCGTGTGCGCGTGAGTGCGTGTGCGCGTGAGTGCGTGCGTGCGTGCATGTGTGTGTGTATGTGATTGTGGGCGCTGTAACTCAAAAAGTACTTGCCATATCGTTACTAAGCTTCATATATAATACTTTAGCATAAGCACAAAGAACTGTTTAGTTTTTCGACAATAACGGTTAATCGGAAGTCGAGGTTTATTGGAAAACCGATTCGGTTATTGCGATATTTCTCCGTTAAAATTCTATACAAATGTTATAGACAACGTAATTTCCTACAACTTTCATTTGAAACAATTTTCCATAGCAGTTATTGTTTAGGAATTACTTGTAAATAATCGGTTTTTTCAGTTTCCCTAAAAAACGTAGGTAGTTATTAGTAATCTTCGTGAGGACCAAAGTTGTAGAGAAAAACTATTTCTTCCAGGTTTTGTTAGAATCAAATTTTCGTAGAACCATCCATTTCGGAGATATTCACCTCTTTTCGTAATTTCCAGTATACAGCGCCACCACCATGCAGCGGTGAATTCTGTAAATATTCAAAATATACTAATTTACGACAGTAAGGACGACTGTAATCTTTTACGATACGAAATAATAAATTTACCTCATAATGCTATTCATAATAATTTAAATATCTATACCGCAAATATGGAGAAAGTCATGTGTTGGCCACATCAGAGTTTTCGAAAATGTTTTGAAATTATATTGGAATTTTTTTTCAAATTTTATTTGAAAATAATTTGTATATTTTATTGAAAATTTTTATTATTTTTTTGTAATTTGTTTTTATTTTTTGAAAATTTTTTCATGAAAATTATTTGAAGAATTTTTTTCATAATTTCTTTTAAAATATATTTCGAAAATTTTCTTTTGTGGTTTTTAAATTTCTGATAAAAATCGACTTTGATATTTCAACGCAATACATGTTTAGACTATTTTCTGAATGATGTCTGTGTGTGCGCGTGTATATGTGATTGTGTGCGCTGTAACTAAAATAGTACTTGCCATATCGTTCCCAAACTTCAAATATATCACTTTAGCATGAGCGCAAATAACTGCTTAGTTTTTGGACAATATCGATCAACCGGAAGTCAAGGTTTATTCGAAACCCGATTCGGTTTTTGCGATATTGCTCCGTTAAAACATATACAAGTGTTATAGAGAATGTAATTTTCTATAACTTTCATTGGGAACAATTTTCCATAGGAGTTATTGTTTAGGAATTATTTTTTAAATAATACATTATTTTGGTTTCCGTCAAATATCTCCTTAAAAATTTGTTATTTGTTAATCTTCGTAAGGACCAATGTTGTAGGGAATAATATTTCTTCCATGTGTTGTCTGAAACACATTTTCGTAGAACCATCCATTTCGGAGATATTTTGCTTATTCGTTAATGTCCAGAATACAGCGCCAACACCATGTAGCAGCGAATTCTGTAAACATATTCTAAATATTCCTAATTTACGGCAATAAGGAGGACTGTATTCTTTTACGATACGGAATAATAATTTTGCCTTATAATGCTATTCATAATATTTTAAATATCTATACCCATATATGGAGAAAGTCTAATTTTTTTTCGATAATTTTCTTTGAAAATCTTTTTACAATTTTCTTCCAAAGTTTTCTTTAGGAAAATTTATATTCGGAACATTTTTTCGCATATATTTTTATTTTTTTATAAAAATATTAAAAAAAAAATATTTTCAAATTTATTTTTCATAATTTTTTTGTAAATGAATCTCTAAAAAAATTTCTATTTAGAAAATTACTTAATGAAAAACTTTTACGAGAAATATTTCTGAAAATTCTATTTTGAAAATTCATTTAGAAATTATTTAAAAAAATATACTTCCATAAAATTTTTCAGATAATGTTTCTGAAAATACTATTTTTGAACTTTTCGAAATTTTTTATTAAAAATTTTTAAAGATATTTATTTCGAGAAAAAAAATATTTTTCCTTTTTGTGAATGTTTCTTTCACGCCTCCGGCTATTGTTGCCGCCTCCGATTTTTCCCTCTCCCAATTTTTTCATCTACCAATTTTTTCAGCCCCGGATATTTTCACGTCCCCGATATGTTCTCGCCCCCGATATATTCCCGCTCCGTCTTTTTCTCCTGGCCGATTTTGTCCCCCTCCCGATTTTTTGTCTCCCGAATTTTTCCTGCCCCCGAATTAATTGCCGCCGCTTACCTTTCTTTTCAACCACAGATATCCCCCCCTTCCCCGCCGATATATTTCCCTCACCAGACATATTTCCAGCTCGCGACTTTTTTCTCCGCCTCCGACTATTTCCCCGCTCCCGACTTTTTTCCCGCCCCAGTTTTTCCCCGAAACCGACATTTTTCACGCCTCCGATTTCTTTCCCGCCATCGACATTTTTCCAGTCCCCGACTTTTTTCCCACCCCCGAATTTTTTCCCGCCCCCGACTTTTTTCCCGCCCCCGACTTTTTTCCCGCCCCCGACTTTTTTCCCGCCCCCGACTTTTTTCCCGCCTCCAACAATTTTACTTCCCCCAACATTTGTCCCACTCCCTACAATATTCCCTCCCTCTGAAATTATCCCGCCGCCGATAACAATCCCGCTTCCTACAATTTTCCCGCTCCCGAATTTTTCCAGCCTCCGAATTTTTCCCTCCTCCGACTTTTTCCTGCCACCTTTTTTTCCCGCCCCCGACTTTTTCCCGTCCTCCGAATTATTTTCTCCCCCGACCTTTTCCCGCCCTCCGACTTTTTCCTGGTCCCGACTTTCCGAATGCGACTTTTTTCCTCCCCCTAATTTTTCCCGCCCTCTGACATTTTTCCCGCCCGCGACATTTTTCCCGCCACCAACATTTTTCCCGCCCCCCACAATTTTCCCCGCCCCCGACAATTTTCTCGCATCCGATAATTTTCCCACCTCAGACTTTTTCCCGTCTCCGAATTTTACCCGTCCTCCGAATTTTTCCCGCCCCCGGCTTTTTCCCGTCCTCCGAATTTTTCCCTCCCCCGACCTTTTTCCGCCCTCCGACTTTATTCCGTCCCCCGCCATTTCAAGCCTCCGTCTTTTTCCCGTCCACGGCTTTTGTTGCCCCCGGTTTCTTCCCGCTGTCAGATGTTTTCCGCGGTCAGCTGTTTTCCTCCCCCTGGCTTTTGTCGATATTTTTTTAAATTAAAAAAAATTTCTAATTTTTTCCCCGAATTTTTTCAGCTCTCGATTTTTTCCCGTTTTATTCCCGCACCACTTTTTTCTCCCGCCCTCGACTTTTCACCGACCCGGCTCTTTCCCGCCCACAGCGTTTTTTTGAAATTTTTTTCATTATTTTTGAAATTGTTTAAAAATATTCTTCTAATTTTTTCCATAATTTTATGATATCAGAAAAAAATTCGTTTCTTTTTATTAATTTTTTAAGATTTAAAAATTATTTTGAAAATTATTTTTATTTTTTTTTGTAAAAGTTTTTATTAAATATTGAAACTTTTATATTTTTTTGTACTTGTTTTATTTATTTTTTTGCCATTTATTTTTGATAATATTTTTTTCAATAATTTCTTTAAAAATGTTTTTACAATTTTATTCCAAAATTTTATTTTCTTAAAATTTTCGCATATTTTTTGCTACTTTTTTAATGGTTTGTTTAAAAATATGATTTAAAATATTTTTTATAATTTTGCTTTAAAAATTAATCTCCAAAATTTTGTTTGTAAATTTTTTTATTTAGAAAATTAGTTAATGAAAATTTTTTTCGAAAAGTATTTTTGAAAATTCTATTTCGAAAATTTATTTTCAACTGCTGATTTAAAATATGTAAAGGAAATTTTTTTGTAATTATTTTAGGAAACATTTCGACAAATTTATTTTTCTTTTTTGTGAAATTTTTTGAAAATGTTTTTCAAATTTGTAATTAATTTACATTTACGCCCCCGATTTTTTCCCGCCCTTGATTTTCTTCCGCACCCGGCCATTTTCCCGCCTAGGCCTTATTCCCGCCTCCGACTTTACCCTGCCCTCGGCTCTTTTTTCTGACCCCTACATTTTAATGCCCCGGCCTTCCCACCCATTTTTTCATCCTACTACGGAATTTTTTCTCGCCCCAGTCCTTTACCCCGCCCACTACTTTCTCGCCTCCGACCCTTTTCCGCCCCCGACCTTCTTCCGCCCCCGACCTTCTCCCGCCCCCGACCTTCTCCCTCCCCTGACCTTCTCCAACCCCCGACTTTCTCCCGCCCCCGACCTTCTCCAGCCCCCGACCCTCCCCCCTACCTTCGTCCCGCCCCCGACCTTCGTCCCGCCCCCGACCTTCGTCTTGACCCCGACCAAAGTCGTGGGACCTCCCCGACATTCTTCCAGCACAGACCTACATTTGTCCCCCTCCCGATTTTCTTCCCGGCTCCCACTTTCTTTCCGCCCCCCACTTCCCGCCCCCGACTTTAATCCCGCTCCCGACTTGATCCCTGCCACCGACATTTTTCCCGCTTTCGACTTATTTCCCGCCCCCGAATTTTTTCTCGCCCCCGAATTTTTTCCCGCCCCCACTTTTTTCCCCGCCACCCGCATTTTTTCCTGCCCCCAACTGAATTTTTCCCGCTTCCGGCATTTGTTTAGTCCCAGAATTTTTTCCCACCCCGACGTTATTCCCGTCCCCTACTTTTTTCCCTCCCCGTCATTTTTTCCCTCCCCCGTCATTTTTTCCCGCCCCAGAAAATTTTCCCGCCCCAGAAAATTTTCCCGCCCCCGACAAATATCCAGCCCCCGAAAAATATCCTACCACCGACAATTCGCCAACCCCAACATGAATCCCGCCCTGACAATATTCCGACCCCCGACGATATTCCCACAATATTCCCGCCCCCGACGATATTCCCGTCCCCGACGATATTCCCGCCAACGACAATTTCCCTGCTTACGAAAATTTTATCTCCCCCGACCATTTTCTCGCCCCCGACGATTTTCTCGCCCCCGACCATTTTCTGGTCCCCTATGTTTTTCTCGCTCCCGATTTTATAACGCCCCCGATTTTTTCCCTGACAATTTTCCAGCCCCTGACATATCCCCCCCCCCCCCCGACATTTTTCCCCTCCCCGACAATATTCACGAACTTCGACAGTGTTCCCGCCCCCGACAAGAAATCCGTCTCCGACAATTTTCCCGATCACGACATTTATCCCGCCACAGGTATTTTTTGCCGCCCCCAAATATTTTTGCCGCCCCAGGCTTTTTTTCTCCCCTCGATTTTTTCTCACGCCACCGACTTTTTTTCCGACAATTTTCCCGCCCCCACTTTTTTCCAGCCTCTGTGTTGTTTCCCGCCCCCGAGTTTATTCCCGCACATTACTTCTTCCCCGCCCACGACTAATTCCTCGCCCCCGACTTTTTTCCCGCCCCCGCTTTTTTCCCCGCTACCCGCATTTTTTCCAGCCACAACTGAATTTTTCCAGCTTCCGGCTTTTGATTAGTCCCAGAATTTTTTCCCGTCCCGACATTTTTCCCGCTCCCGAATATTTTACCGCCCCAGAATTTTTTCCCGCCCAGAATTTTTTCCCGCCCCAGAATTTCTTCCCGCCTCCGAATTTTTTCCCGCCCCAAAATTTTTTCCTACCCCCGAATTTTTTCCCACCCCGATTTTTTTCCCGCCCCCGAGTTTTTTCCCGCCCCCGATTTTCCCCCCCCCCCCCCCGATTTTTTCCTCGCAACGACTTTTCCCCGCCCACCACATATTTCTCTTCCCCGACATTTTTCCCGCCCCCGACGTTTCCTAGCCACCGATATTTTTTTCTACCCCTACTCTTCCAGCCCTCGTCCTTCTATCAGCCCCCGACATTCTTCCCGCCCCCTCCTTCCTCCGCCCCAGACTTTTCCTCGCCTCCGGGCATTTACACGTTCCCGATATCTTCCCTAACCTGACCTTGTTCCCGACACCGAACTTCTTCCCGTTCCCCACCCTCTTCCCGCCCACAACTTTCTCTCCGCCCCCGACCTTCTCTCCGCCTCCGACCTTCTCTCCACCTCCGACCTACTTCTAGGTCCGACCTTATTCCCGTCCCACTCCTTCTTCCCTCCCCCGACCTTCTCCCGCCACCGACCTTCTCCCTCCCCCGACCTTCTCCCTCCCCCGACCTTCTTCCCGCCCCCGACCTTCTTCCCTCCCCCGACCTTCTTCCCTCCCCCGACCTTCTTCCCTCACCCGACCTTCTCTCGCCCCCGACCTTCTTCCCTCCCCCGACCTTCTTCCCTCCCCCGACCTTCTTCCCTCCCCCGACCTTCTCCCAATCCCAACCTTCTTCCCTCCCCCTACCTTCTTCCCTCCCCCGACCTTCTTCCCGCCCCCGACCTTCTTCCCGCCCCCGACGTTCTGTATGCCCCCGAACTTCTTCCCTCCCCCGACCTTCTTCCCGCCCCCGACCTTCTTCCCGCCCCCGACGTTCTGTATGCCCCCGACCTTCTTCCCTCCCCCGACCTTCTTCCCTCCCCCGACCGTCGTCCCTCCCCCGACTTTCTTCCCGCCCCCGACGTTCTCCCTCCCCCGACCTTCTTCATTCCCCAGACCTTCTCCCTCCCCCGACCTTCTTCCCTCCCCCGACCTTCTTCCCTCCCCGAACTTCTCCCTCCCTCTACGTTCTTCCCGCCCCCGACCTTCTTCCCGCCCCCGACCTTCGTCCCTCCCCCGACCTTCTTCCCTCCCCCTACCTTCGTCCCACCCACGACTTTCTTCCCTCCCCCGACCTATTCCCTCCCCCGACCTTCGTCCCTCCCCCTACCTTCTTCCCTCCACCGACCTTCTCCCTCCCCCGACCTTCTTCATTCCCCCGACCTTCTCCCTCCCCCGACCTTCTCCCTCCCCCGACCTTCGTCCCTCCCCCTACCTTCTTCCCTCCACCGACCTTCTCCCTCCCCCGACCTTCTTCATTCCCCCGACCTTCTCCCTCCCCCGACCTTCTTCCCTCCCCCGACCTTCTCCCTCCCCCGACCTTCGTCCCTCCCCCGACCTTCTTCCTTCCCCCGACCTTCTCCCTCCCCCGTCCTTCTTCCCTCCCCCGACCTTCTCCCGCCCCCGACCTTCTTCCCTCCCCCGACCTTTTCCCTCCCCCTACTTTCTTCATTCCCCCGACCTTCTTCCCTCCCCCGACCTTCTCCCTCCCCCGACTTTCGTCCTTCCCCCGACCTTCTTCCCCCCCCGACCTTTTTCCCTCCCCCGACCTTCTCCCGCCCCCGACCTTCTTCCCTCCCCCGACCTTCTCCCTCCCCCGACCTTCTTACCGCCCACGATTTTCTTCCGCCCCCGACGTTCTTCCAGCCCCCGATGTTCTTTATGCCCCCGACATTTTTCCAGGCCCCGGCTTTCTTCCCGCCCCCGACCTTCTTCCCGCCCCCGACCTTCTTCCCGCCCCCGACGTTCTTCCCGCCCCCGACGTTCTTTATGCCCCCGACTATCGTCCCTCCCCCGACCTTCTTCCCTCCCCCGACCTTCTTCCCTCCCCCGACCTTCTCCCTCCCCCGACCTTCTCCCACTCCCGAACTTCTTCCCTCCCCCGACCTTCTTCCCTCCCCCGACCTTCTCCCTCCCCCGACCTTCTCCCTCCCCCGACCTTCTTCCCGCCCCCGACCTTCTTCCCTCCCCCGACCTTCTTCCCGCCCCCGAACTTCTACCCTCCCCCGACCTCCTTTCCCTCCCCCGACCTTCTCCCACTCCTGACCTTCTTCCCTCCCCCGACATTCTTCCCTCCCCCGACCTTCTCCCTCCCCCGACTTTCTCCCTCCCCCGACCTTCTTCCCTCCCCCGACCTTCTCACTCCCCCGACCTTCTCCCACTCCCGACCTTCTTCCCTCCCTCGACCTTCTTCCCTCCCCCGACCTTCTCCCTCCCCCGACCTTCTCCAACTCCTGACCTTCCCCCTCCCCCGACCTTCTTCCCTCCCCCGACCTTCTTCCCTCCCCCGACCTTCTTCCCTCCCCCGACCTTCTCCCTCCCCCGACCTTCTTCCCTCCCCCGAACTTCTTCCCTCCCCCTACCTTCTTCCCTCCCCCGACCTTCTCCCTCACCCGACCTTCTCCCTCACCCGACCTTCTCCCACTCCTGACCTTCTTCCCTCCCCCGACATTCTTCCCTCACCCGACCTTCTCCCTCCCCCGACCTTCTCCCTCCCCCGACCTTCTTCCCTCCCCCGACCTTCTTCCCTCCCCCGACCTTCTTCCCTCCCCCGACCTTCTTCCCTTCCCCGACCTTCTTCCCTCCCCCGACCTTCTCCCTCCCCCGACCTTCTCCCTCCCCCGACCTTCTTCCCTCCCCCGACCTTCTCCCACTCCCGACCTTCTTCCCTCCCTCGACCTTCTCCCTCCCCCGACCTTCTCCCTCCCCCGACCTTCTCCCACTCCTGACCTTCTTCCCGCCCCCGACGTTCTGTATGCCCCCGACCTTCGTCACTCCCCCGACCTTCTTCCCTCCCCCGACCTTCTCCCACTCCCGACCTTCTCCCTCCCCCGACCTTCTTCCCTCCCCCGACCTTCTCCCGCCCCCGACCTTCTTCCCTCCCCCAACCTTCTCCCTCCCCCGACCTTCTTCCCTCCCCCGACCTTCTCCCGCCCCCGACCTTCTTCCCTCCCCCGACCTTCTCCCTCCGTCGACCTTCTTCCCTCCCCCGACCTTCTTCCCTCCCCCGACCTTCTCCCTCCCCCTACGTTCTTCCCGCCCCCGACCTTCTTCCCGCCCCCGACCTTCGTCCCTCCCCCGACCTTCTTCCCTCCCCGTACCTTCGTCCCACCCACGACTTTCTTCCCTCCCCCGACCTTCTCCCTCCCCCGACCTTCTCCCTCCCCCGACCTTCTTCATTCCCCCGACCTTCTCCCTCCCCCGACCTTCTTCCCTCCCCCGACCTTCTTCCCTCCCCCGACCTTCTCCCTCACCCGACTTTCGTCCTTCCCCCGACCTTCTTCCCTCCCCCGACCTTCTTCCCTCCCACGACTTTCTTCCCTCCATCGACCTTCTCCCTCCCCGACCTTCTTCATTCCCCCGACCTTCTCCACCCCCGACCTTCTTCCCTCCCCCGACCTTCTCCCGACCCGACCTTCGTCCCTCCCCCGACCTTCTCCCTCCCCCGACCTTCTTCCCTCCCCCTATCTTCTCCCTCCCCCGACCTTCGTCCCTCCCCCGACCTTCTTCCCTCCCCCGACCTTCTCCCTCCCCCGACTTTCGTCCTTCCCCCGACCTTCTTCCCTCCCCCGACCTTTTTCCCTCCCCCGACCTTCTCCCGCCCCCGACCTTCTTCCCTCCCCCGACCTTCTCCCTCCCCCGACCTTCTTACCGCCCACGACTTTCTTCCCGCCCCGACGTTCTTCCAGCCCCCGATGTTCTTTATGCCCCCGACATTTTTCCCGCCCCCGGCTTTCTTCCCGCCCCCGACCTTCTTCCCGCCCCCGACGTTCTTCCCGCCCACGACGTTCTTTATGCCCCCGACTATCGTCCCTCCCCCGACCTTCTTCCCTCCCCCGACCTTCTCCCTCCCCCGACCTTCTTATCTCCCCCGACCTTCTCCCTCCCACGACCTTCTTCCCTCCCCCGACCTTCTCCCTCCCCCGACTTTCGTCCTTCCCCCGACCTTCTTCCCTCCCCCGACCTTTTTCCCTCCCCCGACCTTTTCCCGCCCCCGACCTTCTTCCCTCCCCCGACCTTCTCCCTCCCCCGACCTTCTTACCGCCCACGTCTTTCTTCCGCCCCCGACGTTCTTCCAGCCCCCGATGTTCTTTATGCCCCCGACATTTTTCCCGCCCCCGGCTTTCTTCCCGCCCCCGACCTTCTTCCCGCCCCCGACGTTCTTCCCGCCCCCGACGTTCTTTATGCCCCCGACTATCGTCCCTCCCCCGACCTTCTTCCCTCCCCCGACCTTCTTCCCGCCCCCGACCTTCTTCCCTCCCCCGACCTTCTCCCACTCCTGACCTTCTTCCCTCCCCCGACCTTCTTCCCTCCCCAGACCTTCTCCCTCCCCCGACCTTCTCCCTCCCCGACCTTCTCCCTCCCCCGACCTTCTCCCACTCCCGAACTTCTTCCCTCCCCCGACCTTCTTCCCTCCCCCGACCTTCTCCCTCCCCCGACCTTCTCCCTCCCCCGACCTTCTTCCCGCCCCCGACCTTCTTCCCTCCCCCGACCTTCTCCCACTCCCGACCTTCTTCCCTCCCCCGACCTTCTTCCCTCCCCCGACCTTCTCCCTCCCCCGACCTTCTCCCACTCCTGACCTTCCCCCTCCCCCGACCTTCTTCCCTCCCCCGACTTTCTTCCCTCCCCCGAACTTCTTCCCTCCCCCGACCTTCTCCCTCCCCCGACCTTCTTCCCTCCCCAGACCTTCTTCCCTCCCCCTACCTTCTTCCCTCCCCCGACCTTCTCCCTCACCCGGCCTTCTCCCTCACCCGACCTTCTCCCACTCCCGACCTTCTTCCCTCCCCCGACCTTCTTCCCTCCCCCGACCTTCTCCCTCACCCGACCTTCTCCCTCCCGCGACCTTCTCCCTCCCCCGACCTTCTTCCCTCCCCCGACCTTCCCCCTCCCCCGACCTTCTTCCCTCCCCCGACTTTCTCCCTCCCCCGACCTTCTTCCCTCCCCCGACCTTCTTCCCTCCCCCTACCTTCTCCCTCCCCCTACCTTCTTCCCTCCCCCGACCTTCTCCCTCCCCCGACCTTCTCCCTCCCCCGACCTTCTTCCCTCCCCCGACCTTCTTCCCTCCCCCGACCTTCTTCCCTCCCCCGACCTTCTCCCTCCCCCGACCTTCTTCCCTCCCCCGACCTTCTTCCCTCCCCCGACCTTCTCCCTCACCCTACCTTCTCCCTCCCCCGACCTTCTCCCTCACCCTACCTTCTCCCACTCCCGACCTTCTTCCCTCCCCCGACCTTCTTCCCTCCCGCGACCTTCTTCCCTCCCCCGACCTCCTCCCTCCCCCGTCCTTCTCACTCCCCCGACCTCCTCCCACTCCCGACGTTCTTATCTACCCCGACCTTCTTTCCTCCCCCGACCTTTGTCCCTCCCCCGATCTTCTCCCTCCCCCGACCTTCTCCCTCCCCCGACCTTCTCCCACTCCCGACCTTCTTCCCTCCCCCGGACTTCTCCCTCCCCCGACCTTCTCCCTACCCCGACCTTCTCCCTCCCCCGACCTTCTTCCCTCCCCCGACCTTCTCCCTCCCCCGACCTTCTCCCACTCCCGAACTTCTTCCCTCCCCCGACTTTCTTCCCTCCCCCGACCTTCTTCCCTCCCCCGACCTTCTTCCCTCCCTCGACCTTCTTCCCTCCCCCGACCTTCTCCCTCCCCCGACCTTCTCCCACTCCTGACCTTCGTCCCTCCCCCGACCTTCTTCCCGCCCCCGACCTTCTTCCCTCCCCCGACCTTCTCCCACTCCCGACCTTCTTCCCTCCCTCGACCTTCTTCCCTCCCTAGACCTTCTTCCCTCCCCCGACCTTCTCCCTCCCCCGACCTTTTCCCACTCCTGACCTTCTTCCCGCCCCCGACGTTCTGTATGCCCCCGACCTTCGTCCCTCCCCCGACCTTCTTCCCTCCCCCGACCTTCTTCCCTCCCCCGATCTTCTTCCCTCCCCCGACCTTCCCCCTCCCCCGACCTTCTTCCCTCCCCCGACCTTCTTCCCTCCCCCGACCTTCTCACTCCCCCGACCTTCTCACTCCCCCGACCTTCTTCCCTCCCCCGACCTTCTTCCCTCCCCCTACCTTCTTCCCTCCCCCGACCTTCTTCCACTCCCGACCCTCTTCCCTCCCCCGACCTTCTTCCCTCCCCCGACCTTCTCCCTCCCCCGACCTTCTCCCTCCCCCGACCTTTTCCCACTCCTGACCTTCTTCCCGCCCCCGACGTTCTGTATGCCCCCGACCTTCGTCCCTCTCCCGACCTTCTTCCCTCCCCCGACCTTCTTCCCTCCCCCGACCTTCTTCCCTCCCCCGACCTTCTTCCCTCCCCCGACCTTCCCCCTCCCCCCTCCCCCGACCTTCTTCCCTCCCCCGACCTTCTTCCCTCCCCCGACCTTTGTCCCTCCCCCGACCTTCTTCCCTCCCCCGACCTTCTTCCCTCCCCCGACCTTCTTCCCTCCGCCGACCTTCTTCCCTCCCCCGACCTTCTTCCCTCCCCCGACCTTCTCCCTCCCCCGACCTTCCCCCTCCCCCGACCTTCTCCCACTCCCGACCTTTTTCCCGCCCCCGGCTTTCTTCCCGCCCCCGACCTTCTACTTGCCCCCGACGTTCTTCCCGCCCCCGACGTTCATTATGCCCTCGACTATCGTCCCTCCCCCGGCCTTCTTCCCTCCCCCGACCTTCTTCCCTCCCCCGACCTTCCCCCTCACCCGACCTTCTCCCTCCCCTGACCTTCTCCCACTCCTGACCTTCTTCCCTCCCCCGACCTTCTTCCCTCTCCCGACCTTCTCCCTCACCCGACCTTCTCCCTCCCCCGACCTTCTTCCCTCCCCCGCCTTCCCCCTCACCCGACCTTCTTCCCTCCCCCGACCTTCTCCCTCCCCCGACCTTCTTCCCTCCCCCGACCTTCTTCCCTCCCCCTACCTTCTTTCCTCCCCCGACCTTCTCCCTCACCCGACCTTCTCCCTCACCCGACCTTCTCCCTCCCCCGACCTTCTTCCCTCCCCCGAACTTCTCCCCTCCCCCGACCTTCTTCCCTCCCCCGACCTTCTTCCCTCCCCCGGCCTTCTCCCTCACCCTACCTTCTGCCTCCCCCGACCTTCTCCCACTCCCGACCTTCTTCCCTCCCCCGACCTTCTTCACTCCCCCGACCTTCTCCCTCCCCCGACCTTCTTCCCTCCCGCGACCTTCTTCCCTCCCCCGACCTCCTCCCTCCCCCGTCCTTCTCCCTCCCCCGACCTCCTCCCACTCCCGACGTTCTTATCTCCCCCGACCTTCTTCCCTCCCGCTACTTTTTTCCCTCCCCCGACCTCCTCCCTCCCCCGACCTCCTCCCTCCCCCGACCTCCTCCCTCCCCCGTCCTTCTCCCTCCCCCGACCTCCTCCCACTCCCGACGTTCTTATCTCCCCCGACCTTCTTCCCTCCCCCGACCTTTGTCCCTCCCCCGACCTTCTTCCCTTTCCCGACCTTCTTCCCTCCCCCGACCTTCTTCCCTCCCCCGACCTTCTTCCCTCCCCCGACCTTCTCCCTCCCCCGACCTTCTCCCTCCCCCGACCTTCTCCCTCCCCCGACCTTCTCCCACTCCCGACCTTCTTTCCTCCCCCGACCTTCTCCCTCCCCCGACCTTCTCCCTCCCCCGACCTTCTTCCCTCCCCCGACCTTCTCCCTCCGCCGACCTTCTCCCACTCCCGAACTTCTTCCCTCCCCCGACCATCTCCCTCCCCCGACCTTCGTCCCTCCCCCGACCTTCTTCCCTCCCCCGACCTTCTCCCACTCCCGACCTTCTTCCCTCCCCCGACCTTCTTCCCTCCCCCGACCTTCTTCCCTCCCCCGACCTTCTTCCCTCCCCCGACCTTCTTCCCTCCCCCGACCTTCTTCCCGCCCCCGACGTTCTGTATGCCCCCGACCTTCGTCCCTCCCCCGACCTTCTTCCCTCCCCCGACCTTCTTCCCTCCCCCGACCTTCTTCCCTCCCCCGACCTTCCACCTCCCCCGACCTTCTTCCCTCCCCCGATCTTCTTCCCTCCCCCGACCTTCTCCCTCCCCCGACCTTCTTCCCTCCCCCGACCTTCTTCCCTCCCCCTACCTTCTTCCCTCCCCCGACCTTCTCCCTCACCCGACCTTCTCCCTCCCCCGACCTTCTTCCCTCCCTCGACCTTCTTCCCTCCCCCGACCTTCCTCCCTCCCCAGACCTTCCTCCCTCCCCCGACCTTCTCCATCACCCTACCTTCTCCCTCACCCGACCTTCTCCCTCCCCCGACCTTCTCCCACTCCCGACCTTCTTCCCTCCCCCGACCTTCTTCCCTCCCCCGACCTTCTCCCTCACCCTACCTTCTCCCTCACCCGACCTTCTCCCTCACCCTACCTTCTCCCTCCCCCGACCTCCTCCCACTCCCGACGTTCTTATCTCCCCCGACCTTCTTCTCTCCCCCGACCTTTGTCCCTCCCCCGACCTTCTTCCCTCCCCCGACCTTCTTCCCTCCCCCGACCTTCTTCCCTCCCCCGACCTTCTCCCTCCCCCGACCTTCTCCCTCCCCCGACCTTCTCCCTCCCCCGACCTTCTCCCTCCCCCGACCTTCTCCCTCCCCCGACCTTCTCCCTCCCCCGATCTTCTTCCCTCCCCCGACCTTCTCCCTCCCCCGACCTTCTCCCACTCCCGAACTTCTTCCCTCCCCCGACTTTCTTCCCTCCCCCGACCTTCTCCCTCCCCCGACCTTCTTCCCTCCCCCGACCTTCTCCCACTCCCGACCTTCTTCCCTCCCCAGACCTTCTTCCCTCCCCCGACCTTCTTCCCGCCCCCGATGTTCTGTATGCCCCCGACTTTCGTCCCTCCCCCGACCTTCTTCCCTCCCCCGACCTTTTTCCCTCCCCCGACCTTCTTCCCTCCTCCGACCTTCCTCTCGGTCTGACATTCTTCCCGACCCCGACCTTCTTTCTCACCCCGACGTTTTTCTCGCCCCCATACTTTTTTCCCACCCAGGACTTTTCCCGCTCCCCCCCCCCCCCCCGACAGTATTTCCCTCCCCCGGAAAGTTTCCCCGTCCCCGACAATTATTGCCGCCCCTGATGTTTTCCCGCCCCCAACAGTTTTCCCTTCTGCTTTATTTTTCCCGCCTCTAATTTTTTCGCGCCCCCGACACTTTCCAGCACCAGACTTTTTCCCGCTCTCGACTTTGTTCCGCCCCCGACTTTGTACCGCCCCCGACTTTGTTGCGCCCCCGACTTAGTCCCGCCCCCGACAATTTTCCCGCTCCCCCCTATTATCCTGCTCCTCACTATTTTCCCTCTCCCGACAATTTCTCCGCCTCCGACAATTTCTCCGGCCCCGACAATTATTCCGCAACCTTGTATATTCCCGCCCCAGAGAATTATTTCGGCACCGACATTTTTTCCGGCCCCGACAAATTTCCTGCTCCACAAAATTTTCCCGCACCCACAATTTTCCCGCCCCCCGGCAACATTCCTGCCCTAGACATTATTCCTGCCTCCGATTTTTTCAACCCCCCGCCTCTCTTCAAGCTCCGAATTATTTTCCTCTCCAGGACTTTTTACCCGCTCTAGACATATATCCCGACCCGACTTTTTCCCGCCTCCGTTTTTTTTCCCGCCACCGACTTCATTCCCGCCCCCCACCTTTTCCCGCTCCCGACATTTATCACGGCCCCGACCTTTTCCATGCCTCGAATTTTTTCCCCCTCCAACTTTTTTCCCGCCCTCGACATTTTCCCGTCTCCCTCCGACTTTTTTCCTGGACCCGGTATTAGCTCTCATATTTTTCGCGTCCCCGACTTCTTTCTCGCCCCCGACAATTTACCTGCTCCCGAAAATTTGCCAGCCACCGGCTTTTTTCCCTCCCCGAATTTTTTTCCCGCCCGGAATTTTTTTCCGTCCCAGACTTTTTCCCGCCTCCCACTTTTTCCCGCCACCGATTTTTTTCCGCCGCCGAACTTTTTTCCTGCCCCCAACATATCTTGCTCCCAAATTTTTTCCGCCCCCGACTTTTTTCGCACCCCGACAATTTTTCCGCCCTGACAATTTCCCACCCCCGACAATTATCCCGCCGAGACAATTTTCCCGCACCGACCATTTTCTCGCACCGACCATTTTCCCGCCCCTGACTTTCTTCCGATGACTTTTTTTCCACCCCCGAATTTTTCCCGCCCCCAACTTTGTTGCAGCTCCTGAATTTTTTCCCATCCCCGACTTTTTTTTCAGCCCCGACTTCTTCCCTGCCTGAATTTCCTCCCCCATGGGTATTTCCCGCACTCGATATTTTACCACCCCCGAATATTTTCCCGCACGCGAGTATCTTCCCGCCCCGACAATTTTCCCGACCCCGACAATCTTCCCGCCCCCGACAATTTTCCCGCTCACGACAATTTCCCCGCTCACGACAATTTCCCCGAACCCGACAATTTTTCCGCCCCAATTTTTCCCGCCCCTAACAATTTTCCCGCCTCGAAAATTTCCCCGCCCTGAAAATTTCCCCCCCCCCCACAATTTCCTCGTCCCCGACTTTTTTTCCGCCCCCGAAATTTTCCCGCCCTTGACTATTCTCCCACTCCTGACAATTATCCCGCCCCCGATTTTTTTCCACCCCGACCTTCTTCCCTCCCCCGACTTTCTTCCCTCCCCCGAACTTCTTCCCTCCCCCGACCTTCTCCCTCCCCCGACCTTCTTCCCTCCCCAGACCTTCTTCCCTCCCCCTACCTTCTTCCCTCCCCCGACCTTCTCCCTCACCCGGCCTTCTCCCTCACCCGACCTTCTCCCACTCCCGACCTTCTTCCCTCCCCCGACCTTCTTCCCTCCCCCGACCTTCTCCCTCACCCGACCTTCTCCCTCCCGCGACCTTCTCCCTCCCCCGACCTTCTTCCCTCCCCCGACCTTCCCCCTCCCCCGACCTTCTTCCCTCCCCCGACTTTCTCCCTCCCCCGACCTTCTTCCCTCCCCCGACCTTCTTCCCTCCCCCTACCTTCTCCCTCCCCCTACCTTCTTCCCTCCCCCGACCTTCTCCCTCCCCCGACCTTCTCCCTCCCCCGACCTTCTTCCCTCCCCCGACCTTCTTCCCTCCCCCGACCTTCTTCCCTCCCCCGACCTTCTCCCTCCCCCGACCTTCTTCCCTCCCCCGACCTTCTTCCCTCCCCCGACCTTCTCCCTCACCCTACCTTCTCCCTCCCCCGACCTTCTCCCTCACCCTACCTTCTCCCACTCCCGACCTTCTTCCCTCCCCCGACCTTCTTCCCTCCCGCGACCTTCTTCCCTCCCCCGACCTCCTCCCTCCCCCGTCCTTCTCACTCCCCCGACCTCCTCCCACTCCCGACGTTCTTATCTACCCCGACCTTCTTTCCTCCCCCGACCTTTGTCCCTCCCCCGATCTTCTCCCTCCCCCGACCTTCTCCCTCCCCCGACCTTCTCCCACTCCCGACCTTCTTCCCTCCCCCGGACTTCTCCCTCCCCCGACCTTCTCCCTACCCCGACCTTCTCCCTCCCCCGACCTTCTTCCCTCCCCCGACCTTCTCCCTCCCCCGACCTTCTCCCACTCCCGAACTTCTTCCCTCCCCCGACTTTCTTCCCTCCCCCGACCTTCTTCCCTCCCCCGACCTTCTTCCCTCCCTCGACCTTCTTCCCTCCCCCGACCTTCTCCCTCCCCCGACCTTCTCCCACTCCTGACCTTCGTCCCTCCCCCGACCTTCTTCCCGCCCCCGACCTTCTTCCCTCCCCCGACCTTCTCCCACTCCCGACCTTCTTCCCTCCCTCGACCTTCTTCCCTCCCTAGACCTTCTTCCCTCCCCCGACCTTCTCCCTCCCCCGACCTTTTCCCACTCCTGACCTTCTTCCCGCCCCCGACGTTCTGTATGCCCCCGACCTTCGTCCCTCCCCCGACCTTCTTCCCTCCCCCGACCTTCTTCCCTCCCCCGATCTTCTTCCCTCCCCCGACCTTCCCCCTCCCCCGACCTTCTTCCCTCCCCCGACCTTCTTCCCTCCCCCGACCTTCTCACTCCCCCGACCTTCTCACTCCCCCGACCTTCTTCCCTCCCCCGACCTTCTTCCCTCCCCCTACCTTCTTCCCTCCCCCGACCTTCTTCCACTCCCGACCCTCTTCCCTCCCCCGACCTTCTTCCCTCCCCCGACCTTCTCCCTCCCCCGACCTTCTCCCTCCCCCGACCTTTTCCCACTCCTGACCTTCTTCCCGCCCCCGACGTTCTGTATGCCCCCGACCTTCGTCCCTCTCCCGACCTTCTTCCCTCCCCCGACCTTCTTCCCTCCCCCGACCTTCTTCCCTCCCCCGACCTTCTTCCCTCCCCCGACCTTCCCCCTCCCCCCTCCCCCGACCTTCTTCCCTCCCCCGACCTTCTTCCCTCCCCCGACCTTTGTCCCTCCCCCGACCTTCTTCCCTCCCCCGACCTTCTTCCCTCCCCCGACCTTCTTCCCTCCGCCGACCTTCTTCCCTCCCCCGACCTTCTTCCCTCCCCCGACCTTCTCCCTCCCCCGACCTTCCCCCTCCCCCGACCTTCTCCCACTCCCGACCTTTTTCCCGCCCCCGGCTTTCTTCCCGCCCCCGACCTTCTACTTGCCCCCGACGTTCTTCCCGCCCCCGACGTTCATTATGCCCTCGACTATCGTCCCTCCCCCGGCCTTCTTCCCTCCCCCGACCTTCTTCCCTCCCCCGACCTTCCCCCTCACCCGACCTTCTCCCTCCCCTGACCTTCTCCCACTCCTGACCTTCTTCCCTCCCCCGACCTTCTTCCCTCTCCCGACCTTCTCCCTCACCCGACCTTCTCCCTCCCCCGACCTTCTTCCCTCCCCCGCCTTCCCCCTCACCCGACCTTCTTCCCTCCCCCGACCTTCTCCCTCCCCCGACCTTCTTCCCTCCCCCGACCTTCTTCCCTCCCCCTACCTTCTTTCCTCCCCCGACCTTCTCCCTCACCCGACCTTCTCCCTCACCCGACCTTCTCCCTCCCCCGACCTTCTTCCCTCCCCCGAACTTCTCCCCTCCCCCGACCTTCTTCCCTCCCCCGACCTTCTTCCCTCCCCCGGCCTTCTCCCTCACCCTACCTTCTGCCTCCCCCGACCTTCTCCCACTCCCGACCTTCTTCCCTCCCCCGACCTTCTTCACTCCCCCGACCTTCTCCCTCCCCCGACCTTCTTCCCTCCCGCGACCTTCTTCCCTCCCCCGACCTCCTCCCTCCCCCGTCCTTCTCCCTCCCCCGACCTCCTCCCACTCCCGACGTTCTTATCTCCCCCGACCTTCTTCCCTCCCGCTACTTTTTTCCCTCCCCCGACCTCCTCCCTCCCCCGACCTCCTCCCTCCCCCGACCTCCTCCCTCCCCCGTCCTTCTCCCTCCCCCGACCTCCTCCCACTCCCGACGTTCTTATCTCCCCCGACCTTCTTCCCTCCCCCGACCTTTGTCCCTCCCCCGACCTTCTTCCCTTTCCCGACCTTCTTCCCTCCCCCGACCTTCTTCCCTCCCCCGACCTTCTTCCCTCCCCCGACCTTCTCCCTCCCCCGACCTTCTCCCTCCCCCGACCTTCTCCCTCCCCCGACCTTCTCCCACTCCCGACCTTCTTTCCTCCCCCGACCTTCTCCCTCCCCCGACCTTCTCCCTCCCCCGACCTTCTTCCCTCCCCCGACCTTCTCCCTCCGCCGACCTTCTCCCACTCCCGAACTTCTTCCCTCCCCCGACCATCTCCCTCCCCCGACCTTCGTCCCTCCCCCGACCTTCTTCCCTCCCCCGACCTTCTCCCACTCCCGACCTTCTTCCCTCCCCCGACCTTCTTCCCTCCCCCGACCTTCTTCCCTCCCCCGACCTTCTTCCCTCCCCCGACCTTCTTCCCTCCCCCGACCTTCTTCCCGCCCCCGACGTTCTGTATGCCCCCGACCTTCGTCCCTCCCCCGACCTTCTTCCCTCCCCCGACCTTCTTCCCTCCCCCGACCTTCTTCCCTCCCCCGACCTTCCACCTCCCCCGACCTTCTTCCCTCCCCCGATCTTCTTCCCTCCCCCGACCTTCTCCCTCCCCCGACCTTCTTCCCTCCCCCGACCTTCTTCCCTCCCCCTACCTTCTTCCCTCCCCCGACCTTCTCCCTCACCCGACCTTCTCCCTCCCCCGACCTTCTTCCCTCCCTCGACCTTCTTCCCTCCCCCGACCTTCCTCCCTCCCCAGACCTTCCTCCCTCCCCCGACCTTCTCCATCACCCTACCTTCTCCCTCACCCGACCTTCTCCCTCCCCCGACCTTCTCCCACTCCCGACCTTCTTCCCTCCCCCGACCTTCTTCCCTCCCCCGACCTTCTCCCTCACCCTACCTTCTCCCTCACCCGACCTTCTCCCTCACCCTACCTTCTCCCTCCCCCGACCTCCTCCCACTCCCGACGTTCTTATCTCCCCCGACCTTCTTCTCTCCCCCGACCTTTGTCCCTCCCCCGACCTTCTTCCCTCCCCCGACCTTCTTCCCTCCCCCGACCTTCTTCCCTCCCCCGACCTTCTCCCTCCCCCGACCTTCTCCCTCCCCCGACCTTCTCCCTCCCCCGACCTTCTCCCTCCCCCGACCTTCTCCCTCCCCCGACCTTCTCCCTCCCCCGATCTTCTTCCCTCCCCCGACCTTCTCCCTCCCCCGACCTTCTCCCACTCCCGAACTTCTTCCCTCCCCCGACTTTCTTCCCTCCCCCGACCTTCTCCCTCCCCCGACCTTCTTCCCTCCCCCGACCTTCTCCCACTCCCGACCTTCTTCCCTCCCCAGACCTTCTTCCCTCCCCCGACCTTCTTCCCGCCCCCGATGTTCTGTATGCCCCCGACTTTCGTCCCTCCCCCGACCTTCTTCCCTCCCCCGACCTTTTTCCCTCCCCCGACCTTCTTCCCTCCTCCGACCTTCCTCTCGGTCTGACATTCTTCCCGACCCCGACCTTCTTTCTCACCCCGACGTTTTTCTCGCCCCCATACTTTTTTCCCACCCAGGACTTTTCCCGCTCCCCCCCCCCCCCCCGACAGTATTTCCCTCCCCCGGAAAGTTTCCCCGTCCCCGACAATTATTGCCGCCCCTGATGTTTTCCCGCCCCCAACAGTTTTCCCTTCTGCTTTATTTTTCCCGCCTCTAATTTTTTCGCGCCCCCGACACTTTCCAGCACCAGACTTTTTCCCGCTCTCGACTTTGTTCCGCCCCCGACTTTGTACCGCCCCCGACTTTGTTGCGCCCCCGACTTAGTCCCGCCCCCGACAATTTTCCCGCTCCCCCCTATTATCCTGCTCCTCACTATTTTCCCTCTCCCGACAATTTCTCCGCCTCCGACAATTTCTCCGGCCCCGACAATTATTCCGCAACCTTGTATATTCCCGCCCCAGAGAATTATTTCGGCACCGACATTTTTTCCGGCCCCGACAAATTTCCTGCTCCACAAAATTTTCCCGCACCCACAATTTTCCCGCCCCCCGGCAACATTCCTGCCCTAGACATTATTCCTGCCTCCGATTTTTTCAACCCCCCGCCTCTCTTCAAGCTCCGAATTATTTTCCTCTCCAGGACTTTTTACCCGCTCTAGACATATATCCCGACCCGACTTTTTCCCGCCTCCGTTTTTTTTCCCGCCACCGACTTCATTCCCGCCCCCCACCTTTTCCCGCTCCCGACATTTATCACGGCCCCGACCTTTTCCATGCCTCGAATTTTTTCCCCCTCCAACTTTTTTCCCGCCCTCGACATTTTCCCGTCTCCCTCCGACTTTTTTCCTGGACCCGGTATTAGCTCTCATATTTTTCGCGTCCCCGACTTCTTTCTCGCCCCCGACAATTTACCTGCTCCCGAAAATTTGCCAGCCACCGGCTTTTTTCCCTCCCCGAATTTTTTTCCCGCCCGGAATTTTTTTCCGTCCCAGACTTTTTCCCGCCTCCCACTTTTTCCCGCCACCGATTTTTTTCCGCCGCCGAACTTTTTTCCTGCCCCCAACATATCTTGCTCCCAAATTTTTTCCGCCCCCGACTTTTTTCGCACCCCGACAATTTTTCCGCCCTGACAATTTCCCACCCCCGACAATTATCCCGCCGAGACAATTTTCCCGCACCGACCATTTTCTCGCACCGACCATTTTCCCGCCCCTGACTTTCTTCCGATGACTTTTTTTCCACCCCCGAATTTTTCCCGCCCCCAACTTTGTTGCAGCTCCTGAATTTTTTCCCATCCCCGACTTTTTTTTCAGCCCCGACTTCTTCCCTGCCTGAATTTCCTCCCCCATGGGTATTTCCCGCACTCGATATTTTACCACCCCCGAATATTTTCCCGCACGCGAGTATCTTCCCGCCCCGACAATTTTCCCGACCCCGACAATCTTCCCGCCCCCGACAATTTTCCCGCTCACGACAATTTCCCCGCTCACGACAATTTCCCCGAACCCGACAATTTTTCCGCCCCAATTTTTCCCGCCCCTAACAATTTTCCCGCCTCGAAAATTTCCCCGCCCTGAAAATTTCCCCCCCCCCCACAATTTCCTCGTCCCCGACTTTTTTTCCGCCCCCGAAATTTTCCCGCCCTTGACTATTCTCCCACTCCTGACAATTATCCCGCCCCCGATTTTTTTCCACCCCGACATTTTTCCCGACCCCGACTTTTTTCCTGCCCCCGACTATTTTTCCGCACCTGACTTATCCCGCCCACGACTTTTTTCCCGCCACCGAATTCATTCCCGAAGTCGATTTTTCCCCTCGACTTTTTTTTACCACCCCAACTTTTTTTTATCCCGGAATTTTTGCTGCTCCCGTCATTTTTTGCAGCCCCCGGTTTTCTCCTGCCCTCGACTTTTTCACCCCGACATTTTTTCCTCCCCCACTTTTTTCCCGCAATCCAACTTTTTTGCAGCCCCGACACTTATTCCCCCAGGTCATTTTTCCGCCTCCGACATTTTTCCCGCCCCGTCATTTTTCACTCTCCCAATTTTTTCCGCCCCCGATAATTTCCCCACCCAAGATTTTATCTCGCCCCCGACATTTTTCCCGGACAATATTTTTTTTCCGCCCCAAATTGTTTACCCTCCCACGAATTTTTTTCCCGCTCCCTAATTTTTTCCCACCACGATGTTTTTCCCGCCCCGAAGTTTTCCCGGCCCCGACTTTATCCCGCCCCCGATTTACCCGCCCCTGAAAAACCCGCAAGAAAGACTTTTCCCCGCCCCCAACATTTTGCCCGCCCCCGTCTTCTTTCCCGCCCTTGAGGTTTTTCGAACTGTTTCCCGTCCTCTACTTTTTTCCCGCCTCCAAATTGTTTTTCTCGCCCCGAATTTTTTTCCAACCCAGACTTTTTTCCCGCCCCCAACGTTTTTCCCGTCCCCGACTTTTTTCCCGTCCCCGACCTTTTTCCCGCCCCGGCTTTTTTCCCGCCCCGACTTATTCACAACCGAACTAGTTTCCCCACCCACGAAACCTTTTCCCAAGCCGACTTTTTTCCCTTGCCCGAATTTTTTCCGCCACCGACTGATATCCGACAATTTTCCATCCCTCGACAATTTTCCCTCCCTCGACAAATTTCCCGCCTCCCACATTTTTCCCGCCCCAGTCTTTTTACCCGCCCACGTCTTTTTCCCGCCGCTGATATTTGTTTCCGCCCCCGACATTTTTCCGGCCGCCGCCTTTTTTCCGGGACCTGAATCTTTTCATGCCCCCAAGGTGTTTTCCCGCCCCATACTTTTTCCCGCCCCATATTTTTTCCCGCCCCCGAATTTTTTGCCGTTTCGTATTTTTTCACGGCTACGGCTTTTACTTGCCCCCAACCTTTGATCCAGCACCCGACATTTTTTCCCGAACCCGTCATTTTTCCCGACCCCGACATTTTTCCGGGCCCAGAATTTTTTTCCGCCCCCGAATGTCTTTCCCGCCCCCGAATTTCTTTCCCGCCCCCGACTTTTTTCCCGTCACCTACCCATTTCCCGCCCCAGACTTATTTCTGCCCCAGACTTTTTTCCCGGCCCCGACTTTTTTCGTACCACCGACTTTTTTTTGCCGTCCCTGACGTTTTTCCCGACCCCGAATTTTTTCCCGCCCCAGACTTTTTTCCCCAACCCAGGTTTTTTCCCGCGCCCCGACTTTTTTCGCGCCCCGACAATTTTCCCGCTACCGACAATTTTCCCGCCCTCGACTGTTTTCCCGCCCTCGACTGTTTTCCCGCCCTCGACTGTTTTCCCTCCCCGGACAGTTTTCCCTCCCCCGACAGTTTTCCCTCCCCGGACAGTTTTCCCTCCCCCGACAGTTTTCCCTCCCCCGACTGTTTTCCCGTCCCCATAATTTCCCCGCCCACGACAATTTTTCTGGCACCGAAAATTTCCCCTCCACCGACTTTTGTCCCGCCGCCGACTTTTATCCATCTCCCGACTTATTTCCCGTCCTCTCTTTTTTAGTTTCCACTTATTTCCACACGCGACTTCCTTTCCTCCCCGACTTTTTTTGCGCCCCCGACAATTTTCCCGCTACCGACAATGTTCCCACTCCCGCCAATATTCCCGCTCCCGACAATGTTCCCGTTTCCGACAATTTCCCCGCCTCCGACATTTTCCCTCTCCCGACATTTTTTGTCGCGCGACAATTTTCCCGCTCCCTAGAATTTTCCCGCCCCCGATAATTCTCCCGCCCTCGGCAATTTTCCCGCCCCCTGCAATTTTCCCGCCCTCGACAATTTCCCGTTCCCGATTTTTATCCCGCCTCCGACTTTTATACCGCCCCCGACTTTCTTACCGTCTCCGTCTTTTTTTCCGCCCCGCCGACTTTTCCCCGCCGCCGACTTTTTGTCACACCCCCGACTTATTTCCGCCCCCGACGTATTTCCGCCCCCGACTTTTTTCTGCAACTGGACTTTTTTGCAGCGACGACCCTTATTCCCCCCTCGACATTTTATCCTGCCCCGACATTATTCCCGCCCTAGACATTTTTCGCCGCCCAAGAATTTTTTGCCGCTCAGAATTTTTTTCCGGCCCGAATTTTTACCCGCCCGATTTTTTTCCCCTCTACCCCGACTTTTTCCCGCCCTGACTTTCTTCCCGCCGCCCCAAATATGGAGAAAGTCATGGGTTGGTCACTTCAGATTTTTTACTTCTTACACCACTATCATTGAATAATTTTTTAGGTCGACCACTAGTTGTCGGTTTTAGTGACTGCTCTAGGCTTGTTTTACTAGCGAATGGTAACTTGAATTACTCGTTTAGCCACGTGGAATTCCTTACAAGGAACCTTGAAACAGTTCTTTGACTCAGTTGCCACCTAGAGAAAAGATTTGAGGTAACCGTTTTTATATTGGAATACAATAACTTCTTATAGTTTTCTGGGCAATCGGTCACTGAATGTTTGGCTGTTATATAACTGAACAGACGCTGCTTGCATTCGTGTGCAAGCAGTCTCAAGGCATCTTCTTCTCGCAAGAAAACAAATAGTTCTTTGCGAGAGATGGTGGTACATCTTCCCACTCGAATTCCTAGCATAAAATTAAAATAACAAAATCAGATGCAGTCGGATGGATTAAAGATAAAAATGCAAAATATATTTTGACAGGACCTCTCAGGACTTATTTTAAAACTTCTTTCAAAATGACGATATGAACAAAAAATTACGTCTAATTTTTCTCTGGAAACATGCCTCACAAACTACAATAACAAAAACAGTATTAACGAAACTATAAATTTAATTTAAAAAACATACCTCCAGCAACAGCCTCCATTTGCCACAATGTAGTTATTACAACAGATACGCAAATGACAGAGCCTCACGCCAAGGCGCACGGGAGGAGATTGATAAGAGAAACAATGAGACAGTTCGTGTATTGCCAACGTGAGACGTTGCCAAATCTCATTTTCGCTCTTATTAAAGTGTTTTGTTACGATACATTAACTGAGATTATTTTTATGTATATTACGACAATTCCAAAATACTTCGATCTGATAACATTTTCCTGCTAATATGCGCAAATCGACCACTGTGCGCCGCCGAGTATTTTACCTCCCCCCACAATTTACCCGCCCCGAAAAATCCCCTCCCCCGACAATTTTCCCGCCCCCGACTATTTTCCCGCCCCCGACTATTTTCCCGCCCCCGACTTTTTTCCCGGCCCCGACTATTTTCCTGCCCCCGAGTATATTCCCTCCCCCGACTATTTTCCCTCCCCCGAATTTTTCCAGCCACCGAATCCTTTCCCGCACCGAATTCTTTCGCGCCCCCCATATTTTTTGCCGCCACACATATTTTTTGCCGCTTCCGACTTTTTTCCCGACTCGACTTTTCCCATGCCCCAATCATTTCGCACCCCCGACATTTTATCTTCCCATGACTTTTTTCTCCGCAATCCTACCACGTATTTTTCTCCTGTCCCGAAATTTTTCTCGCCCCGACATTTTTCACGCCTACTTTTTTCCAGCTCCCGACTTTTTCTTGCCCACGTCTTTTTCCTTGCCCCCGTCTTCTTGCCCCTGACTTTTTCATGCCCCCACTTTTTTCTTGCCCCCGATTTTTTTCTTGCCCTCGATTTTTTTTGTTCCCCACTTTTTTGTGGACCTCGACTTATTTCCACCCCCCGACTTTCCCCGTCCTCGACTTTTTCCCGCCCACTACTATTTTTTTCCCGCCTCCAACTTTTTTTCCCGCTCCCGACTTATTTCCCGCCCCCGAAATTTTTCCAGCCCCAATTATCCAGGCCCCGACTTTTTTCTTGCCCCCGACTTTTTTCTTGCCCCCGTCTTTTTCCTTATCCCCGTCTTTTTTCTTATCCCCGTCATTTATCTTGCCCCGACATTTCTTGCCGCCGACTTTTTTCTTGCCCCCGACTTTTTTCTTGCCCCCGACTTTTTTCTTGCACCGTCATTTTTCTTGCCTCCATCTTTTTTCTTGCCCCGTCATTTTTCTTGCCCCGTCATTTTTCTTGCCCCGTCATTTTTCTTGCCCCGTCATTTTTCTTGCCCCCGTCTTTTTTCTTGCCCCCTACTTTTTTCTTAACTCCGATTTCTGTCTTGCCTTCGATATTTTTCCTGCCCCGATTTCTTTCTTGCCCCGATTGTTTTCTTGTTCCCCACTTTTTTTTGACCCCGATTTATTTCCACCCCCGCATTTCTTCGTACTCGAATTTTCTCCCGCCCCCCACTATATTCACGCCCCCGATTATTTTCCCGCCCACGACTAAAAAGTCGCCCCCAACTTTTCCCGCTCCCGGCTTTTTCCCGACCCCGACTTTTTTCCCGTCACCGACTTTTTTACCGCCCCCGACATTTTACCATGCACGACATTCTTTAGCCCCGGACTGTTTACCACCCAAGAATTTTTTCCCGCCCCCGAAATTTTATCCGCCCCGACATTTTTCCGGCCTCCGACTTTTCCGACCCCCGACATTTTCCCCGCCCCCGACTTAATTCCCGCCCTCGACTTAATTCATGCCCCGACATATTTCTCGAACCCTACTTTTTTCCGCCCCCGAATTTTTTCCCACACCCTAATTTCTTCCTCACCCGACTTACTCCCCTCCCCGACTTTTTCTCGCCCGCGAAACCATTTACCGCTCATGGCTTCTTTCCCTATCCCGATTTTTCCGCCACCGACATTTTTTCAGCCCCAATTATCCAGGCCCCGACATTTTTCTTGCCCCCAACTTTTTCTTGCCCCCAACTTTTTTCTTGCCCCGCCTTTTTTTGCCCCCGACTTTTTTCTTGCCCGCGTCCTTTTTCTTATCCCGCCCCGATAATTTTCCCGCTCCCGACATTTTTCACTACCCTGAATTTTTTCCGCCACCGACTAAATTGCAGCATCGACAATTTTCCCGCCTCCGACATTTTTCCGGCCCCCGAAATTTTTTCTCCCCCTGACATTATTCACGCCCGTGACGTATTTCCTGCCCCGACTTTTTTCCCAACCCCGACATTTTTACGGCTCCGACTTTTTTCCCACCCCGACTATTTTTCCGCCACGATATTTCATCCGACCCGACTTTTTTCCGCCCCGAAATTTTTTCCCGCCAACGCAACTTTTTCCCAAGCAGACTTTTTTCCCTACCCCGAATTTTTTCCTCCCCAGTTTTTTTCCCGTCCCCGTATTTTTCCCGCCCGTCTTTTTTCCACCTCCCTATATTTTTCCCGAACCTGTCATTTTACCGGCCCCTACATTTTTCAGGGCACAGAATTTTTTCCCGCCCCCGAATTTCTTTCCCATGACCGTCTTATTTCCAGTCGCCGACCTTTTTCCCGCACTAGACTTATTTCCCGCCCCCAACTCTTTTCCCGTTCTTGATATTTTTCCAGCCCCCGATTTTTTTCTGGCCCCCGATTTTTTTCCAGCCCCCGATTTTTTTCCCGGACCCGACTTTTTCCCGCCCCCGACTTCTTTTCCGCCGTCGACTTTTTTTCCGCCGCCTACTTTTTTTCCGTCCCCACTTTTTTCCGCCCCTGACTTTTTTCCGCCCCTGACTTTTTTCCGCCCCCGACTTTTTTCCGCCCCCGACTTTTTTCGCACCCGACTTTTTTCCTCCCCGACTATTTTACCGCCCCCGATATTTTTTTCCATCCCCGAATTTTTTTTCAGTCCCCGAATTTTTTTCCGACTCCTACTTTTTTCCCGCACCCCAACTAATTTCCTTCCATGGACAATTTTACAGCATCCGACGTTTTCTCCTACTCCGACATTTTCCCGTCCCCGACATTTTCCAGCACTCGAATTTTAACGTCATCTTTCTTTTTACCCGCATCCGTATTTTTCCCGGCCCTGACATTTTTTCCCGCCCCAACATTTTCCGGTTCCTTAATTTTTGCCCGGCCCAGATATTTTTTCCCGGCCCGACATTTTTCCCCGGCCCGACATTTATTCTCGCCCTCTACATTTTTGACGCCCAATACTTTCTTTCGCCCCCGAATTGTTTCCCGCCCCGGAATTTTTTCCTTGCCCCCACTTTTTTCTCGCCACCGCCTATTTTCGTTCCAAACCACTTTTTTGCCGTCCCCGACCTTTTCCCGCCCCCGAATTTTTTTCCCGCCCCAGCCTTTTTCCCTCACTCCAACTTTCTCCCGCGCCCTGACAATTTTTCCCGCCTCCAAAATGTTTTTCCGCCCCCTACCATTTTGCTGGCCCCTACTTTTGTCCGCCCACGAATTTTTTCCAGCCCCCGTCATTTTTACCGTCCCCGACTATTTTTCCGAACCCAACTTTTGACCACCCCCGACTTTTTTACCGCCCCCGACATTTTTACCGCCCCCGACATTTTTACCGCCCCCGACATTTTTACCGCCCCCGACCTTTTTACCGCCACCGACCTTTTTCCTGCCCCGTCTTTCTTCTCGTACCCGATTTTATCCAATCTCGACTTTTTCCCTTCCCCACTTTTTTACCGCCCCGACTTCTTCACCGCCCCCGACCTCTTTACCGCCCCTGACCTTTTTTCCCACTCCCGGTTTCCTACAACTCCCCGAGATTTTTACAGCCCCCGACATTTTACCGCCCCGGACTTTTTACCGCAGCCGAATTTGTACCGCCCCTGACTTTTTTACCGTACCCGACCTTTTTACCGCCCCCAACGTTTTGCCCGCCCATGACTTCTTTCCCACCCTTGGCAATTTTTCCAACAGTATCCCGCCTTCAGTGGTTTCCCTTGCTCGTCTTTTTTCCCGCTACCGAATTGTTTTTCTCCCCTTTGAAATTTCCCCCCCCCCCCAACTTTTTTCCCTCCAACGACTTCTTTCCCGCCTCAGACTTTTTTCCAGCTCCCGACTTTTTCTTGCCCCCGTCTTTTTCCTTGCCCCCGTCATTTATCTTGCCCCTGGCGTTTATCATACCCCCACTTTTTTCTTGCCCCCGATTTTTTTTGTCCCCCACTTTTTTGTGGACACCGACTTATTTTCACCCCCCGACTTTCCCCGTCCTCGACTTTTTCCCGCCCACTAATACATTTCCTCCCCCGACTACATTCCCTCCCCCGATTATAATCCCGCCCGCGATTATTTTCCCGCCCCCGTCTTTTTTCCCGCCTCCAACTTTTTTTCCCGCTCTCCACTTATTTCCCGCCCCCGAAAATTTTTCCACCCCCGACATTTTTTCCCAACACCCTACATTTTTTCCTGCCCCCGAATGATTTCCCACTCTCTACTTTAATTCCGAACCCTACATTTATCTCGCCTCCCACTTTCCCCTTATAAACTTAATTCCCCGCCCCCTACTTTTAACCCGCCTTCCAACTTACCCCCTCCCCTCTCCCTCATGGTTTTTTTCTCGTCCCCGACTTTATTCTAGCCACCGACTTTTTTCTTGCCCCCGACTTTTTTCTTGCCCCGATTTTTTCTTGCCCCCGATTTTTTTCTTGCCCCCTATTTTTTTCTCGCCCCCGATTTTTTCTTGCCCCCGATTTTTTTCTTGCCCCCTATTTTTTTCTTGCCCCCGATTTTTTACTTGCATCCGATTTTTTCTTGCCACCGATTTTTTCCTTGTCCCCCACTTTTTTGTGGACCCCGACTTATTTCCACCCCCCGACTTTCCCCGTCCTCGATTTTTTCCCGCCCACTACTACTTTCCCGCCCCTGAGAATATTCCCGCCTCCGATTATTTTCCCACCCCCGACTTATTTCCCGCCCCCGACTTTTTTCCCGCCCCCGGAATTTTTCCAACCCCAATTTTCCGAGCTCCGAATTTTTTCTTGCCCCTTTCTTTTTTCTTGTCCCCTCATTTATCTTGCCCCGACATTTCTTGCCCCCGTCTTTTTTCTTGCCCCCTATTTTTTTCTTACCCCGATTTCTGTCTTGCCCTCGATTTTTTTCTTGCCCTCGATTTTTTTCTTGCCCCGATTTCTTTCTTGCCCCCGATTATTTTCTTGTTCCCCACTTTTTCTTTGACTCCTACTTATTTCCACCCCCGAATTTCTCCGACCTCGAATTTTTCCCTCCCCCGACTATAAAAATCGCACCCTACTTTTCCCGCTCCCGACTTTTTTCCCGACCCCGACTTATTTCCCGACCCCGACATTTTTCCCGACACCGACTTTTTTACCGCCCCCGACATTCTTCCGTCCACGACATTCTTAAGCCCCGGACTGTTTACCACCCCAAGCATTTTTCCCGCACCCGACATTTTTTCCGCCCCGACATATTTCCGGCCCCCGACTTTTTCCGGCCCCCGACATTTCCCCGCCCCCGACTTAATTCCCGTCCTCGACTTAATTCACGCACCCGACTTTTTTCCGCCCCCGAATTTTTTCCCACACCCTAATTTCCTCCTGACCCAACTTTTTTCCCTCCCCGACTTTTTCTCGCCCCGACATTTTTCACTACCCAGAATTTTTTCCGCCACCGACTTAATTGAAGCCGCGTCAATTTTCCCGCCTCCGACATTTTTCCGGCCCCCGAGATTTTTTTTCTCCGCTGACATTCACGCCCCCGACATATTTCCTGCACCGACTTTTTTCCCAACCCCGACTTTTTTACCGTCCGGACTTTTTCCCCACCCCGTCTTTTTTCCCACCCCTACTATTTTCCAGCCACGATATTTTCCCACCTCGATTTTCATCTGACTCGACTTTTTCCCCACCCCGACTTTTTTCCCACCCCTACTCGACGATATTTTCCCACCTCGATTTTCATCTGACCCGACTTTTCCCCACCCCGACTTTTTTCCCACCCCTACTATTTTCCCGCCACGATATTTTCCCACCTCGATTTTCATCTGACCCGACTTTTTTCCCATTCCGACTTTTTTTCGCCCCGAAATTTTTTCCCGCCAACGAAACTTTTTCCCAAGCAGATTTTTCCCCAACCCTATTTTTTTACTCCCCAGTTTTTTTCCCGTCCCCGTATTTTTCCAGTCCCCGTATTTTTCCCGCCCGTCTTTTTTCCCCCTCCCTATATTTTTCCCGAACCCATCATTTTTCGGGGCACAGAATTTTTTCCCGCCCCCGAATTTCTTTCCCACGATCGAAATTTTTTGCACCCCCGACCTTTTTTCCCGCTCCCGATTGATTTCCCACCCTCTACTTTAATGCCGAACCCTAGATTTATCCTGCCTCCCACTTTCCCCTTCTCCCCCCACAAACTTAATTTCCCGCCCCCTACTTTTAACCCGCCTTCCAACTTACCCCCTCCCCCGATTTATCCCCCGTTCGGGTTTTTTTTGTCCCAGACTTTTTTCCCGTCCCGTAATTTGTTCTCGCGCCAGACATTTTTCCCGCGCCTGACATTTTTCCCGCCCCAGACTTTTTCCCCGCCCCAGACTTTTTCCCCGCCCCAGACTTTTTTCCCGCCCCAGACTTTTTCCCCGCCCCAGACTTTTTCCCCGCCCCAGACTTTTTCCCCGCCCCAGACTTTTTCCCCGCCCCAGACTTTTTCCCCGCCCCAGACTTTTTCCCCGCCCTAGATTTTTCCCCAACGCAGACTTTTTCCACGCCGCCCACATTTTGCCCGCCCCCGAATTCTTTCCCGCCTTGGCAATTTCCCGACACCTACTATTTCCCGCCCCCAACAATTTTCCCACCCAGACAATTTTCACGCCTCGACAATTTTCCAGCCCCCTATAATTTTCCCTCCCACGATCATTTTCCCCCTAGAAAATTCTACCGCTTCCCGCAAACTTCCCGCTCCCGTCTTTTATCCCACCCTCGACTGTTATCCCGACCCCGACTCTTTTACTGCCCCCGAATTTCTTATCTCCCATTCTTTTCTCGCCTCCGGCTTCTTTCCCGCCACCGACAATTCCTTCACTCCGACAATTTTCCCGCCCCCACAGTTTTCCCGCCCCCGACAATTTTCCCGCCTCCGCCTTTTATTGTGCCATCGACTCCTTTCCCGCTCCGACTTTTTTCTCGACCCTACTTTTTTCTCGCCGCCGACATTTTTCTCTACCCCGACGTTTTTCCCGCCCCCGAATTTTTTCCCGCAACTCGACATTTTTCCCGCAACCCGACATTTTTCCCGCACCCGACTTTTTTCCAGCTCCCGGATTTTTAAATTCCCATTCTTTCCCCGTTTCTGATTTCTTTCCCGTCCCCGACAATTTTCTCACCCTGACAATTTTCCCGTCCCGATAGTTCTCCTGCCCCCGACAGTTTTCCCACCGCCGAAAATTTCCCCTTCTCTGACAATTTTCCCACCTACGATAATTTTCCCGCCCCGAATTTTTTCCCGCCTCCGCCTTTTTTCGTGCCACCGACCCTTTTACCGCCCCCCGACTTTTTTCCCTCCCTGACTTTTTCCCCCCACGACTTTTTACCGACTCCGACATTTTCCTGCCCTGAATTTCTACCCGACCCCTAGTTTTTCCCGCCCCCGAGTTTTTCTCGCCCCCCGACAATTTTCCCGACCCTGAAAATTTCCCCTCCCCCTAGAATTTTCTCGCCCCCGACTTTTTTCCCGCCCCCGAAATATTCCCGCCCTGTAAAATTCTCCCGCCTCCGATTTTTTCCAACCCCGACATTTTTCGCAACCCCGACTATATTCCCGTCACCGAATTCTTTTCCGACTGCGATATCCCCCCCCCCTCCTTCCCCGATATTTTTTTCCACTCCTGACTTCTTTTTGCCACCCCCGACTATTTTGTACCCGGGCATTTTTTGTTGTCCCGTCATTTTTTCCTGCCCCGACAATTTCCCGCCCACAACATTTTCCCCGCCCACAACATTTTCCCCGACCCGACATTTTCCCCGCCCCGACATTTTCCCCGCCCCGACATTTTTCCCGCCCCGACATATTTCCCGCCCTGACATTTTTCCCGCCCCGACATTTTTCACTCCCCCAATTTTTCCTCGCCTAAGAGTTTATTTCCGCCCCGATATTTTCCCCACCCAAGATTTTTTCCCGCCCCCGACATTTTTCCCGGACCATAATATTTTTCCGCCCACGAATTTTTTTTCCGCCCCCAATTTTATAAAGCCCCCGAAATTCCAGCCCCAGGATTTTCCCCGCCTCCAACATTAGCCCGCCGCTGACAATTTTCCCAACTGTTTTCCACCCGCAACTCTTTCCCGTCCTTGACTATATTACCTCCCCCGAATTGTTCTTTCTCGCCCCGTATTTTTTCACACCCCGACATATTTCCTGCCTCCGACTTTTTTCCCGCCCACGAAACTTTTTCTCATGCAGACTTTTCTCCCTGCCCCGAATTTTTTCCGCCACCGTTTTATATCCGCCCCGACATTTTTCTCGCTCCGACATTTTCCGGCCGCCGACATTTTTCCCGGACATGAATTTTTTCCCCCCTCCAAAATTATTTCCAGCCCCCAAAATTTTTTCCCGCCCCCAAAATTTTTTCCCGCCTCCGATATCTTTTCCCACCCGACTTTTTCCCGCCCCCGACTTTTTTCACTTCGCTTACCCATTTCCGCCCCAGAACTTCCTCCTGTCCCCGACTTTTTCCCTTCCTCGAATTTTTTCCCGTCCCCTACTTTTCTCCCTTCCCTCCGACTTTTTTCCCTCCCCGACTTTTTCTCGCCCCGACATTTTTCACTACCCAGAATTTTTTCCGCCACCAACTTAATTGAAGCCGCGTCAATTTTCCCGCCTCCGACATTTTTCCGGCCCCCGAAATTTTTTCCTGCACCGACCTTTTTCCCAACCCCGACTTTTTTACCGTCCGGACTTTTTCCCCACCCCGACTTTTTTCCCACCCCTACTATTTTCCCGCCACGATATTTTCCCAACTCGATTTTCATCTGACCCGACTTTTTTCCCATTCCGACTTTTTTTCGCCCCGAAATTTTTTCCCGCCAACGAAACTTTTTCCCAAGCAGATTTTTCCCCAACCCTATTTTTTTACTCCCCAGTTTTTTTCCCGTCCCCGTATTTTTCCAGTCCCCGTATTTTTCCCGCCCGTCTTTTTCCCCCTCCCTATATTTTTCCCGAACCCATCATTTTTCGGGGCACAGAATTTTTTCCCGCCCCCGAATTTCTTTCCCACGACCGACATTTTTTCCACCCCCGACCTTTTTTCCCGCTCCCGATTGATTTCCCACCCTCTATTTTAATGCCGAACCCTAGATTTATCCTGCCTCCACTTTCCCCTTCTCCCCCCACAAACTTTTTCCCTCCCCCGATTTTTTCCCGCCCCCGATATTTTTCCCGCCCCCGATTTTTTCCGCCCCCGATTTTTTCTCGGTCAAGATGGCCTTCCCGCCACCGATATTTTCCCACCCCGACATTTTACCCGCAATCCAACTTTTTGCAGCCCTGAGACTTATGCCGATCCTCTACCTGCCTGCCCCCGACTTTCCCTCCCCCGGTATTTTTTGCGCCCCCGACTTTTTTCTCGCGCAAAATTTTCTCCCGCCCCCAAATTTGTTCCCCCCCCCCCCCCGACTTTATTCCCGTTTCGACTTCATTCCCACCCCCGACTTTTTTCCCCTCCCGGAATTTATTCCCGCCCCCGACATTTTCTCACTCTAATTTTTTCCCGCAACCCGACTTTTATTCTCGCCCCAGATTTCTTTCCCGCACCTGATTTCTTTCCCGCCCCAACTTTTTTCCTCACCCACTTTTTTCCCGCCACCACCTTTTTTGGTGCCACCGACTTTTTTGCCGTCCCGGACCTTTTCCCCGTCCCGGAATTTTTTCCAGCGCCCGACTTTATTTTCGCCACGTACTTTTTTCCCGCTCATACTTTTTTCAGCCCCCGATTATGCTCCGGCTCCCGACAATTTCCCCGCCCCCGACTTCTTTCCCGTACCCGACTTTTTTCCCTACCCGACTTTTTTCCCGCTCCAGCCTTTTTTCCCGCTCTCGAATTTTTCCCATCCCCGACCTTTTTCCCGCCGCCTAATTTTTCCCGACCCGGATTTTTTTTAGCCCCCGATATATTTTGCCGCCACGAATTTTTCCCTTGCCGACATTTTTGCCGCCCCCACCATTTTTTGCAGTCGCCAGCTTTTTTCCGCCTTCGAATTTTTCCCCGCCCCCGAATTTCTTCCCGACAATTTTCTCGCACCGAAAGTTTCCTCTCCCCCGACAATTTTCTCGCTCCTGACTTTTTCCCGCCCCCGAAATTTTCCCGCCCTTGACAATTCTCCCGCCCCCGGTTTTTTTTCGCCCCGTCATTTTTCCCGCCCCCGTACATTTTCCCGGCCCCTGACAATTTTTTCGCCCCGGAAATTTCCCCTCTCCCGACAATTTTCTCCCACTTGACTTTATCCCGCCCCCGAAATTTTCCTGCCCTTGACAATTCTCCTGCCCCCGGTTTTTTCCCGCCCCGATATTTTTCCCGCCCCCGTATATTTCCCTCCCACGACTTTTTTTTACCCCGACTTTTTTGCCGCTTCCGTCATTTTTTAACCCCCCGGCTTTTTTCCCACCTAGACTTTTTTCCGTGCCCCAATCCTTTCCCACCCCTGCATTTTTTCCTCACCAACTATTTCCCGCCCCGACATTTTTCACGCCTCCTATTTTTTCTCGATAATTTCCCCACCGAAGATTTTTTCCAGACCCCGTCCTTTTTCACGCCGCCGACTATTTTCTCGCCTACAACTTTTTTCCCGCTCCGAATTTTTTCCCACCCCCGACTTTTTACCCGCCCAATTTTTTTCCCACCCCCGACTTTTTCCCACCTTGACTTTCCCGAGTATTTTTCCGCCCTCCAAAAATTTCCCCTTCCCCGACAATTTTATCGCCCCCAACTTTTTTCCCGCCCCCGATATTTTCCCGTCCTTAACAATTTATGTCACCCTTGACAATTCTTCCCCCCGATTACTTCCCGCTCCGACATTTTTACCGACCCCGACTTTTTCCCGCTACCGAATTGTTTCCCGCCCCCGATATTTTTTGCCGACTTTTTTTCATCCCAGCATTTTTGGCGCTCCCGTAATTTTTTGCAGCCCCCTTCATTTTTTCTTCCCCCGACAATTTTCTCGCCCCCAATTTTGTCTCGCCCAAGTGTTTTTTTCCGCCCCCCATATTTACCCACCCCACCAAGACATTTTTTGCCTTCTCTCCCCCCCCCCTACATTTTTCCCGCTACCCGACTTTTTCCCCGCATCCGAGAATTTTCCCGCCACCAATTTTTTTGCCGCCCCCGACTATTTCCGAACATCGATTTTTTTCACGCTTCCGACTATTACCGGCCTCCGACTATTTTCCGCCTTCTACCTTTTCACGCCCCCGACTTTTTCCCCACCCCGATTTTTTCCAGCCTCCGACTTGTTTCCCCGTCCCTCCACCGTCTATTTTCCAGCCCCCGAATTTTTTCTCGCTCCCTCCTGTCTTCCTGTCCCCGAAATTTTTTCCGCTTCTGACTTTTTTTCCCGCCCCCGACTTTTCTCCGCCCTCGACTTTTCTTCCGTCTCCGACTTTTTTTCCCGCCCTCTCTGCAATTTTTCCCGCCCCCGTCTGGTTTCCCGACCCCGACTGGTTTCCCGCCCCCGACTGGTTTAATGCCGACCCCTACTTTTATCCTGCCTCCCACTTTCCCCTCCCCTCTCTCCACCTACTTAATTCTCCGTCTCTTCCAATTCCCCCCGACTTTATTCCCCCCTCGACTTTTTTCCCGCCCCCAACATCTTTCATGCACCCGACGTTTTCTTGCCCCGACTTTTTTGTTGCCCCGTTTTTTTTTGTCCCCGATTTTTTTTTGTCCCCGACGTTTTTCTTACCCCGACTTTTTCTCGCCCCTACTTTTTTCTTACCCCCGACTTTTTTCTTACCCCGACTTTTTTCGCGCCCCCTACGAATTTCGCGCCTAATTTTTCCCGCCCCCGACATTTTTCCCAAACCCGTAACTTTTTCCGGCCCCCGACATTTTTCAGTGCACCGAATCTGCCCCCCGACATTTAATAGGGCACAGAATTTTTTCCCACCACCGACTTTTTTTTCGTCGCCGACCTTTTTCCCGCCCCAGACTTATTTCCGCCCCAGACTTATTTCCGCCCCAAACTTATTTCTGCCCCAGACTTATTTCCGCCGCCGAATTTTTCCCGCCACTGAATTTTTCCTTCCACCGAATTATTTCTCCCCCTCACTACTTTCTTCCCGCCAGCGAATTTTTTCTCTACCTCTACTTTTAAATATTTTAGGTCTTACAAGCCCTAATTTTTAGTAGTAATCTTCCGCGCCTCCTAAGTTTTCCATGCCTGCCATTTTTTGCTTAGTATTTTTCCGTCTTTTTTAATTTTGTCATCTTAATCTGTATTTTCAATGTTTTATTTTGGTTATCTTTATAATTGTTTTTATTTTCGTATTTTAGTAGAAATTGAAATTTGTTTCACGAGGCGTTTTTTCAATTTAAAAAGAATTCTTCCTTATAATATCTTTTTAGTCAGAAAAAATTTTTCTGTACACTTTTACTCTTTCTAATTGTGGACCGTGTCTTTGAAATTATTTTGTCATATTTTTATTGATCTAATCGTCCGTTTCTTTTCGTTTTAATTTTTTTTGTTTATTGTTTTTGCTAATATTCGAAATTTTTATTTACGATATCCACGAATTAAAATTTTTTCGGAACTTGTCATTTTCTCAGGACTTGAAAATCTTTCGAAGACATTTCTCGAAGAAATCTTTTTCAGTCAGAAAAAAATAAATAATTTCTGTAATAAAAAGTAGCATGAGTGTGGTGCCCGCCCGCTCCCGGGGTCGACTAAGTAGGATAGGGGCCGCGCGCACCCAACAATACAAATAAAGCGGGCCCAAACACTGACTCGCACACTAACGCCCAGTCGAAGAAAACTCTCGCGCCGTAGGAGCGGGACTACGACGTCCGTTTTCTCCCGTACGCTAGTGTGAGGGACAGGATTCGAACCCGCTTAGCCTTGCATTGGTGGGAAGGCGCTAGCGCCCTACCCCACTTGGCCGACACGGTTTTCTCGTGTTGAACATGCAGTGGTTCGGCCGGTGAGGAGGGGAACGTGACGTCTTAGTCGGGGGGCGGGGAGGGGAGGTGCAGTGCTTCTCTACCGGCGGGGCGCGAATATTAAAGAAAAATTTCATTCAGTTTTGAATAATTAAGAACTTTTTCACATTCAGTGAGTATCTGGTATACTGTGTTATTTATATAGTGATATCGCTACAAATTCTTTGATTTTCATAATTTTATTTCTTCTATTTTCGAAGTACGTTTTTAATGACTGTAGTATTTTTAACCCCTTGTTGTCCTCGCCTTTAATTTTTTAAGTGATTGCTCGACTTATTTTTTCTGCGAGATTGCGGGATTAATTTTATGGTGTTAGCAAGTTTATTATGACGTAGTGTATTTTAATTTTATAGTTTCCGTAACTTTTAATTCCTTGCCCTTCTCAATTTTTCCGAGGTTTTTATTTTCTAGCCTCTTTAACTTTACGAATTTTGCAGGACGTTCTTTTAACTTTGATATTTTTCCATCTATCTTTATTTTGAGAATAATTAGATATTTTTCCATCTGTTTTTATATTGAGAATAATTAGATATTTTTCCATCTATTTTTATATTGAGAATAATTAGATATTTTTCCATCTGTTTTTATATTGAGAATAATTAGATATTTTTCCATCTATTTTTATATTGAGAATAATTAGACATTTTTCCATCTATTTTTATATTGAGAATAATTAGATATTTTTCCATCTATTTTTATATTGAGAATAATTAGATATTTTTCCATCTATTTTTGTATTGAGAATAAATGGATATTTTTCCCGCCCCGATTTTTTTCACGCCCCCGATTATGTTATCCAGCCTCTTACATTTTTTGCCGAACCCGTGATTTTTCCGGCCCCCGACATTTTTCGGGACTCAGAAATTTTCCCGCGCCGGAATTTCTTTTCCGACCCCGACTTGTTTCTCAGCCACCAATTTTTTCCGCCCCACACATATTTACGCCCCAGACCTTTTTCCCTCCATAGACTTTTTTTTCTCACCACAAACTTTTTTCCCGCCCCAGAATTTTTCCCCGGCCGTCGACATTTTGACCGCCCACGACTCCTTCTCCGCCCTTGACAATTTCCCGTCTCCTATTATTTCCCGTCCCCAACTATTTTCCCGTCCTCAATTTTTTTCCCGCTCCCGACTTTCTTTTCTGGCCCCGACTTTATTCCCTACCCCGACTTTTTCCCGCCTCCGACCTTTTTTCCGCCCCCTACTTTTTTCCCGCCCAGACTTCATTCCCGCCCTGACTTTTTATCCGCAGCAACTTTTTATCGCCCCCCGACATTTTACCGCCCTCGAATTTTTTCCAGACTCCTACTTTTTACCCGTCCCCTAACAAATTTCTTGCCACGGACAATTTTACCGCATCCCACGTTTGTCCGCCTCCGAAATTAATTTTATGGTGTTAGCAAGTTTATTATGACGTAGTGTATTTTAATTTTATAGTTTCCGTAACTTTTAATTCCTTGCCCTTCTCAATTTTTCCGAGGTTTTTATTTTCTAGCCTCTTTAACTTTACGAATTTTGCAGGACGTTCTTTTAACTTTGATATTTTTCCATCTATTTTTATATTGAGAATAATTAGATATTTTTCCATCTGTTTTTATATTGAGAATAATTAGATATTTTTCCATCTATTTTTATATTGAGAATAATTAGACATTTTTCCATCTATTTTATATTTTCTTGCCCTCGACTTTTGAACGCACCCATCCTTTTAGCCGACCCCGTCTTTTTCCCGCCCCGACATTTTTCAGTCCAGATTTTTTCCCCGGCCCCGTCCTTTTCCCTTTTTCCCGGCCCCGACTTTTTTCCTGGCCTCGAATTTTTCCCGCCACCGAATTTTTTACGCCACCGAATTTTTCACGCCACCGAATTTTTCCTGCCACCGACAGATTCCCCCCCCCCCCCTCTTTACTTTCTTCCCGCCAGCGACTTTCTTCTCTACCTCTACTTTTAAATATTTTCGTTAATTGTATTAGAAATTGAAATATGATTCACGAGGCGTTTTTTCAATTTTAAAAACATTCTTCCTTATAATATCTTTTTTAGTCAGAAAAAATTTTTCTGTACACTTTTACTCTTTCTAATTGTGGACCGTGTCTTTGAATTTATTTCGCGGTTTTTTTCGTCCGTGTTGGCCTTTTTTAATTGTGTCATGTTTTATTTTTCTAACTGTCCGTTTCTTTGCGTTTTAATTTTCTTAGTTTATTATTTTTTGCTATTATTCGAAATTTTTAGTTACGTTTTCTACGAATTAAATTTTTTCGGAGCTTGTCATTTTATCAGGACTTGAAAATCTTTCGAAGACATTTCTCGAAGAAATCTTTTTCAGTCAGAAAAAAATAAATAATTTCTGTAATAAAAAGTAGCATGAGTGTGGTGCCCGCCCGCTCCCGGGGTCGACTAAGTAGGATAGGGGCCGCGCGCACCCAACAATACAAATAAAGCGGGCCCAAACACTGACTCGCACACTAACGCCCAGTCGAAGAAAACTCTCGCGCCGTAGGAGCGGGACTACGACGTCCGTTTTCTCCCGTACGCTAGTGTGAGGGACAGGATTCGAACCCGCTTAGCCTTGCATTGGTGGGAAGGCGCTAGCGCCCTACCCCACTTGGCCGACACGGTTTTCTCGTGTTGAACATGCAGTGGTTCGGCCGGTGAGGAGGGGAACGTGACGTCTTAGTCGGGGGGCGGGGAGGGGAGGTGCAGTGCTTCTCTACCGGCGGGGCGCGAATATTAAAGAAAAATTTCATTCAGTTTTGAATAATTAAGAACTTTTTCACTTTCATTGAGTAATCTAGTATACTGTGTTACAAATTCTTTCATTTTATTTATTTTATTTCTTCTATTTTCGGAGTACCTTTTTAATGACTATAGTATTTTTATCCCCTTGTTGTCCTCGCCTTTAATTTTTTAAATGACTTATTTTTTCTGCAAGATTGCTGGATTAATTTTATGGTGTTAGCAAGTGTACTTTAATTTTATAGTTTCTGTAACTTTTAAATCCCTGCCCCTCTCAATTTTTCCCTGGTGTTTATTTTCTTGTCACTTTAAGTTTTCGATTTTAGCTTATTCCTTCTTTGATACTTTCTATTTTCATACTGAGAATAATTAGATAATTTTCCATCTATTTTTTCCGCCCCCGAATTTTTACCAGCCCCAGACTATTTTCCACCCCCGATTCTTTCCCACAACCTACCTTTTTCCACCGCCGACTTTCTTCTACCACTTACCCTTTCCACCGCCGACTTTCTTCCACCACCTACCTTTTTCCACTACCTACGTTTTTACACCGGCTACTTTTTTCCATCGGCCACTTTTTTCCACAGGCGACATTTTTCCACCGGCGACTTTTCTCCACCGGCGACTTTTCTCCAGCCCGGACATTTTTCCGGCCCGAACTTATATACCGCCCCCGATTTATTGACTGCCCCGAAAATATTTCGCTCCCTACATTTTTTCCGTCCATGACAATTTTCTCGCCCCGACTTTTTAAAAGCCCCGACATCTTACCCGCCCACGACTTTTTTACCACCCCCGACTTCTTACAACCAGCGACTTTTTTTACCACACCGACATTTTCCCGGTCCCCGATTTCTTTCCCGCCCTCGATTTCTTCCGCACCCGATTTTTTCCAGTCCCCGATATTTTTCCCGCCCCCGATTATTTTCCAGTCCCCGTTTTATTCCCCCACCCGATTTTTATCCCGCCCCCGGTTTTTATTTTCTTTTCCATTTTTTGTTGGACGTCACTTATTCCTATCCTATGATATATTTCCATCTATTTTTATATTGAATAGTGAGGCATTTTTCCCGCCCGCTGTATTTTTCCCACCCCGAATGTTTTCCAGCCTCCAACAACAGACTGTTTTCCACTGCCAACATTTTTCCACCACAGACTTCCCCCCCCCCGACATTATTGAACTCGGAATATATTCCACCTCGACTTTTTTCCACCCAGACTTTCTTCCACCCGACATTTTCCTACATCTCACGTTTCCACCCGACTTTTTTCCACATCCCACTTGCTTCAACCCCGACTTTGTTCCATCCCCGACTTTTTCAAACCCCGACTTTTTTCCCGCTCCCGACTTTTAAAATTTTTCTCAGGCCCCGACTTTCTTCACCACCGGACTTTTTTCCACCACCGCGGTTTTACACCCCGACTTTTTTCCACGTCCTGCTTTTTCCCAGCCCTCGACTTTTTTCAAGCCACCGAATTTTTTTCCAGCCCCCGACCATATTCCCACACCCCGCTTTTTTCCAAATCCGACATTATTACCGACCCCGACATTTTTCCCGCCCAAAACCTTTTTCAGCAACGACTTCTTTCGTGTCTTTTCGACATATTCCCGCCACTCCACCTCGCCATGTATACCGCCCCCGCCGAGTATCGCGCCGTTTCTCCCGCCGCCCGCCATGTATCCCGCCCATCGCCCTCGCCGTGTCTCACGTCCCCCTGCTGTGTATACAGCCCCCGCCGTTTATTCAGCCCATGCCGAGTATCCCGCCCCCCGACCCCCGCCCTCCGCCAACCGCCCACCGCCCCCCCAGCCCACCGACCCCGGGGGATGTGACGCCCCCCGCCAAGTATCCCGTCCCCCTGCCTTGTATACCGGAGATGTCCGGCGCCCGCGCCCCCCTTCCGCACCCGGGGAAGTGCCGCCCCGCCCCCAGGTATGTCCCGGCCCCCTTCTCCAGGGGATGTGACGCCCGCCGCCCCCGGAGCCAGAGCCGTCCCCCGCCCCCTGGGGGAGAGCCGCCCCCGGGGGCAGAGCGGCCTTCCGCCCCCGGAGGCAGAGCCGTCCCCCGCCCCCGGAGGCAGAGAGGCCTCCCGAACCCGGGGGCAGAGCGACCTCCCGCCCCCGGAGGCAGAGCCGTCCCCGCCCACGGAGGCAGAGCCGTCCCCCCCCCCGGAGGCAGAGTGGCCTCCCGCCCCCGGGGGCAGAGCGACCTCCCGCCCCCGGAGACAGATCCGGCCTCCGCCCCCGGAGGCAGAGCCGTCCCCGCCCACGGAGGCAGAGCCGTCCCCCGCCCCCGGGGGCAGAACGGCCTCCCGCCCCCGTAGGCAAAGCCGCCGCCGGAGGAAGAGCCCTCCAACGCCCCCGGGGGCAGAACGGCCTCCCGCCCCCGTAGGCAAAGCCGCCGCCGGAGGAAGAGCCCTCCAACGCCCCCGGAGGCAGAGCCGCCTCCCGCCCCCGGAGACAGAGCCGACACCCGCCCTCGGAGGCAGAGCCGTCCCCCGCCCCCGGGGGCAGAGCCGCCCCCCGCCCCCTGGAGCAGAGCCGCCCCCAGCCCCGGGGGCAGAGTGGCCTCCCGCCCCCGGTGGCAGAGTGGTCTCCCTCCCCCGGAGGCAGAGCCGTCCCCCGCCCCCCGCCCCCGGAGGCAGAGCCGTCACCCGCCCCCCGCCCCGGAGGCAGAGCCGACCGCCGCCCCCGGGGGCAGAGCCGTCCCCCGCCCCCGGTGGCAGAACCGCCCCCCGCCCCCGGGGGCAGAGCCGCCCCCCGCCCCCGGAGGCAGAGCCGTCACCCGCCCCCCGCCCCGGAGGCAGAGCCGACCGCCGCCCCCGGGGGCAGAGCCGTCCCCCGCCCCCGGTGGCAGAACCGCCCCCCGCCCCCGGGGGCAGAGCCGTCCCCCGCCACCGGGGGCAGAGCCGCCCCCCGACCCCCGCCCCCGGAGGCAGAGCCGTCCCCCGCGCCCGGAGGCAGAGCCGTCCCCCGCCCCCGGGGGCAGAGCGGCCTCCCGCCCCCGGCCCCCGCCGCCGTGGGCAGAGCCGTCCCCCGCGTACGGAGGCAGAGCCGCCCGCGCCCCCGTAGGCAGAGCCGTCACCCGCTCCGGGGGCAGAACCGCCCCCCGCCCCCGGAGGCAGAGCCGTCCCCCGCCCCCGGAGGCAGAGCCGTCCCCCGCCCCCGGGGGAAGAGCCGTCGCCGCCCCCGGGGGCAAGAGGCCTCCAGCCCCCGGGGGCAGAGCCGTCCCCCGCGCCCGGGGGCAGAGCCGAACACCGCCTCAGGGGGCAGAGCCCCCCCCGCCCCCGGGGGCAGAGACGACCCCCGCCCCCGGTGGAAATCCCGCCCACGGGTAGTGCCGCCAAAAAATAAATATCGTTCTCTCGACTGCCACTCTCGCGTGATGTCGCCGCTCAGGGGGACTCCTCGACTGGGAATGGGAAATAGGGGTAATATTCGCCCTATATAAAGCGCGTTGGTGTGGGAGCGGCCATTTGGCAGGGCCAGTCGGCGGAGACGGGTCTGTCCGCCGCCGCCCGGGGGCGGTGGGAGGCTCTGCCCCCGGGGGCGGGGGACGGCTCTGCCCCCGGGGGCGGGAGGCCACTCTGCCTCCGGGGGCGGGGGACGGCTCTGCCCCCGGGGGCGGGAGGCCTATCTGCCCCGGGGGCGGGGGACGGCTCTGCCTCCGGGGCGGGGGACGGCTCTGCCCCCGGGGGCGGGAGGCCACTCTGCCCCCGTGGGCGGGGGCCGGCTCTGCCTCCGTGGGCGGGAGGCCACTCTGCCTCCTTGGGCGGAGGACGGCTCTGCCCCCGGGGGCGGTAGGCAACTCTGCCTCCGGGGGCGGGGGACGGCTCTGCCCCGGGGGCGGGGGACGGCTCTGCCCCCGGGGGCGGGGGCCGGCTCTGCCCCCGGGTGCGATGGACGGCTCTGCCCCCGGAAGCGGGGGACGGCTCTGCCCCCGGGGGCGGGGGACGGCTCTGCCCCCGGGGGCGGGGGACGGCTCTGCCTCCGGGGGCAGGGGACGGCTCTGCCTCCGGGGGCGGGGGGCGGCTCTGCCACCGGGGGCGGGGGACTGCTCTGCCTCCGGGGGCGGGGGACGGCTCTGCCTCCGGGTGCGATGGACGGCTCTGCCCCCGGGGGCGGGAGGCCTATCTGCCCCGGGGGCGGGGGACGGCTCTGCCCCCGGTGGCGGGGGACGGCTCTGCCTCCGGGGGCGGGGGACGGCTCTGCCCCCGGGGGCGGGGGCCGGCTCTGCCCCCGGGTGCGATGGACGGCTCTGCCCCCGGGGGCGGGGGACGGCTCTGTCCCCGGGGGCGGGGGACGGCTCTGCCCCCGGGGGCGGGGGACGGCTCTGCCTCCGGGGGCAGGGGACGGCTCTGCCTCCGGGGGCGGGGGGCGGCTCTGCCACCGGGGGCGGGGGACTGCTCTGCCTCCGGGGGCGGGGGACGGCTCTGCCTCCGGGTGCGATGGACGGCTCTGCCCCCGGGGGCGGGAGGCCTATCTGCCCCGGGGGCGGGGGACGGCTCTGCCCCCGGTGGCGGGGGACGGCTCTGCCCCCGGGGGCGGGGGACGGCTCTGCCCCCGGGGGCGGGGGACGGCTCTGTCCCCGGGGGCGGGGGACGGCTCTGCCCCCGGGGGCGGGGGACGGCTCTGCCTCCGGGGGCAGTAGGCCGCTCTGCCCCCGGGGGCGGGGGCCGGCTCTGCCCCCGGGTGCGATGGACGGCTCTGCCCCCGGGGGCGGGTGGCCACTCTGCCTCCGGGGGCGGGGGACGGCTCTGCCCCCGGGGGCGGGAGGTCACTCTGCCTCCGGGGGCGGGAGGCCACTCTGCCTCCGGGGGCGGGAGGCCACTCTGCCTCCGGGGGCGGGGGACGGCTCTGCCCCCGGGGGCGGGGGACGGCTCTGCCCCCGGGGGCGGGGGACGGCTCTGCCCCCGGGGGCGGGAGGCCACTCTGCCTCCGGGGGCAGGGGACGGCTCTGCCCCCGGGGGCGGGGGACGACTCTGCCCCGGGGGCGGGGGGCGGCTCTGCCCCCGGGGGCGGGGGACGGCTCTGCCCCCGGGGGCGGGGGACGACTCTGCCCCGGGGGCGGGGGACTGCTCTGCCTCCGGGGGACGGCTCTGCCTGCGGGGGCCGGCTCTGCCCCCGGGTGCGATGGACGGCTCTGCCCCCGGGGGCGGGAGGCCTATCTGCCCCGGGGGCGGGGGACGGCTCTGCCCCCGGTGGCGGGGGACGGCTCTTCCCCCGGGGGCAGAGTGGCCTCCCGCCCCCGGGGGCAGATAGGCATCCCGTCCCCCGGGGGCAGAGCCGGCCTCCCGCCCCCGGGGGCAGATAGGCATCCCGTCCCCCCCCGGGGGCGGGGGACGGCTCTGCCCCCGGGGGCGGGGGACGGCTCTACCCTCGGGGGCGGGGGTCGACTCTGCCTCCGGGGGCGGGGGACGGCTCTGCCCCCGGGGGCGGGAGGCCACTCTGCCCCCGGGGGCGGGTGGCCACTCTGCCTCCGGGGGCGGGGGCCGGCTCTGCCCCCGGGTGCGATGGACGGCTCTGCCCCCGGGGGCGGGAGGCCTATCTGCCCCGGGGGCGGGGGACGGCTCTGCCCCCGGTGGCGGGGGACGGCTCTGCCCCCGGGGGCGGGGGACGGCTCTACCCTCGGGGGCGGGGGTCGACTCTGCCTCCGGGGGCGGGGGACGGCTCTGCCCCCGGGGGCGGGAGGCCACTCTGCCCCCGGGGGCGGGTGGCCACTCTGCCTCCGGGGGCGGGGGACGGCTCTGCCCCCGGGGGCGGGAGGCCACTCTGCCTCCGGGGGCGGGGGCCGGCTCTGCCCCCGGGTGCGATGGACGGCTCTGCCCCCGGGGGCGGGAGGCCTATCTGCCCCCGGGGGCGGGTGGCCACTCTGCCCCCGGGTGCGATGGACGGCTCTGCCTCCGGGGGCGGGGGCCGGCTCTGCCCCCGGGTGCGATGGACGGCTCTGCCCCCGGGGGCGGGAGGCCTATCTGCCCCGGGGACGGGGGACGGCTCTGCCCCCGGTGGCGGGGGACGGCTCTGCCCCCGGGGGCGGGGGACGGCTCTGCCCCCGGGGGCGGGGGACGGCTCTGCCCTCGGGTGCGGGGGGCGGATCTGCCCCCGTGGGCGGGGGACGGCTCTGCCCCCGGGGGACGGCTCTGCCTCCGGGGGCAGTAGGCCGCTCTGCCCCCGGGGGCGGGAGGCCTATCTGCCCCCGGGGGCGGGTGGCCACTCTGCCCCCGGGTGCGATGGACGGCTCTGCCTCCGGGGGCGGGGGCCGGCTCTGCCCCCGGGTGCGATGGACGGCTCTGCCCCCGGGGGCGGGAGGCCTATCTGCCCCGGGGGCGGGGGACGGCTCTGCCCCCGGTGGCGGGGGACGGCTCTGCCCCCGGGGGCGGGGGACGGCTCTGCCCCCGGGGGCGGGGGACGGCTCTGCCCTCGGGTGCGGGGGGCGGATCTGCCCCCGTGGGCGGGGGACGGCTCTGCCCCCGGGGGACGGCTCTGCCTCCGGGGGCAGTAGTCCGCTCTGCCCCCGGGGGCGGGGGACGACTCTGCCCCCGGGGGCGGGGGCCGGCTCTGCCCCCGGGGGCGGGAGGCCTATCTGCCCCCGGGGGCGGGAGGCCACTCTGCCTCCGGGGGAGGGGGGCGGCTCTGCCCCCGGGGGCGGGGGTCGACTCTGCCTCCGGGGGCGGGGGACGGCTCTGCCCCCGGGGGCGGGGGACGGCTCTGCCCCCGGGGGCGAGGGGCGGCTCTGCCTCCGGGCGCGTGGGACGGCTCTGCCTCCGGGCGCGGGGGACGGCTCTGCCCCCGGGGGCGGGGGTCGACTCTGCCTCCGGGGGCGGGGGACGGCTCTGCCCCCGGGGGCGGGAGGCCACTCTGCCTCCGGGGGCGGGGGCCGGCTCTGCCCCCGGGTGCGATGGACGGTTCTGCCCCCGGGGGCGGGAGGCCTATCTGCCCCCGGGGGCGGGTGGCCACTCTGCCTCCGGGGGCGGGGGACGGCTCTGCCTCCGTGGGCGGGAGGCCACTCTGCCTCCTTGGGCGGGGGCCGGCTGGGCCTCCCGGGGGCGGGGGACGGCTCTGCCCCCGGGGGCGGGGGTCGACTCTGCCTCCGGGGGCGGGAGGCCTATCTGCCCCCGGGGGCGGGTGGCCACTCTGCCTCCGGGGCGGGCGACGGCTCTGCCCCCGGGGGCGGGGGACGACTCTGCCTCCTTGGGCGGGGGACGTCTCTGCCCCCGGGGGCGGGAGGCCACTCTGCCTCCTTGGGGCGGGTGGCCACTCTGCCTCCGGGGGCGGGGGACGACTCTGCCCCCGGGGGCGGTAGGCAACTCTGCCTCCGGGGGCGGGGGACGGCTCTGCCCCCGGGGGCGGGGGACGGCTCTGCCTCCGGGGGCGGGGGACGGCTCTGCCCCCGGGGGCGGGAGGCCACTCTGCCCCCGGGGGCGGGAGGCCACTCTGCCTCCGAAGGCAGGGGACGACACTGCCCCGGGGGCGGGGGGCGGCTCTGCCCCCGGGGGCGGGAGGCCACTCTGCCTCCGGGGGCGGGGGACGGCTCTGCCCCCGGGGGCGGGAGGCCACTCTGCCTCCGGGGGAGGGGGGCGGCTCTGCCTCCGAGGGCGGGGGACGGCTCTGCCCCCGGGTGCGATGGACGGCTCTGCCCCCGGGGGCGGGAGGCCACTCTGCCTCCGGGGGCGGGGGACGGCTCTGCCCCCGGGGGCGGGAGGTCACTCTGCCTCCGGGGGCGGGGGCCGGCTCTGCCTCCGGGGCGGGAGGCCTATCTGCCCCCGGGGGCGGGAGGCCACTCTGCCTCCGGGGGCGGGGGACGGCTCTGCCCCCGGGGGCGGGGGACGACTCTGCCTCCGGGGGCAGGGGACGGCTCTGCCCCCGGGGGCGGGGGACGGCTCTGCCCCCGGGGGCGGGGGACGACTCTGCCCCGGGGGCGGGGGGCGGCTCTGCCCCCGGGGGCGGGGGACTGCTCTGCCTCCGGGGGCGGGGGACGGCTCTGCCTCCGGGGGCGGGGGCCGGCTCTGCCCCCGGGTGCGATGGACGGCTCTGCCCCCGGGGGCGGCAGGCCTATCTGCCCCGGGGGCGGGGGACGGCTCTGCCCCCGGTGGCGGGGGACGGCTCTGCCCCCGGGGGCGGGGGACGGCTCTGCCCTCGGGGGCGGGGGGCGGATCTGCCCCCGTGGGCGGGGGACGGCTCTGCCCCCGGGGGTGGGAGGCCTATCTGCCCCCGGGGGCGGGAGGCCGGCTCTGCCCCCGGGGGACGGGATGCCTATCTGCCCCCGGGGGCGGGAGGCCACTCTGCCCCCGTGGGCGGGGGCCGGCTCTGCCCCGGGGGACGGCTCTGCCCTCAGTGGCGGGGGGCGGCTCTGCCCCCGGGGGCGGGGGGCGGCTCTGCCCCCGGGGGCGGGAGGCCTATCTGCTCCCGGGGACGGGAGGCCTATCTGCCCCCGGGGGCGGGTGGGCAGATAGGCCTCCGGGGCGGGAGGCCTCTCTGCCCCCGTGGGCGGGGGACGGCTCTGCCTCCGGGCGCGGGGGACGACTCTGCCTCCGCGGCGGGGGACGGCTCTGCCTCCGGGCGCGTGGGACGGCTCTGCCTCCGGGCGCGGGGGACGGCTCTGCCCCCGGGGGCGGGGGTCGACTCTGCCTCCGGGGGCGGGGGACGGCTCTGCCCCCGGGGGCGGGAGGCCACTCTGCCTCCGGGGGCGGGGGCCGGCTCTGCCCCCGGGTGCGATGGACGGCTCTGCCCCCGGGGGCGGGATACCTATCTGCCCCCGAGGGCGGGTGGCCACTCTGCCTCCGGGGGCGGGGGACGGCTCTGCCCCCGGGGGCGGGAGGCCACTCTGCCTCCGGGGGCGGGGGCCGGCTCTGCCCCCGGGTGCGATAGACGGCTCTGCCCCCGGGGGCGGGAGGCCTATCTGCCCCCGGGGGCGGGTGGCCACTCTGCCTCCGGGGGCGGGGGACGGCTCTGCCCCCGGGGGCGGGAGGCCACTCTGCCTCCGGGGGCAGGGGACGGCTCTGCCCCCGGGAGCGGGGGACTGCTCTGCCCCCGGGGGCGGGGGACTGCTCTGCCCCCGGGGGCGGGGGACGGCTCTGCCCCCGGGGGACGGCTCTGCCTCCGGGGGCAGTAGGCCGCTCAGCCCCCGGGGGCGAGGGGCGGCTCTGCCCCCGAGGGCGGGGGACGGCTCTGCCCCCGGGGGCGGGGGACGGCTCTGCCCCCGGGGGACGGCTCTGCCTCCGGGGGCAGTAGGCCGCTCTGCCCCCGGGGGCGGGGGCCGGCTCTGCCCCCGGGTGCGATGGACGGCTCTGCCCCCGAGGGCGGGGGACGGCTCTGCCCCCGGGGGCGGGAGGCCTATCTGCCCCTGGGACGGGGGCCGGCTCTGCCCCCGGGGGCGGGAGGCCTATCTGCCCCCGGGGGCGGGAGGCCACTCTGCCTCCGGGGGCGGGGGACGGCTCTGCCTCCGTGGGCGGGGACGGCTCTGCCTCCGGGGGCGGGAGGTCGCTCTGCCCCCGGGTTCGGGAGGCCTCTCTGCCTCCGGGGGCGGGGGACGGCTCTGCCTCCGGGGGCGGAAGGCCGCTCTGCCCCCGGGGGCGGCTCTCCCCCAGGGGGCGGGGGACGGCTCTGGCTCCGGGGGCGGCGGGCGTCACATCCCCTGGAGAAGGGGGCCGGGACATACCTGGGGGCGGGGCGGCACTTCCCCGGGTGCGGAAGGGGGGCGCGGGCGCCGGACATCTCCGGTATACAAGGCAGGGGGACGGGATACTTGGCGGGGGGCGTCACATCCCCCGGGGTCGGTGGGCTGGGGGGGCGGTGGGCGGTTGGCGGAGGGCGGGGGTCGGGGGGCGGGATACTCGGCATGGGCTGAATAAACGGCGGGGGCTGTATACACAGCAGGGGGACGTGAGACACGGCGAGGGCGATGGGCGGGATACATGGCGGGCGGCGGGAGAAACGGCGCGATACTCGGCGGGGGCGGTATACATGGCGAGGTGGAGTGGCGGGAATATGTCGAAAAGACACGAAAGAAGTCGTTGCTGAAAAAGGTTTTGGGCGGGAAAAATGTCGGGGTCGGTAATAATGTCGGATTTGGAAAAAAGCGGGGTGTGGGAATATGGTCGGGGGCTGGAAAAAAATTCGGTGGCTTGAAAAAAGTCGAGGGCTGGGAAAAAGCAGGACGTGGAAAAAAGTCGGGGTGTAAAACCGCGGTGGTGGAAAAAAGTCCGGTGGTGAAGAAAGTCGGGGCCTGAGAAAAATTTTAAAAGTCGGGAGCGGGAAAAAAGTCGGGGTTTGAAAAAGTCGGGGATGGAACAAAGTCGGGGTTGAAGCAAGTGGGATGTGGAAAAAAGTCGGGTGGAAACGTGAGATGTAGGAAAATGTCGGGTGGAAGAAAGTCTGGGTGGAAAAAAGTCGAGGTGGAATATATTCCGAGTTCAATAATGTCGGGGGGGGGGAAGTCTGTGGTGGAAAAATGTTGGCAGTGGAAAACAGTCTGTTGTTGGAGGCTGGAAAACATTCGGGGTGGGAAAAATACAGCGGGCGGGAAAAATGCCTCACTATTCAATATAAAAATAGATGGAAATATATCATAGGATAGGAATAAGTGACGTCCAACAAAAAATGGAAAAGAAAATAAAAACCGGGGGCGGGATAAAAATCGGGTGGGGGAATAAAACGGGGACTGGAAAATAATCGGGGGCGGGAAAAATATCGGGGACTGGAAAAAATCGGGTGCGGAAGAAATCGAGGGCGGGAAAGAAATCGGGGACCGGGAAAATGTCGGTGTGGTAAAAAAAGTCGCTGGTTGTAAGAAGTCGGGGGTGGTAAAAAAGTCGTGGGCGGGTAAGATGTCGGGGCTTTTAAAAAGTCGGGGCGAGAAAATTGTCATGGACGGAAAAAATGTAGGGAGCGAAATATTTTCGGGGCAGTCAATAAATCGGGGGCGGTATATAAGTTCGGGCCGGAAAAATGTCCGGGCTGGAGAAAAGTCGCCGGTGGAGAAAAGTCGCCGGTGGAAAAATGTCGCCTGTGGAAAAAAGTGGCCGATGGAAAAAAGTAGCCGGTGTAAAAACGTAGGTAGTGGAAAAAGGTAGGTGGTGGAAGAAAGTCGGCGGTGGAAAGGGTAGGTGGTAGAAGAAAGTCGGCGGTGGAAAAAGGTAGGTTGTGGGAAAGAATCGGGGGTGGAAAATAGTCTGGGGCTGGTAAAAATTCGGGGGCGGAAAAAATAGATGGAAAATTATCTAATTATTCTCAGTATGAAAATAGAAAGTATCAAAGAAGGAATAAGCTAAAATCGAAAACTTAAAGTGACAAGAAAATAAACACCAGGGAAAAATTGAGAGGGGCAGGGATTTAAAAGTTACAGAAACTATAAAATTAAAGTACACTTGCTAACACCATAAAATTAATCCAGCAATCTTGCAGAAAAAATAAGTCACTTAAAAAATTAAAGGCGAGGACAACAAGGGGATAAAAATACTATAGTCATTAAAAAGGTACTCCGAAAATAGAAGAAATAAAATAAATAAAATGAAAGAATTTGTAACACAGTATACTAGATTACTCAATGAAAGTGAAAAAGTTCTTAATTATTCAAAACTGAATGAAATTTTTCTTTAATATTCGCGCCCCGCCGGTAGAGAAGCACTGCACCTCCCCTCCCCGCCCCCCGACTAAGACGTCACGTTCCCCTCCTCACCGGCCGAACCACTGCATGTTCAACACGAGAAAACCGTGTCGGCCAAGTGGGGTAGGGCGCTAGCGCCTTCCCACCAATGCAAGGCTAAGCGGGTTCGAATCCTGTCCCTCACACTAGCGTACGGGAGAAAACGGACGTCGTAGTCCCGCTCCTACGGCGCGAGAGTTTTCTTCGACTGGGCGTTAGTGTGCGAGTCAGTGTTTGGGCCCGCTTTATTTGTATTGTTGGGTGCGCGCGGCCCCTATCCTACTTAGTCGACCCCGGGAGCGGGCGGGCACCACACTCATGCTACTTTTTATTACAGAAATTATTTATTTTTTTCTGACTGAAAAAGATTTCTTCGAGAAATGTCTTCGAAAGATTTTCAAGTCCTGATAAAATGACAAGCTCCGAAAAAATTTAATTCGTAGAAAACGTAACTAAAAATTTCGAATAATAGCAAAAAATAATAAACTAAGAAAATTAAAACGCAAAGAAACGGACAGTTAGAAAAATAAAACATGACACAATTAAAAAAGGCCAACACGGACGAAAAAAACCGCGAAATAAATTCAAAGACACGGTCCACAATTAGAAAGAGTAAAAGTGTACAGAAAAATTTTTTCTGACTAAAAAAGATATTATAAGGAAGAATGTTTTTAAAATTGAAAAAACGCCTCGTGAATCATATTTCAATTTCTAATACAATTAACGAAAATATTTAAAAGTAGAGGTAGAGAAGAAAGTCGCTGGCGGGAAGAAAGTAAAGAGGGGGGGGGGGAATCTGTCGGTGGCAGGAAAAATTCGGTGGCGTAAAAAATTCGGTGGCGGGAAAAATTCGAGGCCAGGAAAAAAGTCGGGGCCGGGAAAAAGGGAAAAGGACGGGGCCGGGAAAAAGGGAAAAGGACGGGGCCGGGGAAAAAATCTGGACTGAAAAATGTCGGGGCGGGAAAAAGACGGGGTCGGCTAAAAGGATGGGTGCGTTCAAAAGTCGAGGGCAAGAAAATATAAAATAGATGGAAAAATGTCTAATTATTCTCAATATAAAAATAGATGGAAAAATATCTAATTATTCTCAATATAAAAACAGATGGAAAAATATCTAATTATTCTCAATATAAAAATAGATGGAAAAATATCAAAGTTAAAAGAACGTCCTGCAAAATTCGTAAAGTTAAAGAGGCTAGAAAATAAAAACCTCGGAAAAATTGAGAAGGGCAAGGAATTAAAAGTTACGGAAACTATAAAATTAAAATACACTACGTCATAATAAACTTGCTAACACCATAAAATTAATTTCGGAGGCGGACAAACGTGGGATGCGGTAAAATTGTCCGTGGCAAGAAATTTGTTAGGGGACGGGTAAAAAGTAGGAGTCTGGAAAAAATTCGAGGGCGGTAAAATGTCGGGGGGCGATAAAAAGTTGCTGCGGATAAAAAGTCAGGGCGGGAATGAAGTCTGGGCGGGAAAAAAGTAGGGGGCGGAAAAAAGGTCGGAGGCGGGAAAAAGTCGGGGTAGGGAATAAAGTCGGGGCCAGAAAAGAAAGTCGGGAGCGGGAAAAAAATTGAGGACGGGAAAATAGTTGGGGACGGGAAATAATAGGAGACGGGAAATTGTCAAGGGCGGAGAAGGAGTCGTGGGCGGTCAAAATGTCGACGGCCGGGGAAAAATTCTGGGGCGGGAAAAAAGTTTGTGGTGAGAAAAAAAAGTCTATGGAGGGAAAAAGGTCTGGGGCGTAAATATGTGTGGGGCGGAAAAAATTGGTGGCTGAGAAACAAGTCGGGGTCGGAAAAGAAATTCCGGCGCGGGAAAATTTCTGAGTCCCGAAAAATGTCGGGGGCCGGAAAAATCACGGGTTCGGCAAAAAATGTAAGAGGCTGGATAACATAATCGGGGGCGTGAAAAAAATCGGGGCGGGAAAAATATCCATTTATTCTCAATACAAAAATAGATGGAAAAATATCTAATTATTCTCAATATAAAAATAGATGGAAAAATATCTAATTATTCTCAATATAAAAATAGATGGAAAAATGTCTAATTATTCTCAGTATAAAAATAGATGGAAAAATATCTAATTATTCTCAATATAAAAACAGATGGAAAAATATCTAATTATTCTCAATATAAAAATAGATGGAAAAATATCTAATTATTCTCAATATAAAAACAGATGGAAAAATATCTAATTATTCTCAAAATAAAGATAGATGGAAAAATATCAAAGTTAAAAGAACGTCCTGCAAAATTCGTAAAGTTAAAGAGGCTAGAAAATAAAAACCTCGGAAAAATTGAGAAGGGCAAGGAATTAAAAGTTACGGAAACTATAAAATTAAAATACACAACGTCATAATAAACTTGCTAACACCATAAAATTAATCCCGCAATCTCGCAGAAAAAATAAGTCGAGCAATCACTTAAAAAATTAAAGGCGAGGACAACAAGGGGTTAAAAATACTACAGTCATTAAAAACGTACTTCGAAAATAGAAGAAATAAAATTATGAAAATCAAAGAATTTGTAGCGATATCACTATATAAATAACACAGTATACCAGATACTCACTGAATGTGAAAAAGTTCTTAATTATTCAAAACTGAATGAAATTTTTCTTTAATATTCGCGCCCCGCCGGTAGAGAAGCACTGCACCTCCCCTCCCCGCCCCCCGACTAAGACGTCACGTTCCCCTCCTCACCGGCCGAACCACTGCATGTTCAACACGAGAAAACCGTGTCGGCCAAGTGGGGTAGGGCGCTAGCGCCTTCCCACCAATGCAAGGCTAAGCGGGTTCGAATCCTGTTCCTCACACTAGCGTACGGGAGAAAACGGACGTCGTAGTCCCGCTCCTACGGCGCGAGAGTTTTCTTCGACTGGGCGTTAGTGTGCGAGTCAGTGTTTGGGCCCGCTTTATTTGTATTGTTGGGTGCGCGCGGCCCCTATCCTACTTAGTCGACCCCGGGAGCGGGCGGGCACCACACTCATGCTACTTTTTATTACAGAAATTATTTATTTTTTTCTGACTGAAAAAGATTTCTTCGAGAAATGTCTTCGAAAGATTTTCAAGTCCTGATAAAATGACAAGCTCCGAAAAAATTTAATTCGTAGAAAACGTAACTAAAAATTTCGAATAATAGCAAAAAATAATAAACTAAGAAAATTAAAACGCAAAGAAACGGACAGTTAGAAAAATAAAACATGACACAATTAAAAAAGGCCAAAACGGACGAAAAAAACCGCGAAATAAATTCAAAGACACGGTCCACAATTAGAAAGAGTAAAAGTGTACAGAAAAATTTTTTCTGACTAAAAAAGATATTATAAGGAAGAATGTTTTTAAAATTGAAAAAACGCCTCGTGAATCATATTTCAATTTCTAATACAATTAACGAAAATATTTAAAAGTAGAGGTAGAGAAGAAAGTCGCTGGCGGGAAGAAAGTAAAGAGGGGGGGGGGGGAATCTGTCGGTGGCAGGAAAAATTCGGTGGCGTAAAAAATTCGGTGGCGGGAAAAATTCGAGGCCAGGAAAAATTCGAGGCCGGGAAAAAAGACGGGGCCGGGAAAAAAATCTGGACTGAAAAATGTCGGGGCGGGAAAAGATGTCAGTGCCGGGAAAAAGACGGGGTCGGCAAAAAGGATGGGTGCGTTCAAAAGTCGAGGGCAAGAAAATATCGGCGACGAGAGAATTTCGGAGGCGGACAAACGTGGGATGCGGTAAAATTGTCCGTGGCAAGAAATTTGTTAGGGGACGGGTAAAAAGTAGGAGTCTGGAAAAAATTCGAGGGCGGTAAAATGTCGGGGGGCGATAAAAAGTTGCTGCGGATAAAAAGTCAGGGCGGGAATGAAGTCTGGGCGGGAAAAAAGTAGGGGGCGGAAAAAAGGTCGGAGGCGGGAAAAAGTCGGGGTAGGGAATAAAGTCGGGGCCAGAAAAGAAAGTCGGGAGCGGGAAAAAAATTGAGGACGGGAAAATAGTTGGGGACGGGAAATAATAGGAGACGGGAAATTGTCAAGGGCGGAGAAGGAGTCGTGGGCGGTCAAAACGTCGACGGCCGGGGAAAAATTCTGGGGCGGGAAAAAAGTTTGTGGTGAGAAAAAAAAGTCTATGGAGGGAAAAAGGTCTGGGGCGTAAATATGTGTGGGGCGGAAAAAATTGGTGGCTGAGAAACAAGTCGGGGGCGGAAAAGAAATTCCGGCGCGGGAAAATTTCTGAGTCTCGAAAAATGTCGGGGGCCGGAAAAATCACGGGTTCGGCAAAAAATGTAAGAGGCTGGATAACATAATCGGGGGCGTAAAAAAATCGCGGGCGGGAAAAAATCGGGGGCGTGAAAAAAATCGGGGGCGGGAAAAAAATCGGGGGCGTGAAAAAAATCGGGGCGGGAAAAATATCCATTTATTCTCAATATAAATATAGATGGAAAAATATCTAATTATTCTCAATATAAAAATAGATGGAAAAATATCTAATTATTCTCAATATAAAAATAGATGGAAAAATGTCTAATTATTCTCAATATAAAAATAGATGGAAAAATGTCTAATTATTCTCAATATAAAAATATCTAATTATTCTCAATATAAAAATAGATGGAAAAATATCAAAGTTAAAAGAACGTCCTGCAAAAATCGTAAAGTTAAAGAGGCTAGAAAATAAAAACCTCGGAAAAATTGAGAAGGGCAAGGAATTAAAAGTTACGGAAACTATAAAATTAAAATACACTACGTCATAATAAACTTGCTAACACCATAAAATTAATCTCGCAATCTCGCAGAAAAAATAAGTCGAGCAATCACTTAAAAAATTAAAGGCGAGGACAACAAGGGGTTAAAAATACTACAGTCATTAAAAACGTACTTCGAAAATAGAAGAAATAAAAATATGAAAATCAAAGAATTTGTAGCGATATCACTATATAAATAACACAGTATACCAGATACTCACTGAATGTGAAAAAGTTCTTAATTATTCAAAACTGAATGAAATTTTTCTTTAATATTCGCGCCCCGCCGGTAGAGAAGCACTGCACCTCCCCTCCCCGCCCCCCGACTAAGACGTCACGTTCCCCTCCTCACCGGCCGAACCACTGCATGTTCAACACGAGAAAACCGTGTCGGCCAAGTGGGGTAGGGCGCTAGCGCCTTCCCACCAATGCAAGGCTAAGCGGGTTCGAATCCTGTCCCTCACACTAGCGTACGGGAGAAAACGGACGTCGTAGTCCCGCTCCTACGGCGCGAGAGTTTTCTTCGACTGGGCGTTAGTGTGCGAGTCAGTGTTTGGGCCCGCTTTATTTGTATTGTTGGGTGCGCGCGGCCCCTATCCTACTTAGTCGACCCCGGGAGCGGGCGGGCACCACACTCATGCTACTTTTTATTACAGAAATTATTTATTTTTTTCTGACTGAAAAGGATCTCTTCGAGAAATGACTTCGAAAGATTTTCAAGTCCTGATAAAATGACAAGTTCCGAAAAAATTTTAATTCGTGGAAATCGTAAATAAAAATTTCGAATATTAGCAAAAACAATAAACAAAAAAAATTAAAACGAAAAGAAACGGACGATTAGAACAATAAAAATATGACACAATTAAAAAAGGCCATCACGGACGAAAAAAACCGCGAAATAAATTCAAAGACACGGTCCACAATTAGAAAGAGTAAAAGTGTACAGAAAAATTTTTTCTGACTAAAAAAGATATTATAAGGAAGAATGTTTTTAAAATTAAAAAAACGCCTCGTGAAACAAATTTCAATTTCTACTAAAATTTACGAAAATAAAAACAATTATAAAGATAACCAAAATAAAACATTGAAAATACAGATTAAAATGACAAAATTAAAAAAGACGGAAAAATACTAAGCAAAAAATGGCAGGCATGGAAAACTTAGGAGGCGCGGACGATTACTACTAAAAATTAGGGCTTGTAAGACCTAAAATATTTAAAAGTAGAGGTAGAGAAAAATTCGCTGGCGGGAAGAAAGTAGGGAGGGGGAGAAATAATTCGGTGGAAGGAAAATTTCAGTGGCGGGAAAAATTCGGCGGCGGAAATAAGTCTGGGGCAGAAATAAGTCTGGGGCGGAAATAAGTCTGGGGCGGAAATAAGTCTGGGGCGGGAAAAAAGGTCGGCGACGAAAAAAAAGTCGGTGGTGGGAAAAAATTCTGTGCCCTATTAAATGTCGGGGGCAGATTCGGTGCACTGAAAAATGTCGGGGGCCGGAAAAATTACGGGCTTGGGAAAAAATGTCGGGGGCGGGAAAAAGTTGGGGAGGGAAAAAAGTCGGGGTAAGGAGAAATTTAGGGTGTGGGAAAAATTCGGAGCAAAAAAAAGTCGGGGTCGGGAAATAAGTAGGGAGCGGGAATGAAGTCGGGGGGTGGGATTGAAGTCGGGGGCGGGAATTAAGTCGTGGGCGGGAATTCATTCGGGGGCGGAAATTAATCGGTGGCGGGAATTATTCTGGACCGGGAAATAAGTCGGGAGCGGGAAATATTGCAGGAGCGGGAAAAAATTCGGGGGCGGGAAAAAACTTGGGGCGGAAAGAAATTTGAGGTCGGGAGAAAATTCGATGTCGAAAAAAAATTCGGGGCCGGGAAAGAAGTCGGGGGTCGGAAAATTATCGGGCCGGATAAAATTTCAGGAGCGGCAAAAGATGTCGGGGGTGGAATAATGTCGGAGACGAAAAAATGTTGGGAGCGGTAAAAAAGCCGGATGCGGTAAAATTTTCCGGGGCGCGAAATTCGTAGGGGGCGCGAAAAAAGTCGGGGTAAGAAAAAAGTCGGGGTAAGAAAAAAGTCGGGGGTAAGAAAAACGTCGGGGACAAAAAAAAATCGGGGACAAAAAAAAACGGGGCAACAAAAAAGTCGGGGCAAGAAAACGTCGGGTGCATGAAAGAAGTTGGGGGCGGGAAAAAAGTCGAGGGGGGAATAAAGTCGGGGGGAATTGGAAGAGACGGAGAATTAAGTAGGTGGGGAGAGGGGTGGGGAAAGTGGGAGGCAGGATAAAAGTAGGGGTCGGCATTAAACCAGTCGGGGGCTGGAAACCAGTCGGGGGCGGGAAACCAGTCGGGGTCGGGAAACCAGACGGGGGCGGGAAAAATTGCAGAGAGGGCGGGAAAAAAAGTCGGAGACGGAAGAAAAGTCGAGGGCGGAAAAAAGTCGGGGGCGGGAAAAAAAGTCAGAAGCGGAAAAAATTTCGGGGACAGGAAGACAGGAGGGAGCGAGAAAAAATTCGGGGGCTGGAAAATAGACGGTGGAGGGACGGGGAAACAAGTCGGAGGCTGGAAAAAATCGGGGTGGGGAAAAAGTCGGGGGCCTGAAAAGGTAGAAGGCGGAAAATAGTAATAGTCGGAAGCGTGAAAAAAATCGATGTTGGGAAATAGTCGGGGGCGGCAAAAAAATTGGTGGCGGGAAAATTCTCGGATGCGGGGAAAAAGTCGGGTAGCGGGAAAAATGTAGGGGGGGGGGGAGAGAAGGCAAAAAATGTCTTGGTGGGGTGGGTAAATATGGGGGGCGGAAAAAAACACTTGGGCGAGACAAAATTGGGGGCGAGAAAATTGTCGGGGGAAGAAAAAATGAAGGGGGCTGCAAAAAATTACGGGAGCGCCAAAAATGCTGGGATGAAAAAAAGTCGGCAAAAAATATCGGGGGCGGGAAACAATTCGGTAGCGGGAAAAAGTCGGGGTCGGTAAAAATGTCGGAGCGGGAGAAAATCGGGGGGGAAGAATTGTCAAGGGTGACATAAATTGTTAAGGACGGGAAAATATCGGGGGCGGGAAAAAGTTGGGGGCGAAAAAATTGTCGGGGAAGGGGAAATTTTTGGGGGGCGGAAAAATACTCGGGAAAGTCAAGGTGGGAAAAAGTCGGGGGTGGGAAAAAAATTGGGCGGGTAAAAAGTCGGGGGTGGGAAAAAATTCGGAGCGGGAAAAAAGTTGTAGGCGAGAAAAAAGTCGGCGGCGGGAAAAAGGACGGGGGCGGGAAAAAAGGCGGGGCGGGAAAAAGGCGGGGTGGGGAAAAAAGGCGGGGCGGGAAAAAAGTCGGGGTCTGTAAAAAATCTTCAGTGGGGAAATTATCGAGAAAAAATAGGAGGCGGGAAAAAAGTCGGGTACGGGAAAAAAGTCGGGGCGGGGAAATTGTAGGGAGCGGGAACATAATCGGGGGCTGAAAAAAGTATGAGCGGGAAAAAAGTACGTGGCGAAAATAAAGTCGGGCGCTGGAAAAAATTCCGGGACGGGGAAAAGATCCGGGACGGCAAAAAAGTCGGTGGCACCAAAAAAGGTGGTGGCGGGAAAAAAGTGGGTGAGGAAAAAAGTCGGGGAGGGAAAGAAATCAGGTGCGGGAAAGAAATCTGGGGCGAGAATAAAAGTCGGGTTGCGGGAAAAAATTAGAGTGAGAAAATGTCGGGGGCGGGAAAACATTCGGGGGCGGGAATAAATTCGTGGAGGGGAAAAAAGTCGGGGGTGGGAATGAAGTCGGGACGGGAATAAAGTCGGGGGGGTACAAAGTTGGGGGCGGGAGAAAATTTTGCGCGAGAAAAAAGTCGGGGGCGCAAAAAATACCGGGGGAGGGAAAGTCGGGGGCAGGCAGGTAGAGGATCGGCATAAGTCTCGGGGCTGCAAAAAGTTGGATTGCGGGTAAAATGTCGGGGTGGGAAAATATCGGTGGCGGGAAGGCCATCTTGAGCGAGAAAAAATCGGGGGCGGAAAAAATCGGGGGCGGGAAAAAAACCGGGGGCGGGAAAAAATCGGGGGAGGGAAAAAGTCGAGAGCGGGAAAAAATCGGGGGCCGGGAAAAAATTGGGGGCGGGCAAAAATCGCGGGTGTGAAAATATCGGGGGCGGCAAAAAACACTCAGCGAGAAAAAATTGGGGGCGTGAAAATGTCGGGGCGGGAAATGATGTCTGGAGCGGGAACAATGTCGAGGGCGGTAAAAAATATCGGGAGCGGAAAACAATTGTTTTCGGGAAATAATGCGGTTGGGGAAAAAAGTCGAAGACGGGAAAATGTCAGGGGAGGGAAAATTTTCGGGGCGGGAAAATTGCCGGGGGCGGGAAAACTGTCGGAAGGGAAATTTACGTGGGCGGGAAAATGTGAGGGCGGGAATATGTCGTTGGCGGGAAAAAAATCGGGCGGGTAAAAACTCGGGGCGAAAAAAACTCGGGTGCGGGAAAAAATTGGGGGCGGGAAAAAAAATCGGGGACAGGAAAAAAGTTGGGGGGGGGGGAAGTTGGGGGCTGTAAAAACGTTAAGGGCGGGAAAAAAGTTGGGGACGGAAAAGAAGTTGGGGCGGGAAAAAAGTTGGGGGCGGTAAAATAGTCGGGGGCTGTAAAAAAGTCGGGGGCGTTAAAAAAATCGGGGGCGGATAAAAAGTCGTGGGCGTTGAAAAATTCTGGGCCCGAAAAATGTCTTGGGCCGGAAAAATGACGGGTTCGGGAAATAATGACGGCGGCTGGATAAAGGTAGGGGGCAAGAAAAAAGCCGGGTCCGGGAAAAAATTCGATGGGGGGAAAAAGTCGTGCCGGAAAAAATTCTCAGGGCAGGGAAAAAAATGGGGGCGGGTAATGAGAAGGGGGGTTTAAAAGCCGAGGGCAGGAAAATGTCGGGGACGGGAAAATGTCGGAGGCATACAAAACGTCGGATACGGTAAAATTATCCGTGGCTGTTAGGGGTCGGCAAAAAAGCAGGAAAATGTCTGGCGCGAGAACAAATTCCGGGACGGGAAAAAAGTCTGGGACGGAAAAAACCCGAACGGGGGATAAATCGGGGGAGGGGGTAAGTTGGAAGGCGGGTTAAAAGTAGGGGGCGGGAAATTAAGTTTGTGGGGGGAGAAGGGGAAAGTGGGAGGCAGGATAAATCTAGGGTTCGGCATTAAAGTAGAGGGTGGGAAATCAATCGGGAGCGGGAAAAAAGGTCGGGGGTGGAAAAAATTTCGATCGTGGGAAAGAAATTCGGGGGCGGGAAAAAATTCTGTGCTCCGAAAAATGATGGGTTCGGGAAAAATATAGGGAGGGGGAAAAAAGACGGGCGGGAAAAATACGGGGACTGGAAAAATACGGGGACGGGAAAAAAACTGGGGAGTAAAAAAATAGGGTCGGGGAAAAATCTGCTTGGGAAAAAGTTTCGTTGGCGGGAAAAAATTTCGGGGCGAAAAAAAGTCGGAATGGGAAAAAACTCGGGTCAGATGAAAATCGAGGTTGGAAAATATCGTGGCGGGAAAATAGTAGGGGTGGGAAAAAAGTCGGGGTGGGGAAAAAGTCCGGACGGTAAAAAAGTCGGGGTTGGGAAAAAAGTCGGTGCAGGAAATGTGAATGTCAGCGGAGGAAAAAATTTCGGGGGCCGGAAAAATGTCGGAGGCGGGAAAATTGACGCGGCTTCAATTAAGTCGGTGGCGGAAAAAATTCTGGGTAGTGAAAAATGTCGGGGCGAGAAAAAGTCGGGGAGGGAAAAAAGTCGGGTCAGGAGGAAATTAGGGTGTGGGAAAAAATTCGGGGGCGGAAAAAAGTCGGGTCAGGAGGAAATTAGGGTGTGGCAAAAAATTCGGGGGCGGAAAAAAGTCGGGTGAGTCAATTAAGTCGAGGACGGGAATTAAGTCGGGGGCGGGGAAATGTCGGGGGCGGGGAGATGTCGGGGGCCGGAAAAAGTCGGGGACCGGAAATATGTCGGGGCGAGAAAGAAGTCGGGGGCGGGAAAAAGTCGGGTTCGGGAAAAAATCGGGGGCCAGAAAAAATTCGGGGGCTGGAAAAATATCAAGAACGGGAAAAGAGTTGGGGGCGGGAAATAGTAGGTGTCGGGAAATTATCAAGGGCTGGAAAGAAGTCGGGGGCGGGCAAAATGTCGGCGGCCTGGAAAAAGTCTGCGTTGGGGATAAATCTGGGGCGGGGATAAAGTCTGGGGCGGAGAAAAAGTTTGTGGCGGGGAAAAAGTCTGGGGCGGGAAAAACGTTAGGGGCGGGAAAAATTTCTGGCGCGAGAATAAATCCGGGGACGGGAAAAGTCTGGGGCGGAAAAAAGTCTGCGGCGGAAATAAGTCTGGGGCGGAAATAAGTCTAGTGCGGGAAAAAGGTCGGCGACTGGAAATAAGACGGTCATGGGAAAGAAATTCGGGGGCGGGAAAAAATTCTGTGCCCTGAAAAATGTAGGGGCCGGTAAAATGACAGGTTCGGGAAAAATATAGGGAGGTGGAAAAAAGACGGGCGGGAAAAATACGGGGACGGGAAAAAAACTGGGGAGGAAAAAATTCGGGGTAGGGAAAAAAGTCTGCTTGGGAAAAAGTTGCGTTGGCGGGAAAAAATTTCGGGGCGGAAAAAAGTCGGGTCGGATGAAATATCGTGGCGGAAAAATAGTCGGGGTGGGAAAAAAGTCGGAGCCGTAAAAATGTCGGGGTTGGGAAAAAAGTCGGGGCAGGAAATACGTCACGGGCGTGAATAATGTCAGGGGAGGAAAAAATTTCGGGGGCCGGAAAAATGTCGGAGGCGGGAAAATTGTCGGGGCTGCAATTTAGTCGGTGGCGGAAAAAATTCTGGGTAGTGAAAAATGTCGGGAGCGGGAAAATTATCGGGGCGGGATAAGAAAAAGGACGGGGATAAGAAAAAAGACGCGGGCAAGAAAAAAGTCGGGGGCAAAAAAAGGCGGGGGCAAGAAAAAAGTTGGGGGCAAGAAAAATGTCGGGGCCTGGATAATTGGGGCTGAAAAAATGTCGGTGGCGGAAAAATCGGGATAGGGAAAGAAGTCATGAGCGGTAAATGGTTTCGCGGGCGAGAAAAAATCGGGGAGGGGAGTAAGTCGGGTGAGGAAGAAATTAGGGTGTGGGAAAAAATTCGGGGGCGGAAAAAAGTCGGGTTCGAGAAATATGTCGGGGCATGAATTAAGTCGAGGGCGGGAATTAAGTCGGGGGCGGGGAAAATGTCGGGGGTCGGAAAAGTCGGAGGCCGGAAAAATGTCGGGGCGGATAAAATTTCGGGGGCGGGAAAAAATTCTTGGGTGGTAAACAGTCCGGGGCTAAAGAATGTCGTGCATGGTAAAATGTCGGGGGCGGTAAAAAAGTCGGTGTCGGGAAAAAAGTCGGGTTCGGGAGATAAGTCGGGGTCGGGAAAAAAGCCGGGAGCGGGAAAAGTTGGGGGCGACATTTTAGTCGTGGGCGGGAAAATAATCGGGGGCGTGAATATAGTGGGGGGCGGGAAACAATTCGAGTACGAAGAAATGCGGGGGTGGAAATAAGTCGGGGTCAAAAAAAAGTGGGGAACAAGAAAACAATCGGGGCAAGAAAGAAATCGGGGCAGGAAAAATATCGAAGGCAAGACAGAAATCGGGGGTAAGAAAAAAGTAGGGGGCAAGAAAAAAGTCGGGGCAAGAATAAAGTCGGGGGCAAGAAATGTCGGGGCAAGATAAATGACGGGGATAAGAAAAAAGACGGGGATAAGAAAAAAGACGCGGGCAAGAAAAAAGTCGTGGCCTGGATAATTGGGGCTGGAAAAATTTCGGGGCGGGAAATAAGTCGGGAGCGGGAAGTAAGTCGGGAGCGGGAAAAAAAGTTGGAGGCGGGAAAAAAGTAGTAGAGGGCGGGAAAAAGTCGAGGACGGGGAAAGTCGGGGGGTGGAAATAAGTCGAGGTCCACAAAAAAGTGGGGAACAAAATAAAATCGAGGGCAAGAAAAAAATCGGGGCAAGAAAAAAGTGGGGGCATGAAAAAAGTCAGGGGCGAGAAAAATGTCGGGACAGGAGAAAAAGAGGTGGTAGGATTGCGGGAAAAAAGTCGTGGGAAGATAAAATGTCGTGGGTGGGAAATGATTGGGGCATGGGAAAAGTCGAGTCGGGAAAAAAGTCGGAAGCGGCAAAAAAGTCGGGTCGGATGAAATATCGGGGGCGGCAAAAAATATGTGTGGCGGCAAAAAATATGGGGGGCGCGAAAGAATTCGGCGCGGGAAAGGATTCGGTGGCTGGAAAAATTCGGGGGAGGGAAAATAGTCGGGGGAGGGAATATACTCGGGGGCAGGAAAATAGTCGGGGCCGGGAAAAAAGTTGGGGGCGGGTAAATAGTCGGGGGCGGGAAAATAGTCGGGGGCGGGAAAATAGTCGGGGGCGGGAAAAAAGTCGGCGTCGGGAGAATTGTCAAGGGCGGGAAAATTTCGGAGGCGGGATAAAAGTCGGGGCGAGAAAATTGTCGGGGGAGGGGATTTTTCGGGGCGGGTAAATTGTGGGGGGAGGTAAAATACTCGGCGGCGCACAGTGGTCGATTTGCGCATATTAGCAGGAAAATGTTATCAGATCGAAGTATTTTGGAATTGTCGTAATATACATAAAAATAATCTCAGTTAATGTATCGTAACAAAAAACTTTAATAAGAGCGAAAATGAGATTTGGCAACGTCTCACGTTGGCAATACACGAACTGTCTCATTGTTTCTCTTATCAATCTCCTCCCGTGCGCCTTGGCGTGAGGCTCTGTCATTTGCGTATCTGTTGTAATAACTACATTGTGGCAAATGGAGGCTGTTGCTGGAGGTATGTTTTTTAAATTAAATTTATAGTTTCGTTAATACTGTTTTTGTTATTGTAGTTTGTGAGGCATGTTTCCAGAGAAAAATTAGACGTAATTTTTTGTTCATATCGTCATTTTGAAAGAAGTTTTAAAATAAGTCCTGAGAGGTCCTGTCAAAATATATTTTGCATTTTTATCTTTAATCCATCCGACTGCATCTGATTTTGTTATTTTAATTTTATGCTAGGAATTCGAGTGGGAAGATGTACCACCATCTCTCGCAAAGAACTATTTGTTTTCTTGCGAGAAGAAGATGCCTTGAGACTGCTTGCACACGAATGCAAGCAGCGTCTGTTCAGTTATATAACAGCCAAACATTCAGTGACCGATTGCCCAGAAAACTATAAGAAGTTATTGTATTCCAATATAAAAACGGTTACCTCAAATCTTTTCTCTAGGTGGCAACTGAGTCAAAGAACTGTTTCAAGGTTCCTTGTAAGGAATTCCACGTGGCTAAACGAGTAATTCAAGTTACCATTCGCTAGTAAAACAAGCCTAGAGCAGTCACTAAAACCGACAACTAGTGGTCGACCTAAAAAATTATTCAATGATAGTGGTGTAAGAAGTAAAAAATCTGAAGTGACCAACCCATGACTTTCTCCATATTTGGGGCGGCGGGAAGAAAGTCAGGGCGGGAAAAAGTTTCGTGGGTGGGGAAACTAGTTCGGTTGTGAATAAGTCGGGTCGTTAAAAAAGTCGGGGCGGGAAAAAAGCCGGGGCGGGAAAAAAGCCGGGGCGGGAAAAAAGCCGGGGCGGAAAAAAATCGGGGACGGGAAAAACGTTGGGGGCGGGAAAAAAGTCTGGGTTGGAAAAAAATTCGGGGCGAGAAAAACAATTTGGGGACGGGAAAAAAGTAGTGCACGGGAAACAGTTGGAAAAATCTCAAGGGCGGGAAAGAAGTCGGGGGCGGGCAAAATGTTGGGGGCGGGGAAAAATGCTTGGGGTGGTAAACAGTACCGGGGCTTAAGAATGTCGTGGACGGAAAAATGTCGGGGGCGGTAAAAAAGTCGGTGTCGGGAAAAATGTCGGGGTCGGGAAATAAGTCGGGGTCGGGAAAAAAGTCGGGAGCGGGAAAAGTTGGGTGCGATTTTTATAGTCGGGGGAGGGAAAAATTCGAGGTCGGAGAAATTCGGGGGTGGAAATAAGTAGGAGTCAAAGAAAAAGTGGGGAACAAGAAAATAATCGGGGGCAAGAAAGAAATCGGGGCAAGAAAAAAATCGGGGCAAGAAAAAAATCGAGGGCAATACAGAAATCGGGGTAAGAAAAAAATAGGGGGCAAGAAAAAAGACGGGGGCAAGAAATGTCGGGGCAAGATAAATGAGGGGACAAGAAAAAAGAAAGGGGCAAGAAAAAATTCGGAGCTCGGAAAATTGGGGCTGGAAAAATGCCGGGGGCGGGAAAAAAGTCGGGGGCGGGAAATAAGTCGGGGGTGGGAAAATAATCGGAGGCGGGTATATTCTCAGGGGCGGGAAAGTAGTAGTGGGCGGGAAAAAATCGAGGACGGGGAAAGTCGGGGGGTGGAAATAAGTCGGGGTCCACAAAAAAGTGGGGGACAAGGAAAAAATCGGTGGCAAGAAAAAATCGGATGCAAGTAAAAAATCGGGGGCAAGAAAAGAATAGGGGGCAAGAAAAAAATCGGGGGCAAGAAAAAATCGGGGGCAAGAAAAAAATAGGGGCAAGAAAAAATTCGGGGGCAAGAAAAAAGTCGGTGGCTAGAATAAAGTCGGGGACGAGAAAAAAGCCATGGGGGAGAGGGGAGGGGGTAAGTTGGAAGGCGGGTTAAAAGTAGGGGGCGGGGAATTAAGTTTATGGGGAGAAAGTGGGAGGCGGGATAAATGTAGGGTTCGGCATTAAAGTAGAGGGTGGGAAATCATTCGGGGGCAGGAAAAAATGTAGGGTGTTGGGAAAAAATGGCGGGGGTGGAAAAAATGTCGGGAGCGGGAAATAAGTGGAGAGCGGGAAAAAAAGTTGGAGGCGGGAAAAAAGACGGGGGCGGGAAAATAATCGCGGACGGGAATATAATCGGGGGAGGGAATGTAGTCGGGGGAGGAAATGTATTAGTGGGCGGGATAAAGTCGAGGACGGGGAAAGTCGGGGGGTGAAAATAAGTCGGGATCCACAAAAAAGTGGGGGACAAAAAAAATTGGGGGCAAGAAAAAAATCGGGTGCAAGAAAAAAATCGGGGACAAAAAAAAATCGGGGGCAAGAAAAAAGTGGGGGCATGATAAAAGCCAGGGGTAAGATAAATGACGGGGGCAAGGAAAAAGACGGGGGCAAGAAAAAGTCGGGAGCTGGAAAAAAGTGGGGCGTGAAAAATGTCGGGCGAGAAAAATTTCGGGACAGGAGGAAATGACGTGGTGGGTTTGCGGGAAAAAAGTCGTGGGAAGATAAAATGTCGGGGGTGCGTGAAAAAAGTCGGATGCGGCAAAAAATATCGGGGGCGGCAAAAAATATTGGTGGCGGCAAAAAAGATGGGGGGCAGGAAGGAATTGACGTCGGGAAAAAATTCGGCGGCGGGAGAGATTTCGGTGGCTGGAAAAATTCGGGGGAGGGATAATAGTCGGGGAAGTGAAAATAGTCTGGAGAGTGAATATAATAGGGGGCAGGAAAACAGTCGGGGACAGGTAAATAGTCGAGGGCGGGAAAAATGTCGGGGGCCGGAAAAAGGTCGGGGGCGGGAAAAAGTCGGGCGCGAGAAAAAAGTCTGAGGCGGGAAAGAAGTCGTTGGAGGGAAAAAAGTTGGGGGTGGGAAAGATTTCGGGGGGAGAAAAACAATTCGGTAGCGGGAAAAAAGACGAGCAAGGGAAACCACTGAAGGCGGGATACTGTTGGAAAAATTGCCAAGGGTGGGAAAGAAGTCATGGGCGGGTAAAACGTTGGGGGCGGTAAAAAGGTCGGGTACGGTAAAATAGTCAGGGGCGGTACAAATTCGGCTGCGGTAAAAAGTCCGGGGCGGTAAAATGTCGGGGGCTGTAAAAATCTCGGGGAGTTGTAGGAAACCGGGAGTGGGAAAAAAGGTCAGGGGCGGTAAAGAGGTCGGGGGCGGTGAAGAAGTCGGGGGCGGTGAAGAAGTCGGGGCGGTAAAAAAGTGGGGAAGGGAAAAAGTCGAGATTGGATAAAATCGGGTACGACAAGAAAGACGGGGGCAGGAAGATAGTCGGTGCAGGAAAAAGGTCGGGGGCTGTAAAAATGTCGGGGGCGGTAAAAATGTCGGGGGCGGTAAAAAAGTCGGGGTTGGTAAAAAGTTGGAAGCGGAAAAATAGTCGGGGACGGTAAAAATGACGGGGGCTGGAAAAAATTCGTGGGCGGACAAAAGTAGGGGCCAGCAAAATTGTAGGGGGCGGAAAAAATTTTGGAGGCGGGAAAAATTGTCAGGGCGCGGGAAAAAGTCGGGGTGGAGGAAAAAGGCTGGGGCGGGAAGAAATTCGGGGGCGGGAAAAACGTCGGGGAGGGCAAAAAAGTCGTTGGTACGAAAATAGGCGGTGGCGGGAAAAAAGTGGGGGCAGGGAAAAAATTCCGGGGCGGGAAACAATTCGGGGGCGAAAGAAAGTATTGGGCGGCAAAAATGTAGAGGGCGAGAAAAAATGTGGGGGCCGGGAAAAATGTCGGGCCGGGGAAAAATGTCGGGCCGGGAAAAAATATCTGGGCCGGGCAAAAATTAGGGAACCGGAAAATGTTGGGGCGGGAAAAAATGTCAGGGCCGGGAAAAATACGGATGCGGGTAAAAAGAAAGATGACGTTAAAATTCGAGTGCTGGAAAATGTCGGGGACGGGAAAATGTCGGAGTAGGAGAAAACGTCGGATGCTGTAAAATTGTCCATGGAAGGAAATTAGCTGGGGTGCGGGAAAAAAGTAGGAGTCGGAAAAAAATTCGGGGACAGAAGAAAAATTCGGGGATGGAAAAAAATATCGGGGGCGGTAAAAAAGTCGGGACGAAAAAAAGTCGGGGGCGGAAAAAAGTCGAGGCGGAAAAAAAGTCGGGAGCGGAAGAAGTGGGGACGGAAAGAAAGTCGGGGGCGTAAAAAGTGGGGACGGAAATAAAGTTGGCGGCGGAAAAAAAGTCGAGGGCGGAAAAGAAGTCGGGGGCGGGAAAAAGTAGGGTTCGGGAAAAATTCGGGGGCCAGAAAAAAATCGGGGGCTGGAAAAAAATCAAGAACGAGAAAAGAGTTGGGGGCGGGAAATAGTAGGTGTCGGGAAATTATCAAGGGCTAGAAAGAAGTCGGGGGCGGGCAAAATATCGGCAGCCTGGAAAAAGTCTGCGTTGGGGATAAATCTGGGGCGGGGAAAAAGTCTGGGGCGTAGAAAAAGTCTGGGGCGGGGAAAGTCTGGGGCGGGAAAAAAGTCAGGGGCGGGAAAAATGTCTGGCGCGAGAACAGATTCGGGGACGGGAAAAAAGTCTGTGGCGGTCGTGGGAAAGAAATTCGTGGGCGAGAAAAAATTCTATGCCCTGAAAAATGTCGGGGCCGGTAAAATGAAGGGTTCCAGAAAAATGTAGGGAGGGGGAGAAAAGACGGGCGGGAAAAATACGGGGACGGGAAAAAGACTGGGAAGGAAAAAATTCAGAGTAGGGAAAAAAGCCTGCTTGGGAAAAAGCCTGCTTGGGAAAAAGATTCATTGGCGGGAAAAATTTCGGGTCGAAAAAAAGTCGGGTAGGATGAAATGTCGAGGTGGGAAAAATATCGTGGCGGGAAAATAGTCGGGATGGGAAAAAAGTCGGGGCGGTAAAAATATCGGGGTTGGGAAAAAAGTCGGAGCAGGAAATATGTCGGGGTTGGGAAAAAAGTCGGGGCAGGAAATATGTCGGGGGCGGAATAATGTCAGGTGAATAAAAAATGTCGGAGGCTGGAAAATTGTCGGGGCTGCAATTAAGTCGGTGGCGGAAAAAATTCTGGGTAGTGAAAAATGTTATTTATCGGGTCGGTATATAAGTCGGTGACGGAAAAATCGGGGTAGGGAAAAAAGTCATGGGCGGTAAAAGGTTTCGCTGGCGAGAAAAAGTCGGGGAGGGAAAAAAGCCGGGTCAGGAGGAAATTAGGGTGTGGGAAAAAATTCGGTGGCGGAAAAATCGGGATCGGGAAATATGTCCGGTGCGTGAATTAAGTCGAGGGCGGGAATTAAGTAGGGGGCGGGGAAAAAGTCGGGGGCCGGAAAAATGTCGAGGCGGATAAAATGTCGGGGCGGGAAAAAATGCTTGGAGTGGTAAACAGTCTTATGGAATCATTTTCAATCGAAAATTTTTCAAGTGATAAAATGACAAGCTCCAAAAAAATTTTAATTCGTAGAAAACGTAACTGATAAATTCGAATAATATCAAAAATAATAAACAAAGAAAATGAAAACGGAAAAATAAAAACTAGATAAACATGACACAATTAAAAAAGAAATTAAAAGACACAGTCCAATAAAAAAATAGAAGACATGAAAAACCTACAAAAAACAAAAATGAATATGCAACAATTAGAAAGAGTAAAAATATACAGAGAAATTTTTTCTGACTAAAAAGATAAGGAATAATTTTTTTAAATTGAAAAAACGCCTCGTGAAATAAATTTCAATTCGTAGTAATATTTTCTACTAAAAACTAACGAAAATATTTAAATGCATTTAGAAGTAAAAACAACAACCACAGAAATGAAAACGATAACAAAAATAAAACACTGAAAATACAGATTATGATGACAAATTTTTAAAAGGCGAAAAATAGGACGCACCAGCAAATAATAGAAAGCATGGAAAACGTAGAGAGACAATAATAAAAATCGCGTTAGAACTACGGAGGTCAAGGTTGTAAATGGCGCGGAAAATATAAAAGAAACAAAAAAATAGAATAATGATAAACCTACAAAAGCCATAAATATTAAAAGTCAGAGTCCGCGGCGGGAAATTTGTGGGGGCGGGAAAAATGTCGGGGTCGGTACAAAATAGGGGGCGGTAAAAATCGGGGGCGGTAAAAATCGGGAGCGGGAAGAAAGTAGGGCGGGGGAAGAAAGTAGGGCGCGGGAAGAAAGTAGGGCGCGGGAAGAAAGTAGGGCGCGGGAAAAAATTAGGAGGTGGGAAAAAAGTAGGGGGCGGGAAAACAGTAGGGGGCGGGAAAGAAGGAGAGGGTGGGAAAGAAGTAGGGGGTGGGAAAGAAGAAGGGGGCTGGAAAAAAGTCGAGGGCGAAAAAGTCGGGGTCGGGAAAACAGTATGGGGCGGGAAAAAAGTAGGGGGCGGGAAAAAAGTAAAGGGGGGTAAAAAGTAGGAAGCGGGCAAAAGTCGGGCGCGAGAAAAAATCGGGGGCGGGAAGAAATCGGGGGCGGGAAAAAATCGGGGGCGGTAAAAAATCTGGGGCGATGAAAAATAGGAGGCGGGAAAAAATCGGAGGCGGGAAATAAGTCGCAGGTGGAAAAAATGACGGAAGCGGGAGGGAGGGAAGGAGGGAAGGACGGAGAGAGGGAGGGAGTGAGAGAGGGAGGGAGGGACAGACAGACAGACAAACGAGGGAGGAAGGGAGAGGGAGTAAGGAGGGAGGGAGAGAGGGAGGGAGGGAGGGAGGGAAGGGGGGAGGGACGGAGGGAGAGAGGGAGGGAGAGAGGGAGGGAAGGAGGGAGGGAGGGAGGAAGGAAGGGAGAGGGAGGGAGGGTGGGAGGGAGAGACGGAGGGAAGGAGGCAGAGAGGGAGGGATGGAGTAAAGGAGGGAGGGTGGCTGGGATTGAGGTATGGAGGGAGGTAGGGAGGGAGGTAGGGAGGGAGGTAGGAAAGGAGTGAGAGTACGAGAGATAGTGGGAGGGAGAGAGGGAGGGGGAGAGAGGAAGGGAGAGAGAGGGAGGAAGGGAGATGGAGGGAGAGTGGGTGGGATACAGAGAGATGGAGGAGAGGGATGGGAGGAAGAGAGAAAGGGGGAGAGGGACGGGGAGAGGGAGGGAGAGGATAGCGGAGGGATGTAGAGAGGGTGGGAGGGAGGGATAGAAAGGGAGGAAAAGAGAGAGGAAGATTAAGGTAAAGAGAGAGAGAGAGGGAGGAAGGGTGAGGCAGAGCGATGAAGGGAGGGGGAGGAAGGAGAGAAGGGAGAGTGAGTGGGAGGGAGAGAGGGACGGAAGGTGAGAGGGAAGGAGAGAGGGAGGGTGAGAGGGAGGGAGAGAGGGAGAGGGAGGGAGAGAGGGAGGGAGGGTGAGAGGGAGGGTGAGAGGGAGGTTGAGAGGGAGGGTGAGAGGGAGTGAGAGAGGGAGGGAGAGAGGGAGGGAGAGAGTGAGGGAAGGAGGGGGGGAGGAAGGGAGAGAGGGAGGGAGGAAGGGAGAGAGGGAGGAAGGGAAAGAGAGAGGGAGAGTGGGGGGGAAAGATGGTGAGGGAGGGAGAGAGAGTCGGAGAGTGGGAGAGAGAGTGAGGGAAGGAACTCTCGGCCAAAATGTCTTCTTTTTCCTGTTGGACCTACTCGTCTTACCCTCGCAGGGATACCATTAAGTTTACTGCCATGTCCCTCGGGTACACATTACGGGATTAGGGAAGAAGGTTGTGGGGTTAGGAGAGAGAGGTGGTATGGGAGGAAGTAGCAGTAGTTGGAGAGAGGGATATATATATATATATATATATATATATATATAGAGGGGAGGCATAAGACAAACCGCATGAGAGAGGGAAGATTGAGATTGATGGAAGAAACCCTAACATAATAATGCATTAACAATAAGGGCGAAGACGCTTAACGATCATGAATTGCTGATTTGTGGGATATTATGTTTAAAATATTTCCATGGTCTGCAGATAGCATTAAGGCTTTACGAGTACCCCAACGGAATTTATTCCGCGTTCTCCAGTGTCCTTCATGTCCAGTTGAGAGAGAGACATTTTAGCCTCTTGTTGGGTTTTAATTTATGGTTTCAAGAAGGAACGCACGGAAATGGCTCTCTCGTTATTGAAGTTTTTAAGAGATTACTATAATTACCAAAATTAATAGTGGAGGTGATCTTCTTTTATAGAAATTCCGAAAGGACAAACGGATAAGTTCGCGTATCAATTAAAGAAATCAATGTCTGCGAGCCAGTGAGCGAGAACAGTTCTTCGCTAACATTTCTTTACTATCAAAGGAGATTTCTCATTTTGTGGAAATAGCATCCAGGTAGGACGTCCAGCAGATCGAGGAGAGGGGAGGGGGAGAGAGAGAGGGGGAGGGGGAGAGAGAGAGAGAGAGGGGGAGAGGGAGAGAGAGGGGAGGGAGAAAGAAAGCCAGGTCATTCCATATAATTCGAGAAATTCTTCCAATAGCTATAAAAGCAGTAGCAAGAGGATCGAGGAGTTTTGTTATCTAATTTGATTTCATTCCATAATAAATAGTTTAAAGGCTCTATTATTTTCCATTTCAGTTGCGTCTCATTTCACAATTTGTCGATTTATAACACTCAATAGAAAGTTTATCAAAAATAATTAATTGCGATTACGATTAAACGCAAACGAATGAAAGCCATAATTATTTCCAAATAAGTGAGAAACGAAAGTAAGACGAGAATACATTTCGATTGATGAAGCCGTGGCTAACACGTACCAAAGCAGTGTTTCCAAAAAATTGGTAAACGAGGTACGCCGAAGTTCCGTGAAAATATTTGTTCGGTAAATCAGTCAGCAATTTAGATGCAATGGTAGATAATTAGAGCCGTAATTTCTGCTCTAATAAAGTGACGATGGTGCATTACTTACAAATAAGGCAACCTGGAGGAGCTCGCGAGCACCGCCGTGCTCTTTGGCAGTCTGAATTTGCTCTTATACAATTCTCAAAATCGCCGCTCCTATTTAATTTGTTCTCAAGTATTCCTTGTAAACGTATTAAAGAACGATATTAAAAACGTTGGTGTTAGTTTCATTTCATTTGTAATCATTCCTTGAAACGATATTGTAAACGACATAAACTTTTATTAAAATTGATTCCTATTCCATTAAATATCTAACCATATGATAAAGAAGAAAATATAAATTTCAGGTTGTTTCTTTAGCAAATAAAATAATTTCCACCCCTATCAGTTTAGGATAAATATTTTCTAAATATTTTGATAATATAGGCCATGGCTACAATCAATGTATTTTCATGTCGTGTTTTTAGCATCAGAATGCCTCGTATAATCCTTTTATTATAGCGTTTATAATTTTTTAAATAGACAAAATTGAACACCATCATTATCAGCATTTATATTGGAAATACGATACGATCAATGAAATTTTATATTTGGAATTATTATTAAAATGTAAGGAGATGATTAGTTTTTGGCTAAAACGGTTTAATGGAAGTAGGAGATTATTTTGTAATATATCAGTTTTTCAAATGTTGCTGTTAGATTGAAATAACGTACCTAAATATTTATCATTAAAAGGGAGGGAGGGAGGGAGAGAGGGAGGGAGAGAGGGAGGGAGAGAGGGAGGGAGGGAGGGAGGGAGGGAGGGAGGGAGGGAGAGAGGGAGGGTTCCACAACTTTTTTGTAAATAACAAGAGTGAAATGGTGGAAATTTAACTTATATGCGTGAGTGCATAATACTGAACATAAATGAAAAGATTAGAGAACATGCAATTATTCTGGCATGTGGGAGACCTGGGTTCGAGTCCCGGTCAAGTTCAGAATTTTTCTCCTTCTCAATCTATTTTTTTATTCAAATTCTTTTTGTGAAACGCATTGTTAAGGAGATTATGAATTATCTAAAGCAGCGGTTCCCAAACTTTTTTTTCGCGTACCACCTAAAACATGACAAAATTTCCTCGTACCACATAGTAGAATGTAGTGAATGTAGTAGTGAATGTGGCACCAAACTCACGTACCACAATTGATCTGTCCCTGCTTCTTCCTATTCGAAGCTGCTGCTTTTCGCTCTGTTCGCGTACCACTGGCAAAAGCATCACGTACCACTAGTGGTACGCATACCATAGTTTGGGAACCGCTGATCTAAAGTGTGACACCACTCCGCCTCTAAAACTAGAGCTGATGCAGATGAGATGGGAAGCTGAAATTTGGCATGTATAGTCGGGCCGGTAGGAGTTCGTCGCTGGGTAGTAAGCGGAGCTGGAAAGGAGGGAGTGGAATGGGCCAATCGTGAGCCTTTATTTAGGGCTCGGTTGCCAGTTTTTAATTCTCACTTTCCCGCCTCTCGCAATTCTAAACGTAGCAGTAAAAAAAAAACCAGGGGGATTTCCCACATTCTTCCTCTTACAAAGGATGCTTACATACTGACACTTGAAAAACACGTTTGGAAAAAATGTAAACACTTCAATACAGTTATCCTTATACAGATTCTTTAAAACTTCACCGGGGCTTCCCAACAGGCCCTTCAAGCAGAGAATGAAATTGTGTCCAGCTCAACTCTTCAGCAGGATTTACAAGTCCAAAGTGTCAACTTGATTAGGCCAAAATTCGTTTATTTTTTATATTTTAATTCCTTTCTCAATTTTAATATTCATATTTTTACAATAAATGAAAACCCGAATTGCGCGTTACATATTAGAATCGTTTTCATAACGGAAGTTTTCATTTATTTAGACCAGTCGCGGGAGTAACGCGTATTTGATGATTTTCATTTATTAAAACCATAAAAAACGTTTTAAAAAAATATATGCGCAGTAATGTTTTGCCAGAAATGCATCCTATAATTCATCTAATCTTATTGGAAATTCATTTTCATTTGTCGCGTGTTTAAGTAACGGGGTATTTTTCAGGAACGCATGAACAGAATTAAACGAAGGATTCCTGTACTGTACATCTACTGCACGTAATAATACTGTAGTATTTACTGAACTTTACCGCGTAGATTTTACATTTACATCCATGAACCGATAATTTGGTACGAGTGCTTGAATTCAGAAAATACGAAATTTGGTGACCGAGTCTAATAATATAACCAACCACTGTATAATTATGAATACAGGCAGTCCCCGACTTTCGTACATAATGCGGTCCTGAAAACGTGTCCGAAAGTCGAAGATAGATTTACATGTTATAAGGGATTCCCTTTCCAGAGAGCCAAAAAATATTATAAATTCTCTAATTATGGTTTAAATGTGTAGTTTTTTGTGCTGGGGCCTTTTTAGATACAATCGTCGATTTTATAATATAGACAGATAGGGCGAAATGCAATAAAATATTTAAATAATGGCACAAATAAACACTGCTGTACGGATAAAGATGGCGCCACGGTGGAAACTGGTGGCTGGCCACCAGCACCACTCGAAATATTCGTTCGTCATTTACCTGACGCGCGAAAGTCTGATCGGCGCACAAAAGGCGGTTCAGGGGTGCCAATCTTGGGTTCTTGTTCCCTTGTATTATCCTAATTATCTTTTTATAATTTATCGGGTAATCATGAAGTTTAGTCACTTTTATTATGCTAAAGTTCAGTCACTTTTATTATGTAAATGGATATGCATACTTCAAACAACATTGAAAGGATGTATTGACGAGCCTTCGGCGTTTAATGCGTAGCCGACTCCGGGTGCTACCGCGCCCTTCCCCTCGCCCGGAACCATAGTAACCCTCCACGTTGTCCGGAGATTGGGTTAGTAAATGTCGAGACCGGCCAATCAGTTTCTTGTCCGGAACTGTAAAAACTGATTGGCCTGTCTCGACATTTACTAACCCAACCTCCGGACAAGAAAACTGATTGGCCGGTCTCGACATTTACTAACCCAATCTCCGGAAAACGTGGAGAGTTACTATGGTTCCGGGCGAGGCGAAGGGCGCGGTAGCGCCCGGAGCCGACAATGCATGAAAACATAGCGAGCCGAAGGCTCGTCAATATATCCCTTCAATGTTATATCCTCTTCACTGTTGCGCCGTAAATGGAACCAATGTAATTTATTTGGCGAAACGCATTTCGTGATTCAGATCTTTTTAATAGCTTTTTACTTTGTGATTCACTTGAATTTATATTAAACATAAAAGTAATAAATGCTTTTATCGTTATTTGTTTTTCATTATTCTTTTTTCTCAAGAAATTTTTATTACATTTATTCGTACTGTTTGTAACACAGTGCTTCCATCCTTACCATAATCTAGTCGTTGACTATAGTTATTAAATCTTGGTATTAAGTCCCCTTTTTCTTGTTTATGTCTATTTATTTTTTTGTATTTTTGGTGAAATTATATTTATTTATGGCAGTGTCTTTTCTGGAAGAGGTGGAACCCAAATACCGTTTTACAGGCTATGAGTTGGATAAGAAATTACTTTGTGATTAATGAAACTTATTCTGTGATTTGTGACTACAATTTGATTACCGGTTGAAAATAAATATTATTATTATTAATGTGCGAGTTGTACGAATATCGAACTCAAGAAAGTCGAGGACTGCCTGAAGTGCACATACGAAATCCCTCTTTTTTTATTAAAGCATTTGCTACTTTCATAGTTTTTTGTAATATTGCCTAAACTTGGCCCCAAAGAGTGTGATGATTGAAATGAAAGAAAAGTCGGTAAAAAGGGCAAAAAAAGCGACGAGTTTGGAGAAGAAAATTAAAGTTTTACATAGGCTCGCGCATAATGAATTTGCTTCATCAGTTGGTAAATTACTTGGTGTGAACGAGTCCACAATAAGATCGATTAAGAAAAGTGAAGACGCGATCAAGAAAGTCCAGCTGAGTTCAATTGTCATTCACGAGAAAGTCAAGCTACTGCACAATCATTATGTCCCAAATTGTTTCGCGGTCTGCTAACGGGATATCGCCAACGTCATCGAAGCGTGTGTAGATCGGTTCCTTGCTCTTTAATAAAATGTGGCGTTTATTCAGAACGCCACAGTACGTATTGTATTATTATATTTGTTCTTCTCCTTCACAGTTGAACACACTCAACCGGCTTAAGTCCAATGAGCGTCCCATTGAAGCTAAAGATTCACCGCTTTCGGCACGCCTAATTATTTCCATCTTTGTCCCAATCGTGTTCACTTTATGAGCCCTACGTTTCTTTCCACTTGTATTAGCACTTTCAATTTTCCGTTTATCACTCATGTTTATAAAATAATACGTGTAAAATGCACAAACAAAGAAACACTGCTGTACTTACAAACAAAGATGGTAACAATGCCGAGACTGAATAATAATAATAATTTATTGATTATTAACCGACATTACAGTGGTATTAATCTTGTCAAATTTCAGTACAATATTAAAAAACATTACACACAAATCTTACATTTCATACAATACGTATACATACTTTAATTTATTAAAAGTGTTGGCTTGCCTGACAGACAGCGCTATTATGCGATAGCTCGAAATGTTTGATCGTCAGCTGACGAACGAAAGTCCGAATTCGGCGTTGTTCGGCGTACAAAAGACGGTTTAGGGGTGAGAATTTACAATGTACGAAAGAGCGAATTGACGAAAGTCGAATGTATGAAAGTCGATGACTGCTTGTAAATAGAATATAAGTTCATTAATGTAATCTTTATGACCCAATGCTTCATTAGAATGATCAAGTGATACGTTAAATAATTTCTAAACGGTTGAATCAGTTAAAGCAATGATTGATTGATTTTTTAAAACGAAGCATTAATCTCGAAAAGTTAATCGTTCGATAAATTAGTCCTTGAAAAATTTTCTTTCCAAGAATAAATTTACGGTTCGAAAATTTAGTATGCCAGGCTTCGAGATCAGGGCGGTTACGAGTCAGTCGGGCGGAGGGGAGGGGCGTTCAAAGCGGCAACACTGCATCCCTTCCACCGCAACACTCACCGATCAACTCTCACCGGCCCGACTATAATCACAGCAATTCGCGACCGTACATCACAGTTTCATCAGCATTCCTCGTTCGAATCCGATGTCAAAACGACGTCTGCTAAACGATTCATTCTTATCACCCTTCCACCTCGATCCCATCGTGCATTAGCTTGAAATTACTCGGAAGCCATTAAAAGTGTCTTCTCATATATCACATCGTCTCCCTCGCCCCTTCCACGCCTCACCTGACCGCGGCATCTCCCCCTTCCTCCGCATCAACACTCCGCGACACCCTCTTTCCTCCGCTCTATCCCTCCCTGTCGAGTGGAGTGGATCCCAAGAGAGGCTCCTCCTACAACGCGCGCCTATTGGTCAAGAGGGGATCCGCGCCGACTCCACTCCGAGCGCCTCCGTAACACCCTCCCCGTGTCACCTCCCACGCTCCACATCCGCCTCGCCATATGGATCCTGCCACGCCCCTCTGGCCTCTCTCTCCCTCGCCTCTTCAGCCCCTCTCTCTCCCTCGCCTCTTCAGCCCCTCTCTCTCCCATCCGTTGTTCCTTTTCTCCTCCACTCTTTACCTCCTCAGATCCGACGACCTCTCTCCCACAATCCCTTTCGTCTCTCCAGTATCCTCTGTTTTCTCTGATATCAGATCTGATTCTACGCAGGTTGGATTGACAGTGATTTTAAGAGTACATATGTAAATCTTCTTCAAGTTTCGCTTTTGATGTGAAAAGTTATTTTCGTGGATGAAAAGCAGTGGATTCATAAATATTAATTAAAAAAAAATATTCCCTGAATTATTCGGGGACGTTGTCGACCTCTTTGGACCAAATGACGAAATACGTGTCCCTCTTTGCTAAGGTTATCAACTTGAAAGAGAGGCATTTCAAAATATTTACAGAGCATCACCCTCTCACAGTCACTCTCACCTCTCACTAGCGTTTTTTTGGCTCCCTCTTATCAACTTCTCTACTACTCTACTGACCCCGTGACCACATTTCCCTCTCTCTCTCTCTTCTCGGCTTGAAGGGGGCTCCGGAGGTCTCTCCCCATCATTCGGCGACACGTCCCTTCCCTACCCTCCTGCCCCTCTCTCGAGCAAGCAGCACGCGCACGCATTTTCATTCTTCCCTCTGCAGACTCTATCTCTAAAAGGGTCTCATTTCAGGAATAAAAAAAGCGTCGGCCCTATCGATTCTGAAATCAAAGAGATTCGAACCCGGCGACGGAGAAAAAGAATAGAATAGAACAGAACAGAATATAATATCGTCTTTATTTCTGGGAGAGATTGAGACTGGACAGTCCCTACAGCCATCTAACTGTTACAAAAATGAATAACTTACAAAAATGTTTAGATAAAATAAAATTCACAAATGATAACAAAATACACATTAGACAATCTGCTATATTCATACAAAAGCGAGTAATGTATATAAAGATAGTTGTTTTTGGGGGCAAACGAAGATTAGTTACCCTACCTTGGGAAAAACTCCACTGCAGGTAAACGCCTACATAAGAAGGGGTGTGCGTAAAATATAGAGTTTGAGAGAGGAGAATAGAAACATAGAGAATAGGAACATAGAGATAAGTAATAATGAAATGCGTATAGATAATTGGATAGATAGTCATGCGCATATACACATACACGCACGCATAAACACCCACACATACATATACATGCAAATACATATGCATATAGTGCATTCACGCACACCTCTGCATATATACTTTTATAGAAACACATTTACACGTATTTACTTACAGATTGAATTTACAAAAATCTGATGTGGCCAACACATGACTTTCTCCATATTTGGGGTATAGATATTTAAATTATTATGAATAATAGTACGAGGCAAAATTATTATTTCGTATCGTAAAAGAAGACACCTCCATGTTGCCGTAAATTACGTATATTTTGAATGTTTACAGAATTCACCGCTACATGGTGTTGGCGCTGTATACTGGTATTAAGATAAAGCGAAATATATCCGAAATGGATGGTTCTACGAAAATTAGTCTCAAACAAAACTCTACAACTTTGGTCCTTACGAAGATTACCAATAACGATGTTTTTAAGGAGATATTTAACGGAAACCGAAAAACCGGTTATTTATAAATAACTCCTAAACAATAACTCCTATAGAAAATTGTTTCAAATTAAAACTGTAGGAAATTACATTCTCTATAACCTTTGTATAGAATTGTATATACAATAATGATGTTTTAACGAAGAAATATCGCAAAAAGCGAATCGGGTTTCGAATAAACCTCGACTTCCGGTTATCTGTTATTGTCCAAAAACTAATCAGTTCTTTGTGCTCATGTTAAAGTCTTACATATGAAGTTTGGTAACGATATGGCATGTACTTTTTGAGTTAGAGCGCCCAAATAACATACACACACACACACAGACATCATTCCGAAAATAGTCTAAACCTGTTCTAGGGACCTCAAAACATGTATTTCCGTTGAAATCTCGAAGTCGATTTTTTTCATGAATACAATACTTTCCCATTACTACGTATGGAGAAAGTAATAAAAGAAAATATTAATAAAAAAATAAATAAAAACAAAATTTCAAATAAAAAACATTACATAATATAACATATGCAAACAAATTTATGCGTACGAACATATATATATATAAAAGGGGGAGGGAGAGGGGGAGAGGACAGGGGGGGAGAAAGGGAGAGGGGGCGATGGAATTAGTTTTGGCGAAGACAAGGAGGAAGAAGAAAGGAGATTCGCTTTTGATTCGATGCTTTGGAGCCGCCTGTTGAATTCCTTTGCATACATTGGGGTCTTATGTTAAGAGCCTTCATCTGGAAGGAGGGTGTGAAAGGGGATGCTAGCAGGTGATTGAGGGGTGAAGAGAAGGGGAAAAGAGATGAGAATAGGGGGGAGTAAAGAGAAGGGGAGGAGAGAAATAAGGATGGGACTGGAGGAGACGGTCGTGTGAGAGATGTGAATTACGAAGAAGGAAAAAATATTCAGCTACATAATAAAAATGTAAAAAGCCAAGCCATTACATTTACTCTTAAATAGATAATTAAGCATATTTTCATTCATAACAGAAGTATTTTCCAAAACTAGAATTATCTTTGGGAAATGTGGAAACAGGTGGGAAAATCTGCTATGACCGGGAATCAAACCCGCGTTGCTATCCCGGACCTAATAACTCCCTATAATTCTATACTATAGTCGATCCGAAATCGGAAGACTCCTGGCCTACTTAGAGCAAGTAGCCAATCACGAACGTTTCCCCTTCCATCGCCCCTCTCAACTTTCGTGCGGGAGAGCAGATATCGATGCACGCTGCCAGCTCTTGCTCAGCTGATATACTACGCAGTTTCTAAATAAAATACTTCCCATCCTTCTTTTTGATCCACAGCAAGGAAACGGCGGTAGAAACGGCAACGCAGTCCGATGCGATCTCTTCGAGAGCAGGAATGAGACTGGTTTCCTCCCCACTACCTTCCCAAACAAACAGTCTCCTATTGGCTGCTGCTAACTGGTGTCCGCCCCTTTTTCGAGGCCGGGAGTCTTCCGATTTCGGATCGACTATAACATAAAAACGTAGTGCATCATGTGTGGCTTGACCTTGACGCTGCGACAGTGGCGTTAGCGGAGAGCGTCTGTGGCCGAATTCGGAACTAACACGTTGCATATGTCCGTATCTGCTTATCGGCTGAGCCGGGAGTTATAGTCGATCCGAAATCGGAAGACTCCCGGCCTCGAAAAAGGGGCGGACACCAGTTAGCAGCAGCCAATAGGAGACTGTTTGTTTGGGAAGTTAGTGGGGAGGAAACCAGTCTCACTCCTGCTCTCGAAGAGATCGCATCGGACTGCGTTGCCGTTTCTACCGCCGTTTCCTTGCTGTGGATCAAAAAGAAGGATGGGAAGTATTTTATTTAGAAACTGCGTAGTATATCAGCTGAGCAAGAGCTGGCAGCGTGCACCGATATCTGCTCTCCCGCACGAAAGTTGAGAGGGGCGATGGAAGGGGAAACGTTCGTGATTGGCTACTTGCTCTAAGTAGGCCAGGAGTCTTCCGATTTCGGATCGACTATAGTGAACGGCAGCGAGTAGAGCCCCCTATAGTCGGGCCGGCGAGAGTTGATCTCTGAGTTTTTCAGTGGAAGGGATGCAGTTTTGCCGCTTTGAACGCCCCTCCCCTCCGCCCGACTGACTCGTAACCGCCCTGATCTCGAAGCCTGGCATACTAAATTTTCGAGCAGCATAAATTTATTCTTGGAAAGAAAATTTTTCAAGGACAAATTTATCGAACGATTAACTTTTCGAGATTAATGCTTCGTTTTAAAAAATCAATCAATCATTGCTTTAACTGATTCAACCGTTTGGAAATAATGTAACCTATCACTTGATCATTCTAATGAAACGTTAGGTCATAAAGATTAAATTAATGAACAATTATTTTACTGATATTCTATTTATTCATAATTATACAGTGGTTGAGCATATCATTAGACTCGGTCACCCAAATTTCGTATTTTCTGAATTCAAGCACTCGTACCAAATTATCGGTTCATCTTACAAAACAAAAATTACCTCAGTCTTTACATTCTCAAAGAAGAATATCATTAGATGATTAACAAGATGTATGAGTAAACATACAACAATCCCTCGCATAGCGACGTTAATTCGTTCCATGAAAAAGCGTCCTTATGCGGAACGGCCTAATGCGAATATTAAAAACCCATATCAACAATGTTATATTGGGATAACTGGTACCTGACCGAAGGTTAATGGACTGTAAATTCACAAACAAAAAGTAAAATCTACGCGGTAAAGTTCCTTCGTTTAATGCTGTTGATGCGTTCCTGAAAAATACCCCGTTACTTAAACACGCGACAAATGAAAATGAATTTCCAATAAGATTAGATGAATGATAGGATGCATTTCTGGCAAAACATTACTGCGCATATATTTTTTTAAAACGTTTTTTATGGTTTTCATAAATGAAAATCATCAAATACGCGTTACTATAACGTACCTTAACTCCCGCGACTGGTCTAAATAAATGAAAAATTCCGTTATGAAACCGGTTCTAATATGTAACGCGCAATTCGAGTTTTCATTTCTTGTAAAAATATGAAAATTAAAATTAAGAAAGGAATAAAAATAAAAAATAAACATGGAATTTGGCCTAATCAAGTTGAGACTTTGGACTTGTAAATCCTGCTGACACAATTTCATTCTCTGCTTGAGATTGACCGACGGGAGGCCCCAATGAACTTTTAAAGAATTGAAGTGTTTACATTTTTTCCAAGCGTGTTTTTCAAGTGTTAATATGTAAGCATCCTTTGTAACAGGAAGAATGGTGGAAATCGCCCTGGGTGTTTAGAATTGCGGGAGGCGGGAAAGTGAGATTTAAAAACTGGCAACAGAGCCTTACATAAAGGCTCACGATAGGCTAATTCCACTCCCTCCTCTCCAGCGCCGCCCACTACTCAGAGATCAACTCTCACCAGCTCGACTAGAGTAACAAATACAGTTTTCAGCGAAGACCTTAGCAGAAATTTTAAATATGGCTAACGAGTTAAAAGAGAAAGTAATGCAGGCTGATCCATCTATGGAAAGGAGCATCAATTTTAAAAGAATAATTGACTCTGCAATATCTCCCTATGACGAAATTTATAAATAAAAATCAAAACAACATATTTGCATAGCTCTCGCATTCTTATTTAAGTTATTGGAGTGCAATGTTCTTAGGTAGCATGCGGCACTCTTAGATGGGAGTCAACGAGTCATACGAATGTCTGCGGAGAGCAGCGTTAAATCACAGAATTCCTGAAGCCAAGTCCCTCATCTTCCACTTCCATCTCCAAATAATGCTCTTCCGAAACACCTCCATCCGTATACTCTACATAATTCACGGTGAGTTAATAAACTTCTGTTTTCTTAGTTTTCCTAAACATAAACGTTCGTCGGTTTGGTTTTCCTTTCATATTTTAAGCTTACTATTTGTTTCTCTGGCCTACAGTCGTCAGTAAGGTAAAGTAAATAATCACTTAGGACCACTTTCGCGGATGTAGGAACGGAATCCCATTCTTCCATTAGTTTATGCATTTGCCGTTCGCGGTTTTGCGGTTCTCGGAGTCTTCGGGAACGTAACCCCCGCGAACGGCGAGGGATACCTGTATTCAGTTTCTGAAACATGAGACTTATGTAGGATCTTTTATTCCACCTTTTCTTGTTATGCCTTTTCAATGACCTTGCATAGATTTTCTCTCCACGCGGTCACGTTCTCAACCCTAGGTCTCCGTATTTGTATAAATGGGAAAAAAAAGAACTTTTCATTGGCGATATTCGCAGTTATACCGACATTGGGTGAGCCAACGTCCCGGAAAAATCTTTAGAGATTTAAAAAATGCTCACCAGTTTTTTCTTTTTCCTTACAATAGAGTGAGAGAGGCCAAGGGGACAGCTACGGATTAATCATAGTGATAAAAAATAACATGGTCTAATGAGGCACGGCTTTGCTTCCTCTGCATCCATCATTCGCTGTCTTTAGGAGAGTAGACGTAAACGACGAAGCATTCGGTAAGAATTTTCATTATCGAAGGTGTTTACTTGATTTGGACATTCCGATTTTATTTATAACGTTTGGGATCATTTCAGATAAGTACACGAACTCTGATAACGTACTATTTTCTATCAGCAGATCTTGATCAGACATAAACGTATGGATTCTCGATTGATAATTCTCAAATTTTCTTATATCGGTGTTATCAAATTCAACTTTTAAATCATTTGCACGTTTAATCTTAATAGCGAATTAGACCACCAAGTCATAATTTCGAGTACGATTTTTCTTTTTCTACATCAAAATACGCAGCAGTTCAAAATTCTACCGTCGCCTTTCAAGTATTTAATTCATAATTCCAAAGGACGTTATGCATAGATATTATGCATGCGGCTCTCTTAGATGGGAGTCAACGAGTCATACGAATGTCTGTCTTATGAGATAGAAAAACCCTAATCCTCTCTCTGAGTTGTATATACTCTCGTTTTCTTATTTTTGTTTCTCAAAAACTCATAAAAAGTGCATTACATCCCCGATAACATATGTGTTTATTGCATCAAATATTTCTTGATTATCTGTAAGGTGAATAGATGGCCATTTGTCAAACACACATTTTAAGAAGGAATCACAAAGACCCAAAACAATTAAGAAAAATCTAACATATTTGCATAGCTCTCGCATTCTTATTTAAGTTATTGGAGTGCAATGTTCTTAGGTAGCATGCGGCTCTCTTAGATGGGAGTCAACGAGTCATACGAATGTCTGCGGAGAGCAGCGTTAAGAGCGAGACCTGAGGTCGCTCCAACGTCGTAAAGAGTTTTACGAAAGGGGAAGAAGGGTCGAGGAGGAGAGCGATTCTAAGTAAGCAAGTGTAAGAGATTATGTACGAAGGCGGGAGAAGGGAGGGGTTGAAAATTGGAAGGGAAGAAGAAGATTAAGGGTAGTGGGGGATGAGACACACCCCCTAGGAGGGAAGGGGGATTTTGCTTGCTTTTTCGGAGGAGATTAGCAGTCGGAGGGTGTGCGTCAAGGGAATGGAAGTTCTTAGAGGGCAAGGAAGCAGTCATTTTAAAGTTTGTTTTTTTTTTAAAAGAGTTTTCGAGAGAGGGGGGGAGGAAGGAAGGGGTGTAAGGGGAGGAAAGGAGGCGGAGGAGGTGATTGGAGGGAACATGAGCTAATTTAATCGAGAGGAATGAAAAGCTGACAAGATGGGATTCGCTCGACTAGATGCAATCCAAATATCGTTCGATGAGTCATTTGAAACCAATTGGAAATATGTGGTGCGAACCAGTACGATTAAAAACAATGCGACCCTATAAACAGGAACGCATTGAATGTGATTAAATTGAAAGAACGGAATATTTTGTCTCTGACAAATAAACCAGCTTCACCGTATGTTAATACTTTGGGAAACTGTAAGTGCGGCAGGGTGTGACAAAACTACCATATATTTTGAAATCATCATCAATTGTAACAAACTACCAAAACACAAACAAACATCGGATAAGGTGATTGATTATTCTCGCCTAAGTATTTCCATTGCACAGACAGAGGGTTAATAGGCAAATCGATTCCAAAAGTAATTATCAAACCTAATTGAAGAGTTTCTAGAGAAGGATTTTAATTCTCGATATATTACTTCATTATAAATATCAAATCGCAATAAATGAACATTAAAGTTCAATTCAACTAAAGTTTATTATTCTATAAAAGTAATGAAAACTACGATAAAATTTTCTAAAGTTAAATTTTTCTTTGACTTCAATTACAAACAATTTTCAAATAACTTTATTAATTAATGCTTAATTTATGGTTAGTTATATAACATATTAGTAGGTACCAGACATGATTGGAGGAATAAAAATGTAAGTTTTTAATATCACAGTGATAAAAAAATCTTAAAGTCATATATCGCCTTATCGTCGAGCAAGATCTGACGCGATACAAGAATATAAGATTGATTTTCCGTTGATTGGATGGCGAAAAAAGTTTCCCATGGCTTGATTGAATAATGGATTAAATATATGATGGATTTTATCCCCTTCAAGGTCTTTCCGGCAAGAAAAACATAATGGCTCTTGAGATGAAGAAAAAATGCCTTAGCTAATCGATTAAGAAAACAGGATATGAATGAGGAGTATGTATGTGGTTGGGGATGGGAGCGGTTTAAGGGGCGAGCGGTTCGTGAAATTGCCAGCGAAGAAGTGGAGAGGGGAAAGGCAGGGAAAAAAGAGCATCGAGCGGGTGGAATTTTGCAGAATTTTATTATTAAGGTGGAATAATAAAATTATAAATAAATTAAAGCCTATTTCGAAATACATTTCGCAGATAAAAATTTACCTTTTTCTTTTTTTCCTGTTACAATGGACTAGATAATTTTAATGTAAAATCCGCTCAGCTGTTTTAATAGCGTTTTCCAACATTGAATATTACTGGAAACTATATTGCAATAATCACTGGAGAATCCTCCTAATAACCATAAAAATGTTTATAAAAAGGAAAGTATGTACTCACATAAAATTTATTTTTTGTCCGGCCTACTCAGAACGGAATCTTTGATCCTGAAATGCGTATTTAAGAAATTTTTAGAAAGGAAGTTTTTGGATTTTGGCTTGTGTGTTTTTTACGTGTGAGATAAAAAAGGGTCCCTGGCGTTGGAGTAATTCCTCCTAAACCCGGAGTATGTGAGATTGCGCGAGTGTTTTGTCTCTGGTGTGGAGTAAATTGCCCTAAACCAGTAAGTATTTATGTATTTTTATGGTTATTGGGAGGTTTTTCCATTAATTACTGTTATCTACTTTTACTTTAAAGAATTTGGTTTTTCTTTGAACTATATTGCATTTTTGCATAGATTACAAAAATAAAGTAGTTGTTTTAGATTCATCTTAAGATGGCCTAACTTACATCTCGACTAATAAGTCCATATTTAGTACCTTAAAGTATCTTTCAAAAACCATAAAACTCAAAATATGAACCTAATATATCAAACGAAGGTCAACAAATTTGAGGAAAACGTGCGATCGACATTTTAAAAATTAAAGTAATGAATTTATTTACGCACTAATAACTGTTAATGTAAATCGCAATATATACCAAAAAGGTGCTTCGTGAAATAACATTAAGTATGAACGTTTGGAATTTCCTAACATGAAATTAGGAACACATTATTGAGAACTTTGAGTGTAAGGAACCTCGATTGGGTTCCAAAAATATTTCAGGAGAAATCTTTCTTAAGAGAGACACGTGTTGCTTTAGAGGGGAGTTAATGATTAAGCATTAATTTTCGAAGATTATCGAAATAGCAGGTGAAAAATTCGAAATTTCGATTCCGCATATGCCTGTCCGCAGCATTAGAAACTCCACCGACATTTTCATTTGTGTTTATCTGGATTAATTTCAGAGTCGAAATTTTGAAGCTCGATTGATAATTGATTTATGCCTCGTACCCCGCGACCTCCGATATATTATATTACTATTATTACATTTTAAAACAGGAAAATGAAACCATTAATTCATTAATCACTACAAAGCATTACTACCTATATTTTGACATTCGTCAACTCTCTCAACGGCAGCAAGAAGTGAAACTATTTTTTCCAAAACAGCTACTTTATTGCAGATGCAGGGAAGCAAAATTTTCCTACCTATTTACATACGCGTCTTTGCATTTATGCGTTTATAATGATCCGACGCTATCTTATTTGGGGCTAAACAACCTCCGGGTGTTCCAAGGTGTATGATAGGTCTCGCCACGTTCTCCGAAACACGAGGAGTGAATAATAAGATGGATGGCATGGCTCGAGAGAATTGGATGGGGAGGGGATTAGGGGAGGGGGAAATATTGCAGGGGGTAGGGAGAGGGCGACGCTCTCGGAGATGGAATGAACCGCGTCGTCAAGATTCGGCCGACGGCATAATTGGATTAGGAGGGAAAATGGGATGAGAGGGGAAGAGGGTGGATGACAGCAGCAAGATTCAGTATTATCCTTAAAGGAACCGCACAAATATGATCTCCATATTATATAATACATAATATACACACGCTCTCTATCTCTTTTGCCTTACTTTCAGCTCGATGTACATACATACATACATCGCCTCCGTCTTCCACGTATTTGAATAAGTTTTGTTTATTTTTCTATATAACTAATAAAAATGAATTATTTAAAATTAAACTGCACGCATGAATCTGAAATAACAAGGTTATTCCCGTTACTTAGATTAACAACGGAGTACATTACTTAAAAAAATACGCAAAAATTAAGCCTAATAAAACAAGACTGCAGAAAATACAGCTATAGATAGTATTTAATTGGGGATTGCGTTACATCTTTCGGAATAAAACGTCTACGAATGATCTATGGATCGAAGAAATCAGACTTCAAATATCAATAAACACACTTATTTAATTCCTGTATTGTATATCACATACGATAGTATGCAATTTTTATGTCAGTGATATTTGCGGAAATAATATCTTTCTCCAACATATTTAAATATATGGAAGGGGAGGGGCTTTAAATAAAACAAGCACGATATTAATAAGATTTTGCGCTTATTTCCACATTTCTACTAATAGTGAATTCTATACAAGTGAAAATTTATTCCGAATGCTATTGTTTCAGATGTCCGCCGTCACAAGATAGAGAGAGAATATCCCATTGGAACAACGCCAAGCCTCACCTCTTTTCTCGACCCCTCGCACGCACCCTCCACGCCCGAGTTCCTTGTCCGAAACATCTTGACCTCTCTCTATCTTACTCACTCCCTCACCACGCGCTCATCTGCATAATGACCCAATAAGAAATGCATGTACATGACATGAGTCTAGAGGGATGGAAAGGGTGTTCGACTCGGGTTGATAGGGGGTTGTGTGGAGTGAGGTGAGAGAGGGAGGGTGTGTAGGAGGTGTAGGGAGGAAGAGGCGAGAGGGAGTGAGGTGAGAGAGGGAGGGTGTGTAGGAGGTGTAGGGAGGAAGAGGCGAGAGGGAGGAAGAAAAGAGGAGAGATAAATATAGAATGTTTGGATATGAGAGGGAGGGAGGGAGAGGTAAAAAAAGGAGTGGTGAGTATGGACGAGTGGATGAAAGGCAGAGGTCAGAAGGAATGGCGACCCTTAGCTGACCCATATGACCCCCGAAGGGCAGGAGGGGGAGGGAAGGCGGTCCGAAGGGACCAAATATGCGTCGTAATAGATATCGATTGATCCTCCGTCGCCTTGGAGTGGCGCACCCCGCCCCGCCCCGCCCCGCCCCGAACATCCTCCTCCCTCCGAATCTCCCACACCCCTCAACAATCTCTCTCTCTCCCTTCCTTCGCTTCAACATCCCCTTACGCTCTCGCATCGCAAATTCTACCACGAATCGTCTACGTCCACTGGCCACTCCCCTCCTCCACCTCTCTTTTCCTCCCCCTCTCTCTCGCTCTCTTCCCCTCCATCCCCCTCTCTCTCCCTCTCTCGTCTTTGCTCTTCCGGCCAAACAACAATTTCCTTTTTTACGAGACCCTGACCCATCGCAGTCCCTACTCTCCAAGCTATTCCTATTCTTTCGACGCGGTTGTTTCCGAAATAAAAATATCTCTTTGCAAGATGCGCTATCCAACTGGATAAAGGCGCAATCATTTTTTTTATCGCTTGAATTGACGCGCGCAATGCACAACTGAAATGGTAATTTCATAAATATCAATACGAGTGCTTTGTATGATGGAGGCGATGTCCTGCCTTTGCGTTTCGACTGAATTACCTCGGTATATTGTATTACTATTGATTTTACGACAAAAATTAGCATCATTATTATGATGAATTTAAGAATATTTTTGGCAATGCGAGGCATATATGAGATTTCAGAATCCCTTTCATGAGATTTTCAACTAAATCTAAAAATCGCTTAACCGTAATCATTTTGTAGATTTTATAGATTCCACTCAAATATAATCTCACATATCGAAACAAATTAAAGAAGAAATTAGTAAATTTCGCCTAAAGTACTTCTTATCTTTTGTATTTATATTCTATAATTTGGATTTAGTTGATTTGGTGATTCTTAGTTAACAAAACAACTTTTAAAACATCGCTATTCACTTCTAAACTACATCATTACTTACACTATTAGAATGGAGGAGTCATTTATCAAATAAGCGCCGCGCTAAATCTAAAGACCAGATTGAGCAATGTGACTCTATATAGACTATATTTGCCGTACACGTATACATAGTGTGTGTCAGATACCTCAAATGGAGGCGTCATTTTTATAAAAATATACAATGGTAAACCCTACGTCTCAGTTTTCCTCATAAATATGCCTCCTATCAAAATATGTAAACGGCAATAAATTATGTTTTCCTCTAGAGTTTATTAATGGACATTTTTCTTGGGTGAATTCCATTAGTTGAAGGAAAATGTGTTTCTTTGCTTTTATTAAAGTTGCTGCTCTGGTGCAACGATTTGTCCTGAGTATGCCGTTATCGTTTTCCACTTTTATACTAGCTAACTAAACACCACGCTTCATCGAAACTTGTCCGATGGTGTAGCCCTATACACGTGGAGAGACAGCCACAAAGAACCATGCAGAGGGACTAACTCATTACACATGAAGCTCTGTTTTTTTATATACATCTAAAAACAGATGTTATTAATTACCAATATATGATGCGTTCATCACAAGTTTATAATAATATATATTATATGCAATTTAAATTAAGGTGGTGAGAGAGTGAAGAAGTTTTTTACAGGGCAAACGGCGCTGGTTGGTTTTTGAAAGAGAAATACGTTAGTGGCGAAATATGCATACTGGATAGCCTATGGAGCCAAGCCATCCTAAATGTACATTTCTTTATATAGAGCGGGGCCGTCAAGCGGTGCCCGGATGAGGAAGGAGATGGGTGCCTTATAATTATACAAACTTTGTGGTGGGAGCTCTGACAGCCCTCAAAATGTAATCCCAGATAAAAATTAAGAGATCTTTACTGCGGATAGCCATGGCAGAAAGGCAGAAATAGGATTCTCGCGGATAATTTCCATGTTACAATACCGCGGAAATCGAATAAAAGAAACGGCGATGAAAAATCGTTTCGCCATTTTCTTGAGCAACAAAAGAGTCCTCTACTCAGCAAAGGATGGTGATCCGAGTTTCCCTGCATTAGTTGTACCATGAATCCAAAGGAGGCAGCAGGGAAGTGAGCCTAATAATTATCTAACAGTAAGAAATAATTACTGTTTCAAGAAATAAAATAACGGTAAAAATATAAATCCTTTGAAATTAAGGATAAAAATGATGATAATAATAACAATATAATTTTTCGGTGGCTTATTTATTTCATTGTATGAGATAGCAATAAAAATTTCTCATGCCTTCATTTATTTATTTAATTGTGCGAGATACAGTGAAGCGATACTAATTGGGTATGCGACATAGATTACAACATACAAGAAAATTTAACGTTGGTTAATAGTTAACAATTTATTAACCATTCAAAAACCAAATAATAACTCTCACAACTTATAATTCACCCGTGTTACTGTGAGGTTCGTTAAGTTAAGGCGAGGTTAGCTCAGCTGATGTCGAAGCTATACCTGGCGAGAAAGCCCCCTCATTTGCCTCGACAGAGTTCCAGGGGAAGAGAGGAAGGTTTCACAGGTCACTCTGGAATTTCCAGGTGGTGAATCGTGATTGGTGAACATTTAAGCAGGAGTTTATGGATTTGCAGTTCCAGACTTAAAATTCGTGGAACTGGAAAGGGACTGGAGGGAGGACACACTTTTCGGCGTATATATTTGGACGTCCAGAAAAGTCCGCGGCTTCTCAGCGGAGAGGCGATTAATTCGGCCTTGGTCTCTCTTGTCGGCCTAGGGATTATGGACAAAGTCCCGAGGGCAGGGAAAAAACGCCACAACAGTTATCGTTAAAATAAGACATTTCAATAAAAGACGACTATAAAATTAGCGTCAACGTCCTGCATGGCCACAATCGCTTGTAAATAATTGGGAAATTGGCTTCAAGTGATTCACCAACCTGCATTACAGACTATTATCTATTCATTGTAATGAAACATAAAAAAGAAAATAGATTAGCGATACCATTCTATAAAATGTGGCATCACCCGAAAAGCAAACACAGATGTCATATCTAGACAGGGGCCTCACGGCCGCCCGTATGCAAGTCTCTCATTTGCCGCCCTTTTTCGGCGTTCTTTACAAAAAAACTTTTTTAAAGCCTTATGGTTTGATAAATTTCCATAGCCAATAATTATGAAAGAATATACGGCATATTATAATACAATTCGCATTACTGTTATAAATATTGTACGTGTCTTACGATAAATTAGTCACCCTCGTTGTTTGGCCGCCCGTGTGCGTCACACACATCGCCCCTGTATATAGATTATAGTACTGATACATTCCATAACATATATAATTATAACATAATAATAAAAGACAGGAACAGAGAGAGAGGTGCACACTTGCGATTTCCTTACATAAACGTATTCCCATAAATGGACCTGGGTGAGGGAAGCTGACGGAGGCAGTAAAAGGGCCCTATACCTTGTAGCGTAGGATGAATCATTTATCGGAGCCATGTAATAAAGACGAGAGTGAACTACCGTTCGGAGAGGGGTCAGCGGAACGGGATCGATCAAGGGAATTTGGTATGAGGTCAAGAAGAGAGGAGTGGTCAGAATTCAGATGTAAGGCAGAATGGAGCTCACAGTTCCTCGTAATGTGCAAGTGAATAAGATAGGAGAGGTTTTAAGCTCCTAGGGCCATTCGGATGGCATGGAAAGAGTGAAGAGGAAAAACGTGGTCGCAAACAGGAAAGGGAATAAAATGAAGGCTATGCGAAAGGCTAGTGCTTTATATATATACTAGCAGAAATTCCCGGCGTTGCCCGGGGAAATTTGATTCAAATCCGATCGGAATTCTAGATGATACATGGTATTTAAGAGTTCACTCGGTTGCCGTTTTGAATAAAACGGGCAGAGAAACGAAAACCACGTATGAATTATTTCTGGGAGCCCTCCACAATCTTACCAAATTTGATTCAAATCAATAGTAGGACTTGGGAAAATACGCGTAGTTTAATCAGTCCCTGCCGTCCAATTACGGATAAGGAAGTAGTCGTTTCCCACCTTTCTCACTGTGTATAGGATGTAGAGTTACCTGTTCTTTGATGACAGGAAGTTTATGAGAACAGCTATTTTATTGAACAGTTTAGGCATCAGAACAGTTCGAATAGAACTGTCCCGTTCTTTCTGGCCCATCTCTAGTGTTATGGGCTACCGTTAGCATTAGTACACAAAGTTATTTTGCTTTTTTACAATTAATATGAAACATTTGGGATTAAAAAGTAGCCTACGGCTTTCCTATTTTTGAAGAAAGTACCTGTTGAAAGTTTGATTACTCTAGCTTTAACGGTGTGGAAATGTATAGATGCACAAATAAACAAACAAACTTTCATAAATATATAGGAGATATATATATATATATACTAGGTGTTGAAGGAAACCCAGTGAGTACTAACCGGAATGGTGTCGGCCGCTGGGGTGTCGGAGAGACACATTTGTAGACGCTGTTGGAACTTTCGGGATGATCCCTTCGTCTGCATAAGAGAGACACAACTGTCTCTCCGACACCCCAGCCGCTCTCCTTCCGGTAAGTGCTCACTGGGTTTCCTTCAACACCTATACACCTATATATATATATATATCCCCTCCAACTGCCTCAGTTCACTGCCTCAAAGTCGGCGAAAGGGTGTAAACGGACGCTAAAGGGCGAAGAACAGTGGTGTCCTCGGACACTGGTAGGTTCAACCATGCTGTGAAGTCCTTCTGCAATATCTCCGGCCAAAGTGAAAGAGGTACTCACCAACCCGCTCTGGGCCAGCGTGGTGTTTTAAGGCCCACAATCCCCCCCATGACATGTACACCCATAAAAAACGGCCCTCATTCTCCGGAGGCTGGATTGCCACTGACCGTGGCAGTGGTCAGGAACAAGGCATGAAGTGGTGCTAAGAATCCCCGGAGGTTAAACGCTCACTGCCACTCTTTCTCATCCTTACCCAATTCCTTTAACCTCAACCTAACTACCTTTAACTGCCGGACTTTGTCCAGTGAAGATAAACTTCAAGAGCTCCAAGGACAACTGGAGAAGATCAAGTGGGACATTTTAGGGCTTAGTGAGGTGAGAAGAAAAGGTGAAGGCCTATTGGACTTGAAGAGTGGACATATTTTTTATTACAGGGGAACTGACACAGGAAGAACAGGAGGAGTTGGATTCATCATCCACAAAAAATTGAAGAATAATATCGTGGAAATGGAAAGTTCATCCGAGCGGGCAGCTAGACTAGTGCTTCAAATAAATAAAAGATATCAACTTCAAATAGTCCAAGTTTATGCGCTAACGTCATCATACTCGGAAGAGGAAGTGGAAGATTTCTACCAAGAAGTTGGAGAACTGCACGATAAAGGAAGCTGCCATCTAAAAGTGGTCATGGGTGATTTCAATGCCAAGGTAGAAGAACAAAAGGAAGACGACAGCGCATTTGGAAAATGGGGCTATGGAGACAGAAATGAACGAGGGGACCGACTTGTAGACTTTGCTGAATGTACTAGTCTATATATAATGAACACTTTCTTCAAAAAGAGTCCCAATAGAAGATGGACCTGGAAAGGACGCACTGGTACCAAAAACGAAATTGACTACATACTAGTCAATAAGAAGCAATTGGCTGAAGACTGTTCCGTCCTCAATCAGTTTAAAACTGGAAGCGACCATCGCTTGGTAAGATGCTGAATAAAATTCAACTCAATGTTAGAAAGACAGAAGCTTATAAAGAAGCCTAAGTCTATTAGCAACACGCAGGTGCTAAAAGAACGAAAAGAACAATTTCAGCTTCAACCGAAAGATCGATTCAGTGCACTGGAAGACCAAGAAGTTGAATCCCAATTTATAGAGATACTCAAGGAAACCGCGGAAGAAATAGGCGGAACAGTTAAAACAAAGCCAGAGAAAAAGTTGACCGAAAAAACAAGACTCCTGATGGAAAAAAGAAGGAAAATGATAATTACTAATGATCCTAAAGAAATGATCCAATAAAACGCTTATTCAGAAATTGGCTGCGGCGTCTAAAACACAAGAAAAAATGGAAATATTAGTCAGCACCGCATTAAAATGAATATAAAACATCTGCAAATAGCACAATGGAACGCAAATGGCATAAAATCAGACAAGCTAGAGCTAGAATTATTTGTAAATGAGCACAGAGTAGACGATATGGCCACAGCAGAAACACATCTTAAAAACAAAGATAAATTCCGCATCAGAGGCTAAGATACTTTCCGAACAGACAGAGCAGAAGGAAGGAAAGGGGCACAGCTATACTAATAAAAAACGGAGTACAGCACCACAGAACAAGCACACAGAACAAATCCTTCGAACATACAAGCTGACACATACACATACACGCCGTTTACTTGAAACCAGGAAAAACACTCGTGCAGAAAGAAATCAAAGAACTATTAAACACACACGAGAAAATAATAATTGGTGATTTTAATGCAAAACATAGGGACTGGTATTGCAATTCCAATAACTACAAGGGAAAAGAATTAAGGCAGCTACTGGATAAAGAACGCAACGTATTAATGACGCATCCACAGGAACCAACGCATTACCCTAACAACGAGAACCACCAACCAAGCATCATAGATTTTGCCCTAGTTAAAAGTCTGCACATCCGATCAGAATTCATAACGCACACATCACTAAACTCCGATCATAACCCGATTACATTCACAATACAGAAAAGCAGGCCGCCAGGAGAGAGATCTCTAAATTTCCACAAAGCAGATTGGAAAGGATAAGGATTCAAACGCGTAATAAAGGAATCACACTTGCCTAAAATCCAACATACGGCGAAAAGCATTGAAGAAGCAGCCGAGGAATTAACAAAGATCATCCAAAATGCAAAAAAACAAACTATACCATTCGAAACCAACCGAAACATCTATTCGGCAAGCTAGGAAATAATCCAATTACTGAAAGCCAAGAAAGCTGCAAAAAACAACTACTGCAGACGCAGAAACAGAGGGACAAAAAAGGCTCTGAGCAAAGCCAGCAAAAAACAGCCTAAAATAAACAATGGAAAGATAGGCTAAAAAGCGCAAACACAGCAGACAACTCATCATGGAAACTGACCAAAAAATTTACAAAAACTCGGGCCAGAATACCACCACTGCACGGAGAAAGAGGGATAGCTTACGAAATGACACCTACGAAATTCAATTCTCGGACAACATCACCAACACCGAAAAATCAAGGCAAAAAATGCGACAGGCAATTAATAAATGGGAAAAACAGGCAAAGAACACAGACACAACAGAAATCACAGCAAAAGACATCCGAGCATATATAAAGAAACTCAAACCACTAAAAGTACCATGGGAAGATGACATCCGAAATATACAATTAAAGTACCTTCCCAAGCTAACAATTAAATACATATCGAAACTTACAAAAACAATACATAATACAACACACTTTCCCACACCTTGGAAAAACGCAGTCATCCTGTCCTTTCATAAGCCAGGAAAAGACAAATACTTTCCGCAAAACTACAGACCCATCAGCCTCCTCACCACCCTAAGCAAGCTAATAGAACACACGATACATGACAGAGTAAAACAGCACCTAATAGAGCACAACATTCTTAGGAAGGAGCAGTTCGGATTCAGACACAAACATGCGACGACGCACCAAATCTATAGACTAGCGGAGCACTGCGCGGCGGCAAGAAACAAAAACAAAAGCACAGGCATAGTGCTAATAGACATCGAAAAAGCCTTTGATAATGTCTGGGCAAAGGGTCTCATATACAAATTGATAGAGTACAACTTCCCAGAAAACCTCATTGGACTCATTAAAAGCTACATGCACGGAAGAACATTCCAGAAAAAAACGAAACATATCAGCCGGAGTACCGCAGGGCTCAATTTTCGGCCCAACACTATTTAATATATTTATAAACGACTTGCCAAAAACGGACAATGCAGATGTAGACGTTGTAATAAATGGTAAAAATCTTGAAGAAAATGCTATTATCGATGTTTCGAGTGAAAAATGAAGTTTACATATATTCTTACTAGTATGAGTGACCATCAAAAATGACGAGGATGATCGATTATTCTGAAGGCAGTGTTCTTTTGACCTGAAACCATACCTCCTGCAGAGAGGGTGGTTCGAAACCCTTGGCGTATCTATTGTGCTTCAAAAGCTGACCCTCTTGCCATGTATATTTCTGTTTTCAGAGCGTGACGGAGGGAGTGACAAAAGGACAAAGGGGCAGGATGAGGCTTTTATATATTACCGATACATTAAAACGTTTTCTTATTATATCATAATGCTATCTTGAAAATTTCATCAAATTCGGTTCAATCGTTTGCGACATATTAAGATTCAAAAAGCATTACATGACAAAGGGACAAAGTGACACTGTCTTTGTATATGTTTTATGACTTTATGTCTAAGAATATTTAGACATTGTCTGCTGTACGTTTAAGGGTACTTTTTTTAAATGGCTTTCAATTGTATATAGTAATCACTCGTTAATCGCTGTTTCGATTATCCGCGGTTTGCTGGCTCGCGCCTAGAATGTAGGCCGCTGGTAATCTACTGAACAAAGGCCGCTCCATATTCTTAAGCTCGATAGCCTACATATGTTCAGAGTATGAATTACGATAACGCAGTCTAATAGATAAGGAGATAAATTTAGTTTACTTTAAATTTAAAAAAGTAATGTTGCTAAAATTTTATAGTTTAATTTATTTTTTACGTGATGGCCATCACTTATATTGGTCACCTTTGGTTTTGATCAAACTGAATACTCACTATACCTGAGAATAGTCACACTTTTAATTTATGTTAAATTTACGCTCTCTCAGCAGCGGCCTCCAGTCTTAAGTGCGACGGAGAGAGACGTACTTACGTACGTACTCTCTCCGTCGCTGACGAAGAGCTTCGGTCCGAAAAGCTTTCAAGATTGCGTTTTGTTTTGCGAGAAGATGAGGCCGGTGTAACAGATTCATTTACAAAACAATTTCGTGGAGAGGGGAAAAGCAATGTGTAGCCATAAGGGACGGGCAGATGCTACGCTAAGAAGTGGTCCCGAGTGGGATGGTCAGTCCCTCCCCGTTCTATTTCCTGCATATAAGTCTTATATCCCTGGAAATCCACTCCCCGGAGGGGCAATCTCCCTCCCTCCGCTCTGCGACATCTCAATAATGTGTAACCCATCTGATTCATGCACGTCCGATCGCCCCTCACAATCTCTCGCCTTTGATGGTCTCCCGTGCTTACAGTATCACCACTGGAGTAATTACTACATCGGCCTTACCTACGAGGAGTGTCTGACGGATCGCGACCAATAGGACTACAGTAAACTCGGCATGTCTCCTGGCAACGGAACTCACCACATTAACCTTCCGTTTACCAATCATAATTCAACCTAATTCGAGAAACATTGCCATCCAATTCCGTTTTTTCAGAGCGTAAAATGGTAACTGATGTATGCTATCAAATCCTTCTCTGTACTGTGTATTTGTATTAAGTTTAATTATAGACATTTTATAATTAATAGATATCCTGTCAGGATTTAAGCGTCGCGTGAAAGATTATTTCTCGTTAAGTTGTTCGGGTAATCATAGAGCTTGCTTAGTAATAGGAAGAGTAAAGGATATTTATCAGAGAATTCTCAATATATCGTGAGTTCGATTTAGGATTTAATAAAAAACACCAAAGGCTTTCTGGAGGCGATGGGAAAATGGCACAGCAGAAATAATTTAAGAATAATTTATGGGTGTTAATATATATATTTAACAGAGAAAAGAAAGAAAAAAGGCGGAATAAAAAGCAGCGAAACGATGAAGATGCTTAAGACGTAAGCATCTTACGTGAAGTATAGCCAAGCGATGCTGAGGAGTGGAATGGTGCTACAAGATTAAAGGAATAGAATTGAAGAAAAAAATGGAAATCGGACATCTGAAACTACTGCATCCGTGAGCCACGAAAGAATCATTACAAAACTTTACGCGAGTTTTGGAGTGAAAACTGTTTAGGTTTCCTCTCTTTCTCTGAGAATTTCCCCGTGGAAACGAGTCAACCTTTCGCAGAAAAAACTCGCCTTCAACTTACACAATCTCCCCTCTTTATTTTATTCTCGGCAAAAGCAGCAGCCTCCCCCTCCTCTATTTCCTCTCCCCCCCACCCTTCCCATCTCGAAGAATGGCCGCAATGCGAATCATCGTATCGGATTCCCATTTGGCGCTCGTGCAGCGAGTGGGCGAGATTCGATAGACGCCCCACGGGGAGATAAAAAAAAATAGCGCAGAAATGATACGATGACCATCGGATGTCAGATGGTGGACATCGGGCGCGGATTTTTATCCCCAGGAAAGGGGCCCACGGAGAAGTAAAAAAAAAGAAAGTCATAAGCGTCGCCCTCCCTTGCTATAAGAAACCCTTCAAAAATATATCCCCACCGAAATGAGTCGATCGGAAAAGGAGAGAGACACGTACGAATACGAAGGGAAAATGTTGATATTACGTTAATGTCTATCGAAATTAAGGGTGAGTCGGCAGACATTTACCTGAAAAAGTCCATTTTTCGGCTAATATTTGTTTATTCGTGTTGAAACACGAGCTATCAAATTGTACTGAAAATGAGCAAGAAATAAAATTAAACTCCAGAAAAAGAATGCACGGAGATTTCAAATGCATTCTTTACTATTATCATAAGTGACTGATGAGAGAGAAAAAGTCTTATTTGTTTTTTGTGGATTGAATCGTAGCAGCGGCCGATGCAAACAAAATGTCTAATGTACGCTTGGGATTTACTCTAATTTTTATCTACGAAACTTGTATGGTATAGTGGACATTTCTGTGGAAGATGTTTTTCTTTATCCGAACAAAATTTTTAATTGACCTCATCATATAAGAGCTATGGAAAGAAAAATATGGCATTTAATTGTTATGCCATTCAACGAGATTTGAGTGTTAGTTGATTTTAGTGCTTGTGTAAAGTGAAAGTTCTAATTGGAGGATACTGTTCAAAACGATAATATAGCGATAAGTTTCAATAAGGATCACTCATAGTTAATTTAATCAAAACCCGTCGAGCGGCTCAAGAGATGAAAGTCACGGAAAAACGGACATAAAGCGTTCTGCTACTCTCATAAAGAACGCCTAAAAAGCAACGCGTGAGATTTACGTAATTGTTTATTCGTAGTTAAGCGCATGGTTAGCCGGAAAAGCTAGATTTTTATCTAACAAAATTGAGTTTAAGATTTAATCATTTTTAAATTAAACATGAAAAAATTTTATCGAAAGTTCTATTGCACATATCATGGAAAATTCCATTGATGTTTGATTTCTATGAATAAACACAAATTCGGCAAAGTAATTTCCGATAGTGTTTTGTACTAAGAATCAATGAAACTAAGGACTAATAAAACTAAAGCTTAATATATTTGAAGCACTCGTTTGCGTACCCTAATATTAAATTCGATCAAAATACTTATTAATCCATCCTACAGTGTGGAGTACATTTTTATAGTGATATGAGCGACGCAATTTTGAGCAAAATTTTTTTTTAAATCGATTAATCTCACTAACGTTATGATAATCTCGGCGCAAAATAAATTTGCTTTTCTGTTTTGTGAATTTAAAATGTAAAAATGTGATTGATATAAGCACTTCTCCATAATTATTTACTCAGCTAAATTCATTTTGAAAGTTGTTTCGAAACGTCTCGTTTCGGCAGCCATGTTACGAAATTGTACACGTGCCCACCAACTTAACTACACATCAGAGTTTCCTTTCTCGAACATATTCGTGAAACAGTTCCTTAACACGGAAGTGTGATTGGTGCTTTACCCTTTGCATCCAATCAACCTCATTTGCATGGAATACGACGGCCGCCCTCCTTATCCAAACTTCTGCCAATTCCGTCTCATCTTAAGACACTGCTGCTGTCATCTTATTTACGGCCGGCCCCTTTCCTCCCAAAACCCCTTCTCAAATAGACAGAGCAATTCCCGAGGCAATCAAGGATCCGCTGCTGACATCTTTGGCGCCCTCGCCGCCATGTATCTTTCACTTCCTCGTCTTCTTACTTCCTGCCTCTCTCCCTCCCTCCTCCTCCTCTTCTCCCGTTCTCTCTCTCTTTTCTCGAATCTTTCTCGCGCAGGAGAGTACGACCGAGAAGAATAAGTGGGCAAGGCCCTCGAGACTAAAAGAGACAAATGTCGCAACCAATTTGGTTAGGGAGGGCAATCCTATCCCCCTCTCCCCCCTCCCCCACGAAATCCCCCTCTCCCCCCTCCCCCACGAAATCCCCCTCTCCCCCCTTCCCCACGAAATCCCCCTCTCCCCCCTCCCCCACGAAATCCCCCTCTCCCCCCTCCCCCACGAAATCCCCCTCTCCCCCCTCCCCCACGAAATCCCCCTCTCCCCCCTCCCCCACGAAATCCCCCTCTCCTTTCTCTGCAGTCCGCATTTCGTCGAGAGAGGCTCTCCGGGACATCGCTTCGAAAACGGATCCACAGACGAAATGGAAGGGGGAGGGGAAGGAGGAAATGGAGAGGCGTTTGGAAAATTAAGTCGAATGATTCATGCGATTTGCATTCCCCTGATACGTCAAAAATCATTGGAACCACTCTCGGCGAACTTCAAGGTAGGTTGATTGAGCAGCCTAAGTACAAATATTGGAATACAGATAAATGGCGGGCAACCCTCGCTTAGCGGGTTAGATAAGAAAGTTGGAAGTGATACAAAGAACGGCAACTACCTAAGTTTGTTACTTGGGATTTTAAAAGGGGTGAAAATGTGACTAAAATTATATATATATATATATATATATATATATATATATATATATATATATATACATATATATATAGAGAGAGAGAGTAGAAAAGGCGATACTGGAACTAAAGAAAGGCAGCGATGGAATACCAGCAGAGGTACTTAAAGTCATGGGATCGGAAGGACTAAAAGTGATTACGAAACAAATTAACAAGATTTACGACTCGGGAGAGTGGCCTCAGGATTCCTTAGATGTAACAATGATCCCTCTAAAGAAGAAGCCAAAGGCAATGCAGTGTAAAGACTACAGAACGATATCCCTACTGTCACACACTTCGAAGATCATCACCAGGATTCTTAATAAGAGACTAGAGAAAAAAGCCGAAGAAATGCTAGGGGAAGATGAATTCGGCTTCAGAAAAGGACGAGGAACCAGAGATGCTATCGGTGTAGTGAGAATTTTATATAATAATAGCCGTCGTCTGTTGGTTGGTTGGTCACGTTATGCAAACGCTAATAACTCGAGAAATAATAATGATAGAAACTCGAAATTTGGTAGGGATGCTTGATTAACACTTATTCAGAGAATGACAAATTTAAATCGCGAAAAAATTCCTTGGTTCGTCTCCAAGAAAGGCATTTCCATTCCCCATTACATGTAAAACGCGATTTTTCGACGTGCAGGCTTTTATTCATTTGGAAATTAAAATTAGAAGAAATTAACAGACGACTTTCGGATTAGAACCATTTTGAAGAAAAAGTTATGAAGTTTCTTATTCCGTTCGTCTTTTTTCGCTCACAGTTCGAAATATTCCATGTTAAACGTTTAATTTTGTGGATATCTCGCCATTTTAAAGTGATGTTGCTATGTCGACCATTATCATCGTTACACCTCAAATTACTATTATTGTATACATCCTTCTGGGAATAAGCGTGCCTTGAATGCTTCAATACGAGAGAGAGAGAGGAAGGAAGGGGAGGGATTGGCGTGTTTTGTGGAAAATAAGTATATTAACGTAAATATAAATAATTTTAAGTATCAACAGTGTCATTTTAGAAAAATTGGAAATAGAAAGCATTCTTATATAAAATTCTTTGTAAAACATACGTGCTTACGAATTTATATTGTTATTCCTCGAATTAATTTCGTTACAATGGCCGAAGTTTGGAAACGAATATAAATTAAAATTAAAAGGATATTTAAAATTGTTAACAGGCAATTTTCGAATAAACAACAGTGGATCTTTTAATGAATTGATTCGTTTTTATAAAAGGAATTTTGGTGCCTATTTAATACAGAGTAAGTTCTAAGGTTTATAATCCATTTAAATCTAATAACAATGGCTATTATAGTTTAAAGAAAGAACTTTATTCATTCACTTTACAGAATTAATTAATTTTAGGCTAGCATTGCCTATTATGAAAGGAGTTACTTTGGAATTTACTGTATGTAAAGTGGAAGTTGTACTGAATTGACTCAAGTACATATATTTCAAAGCAAAAATCAATTTAAAACTATTGTAACGGTTTCTACGATAAACAATTAGTTTATTTTTTTGTTAATATGGATCTCCAATATAACAATCCGTTCAATCGTCAAGGGAACAGTTTACAATGTTGAAATAAATTGATTTGTTTTTGTTCAGATAGTATTCAAAGAAATTATTCCGCTGATTGATTAATTAGTTAGTTTTTAATTTAAATCTTTTAAAGAGTTTTATTTACATAACGACGGAGAACATTGTTTAGGATTCGAGTAAGCTTTCTTTCTTCGTAAGTACAGAGTACAATTTTAAAACAATCATAACGTTAAGTGCACGAATTTTAATTATTTTCCCTACGTATATATAATTATTTCCCTGTTTTTGCACACCGGCAATTATATGTAGCATTGACGAGACCAAGTTGGGAGAAGATTATCAGAATTTTATAGCCGAAATAAAAACCAAAGGTATTTACTAAACTATAACAGAATATTCACTAGAAATGTAGTATATGACGAAATATTTCATATGTTATAGTATGCTATTAATTATTTTAATCTATCTATAATTCTTCCGTTGATATTTCAACGGGCATTACGCTAGTATATGTCTGTGTGTGTATCCCTATAAGCCTTGCGCTATAAAATGTAAAATTCTTGTCAGCTTTAGGCAATTGTTAATGCCAAAACGGTTTTTAATTTAGTTTTACAAATTGAGTAAATTTATACCACCGCTGATTACCTAAACATCCAAAATTTACAAATAAAATAAAACCCATTTGAAATTATCATAAAATCCTTGGAAAATATGTACATCTACACCTTACCCTACAATTCACCAGGTTCGTGGGTGGCAGGGGGTGCGATGTACAGAGGAATGGTGATTTTGTACATTTCTAGCTAACAATCTTCATTTACAGGCCTGACATTGTAATGTTCTGTAATAGAATCGATCTCTCGTATTTTGTCCTCATTATCGTTTATGAGAAATACTTAAGATTTTGATTATGTACAGTGCAGTACGGAATTAGAAAATTAATAATAATAATTTTTTGATTAATTAAGAGTTTATTAAGAATTTCAATGTACATAAAGAAATTACAATAAAATTTTCAACATGGCCACAGAAATATCTGGGGCAAAATCTTAAAAAATTTACATAAAATATATTGTTACATGATAAAAGCACATTAAGTATATTGACAATTGTCAAAGAGAAATGAATTACCTTCCTGGTCCTCCAAAGCCAGAGTCTTGTCCGGAGGTGCCAACTTTAACATAGACTAACGTCATTTGTTTAGAATTATATTATACAAAAAACAGTACAGAATTACATAGAATAAAATCCTTAGTTTAGAATTACAATATCAGAGTTCATTCATCAGCCACTTTAACATTTAATTTAACCCGTAGACGCCGTCATACGTACTATTACGTCCTCCGAAAACAGTACCATTCGCCGTCATACGTACTATTACGTCCTCCGTCAGCACTATATTTAATTCTTTTTTGCCACGACAGATATTCTTATATATAAATAAACGTTATATATTTTCAAAGAGGAAGCTTTGGCCTTTCTAGTAGTGCATGTTTTGTAATTTTAATTGTGTTTTTGTATATTATATTCTACGTTAAATTTTCATTTTTGCCACGAAATTACGGTGCGTCAGCACTAATCTTAATTGTCTTTTGACACAAGAGACATAGTTAAATCTGAAGAATGTTTATATATTTTGAAAGAGGAAGCTTTGGCCTTTCTAGTAATGTACGCCTTGTATTTGTTGTGTTTTTATAATTTATAATGTACCATAAAATTTGCGTTCGATTTTTTTACGAATGTACCGTGCGCCTGAACCTTTCATCGCCTTTTGGCGTAACGTAGTTTCGTAAATATAAATAAACTTTATATGTTGTGAAAGAGGAAGCTTTCGCCTCTTCAGTAATGCACGACCTGTAATTTTTCTATTGTTCTAATGTTTTATAAACAACGTGAAAGTTTGCGGTGAAATTTTATTTCTGCACCGAAAATTTAGAGCGCAACCACATACTTTTGTCTAAATACGGAAGGCATATTCGTTGATCTGAATAAGCTATACGAAGTTTGATAGAGGAAGCTTAGATCTCTTCAGTAATGTACGACTTATAATTTTACTATTGTTCTAACGCTTTATAATCAACGGAAAGTTTGCGGTGAAATTTTTGTTTCTGCGCCCAAAATTTGGAGCGCAACCACATACTTTTGTCTAAATACGGATGGCATATTCGTCCATCTGAATAATATATACGTAGTTTGATAGAGGAAGCTTTGGCCTCTTCAGTAATGCACGACCTGTATTTTTGCTATTGTTCTAACGCTTTATAATCAACGTGAAAGTTTGCGATGACATTCTCATTTTCCCACGAAATTACGATTCCTCTTTTCACTTTCTCGAAGAAGAAATATAAACTTTTCCCTAGTATCTTTGTCGAGCCTTGTGAGAAAAGCGGTCGTACGCTTGAGAAAGAAATGTCTCCTATACATATACTAAATACAACCCACTTCAGATGCTTCTAAAAATCGCTTTTCAATTCACCATGAATGCTTTCCTCTTAGGCGATCCTTCAAAGACCTTCAACAACCGGCTTGTTCCGCTATTTGTATTGTTTGCGATGTTTACCCATCAAGTCCTTCCGTCCCCCAGAGACTCGAAACGGCGCGTTAAAATGAAAGGCTAACTCAAAACCGTAACATGACTGATATTTTAGTGAATCAATAGGTAAGTACGTTTTATCGATATTTAACATTAGGGAAAACTAAATAAAACAGCGCATTAAAATCAAATTTTGACGTAAATATACATTTTTATTGATTACAATAATAATAAATGCAATTTATAAACAATCTATAATAATAATAATACACAGTTTTTGTCTTTCGTATTCCACGGACCTACGCAGTTTCGATTTCTCAAGTTGACCCATAGAGACCCATATAGTGCGTGTAGACGAGGAAACGGTCACGCTCGCATATGATTCACGGTATCTTTTCAAAGACTTCGCTTACAAGAGATATGTTTACGATTCTAAAATGTAAATTTCATGCTGAATCCAATTACGCATGTGTACATTTTATAACACAATCGGGAAAGGACTTGTGAGCTAATATGTAACTTTTAAAAGTTTTCCGTATTCTGTATCTAAAATCTCATGATAAATACAACTCCCTATCTCCGCTTCTAATGACCGAAATGTAACCAATTTTTCTATTTGACCTCTGTAATGATAAAGAATGATGGCTGCATAACTAAAACGTTTCTATTATTTATAAAACGTCTTTTAAAAAATCATAAATACAAGACATGGAAAAGTTGACATTCGACAAACTTTTTACCTAATTGGTTTAGATTGATACATTCAGCGAATAAATGTTCAGTAATGTTTAAATGTTTTTAGAATAAGATTTCATGTCAATACATTTCATAGTTCTCGCAATTCCGAAAGTTAATATAAACCGTGAGCGCGCACCGGAAAATTATTTATTTGCTTCTACTGCAGCAACGTTTGCGTGCGATATATGATATTTTTAAATGATACTGTTTAAAAATTTCATCTTTTATGTATATTCACAAAAACTTTCATCAAAATAAGAATAAAACATCAAAAGTTATGAATTTTTGAAAATCTTCGCAAATTTTCTCACCTTTACCTGTGTTTTAAAAAAACTTCATCCGGCGAATAAGGTAGGTTCTCATAAATCTCATCCGGGCTTGAGGGGTTAATGAGAGGCGTTTTGTCTAAATTTCTTAGGTCCTTGGGTAGTTTATTGAACAATGAAGGGACAACAACTTTAAGATTTCTGCTACCATTATTGTTATAATATGTAAGTGTGAAGAATAACCAGTAGTTTCTTTTATCCATATTATGTTAAATATGTCTGTATATTTTATACTTGATAGAAAAATAATTATCTATTATAACCAAATAATTGTACAATTTATCAACAGTGAGTACATTATACTTTTTACATAATTGACTTAACCACTCAACTGGGTAATTTTTTTTTCAATCCCACCCTCAGTGGGTAATTAAATAAATAAAGTTAAATATCACCCAGTTTCCGCAAATATAAAACAGCGTAACTGATAAAAATGCTTCTCTTAGAAACGAAACGTCTCTTTTAACACTAGGAGTACCGGGGTCAGCCACCTCCCTGTAAGTACCGGCGGCGGTCAATTGACCGCTGGCGACTTTCTCACTTATTAGGCGTGAAAATGTGCTGAATTCGTTACTATTAATGACTATTTGCCTTATTTCATTGTATTATGATGTTATAGACACTTGGGTACAGTACAATTGTACAATTGCAAAAAAAAATTCTTTCACAAAAACAAGGAAGTTTTATTTCTTAGTCACTTTTCATAAACTGGGATATAAAACGTCTTTAAATCTGTTGAAAACACAAATTAAGGTCAATACAACTCAATTTTAACATGCAAGTTGTGTTTAATGATAAAAATTATAAACGTAAAGAATAAAACTTGGGTCTTGCCAAAATTCGGTGATCATCAAAGATAGAAGATAAGGGAAATTCCATGAACACAGGGGTACGTGAAACTTTATTTTTGTGTTGCTAACACTTTATACACATTTTAATTGTATGAAAAATAACAAAAATCAACGTTTCTTCTACAGAGAGCATGGAGATATGTCCAGGTAAGGAGGCATCTTTCTAAGTACTCGGAGTACCTGCACATTTCACACAGATTCTTATCTTACTTAGGCAAAACCCACACGCAAATTTCTTGCATCTTGTGCACGAGTCCTTTGTTTTGTTTCTGTTGCAGCATCCAACTTGACATTGCTTTCGAGTGCCGGAGGAGCTGATGTGTGTGCTGGCTTCACCCTGCTGCACTTGAGTGGAAGTTTGTGGCCTCGTACTTTTGTATGGAGCAGACAATTCTCTAGCTACACTGATGATGTACGAGCGTAATGAGACTTTGGAATCGGTCGCCATATTGTACAACGTATGAGCATTGATCATCGCTAAGTCTACAATGTTGTAAAATTCATGCACGGGCCACCGTCGGCTCATTGCTCGCACACTGTACTTTCGAGACATCTGGTCCACAACATCGACACCACATTTAGTGACGTTGTAAAATCTTATTGTCTCTGGTGTCTTCTTCCCTGTAGTTTCATCAATAACAACACCACTGTGGAGTGTGCTGAGGACAAGCACATTCTTTTTTACCTTCCCTTGGTAAAACGTCAGGGTGATAACATCGGTTTTATAGATGACTGTGTTGTACAAAGGGTCTCGAGGATTTTTCACTGACGGTCCCTTATAAGTCTGTTTAGAGTGCCAACAATGCTGGTGTTCCGTCTCTTGAGCTGAATGCCTAAATTCAAAGATGTAAAAATATTGTCCCTCGTGACATTTCTCCCCTTATCTAGAAAGGGTTCAAGAAGACACAAAAAGATATGCTCACTCAGAGATCTGTCTGCTGGTCTTGTCTCATCTTACCCTAGATACGGAAAGCCATTAGGATGTATCTCACCTTGGCATCAGTAGCCAGCCAGTACTTCACTCCATATTTGTCCGATTTACTACTCATGTACTTTGTGAAAGGGTGTTCGAAATGTTGAAAGCATATTCTATTTATTCAAGCAACGTTTCCTCATACAATGTGTAAAGATCGCCCTACCTAACAAGGAAAAGGGCATTATGTCGTATGCTGTAACAATGCGACTTACGCCCTTCTTGTACGGAGATACGATGTGTCACTATGTAATAGTTAGATAATGAATCTTCTATGTTCAATAAAAGAACTCACTAGATGTAGAACAAACTTTTCAGCACATTTTGACCCGCAAAAATGCTCATATACGCAACAGAGTAGTGCAGCGGTCAAATGACCGCTTCCGGTACTAGTAGGTGGGAGGTGGCCGTACGATAAAACTATGGAAGTAAAAAATCCCAAAAAATCGTTAAAGGACCTAAGGCACAAAATATTAAAAGAAAAAAAATTACAACATCAAGCGATCAATAATATAGGAGATACGGCGCTCAGACAATCAAAAACGGTCAATTGACCGCCCCCGGTACTTCTAGTGTTAAATCTCAGAAGCAAATTGAACTTTCCATATACATTTGTTTTTCACATGTACCGTTAGGATTACTAGCAGGAAAAACATTCATAAATAGCAGGATTACCCTTCAGACAAAAGTGCATGCAGAGAAAAGTGTGAGTTTTCGCAAGGGAGTGTGAAAAAACCCCGAGTGTCATAAACGGTCATTCAAGAAGTGGCAAGGCATATACAGAGCTCCCTTATGAAGACCTGCTTCTCAAAGAAAAGGGAAGACAAGGCCATCTGTGGTAGGTAGGACACAAACTAGAAGAACCAAGCTATAAGTGCGAGAAGCTATGGGATGGAAAATCACGGCATACCCATAGCAATCAGCATGAAAGATGCTATGACTCTAAATCCGTCATACCTAACAACACCGGTGCGTCCGGCCATGACGTCTATACATGGCATACCCAGATGAGTGGTTAAGGTAATATTGACATCCTGTAGGTCAATCCATTTTAAGATACGCTTTTGGTTATTAATCAAACAGTAAATATATAATTTAGCTGTATTACGCCATATGGTAAGGTTGTATGGAAGAATACTCTCAACTAAAGCATTATAAATGATAATTTTAACATTTACAGGCACAATATACCTAATTCTATAAAACTGGTATGCAATTCCCCTCAACTTTGCATTTACCTTCCTGCTGTGTAAGTTAAATCTAAAATTATCATCAATTATTACAACAAGATAGGAATAGTTATCTACCTACCTCAAAACAGAACAGTCATACGTTTCAGGATATGTATTGTGTAGGCACATATGCGAGTGAAATTTCAATGAGATAGCTTTTATTTTTGATACTCTATTTGAGATATGCATTACTTGAGTTTTCTTATCATTAATAACAATATTATTGTGATGAGACCATATATTTACCCTATCAAAATCATCTTGCATTAATTTATGAGCACTATCAAAATTGAAATGGCAAGCAATCAGAACTATATCATCAGCATAGAGAATAATTTTGCAATTTTTTATTACATTACATAGACCTTCTATATATATTAAGAAAAATATGGACCCTAAAACTGACCCTTGTGGAACTCCACAATAGAGTTATACAAATTATCAATACAGACTCTCACCCAACGTTCAGAAAGATAACTCTTAAACCACTTTAATATATTACCACGCATGCCAACATTCAATAATTTTGTCATCAAAATGTCAACATCAATGGTGTCACAAGCTTTTTTGAAATATATGAATGTAGTTATCACATGGAGATTTCTGTCAGGAGCAGCATTAATAGTATTCAAAAGTTCCTGAAGAGCATCTTTGGTACTTTTATTTTTTTGAAACCCATACTGACAATCCAATATCAACCCAGTTTTAGTTAGAAAACTAGTAAGATATCCAGCCACATACTTTTCCATGATTTTATTAAAAACAGGTAATATAGATATTGGCCTGTAGTTATTCGGATCTTTGCAATTACCACTTTTAAATAAGGGCTTAATTGAGGCCATCTTTAAACCAGAGGGTACTATGCCTTCACTCAAACTATTATTAATAAGTCTGGTAAGCACTGAAATATCAAACTTCTTATTTCTTAGGTCACATGTTTGGATTTTGTCAAAGCCAGGGGACTGATTTGGCAATGCCTTTAAAATTTTCTTAATATCTTCATTGGTCACCTCAGGTATAAAAATACTGTCAGTTGAACTTGACACAGCATAATTACCTATCTTACATGAGCAAGTAAGCCTTATTTTAGAAACATCCATGGTAAATTGACTCAAAAACAAATCAGCCAAATCCTTTCTAGAATAAATATTATGGAAGATCTGCATTAGAGTTTGTGATCTATGATTACCAGTAATACACTTAACTTCTTGCCATACTTTTCTCATATTATTCTTTATTGTTTCAAATTTATTTGAAAAAAATAAAGTTTTAGCCTTTTAAATTTCCCAATTCACATTATTTCCAAGAGATTTGTAACATTTGTGCACATTGTTATGAGGGCAACATTTCTATTTATGGAATATTCTATCCCTGATTTTAATAAGATTAATAATATCATTGGTAATCCAGGACTTTCTAGCATTCTTAGGAGTTCCTAATTTAAATTGAGTTGCCTTGCCATATATCTTATCGAATAAATTCACAAGCATATCATACTGCCTTTCTGGCTTATTATTTATGTTAAAAATTGAGTAGTCAACTATTTTAAACGCATTATTTACAATTCTATTATTAATGAAAGTTGACTTATTATTGTCATAATAAACTTACTGGTACCATGTAAACTGATAAGATTAAAGTTTCCACCAATAATGTAATGATCTGCCATTTTTGTGCAAAAATATATCTTTTTAAGTTATCACCTGACCTTTCCAAAATATATGGTTAATACATGATCTGGTAAGTTTACCATCACTTAGTTCCTCTCTAGTATAACAAGAGATAAACTTGAGATAACCCAGAGAGGCCAAAACATCCAAGTAGTTGATTACATTGCAGTCACCAACTTTCTTTATGTCAATATTAACATCACCCAAGATAATGGCATTATCACATTTTACAATTTGAAGATAGTTACATAACTCAGTAATAAAATCTCTAACACTCAGGTGAGCTGGTCTGTATATACACTTCAAATGCAGTTCCTTCCCCTCAATGTTTAAGAAGTCAGTAATACACTCAAAAAGTATTTATTATTTTATTTATTTATTCAGCAAAAGTTCCTGAGAGCAATAGGCTCATGATGGGAACAGTACAGGTTGAACACATATTTAATATATATAATCATGTAGTTTACATTTTGCAAAAAGGAAGCCATAATTTAAAGTAGAAACACAAAAATCAATGAGCATACATATTATTTTACATTATATAGATTAACGATCAGTATATTCACCATAAGAACCATAAATGCAAGAAAAGAATACAGAATCTGGAGTACAATACCATTAATCAATGGATATATACATTATCACAATTTACACCATAAGAGATATAATACAAATTTATCTTCATCCCATAAGATACTTTTCCCATAAATAATTTTTGACATGATATTTAAATCTTGATAAGGGTTTTTGTAAATATATACTATTTGGTAATTCATTGAAAGCTATAGTAGATTGATATAAAACTCCTTGAGTACCAAATTTATAAGTTTGTTGGGATTTTATATGCACTTTTTGTAATTGTCTTGTATTATAATTATGAAATTTAAGGTTTAATTCCAAATATGTATTAATATGTATTAACTCATTTTTAATCTTATAAGCTAATATAATACTTGAATATATCTGTTTTACAGGCCAAATTCCAGTAAATCTATGAACTTCTTTTGTAAGAGTATAAAAACTCATACCAAATAGGATTTTTAGAGCTCTTCTCTGAAGCTTTTCAATTTCATCCAGTTTTGCCTTGACACACCATCCCCAAATCACATTCATGAACTGATAATGATTCGCTATCAAGGCAAAGTATATACTTTTCAACAACTGTCTAGGAACTTGATGTCTAAGTTTAGATAATACACCCACAACAGGTATGATTTTCTTTTTTATGTGTGCAATGTGGTCTTTCCATGTCAAGCCACAATCTAAGATTAGACCTCAATACTTAGTGGTAATCTGTCTCTCTATTTCAATTCCTGAATCTGTCACTATTTTATCCCATTTAGGTGAGTATGAGGCCTTATGAAAGATCATGTAATTAGTTTTTGAAACATTCATAGTAAACTTATTAGAAGAAAACCATTTATATAAAATCTCTATATCCTCCCCAATTGTGTCAATCAACTCATCCTCATTTAACCCTGTATAAAACAAATTTGTATCATCCGCAAACAGTGAGATCCTACCATTAAGTAGTAGATTCCCAATATCATTCAGGTATATTAAAAATAATAGATTGATAAACAGTAATATTAAATGCAAAACGATTATTCACAAATACCTAGTACCACACCACCACCTTTCTTATTATCTCTAAGCAATGAGTATCTAATAATTAAAAAAGGTCGGAGACTACAGCGAGATGAATTAATTAAATTAAAACATAAATACTCCTTAACCGTACAAAGTGAGAATATTTAGAGACAAAATAAACAATAAAATAGGGTTTTTTAAAAAAATTAAAATAAAATAAAATAAAATTTTTTTGTGTTAAAAAAAAACGGGTAAGAAAGGACTCAATAAAGAAAAAACAAAAGTAACACTTACAGGTTTTACGGAGGAAGAAAACCTCGCAGGTAGCCTGGTGTCACCCGTTCATGCACTCATATCCTTCCCCAAAGGAAAAAAAAACTTTTTCCTTCAGGAGAACAATCATTCTTTAGGAGTGAATGTGTAATAGTTTTTCAGCTTTTTTTTCCTTTTGTTGTTTGAGTGCAAGTTTGAATGATTGTTCTCCTGAAGGAAAAAGTTTTTTTTTCCTTTGGGGAAGGATATGAGTGCATGAACGGGTGACACCAGGCTACCTGCGAGGTTTTCTTCCCCCGTAAAACCTATAAGTGTTACTTTTGTTTTTTTCTTTATTCAGTCCTTTCTTACCGGTTTTTTTTTAACCCAAAAAAATTTTTTATTTTTTTATTTTTATTTTTTTAAAAATTTTTTAAAAACCTCTATTTAATTGTTTATTTTGTCTCTAAATATTCTCACTTTGTACGGTTAAGGAGTATTTATGTTTTAATTTAATTAATGAGTATCTACTAAATCCTTCCAAATTGAATAGTTCAACCTCCTCATAAGTTACATTTACCTCAGTCAACGCAATGAAGGAAACATTACCACAGGTATTAAAAGCATTATGCATACTCAACAATTCATCCCAATGCTTTTTAATAGATCTCACATTGATGTGATAGAACAAATGGGGATGACAATTAATTAGATTTATTTTATCGATAGAGTCAAGGGTATTATGATCAATAACTATGGGTTGAAATCCATATTCAAGATAAGGATTTCAGGCTAAGTTAGATCGTAATCACATTCAATTAACTTTACTTGAGAATTTTCATCCTTCCATTCTTAAACCCTACGAACTTGTAATGAAATTCTGTTGCATGTTGTTTAGCCTTCCACAATATATTGCTGTAGTAGTGAGACAGACATTCATTAATAAATATTCTCTTGTTGTTGTTGTTGTTCAAGTTTCTTTGAAACTTATTGACAAATTTAACAATTATTTTTCTCTTTGATTGATCACTTCTTTTATTTAATAACATTATCCTCAACATTAATGGCAGAACCAATTCCTGCAACCAAATTATTTAGCTCATCTTATGATGCAAAGCTTTTTTCAACATCCACTATTTCCATCTGATTGGTAAGCTCATTTTGCTCTAAATGGTGTGTACCTTCATTGTGAGCTCTTCAGTAATTTTATTCTTATACTGTAGCTCAGTTTTCAGGTCACGAACTGTCATTACAAGCTCTTTAACCAATTCACTGGAGTGTTTATTACCAGTTGACTGCGAATCGAAGTGCTGACTTTAATTTTGGCTAAGTCTTTACTCATTTGAAGGATATTTACACCATTATCAGAACTTATCTTATTGAAGCCCACCCAAAAAATCAAAGGCAACATAAAATCCATGAAAAAAGCAAAGGAAATACATGAACTCAGACAAAAATCGAATGAACCCAATATAATAGTTTTACTTAATACTTTGAAACAAAAACTAAAAGCATACTCAAGAAGATTAAAACGATACAAAAAAAGCATAACAACTAACTCCACAGAAACCCCAAATGATTTTACAACAGCTTATTGTTAGACAATTCCAACATAGAAATCAAAGAACATCCGCCTGTTGAAAACATAGAAGAACTCTGGGAAAGGACATGGTCCATCCCCACAAAACATAATAGAATGCCATATAGATTTAAGAAGAAATAAATAACGCACAACACATTACTCCCGTGGAAACCATAAAAATTGACATTAAAGATATACAAACAACAATAAAGACACCGCATAACTGGAAAGTACCCGGCATAGATTACGTTCACAACCACTGGTACAAATACCTCACAAGCACACATACAAAACTAGCACAACTATTCCATAACTGCATCCGCAACCCAGAAACAATTCCCAATTCATTACCAAAGGAATAACGTATCCTAAAGCCAAAGACACCGACATGAAAAACCCTTCGAAATACAGACCAATAACATGCCTTCCTACAATATATAAAATTCTAACGTCCATAATAACAATGAAAATAGAAAATCTGATGTGGCCAACACATGACTTTCTCCATATTTGGGGTATAGATATTTAAATTATTATGAATAGCATTATGAGGCAAAATTATCATTTCGTATCGTAAAAGAATACAGTCGTCCTTATTGCCGTAAATTAGGTATATTTTCAATATTGTCAAAGAATTCACCGCTACGTGGTGGTGGCACTGTATACTGGAAATTAAGAAAAAGCAAAATATCTCCGAAATGGATATTTCTACGAAAATTTGTTTCAAACAAAACTTGGAAGAAATATTATTCTCTACAACTTAGGTCCTTACGAAGATGACCAATGATGATGTTTTTAAAGAGATATTTGACGGAAACCGAAATATATGCGGGAAGACTAAACAGAAACTAGGTTTCATCAAACGCATAGTAGGTAAAAGTGAGGAAAAAGTCAAAGAGACATGTTACTTCTCGTTAGTAAGACCGCTATTAGAGTACGCGTCGAGCATAGGGGATCCGTACATGAAAGGATCAATCTAAGAGTTAGAAAGAGTGCAGCGAAAAGCCGCTAGATTCGTCAAAAATTGTTACGATAGAAACAAAAGTGTTACAGCCTTGATACAGGACTTAGGATGGGAATCACTAGCTGAGCGCCGATCACGCTCTAGGTTAAAACTTCTCGAAAGATTTAGAACGCATATATTCTCCAGCGATGTCGAAGAAATAATAAGAGCGCCAACTTATATTGGTAGAATGGACCATCCTCGTAAAATAAGAGAGATAGCCTGTAGGACTGAGAGGTATAAAGGCTCGTTTTCCCTAGAACGATAGCTGAGCAGAACAGAAGTTACGAAAAGAAATCGGCCGACGTAGAGTGATACTATACATTATTATGCGCTTTACCTTGGTGCTATTGCACCCCCTGCCACACACCATTGCGGTGGCTTGCAGGGTGAACTATAGATAGATAGATAGATAGATAGAAAACACCGATTATTTTTTATAAGTAATTCCTAAACAATAACTGCTACGAAAAATTGTTTCAAATAAAAGTTGTAGGAAATTACATTCTCTATAACCGTTGTACAGAATTGTATATACAATAATGACGTTTTATCGGAGAAATATCGCAAAAACCAAATCGGGTTTCGAATAAACCTCGACTTTCGGTTAACCGTTATTGTCCAAAAACTAATCAGTTCTTTGTGCTCATGCTAAAGTGTTATATATGAAATTTGGTATTAATATAAGTACTTCTTGAGTTAGAACCCCCACAATCACTTACAGACATCCATCCATCCATCCACACAAACACACACAGACATCATTCCGAAAATAGTCTAAACGTGTTCTACGGACCTCAAAACGTGTATTTCCGTTGAAATCTCGAAGTCGATTTTTTTCGTGATAACAACAGTAAAAAATCTGATGTGGCCAACACATGACTTTCTCCATATTTGGGGTATAGATATTTAAATTATTATAAATAGCATTATGAGGCAAAATTATCATTTCGTATCGTAAAAGAATACAGTCGTCCTTATTGCCGTAAATTAGGTATATTTTCAATATTGTCAAAGAATTCACCGCTACGTGGTGGTGGCGCTGTATACTGGAAATTAAGAAAAAGCAAAATATTTCCGAAATGGTTCTAAGAAAATTTGTTTCAAACTAAACTTGGAAGAAATATTACTCTCTACATCTTTGGTCCTCACGAAGATTACCAATAACGATGTTTTTAAGGAGAAAACCGAAAAACCGGTTCTTTATAAATAACTCCTAAACAATAAATACAATTGAAAATTGTTTCAAATGAAAGTTGTAGGAAATTACATTCTCTATAAGTTTTGTATAGAATTGTATATACAATAATGATGTTTTAACGAAGAAATATCGCAAAAACCGAATCGGGTTTCGAATAAGGGGCCGTCCATAAAAGACGCCCGCAGGTTAGAGGGGGGGAGGGGTTCGTGAAATCGGACGAAGTCGGACAAGGGGGGGAGGAGGGGGTCGGGGCCTCTGGACGTCCAAAAGTTAAACGTGAATACTTTGAGTTACACAATTAATTTCAGTGGTTTTATATACCATCGGTTGTATTTTAGGAGGGCTTTTACACTATTCTTTAAGCTTCTTAGACTGTGAAGTACTATTTATAGTCTTGAATTTAAAATGTTGGATAAAATGATGGCGATATTGAAGCCGCAACGGTTGCGAGGTGGAAAAGTGAGACTGCCGCTGACGCGCGTTCTGTTTGGTGCCTGTGGGTGCCTGGGTGAGCGGCTCGGTGCCTGGGTGAGCGGCTCGGTGCCTGGGTGCAGAAGCAGACGAGTTTGGACACGTCTGAATGCATCTAGTGTCGATCGGCGCGCAATTGTCAGTGTCCAACGAACTTCTCTTATGCTAACATGTCTGGGCGCGGAGCGTTGTACGGCAAACCAAATGCTCATGAAAAGGTAACTATTATTTGCTTAACCCCTTATTTTATGGAGAAATTTCACGATAAAATATTTTGATGCACGTGCAGCATATTTTGATTTCTAACATTAAAAAAGATAAAATATTGAAACACTTTCTCAAAACATGGACCGTTTGACGCAGAGATAAATAAATTACATTATTTTTGTCATCGACTGTCAGGATAAGGTGTTTTGAGGGAGCGAAATTCGCATTTTTTAGTAACTTCTGTGACTATTTCGTCATCTAATGAACACAAATATGGAAAATAGTGAGCTTTTATTTTGAATGATGATTTTTTCTCGATAATTGACGTAATTTTAAGTTCTTCCCCATTTTTATCCGTATCTATACGACACATATTGGATACGTCTCTGATGTTTTCGATAGATTTAATTGAAATTTGCCTCTAGAATAAAACTACTACTACTACTGAATTATGGGATGCATAAAATCGTTTTGTACAGTTTCAAATACAGATATAGCACCTATTGTCTTCGTCCGGTCCATCTGTCTGTCTTTCGGTATGTCCGCACTCGAAAACCAGTGAACCTATTTTGATGAAACTTCTAATCGGGCACTTTTACTATATTTTGACGTTAAAAATCAAATTTCAACAAAATCCGACAACACACCTAATATTTACTATTTATGGTGTGTTTTCACAAAGAAATCTTTATTTCCAGGTCATAGATCAAATTCGTGAAGACATAGGAGGCTCTTACATTTGGGTCTCTGTGGATGAGACAATAGATGCACATGGGCGCTTTATAGCAAATTTGATCATTGGAAAGATGGACGAGCGTGAGGCTGGAAAAATGCACCTAGTAGCATCTCGGCAATTAGAGAAGACGAATTTCAGTACCAACACGAGATTTGTAAATAATGGCTTGAGTAAATCTTGTTTTATTAATTTAGAAGTTAAACCATAGAAAATACCAAATGCAATTTTTATATTAATTTGTTAATAATAAAAATTTTTAATTTTTATAATATTTGACTTTTGCTTTGAAAAAGTAACATAATAATGAATCTAATTGGAATCATAAAAATAGTATTTCTAAAAGGCAGGTAACTGCGTGGTTTTATTTTACAAACGATGGTAAAATACGCTATGCTGTTTTTATTTTAGACTCCATCAATATTTGGAATTATTTCTTATACGTTCCTATTATTAAATCGCTTATCTGCTATTATAAACATTTACACAAAAATTCATGCGTTTGAAATAATTTCTCTCGTGAATTGAGGTTCACGACATTTTTCATTCACACGAAGCCGTGATCAAAAAGACTTGTTTCGTAGGATTACGAGAGGAATAATATGAATATAATAGACGATCCGAAGATTTTAGTCTCGTTTCTTGCGATTAATTTCATCGTTTAACAAGTTTTCATTGTGAACATTAAAACCCTCAAGGTCTCACTAAATAACTCACACGGGGAATTAAAAAAAAGTCACTTTATCCCATCTCGCTTAATCATTCTAACCCCCTCCCTCCACCCCCCTCCCTCCACCTCCCTCCCTCCACCCCCCTCCCTCCACCCCCCTTCCTCCACCCACCCCTTCTCGATCACAGTCCTCTCGAGACTAATTCTAATGGAGAGCGAGAACGGTAACTCATTTTTTCACGCCCCAATGATATTAGGATGTCTTCGAGGCGAAAAGAAGAGGGGCGAGGTGGAAGAGGGAGGAGGCGAGGTTGGAGGAGGGAGGTGGAGGAATGAGGGGGCGGGAGGTGGAGGTTGGAGGATGGAGGGGGGGAGGTGGAGGATGGAGGGAGGGGAGGTGGAGGATGGAGGGGGCGGGAGGTGGAGGAGGGAGGGGGGTGGTGGAGGATGGAGGGAGGGGAGGATGGAGAGGTCGAGGGTTAAAGCAAAAGAACAACGGTGTATGTTTCGGAGGAGGAGGAGGAGGACGTGGGGGAGGATGAAGTTAAAGAGGGAAGGGGGATGGCGGGAGGAAAAGAGTAAAAAACAGTAAGGGGTGCCCCTGTGAGGGTCCAGGAGCATAAGGCTGTCTGCTGAGGTGACTAGGGGAGGAGAATGAGGAGGCGAAATCTAATTTCGACACTAATTTTTTTCCTGTTCTTTCTCCCTTTCCTCACCGGCCCTTCTCCTCTCCCCCCTCCCCCGCCCTTTTTCCTTCGACCCGCGTCTCCTTCCTTCTTGCCCTCTCAATATGTTGCAAGGCAAGGTAGAGGGAAAGAGAGACAAAGGGAGGAATGGTGATTTTTTACTGGCAGCATTAGGGTACGTGTCAACGCTGTTCTTTACTGCTCTCCCTCCCTCCCCTCCCCTCCTCTCTTCCCCATCCATTCCTCTCTCTCTCTTCCCCATCCATTCCTTCACAGAACACGCGCTGTTATCCGTCCCATTCTTCGGATCGCTTCCCTATCATTCATTCATTCTTACTTCCTTCGGAAAAGAAATGCTCGAAATTCTTCCGCGTCTCTTACATTATAAAGCACCACGAGAATGCTGTTCTCTCGCTATTGATGTAACTTTGACTGACCATATGCATTTCGCTTCAGTTCTCAAAATGCAACCCGAGATATTTAACCGCTATGAAATAATGAAACTGTACATTTTACCTAGAAGCAAACTGTATAAGTAAAGCTCACTCAGATAAATGAGCTTTTTATGCGTTCCACGCATGCATTGCACTAAATGAACACACACATGTTTGGTAATTGGCCTCCATCCGCATTTTTCGACAGTTGAGTAATTATTACCTAAGGGCCCAAGTGAAATTTTCTGCACTATATTTTTCCAATTACAAGCGAAAGGGACATTTTAAGCGCCATTAGTATTTTTTAAATTAAGAATTTCCGAGCATTATACGCGTTGGAAAGATAGTTTAAAACGATGAATACGCTATATAAAACTGATCGAATGCAAGTTATGACTAATACGCCTTAGCCTCAAATGTAGTTAAATGACAGCAAAAAAAAGTAACCACTTATAATTAAGTTTTGAGCATCGATTAACTCTAAAGCTCATATTTAATTTATCGTCAATATCTCCTTTTCATTCGATCAAAAACAATGAAAACTGTTCCGCTGAGCTCCTCACCACCCAGACCTCTCTCTCTCTCTCATTCTTCTGGTCACCTCCTCCCTTATCCTTGGAAGAGGAAGAAAGAAAACCTTTTGACGGAGAGTGGAAAAGAGAAGACGAGAGGGGGAAGGGGGGTTGGAGGGGGGAAGGGGGGTGGGAGGGGGCGGAGCAGCGAAGTGGGAGAGGGATTTGGATAATGAAAGACTTGGGGATACAAGAGAGTACAATTCGAGCCATAAAAAGTCGGCGCATTTTTTCTTCTGCCCTCCGAATCTCCTGCCTCCCCTCCTTAATCCTCCTCTCCGCCCCTAGCAGTCGACCCACCACCCTCCCTCCCTCGCCCTCCGTCAATTTGCGCCCCCTTCTGCCCGTATCGAATCGCCCCCCCCTCCTCCTCCCTCTCCCACTCTTTCCTCCCCCTCTACTACACTCCCTATTCTTTCTCTACATTTGTTTCACTCGTCCTTTAACTCTTTCCCCTCATTTAACACGCTTTCGTTTATTCTTTCAGTTCCTCTCCCCTTTCCACTCTCCCTTTCCATCCATATATGTAAGACTCCCTTCTGTTATTTACGGGATTCTCCGCTAAATTCTAAGACAAATGGGTTTTAAGCACGTTATCTCCTATCACGAAGGGATTCTTTTATTTTAGAAACGGATGAGCCCTTCCGCAATCCAAATAGACAATAAGAAGCGCGTGGAGCCATTTCTTCTAACACTTTTTTATCGGCCCTTTTGCTCTATTGAGGCCAAATGTGATCATTCTCGCGTGTCGTACGTCGGCATGTTTTCGCCCGACGAATTTTAATGGCGAAAATAGAAAATAAAAACCGTCTTTCCTCCGGTCGTCAAAATAAAAGCGACGGCGTACGAGTAGAATTCCATTGTTTCGAAATCCGAATTTTCCTTTGAAATAAATTTCGCTTCGATCCTCTTCGGTGTGTGTTTATCAGTGAGAATTTTGCATCGGCGGCGTTTGACTAAAAAAAGCTAACCGAAAGGAATAATGAAATGGAAGTAGACAGAGAGAGAGAGAGAGAACAGTTTTTTGTAATCGTTTATAATTTTCTGATTGGAGAAATTTCCGCAAGGAGCTGGCCAAATTCAGAGTGATTTAAAGAAGGTAAAGAGACCAATATGCATGAAGATCCTCTTTTGTGAAGGCTGCTCGCGCGTTTGGTTCAAGTATACAAATCAATTTCACGGTTAGAAAAGTACAAACATCAGTTGCTATACGCGAATAATAATTTCCTGAAAATGGCAAATGAAAACGCTTTTTTATTAGTTTGAAAATATTATGGCTATTGAAAAAGAGTTAGTGTAATACAGACACACTACTACATAACGAATTTCCGATTATATTCAACGAAGCGATGTTAACAAAAATTTAAGGCAATTTCAATATAAACACCCGCAAAAATTATCGCGTATTTGTGAAGATTAGCATTTTTTCAGCCTTATGAAACATTGATGAGAGTAAAGTTCAAAAAGTGCAACAGATTTAGACTTGTATAGGAAATAAAGCTTTTGAAACTCGATAAAATAAATAAACTTAATAATTAAACATACTCAAGATTTAAAATTATCGGGAAGTGATTTAGTATTTTTAGAATCATCGAAATTTACCTTAAAATGTTTATATTTTGAAGAGAATAGGACACCACCTAATGTATGCATATGAACGTTAGTTTCCCTTTTTTATTTAGACAGATACCAGGCTGTTTTCTCATGCAGAAAGATAAAATGGCCTAAAGCAGGCGTAACAAACTGGCGTCTCTTTTTGTGCCTAAATAAGGCTCGGATGCCCATTTATGTCTTTACAGAATTACTAGAGATTGTACATTAATGCTTTAATAGCTGAGCCCGCGCAAAATTTGCGCGATTAATTTTAAATTGATTCATAAAAAAATAATAAGTTTGTAAAATAAGTTGATGTTAATAATTCATATTTTACTCTAGCAAAGAATTTACACAGTATATTTGATTCCCAATGTAAGGTTTGCGTGTTATCCGTAGGTAATCAGAAATCTGTATTTTATAAGTTATGGTAGAGAGTAAATTGATGCGGCACAGTAATTACATTGAAATGATTAGTGATCGGAAGATTCTTACGCGACAGGCATAAACTGTAGTGATGTGAAATGAGGAAACAGAAGAATAGAACTGCTAAGACGGAGAGTGAAACTGGGTCTTAACACCTCAAAGAAAGCAAATATTGGGAAAAGAAAGATGTGAACTTTCTGTAATTTACAGGAAATGTCATCCACTTAATCAATCACAAAACATAACTCTTGTAAAAGCGACGCCACAAAAGAATTATTTATCCACTTAAACCAGGCGAAAGTATTAAAAAAGTAAGCGCTGAAACAATTGATTGTAGAATAATGCGGAGTATAAACTTACCGGGGTTTAGGAAGATTCCTCCTCACCTAAGCCTTCGTAATGAAATGGCAGTCTTACGCGTATTTCCACTGACAGGGTGATTCTTGGTCGCTTCAGTCACGAAAACAAAAACATTTGGTATTTCCAAAAGGTTGAATACTCAGATACAGTATTTAAAAAAATAAATATGCTTTTCTACCACAATCTACGATAAACGCGTCCTAGTCACAGAAAATAATCTTACTGAATGTTCTCGAGTTAAACCATTATCTTAATGAATTCATCCATTGTTATATTTATAACAATAAAACTTTAATTAAAGCAAAAATGTAGGGTATAATGATCTTACTAACTTAAGGATTCCATTTTGACGTCAATGTGAACGTTTAATCGATGGTAATTGAATCAGAGGCAACAATTAAGGTCGACTTGGCAACGTCCCGAAGGAGAACAAAAAATCGGCAAAATTTCGGAAACAATTGTATATATCCGAAAATTTCGACCGCATAGGGTATAAACATTGAAAGAATAAGATAATGTAGAGTTTTAGCCGTCGAATAAATGAAAAACGGAGAAAATCGGTCCATATTTACGTATTTTAACGAATGAAGGAAAAAACCTTGCCCTCTGAAAACTTGAAAATCCCGTGTAAACTTATGGGAACATATAATTATCTCCTGGAATAGAACCCGGGACTTTAGGAAATTGAGAATAGTTTTCTAGGGACCTCCTGGCCTGTAGAAACAAAACGCAGTTTACTGCAAATCTCTAGGGCAAACGGTTTTCGAGATAGAGGGGGGGACGGACGGACAGACGGACGGACAGACGGACGGGTGGACGGGCGGACGGGCGGACAGACGGGCACTTCAGAAATTATATATAGGATTTTTATGAGAAGAATTTTGGCGTTCTTACCGAGGTCCAAAGTAATTGTTGTTTTTAACGGCAAAAAATACGTCTAGATAAAACCAATTCTTCCAAATTTGCCACTCATTAAACAGGCGCAATTCTAATGCGACCCTTCTAAAACATTCATAGCTTTAATGCGGCCATAATGCCTCTTCAAGTTTGACATGCCTGGCGTAAAGTGTTGAAAATTCGAGACGGCAGTAATCTATTTTTTAGGAAATTTATTTTGGAAAACTGACTTTTGATTATTTTTACCAATTTCTAGACAAAATTATGCATACGGTAAAATGTCTACCTGATCTTTAGATTGTGTACGCTCTAGTGCTGCAAGTAATCGGTTGAATGTAAGCGTTAAAAACCTTAATTCAACAGCCTTTAACAAAAATAAAAAATATCCAAAAAATCCATAAAGAAAGCGATGCTAATGAAGGCATCTGAAGTTATACCCGGTGACGTTCCGAGATTCCGATAAGAGGTTTATACAGCTCAAGGTAACGAGGAGATAAGGGCAGAGCCCAATCGCTCGCAGGTGAGAAGTGGTCGCGCCACAGGACAAAAAAATGCAGCGGCTAAGAAGATAAGGTAGACTGTATAAGGACAGCCTCCTCCTCCCCATCCATCCCCCAATGCCTCTTATCGCTCGAGCCTCTTCGCCATTCTCACACCTCGATGTGACCTCTCTCTCCTCTACAGCCTACCGACACGACTGCCCTCCCAACCCCCCCCCCCCCTCTCTCTCCCTCTCCACTTCATCCTTCCCACGTTCCCTTTGATGCATTACTACAGAATGGACATTCGAACATTTGTAATGACATGTTAAACGCTGGAAAACTAATAAAACAATAAGTAAATAAGTGATATTAAAACATGCGGCCCGGAAATATATTAGTTATACAAGCCGGTCAAAGCAACGAATATTGCCAATTTTATTAGTTTCATACAAAGTTTGAATTCAAACTATATTTGTTCTCAAGTAAAACAGTCTCACTGTGTAAATCTAATAAATAAAAGAGGATGTCTGTCTGTCTGTCTGTGGCAGCTATAACTCATCAGAGAATAAAGTTAGGAGCTTGAAAGTTTGACTGCAGCTTCAGATTGATCATGGGATTGTCGAATATAGTTTAAATCGGCCCACGGGGTCGTGACCCCGGAGGTCACGGATCGCTCGGTCAAAATTTCATTCTTCAGGATATCTCTGCAACCACTGAACTGATATTGATGAATCCTACACCAATATCAATGTTTTGACGATATACATATAATAAATAAAAGAGGATGTCTGTCTGTCTGTCTGTCTGTTTGTGGCAGCCTTAACTCATCAGAGAATAAAGTTAGGAGCTTGAAATTTTGATTACAGCTTCAGGTTGATCACGGGAGTTGCAGTGCCGAATATAATTCAAATCGGCCAACGGGGTCGTGACCCCGGAGGTCATGGATCGCTCGGTCAAAATTTCAGTTCCTTGAGGATATCTCAGCAACTATTGGACCGATTTTAATGAATCCTACACCAATATCAATGTTTTGGTGATATACATTTTCTAACCGAAAATGGACTAAATCAGTCCATTGGGTCGAAAGGTCTTAATGTAATGGCCGGTTCAAATTTTGGTTTTTTGAGTAGTATATCTCATTGTCAGCAACGAATTGAAATAGGTTTAAAAATATAAATTTTTCATCGGTTATTTCTGTAAAACATAATTTTCGCATTTATGGTATTATTGTTTATTTCATTGAAATATTTGTTGTTTTTAATTGAATTATCTTCTAATTTAACATATAAAGGAGAACGTTTTAATACGAGATAGGGAGGGAGAGAGATGGATGGTAACGGAGGGGGGAGATGGAGAGAGGGAATTAGAGGGAAGGGGTGGAGAGAGGGAGGGGGAGGGTGAAAGATGGAGGGGGAGGGAGGAAGAGGGAGAGAGGGGAGGGAGAGAGAGGAGAGGGAGGGGGAGAAGGTTAGGAGAGGGTGGAAGGGAGGGGATGGGAGTTTATACGTTATTTTCGTAAGAGTTTCTTCCTTCATTCGTCTAAATAGGAAAATGCGGAGCGGTTTTCTTCATTTTTGCTTTATTCGACGGGTATAACTGTGTACTATCTTATTCTTGCGATGCTTACATGTTACACGATCGAAGTTTTAGATTCACTAAATTCGCTGACAACGGGCACTCCTGCTAGTCAGAATAATATATCCAATGTTGATTTAGTGAACTCATCACCTAACTTGTAGCACATACGGGATTTTCTACGAACACGGAACAATTTCATCCACAGCTTTTAATTTCACATTAATAGAGAAAATAGATTTCTTATCTATTTAAATAAAATTTAGGAAATAAATAAGGCATATTTTGTGCCTCAGCGAGTAAAGGTGGCATTCTAAAACTCCAATAGACAAATTTAAGAAGCGTTCATAACTAAACTTACTTCGCAAGAACAGATTCTTAGTTATTTTTATTTTTAAAGCAATTAAGACGAATTCGAGTTAATGGCTATTTGAATGTTATAACAGGGATCGAAGTTATATTAACGCATGGTATATGTTTGATAGTCAAAATTCTCTCTTAAGATCCGATATACTATTTAATTAGGCATTCATATTATTCTCCAAATACCGAGGATGAAAATTTCACAAACATAGGGAAATAATCTTTCATTTCCTACAAACTTAGATAGAAATGGTACAATCCCCGACAGCCTAAGAGACAATTAAAAACAATGTATGGCTTTCGACAGCCAAAAGAAAACTAAATAAAAAATTTGAGAAATCTGGCTAAAAAGGCTGATAAATTTAAAAATTTTGAATAATTTCGATTTGGTGCCAATATTTCCCATTTTAAGGTCCCATTATGCCTCGCTAAAGTTTCAACTGGTCATAGGCGCCATTGGGAAAACACTACGACCATAATTCGCAACTCTTAAAGAATCTAAGGAAGTAAGGTTACACAGAGAGAATGAGAGAGAGAGATGAGAAAGGAGAGAGGCGGAAAGAAAGAGAAAAAATCTGACTTTCCCCATTTTTGGGGTATAGTTATTTAAATTATTATGAATAGCGTTATAAGACAAAATTATTATTTCGTATCGTAAAAGAATACAGTCGTCCTTATTGCCGTAAATTAGGTATATTTCGAGTATGTTTAAAGAATTCACCGCTACATGGTGGTGGCGCTGTATACAGGAAATTACGAAAAAGTTAAATATCTCCAAAATGGATGGTTCTACGAAAATTTGTTTCAAACAAAACATGGAAGAAATATTATTCTCTACAACTTTGGTCCTCACGAATATGACCAATTACGTTTTTAAGGAGATATTTGACGGAAACCGAAAAACCCGATTATTTTTTACAAATAATTCCTAAACAATTACTGCTATGGAAAATCGTTTGAAATAAAATATGTAGGAAATTATATTTTCTACAATTTTATAATGGCCAATGTACACAATAATGATGTAATATCGGAGAAATATTGCAAAAACCGAATCGGGTTTCGAATAAACCTCGACTTCCGGTTAACCGTTATTGTCCAAAAACTAATCAGTTCTTTATGCTCATACTGAAGTGTTATATATGAAGTTTAGTAACTATATGGCACGTACTTTTTGAGTTAGAGCGCCCACAATAACATACACACACACGCACGCACATACACACACGCACACACAGACATCATTCCGAAACTAGTCTAAACGTGTTCTAGGGACCTCAAAACGTGTATTTCCGTTGAAATCTCTAAGTCGAATTTTTTCGTGATCACAATACTTTCCCATGACCACGTATGGAGAAAGTAAAAAGGGAGATGAAGAAGGGGAGAGGAAATGGAGGAAAGGGAGATGAAGTGAGAAAGGAGACTATGGAGTCCTTACAAAGAAAAAGAGTGAAGAAGGAATTCTATTGAGAGCTGCGTTTCGGAATGAAGTGAGCAGAAGCGCGTTTGTATGAATGTGGAAGCGGGAGAAGAAAGGAGAGGGAATGTGAAGGAGAGGAGGGAGAGGCAAGCGGATAAAGAGGGGAGGCAATAAAAGAAATTGAATGGCGGAGGAATAAAGCGAGGGCTAGAAGGAAGAAGAGGGAGTGCTGGGACAAGGGAGGCGAGAGGAGAGAGGCAGAGAGAGGGAGAGAGTAATATGAAGAGAGGAAAATCATATCGCGAATTATTCACTTTTCTATTCTTTTTAAAATACTTTCAAAAGCACATTTTTATAATTTTATTATGTCTACTCAAAAGACCGCTTTCTTCTCCATAGATCATTCTTGCGTGACGGCCGAATTTCACTTTTATAGACAGATAGATAGATGATGCGGATACATTGTTTTGATTTATGAAATACTATTTATATAAGCGTTTGATACTTTTTACTTTCTAACTTGAAGCGTTATTTATAGAATGATTTTAGTATCAATTCAAAAAAATGATGTCCTGAGGAAGCTCTAAGGGAACTGCACTTGGAGGTCGACTCCGGAAATGCTAGTCAATGTCACTCATGATTCGATGAAATTTTACTGTAGTTTAAAAACTTGCATGGTGACGACAATTAGCAATATTAATTGTTTCACGTACTATTTGACTTATTTCAACCAATTACTACACCCATCCTTTCTCTGTCTATATAATAGGTTCATTAAAAGTCATTGGATCCAATTATAATTATGTAACAATTTCGATAAATACCAAAACCAACAAATATTCGGAACAAGGGTCACTAACGTTGTACTGCGACTCTTTATTAATAATGGACATTTTTTAAACACCTCCGCCATTAAATTCATTTTTAACTGTGACGTCTATAAATAATGGTTCTTATAAGGAATAGTTACTGTTAATACTTCGAGAAAGTTACAATAATGAATTCAACTAAAGAAAGAAAAATTCTTGTAAATCATTCATTTTGCAATTTTTTCAGTGAATTAACTTAGCATGTAAAAACTTCTCGCATGCAATTTCTAAATTCATAGCTATATCATTATAGGACAAATTGACAAGACCAAAGAGACGACACACCATCAGTTAAAAAAAACGAAAGAGAGAACACGACACGATCAAATTAAATAAATCGTCACGCCACAAACCCACATCTCCCAATTATGCCAATAAAAACCCTCGACGCAATATTGATAAAAGGAACAGAGGAGGTGGATGACGTAGAATTTGTCACCGTAACCAGAAAGGCTAACACGAAGGAGTGAAAAGAAAATTGTCACAAGTTAGATTATAGGATGAGAACGAAAATTTGAAAAATAAAAGAGAAACTAAATTCAAACACGGAGTCGAATCCCTTAATTTACACGTGAATCGATCGCAGACAGACGCCAAAGTAAAGTCTCACACAGTTTCGGAATGACGAGGTGAATCGATGATGAGGAAGCTGAGGCGAACGACGCACGCATACATACATACATACATACATGACATGCGGATGTGGAAGAGGGATTCACCTCAGCCGGGCGAAAGCACATGCACCACCTCCTCCTCCTTTCTCACTCTTCTCATTAACTTCTTCAACGCTCTCAGCTTAACCCTTGCCACACTCCTTCTTCCCCCTCCTCCACGGCGCACACGATGAGACTCCTTTCCCACACTTCCCTATCTTTTCGCCTCCCCTTCTCTTTCTAATTAGCGAAGAAATTTCTTTCGTCGGACCTAATTGTCATGGACGGGATCCACGCTGAATGTGCGATGTGGGAGAATGTTTAAAGAGAAGTAGGAGGGGGGGGAGAGGATGGAGGGGGGAAAGGAGGGGAGAGAGGATGGAGGGGGGGAAGGAGGGGAGAGAGGATGGAGGGGGGAAGGAGGAAAGAGAGGATGGAGGGGGGAAGGAGGGGAGAGAGGATGGAGGGGGGGAAAGGAGGGGAGAGAGGATGGAGGGGGGAAAGGAGGGGAGAGAGGATGGAGGGGGGGAAAGGAGGGGAGAGAGAATGGAGGGGGGGAAAGGAGGGGAGAGGAAGGGAAGGGGGTCGTAGACGATATGGATGAGAGGGGAAGTCCAGAAAGGCAAAGCGAATTTATGTAGAGTATTTTCGCCTTTTATCATTGCATTAAATTAAATATTAAAATATATATTTTGATATTATTTTGATATCATTGTATGTGGTATACTGAATCCATCTTTTGAAAAAACCGGCCATCTGCAGAAAATAGCTCCGAACTTGTAAATAATTCGCAAGGAGACGAAGAGATTAGAAGCGCAGAATATTTTAGCTATTTCGATAACGTTATATTTTTCGGTGTAAGAAGTATACAAAATAATACCAACGAAGTTACAAATTTCTATAAAATAATATTCTCGGAAGAATTAAGCGAAACTCGTTTAGAAAATATTCCATTAGCAAATATAGGTTATTTGTCGAAATACGCTTCATTATTTTGTTTTTTAAATAGGACTATACTTGCTAACAAATTATTAGATTAAAATTATTTCGATCTTATATTTTTCTTTGTATACAAGGACAATGTCGTACGCTCTAATGTTGCGAAAATCGAGAGCGCGAGTGTCGTTTTAAATACAATGCTAAATTACCGGAATGACTATCAGGACACGTGATTTTAAAATCAATCAATCAAAAGGCATCTCGGAAAATTTATATTGATTAGTGCTGCAAATTTAGGAAATGTAAACTAATAGGATTTAATAAGCATGCCTCTAAGTTCAATTTAAATCTTAAAATGCCGAAAGACCGCGAATGCTACACATTAAAAAACGAACCCAACTTGCCGAAAGGCGATACTATCTTTTGCCGGGCGCATCTCTAAATTACGCTCATCCACATCTTACACGGTCGCGGACGGCCCAAGAAACGATGACTACCACCTTGAGCAGTATTTATCATCCAAATTCGCCCGAAACAGTCATAGGTATCACAAGCCTAGTCGAAAGAAGCAACGAGTTGTCTTCAAAGAGACGATTTTTTTAAAATAGAGGTGTAGCGTAAATGAGGCATCGCAATGCACGTGATATAGAAAGAGAGAAAAAGAGAGAGAAAAAAGGATATATGCAAATGAGAAGAAATAACAAGGATTGCAAGGTGAGGAAAGGAGAGAGAGTAGGAGGAGGAGGTGTGTGTGGGAGAGAGAAAGAGAGGGAGAGAGATGGGGGGGGGAAGAGGAGCGGGGGAGAGGGAAGCACCAGTGGGAGGGTTTGGTGTATGAAGAATGTGGCGTGGGTGGGAGGGGGAGGGTCAGATTAGATTAACGAAGAGGGGGGAAGGGGGCCAAGAAGGAAAAGGGCGGGAAATGGCGAGGGTGTGATTGGTGGTGGTCATCGCTCGCTTTAGATAAAAAGAGGAAGAAAGGTGTCATTGAAGCCGTATAGAGGAGGGAATCGGCCACTGTGAGGATGAAGAACCTCTTTAAACGGATCGAGCTCTATTAGAGACAATGTTACCGATGGCATACTGACTGAGAGGATATATTGGTTCCACGAGAGTAAAATGGCCTCGCAGAGCGCGCACAAAATAAATACACTAACACGTCATAAATCGGAATTAGGTTTTTGGAAGATATCGGATTTCAGAAATCTTCGCCGACAGAATGCGTTAGCTTTAGAAAGATGAGAATAATTTCTTACTTAGCAGATACTATATGTAGAAATCGAACATAATAACATATAGCATTAGAAAAAATCGGTACAACATACATTGTACAAAATTTCTTATATATAGGTACTAATGCGTCGTTAGTTATCTTTAGAAAATGAAAATCGTATGAGCCTGTTTTTAGAAAATTCTATTTTTGTTAAAGTTGCCCAAGAATAAACTAACCTTATATTCATTCATTGAGGAAAATGAAATACGTAGTATTATTGAAGACGTAAACTCAAGTAACTGTACGAAATTTGATCAAAATCGTTAGAGCCGTTTTCGAGAAAATCGGATTGTTGTTAAAAATGCGTAGAATAAACTACTCTTAATTATTGATCAATGTCAACCATTTCTATGTATACTCTGTTCAGTATGATAAAATGCCTAAGTACGTGATTTCATTCATTTTCGTTCGACCGTCTAGGCTCCAGAGCCAGTAACAGACAGACGGCATTGAGAAAACCACATTTTCGGATTCAGTGACACCTAAAACGTGTATTTCCGTAAAAATCTCGAGGTCGAATTTTTTCGCGAAAACAATACTTTCTCGATACTTCGTATGAGAAAGTAAAAAGGATAATTTTATCGTAATGTCAAACTATCATGAATTTCTCCTTTTGTAGATTGGCAATCGTAGAACAGAACGATAGATTAAATTTACATTGGCAGAGAAGAATGTGAGGTGAAGAAAGGGTTGTCTGCGGCGATGGAAAAGATATTTTAGACCAGTGGAACATTTCGCTTTTGGTAGCATTTAGAATGCCAGGTCATTCTCATATTAATATTTTAAGCAATAGGTACGTATAAAAATATTGCTACGAATACGTGATGTTTACAATGGTACTTAGAATTTCTCGTTATAAAACATTTGAATAAATTTAAATTAAATTATTTAAATATCTCGAGTTTATCTTCTCTAAATATTGAATTCAAAATTATTCGTTCGATGCAGGCATTTTTATAAATTACACAAGGGTAAATCAGCAAAATTCTTATTCATTGCTCCGAATAAATTTCTATAATTAAAAAAGATAATGGGATAATTTTGAATGTAATGTAACTTTAAAATTCTGTAATGTTAACAAGTAGCGATTTATTAAATATACAGTTTATAAGTATTACGAGCTGTGTGAGAAATTGTTGAAGTTAATTTAAAAGTTCGGCAGAACGAGAATTCTACAATGGCTGCAATTTATTCCTCAAACACGTCGACAAATAATACTGTAGATTTTTAATTTATTATTCTTTATAAATTTCAAATTTTTAAGTGATTTGGTCCAGCAAAATAAAGATCGATTTAGAAGAATAAACACGAAGAAAGATGGAATGCACGACAAAAAATTGAGAGATAATTAGCCGAAAAATGTATAAGGAAGGGGAGCTTATAAAAAGGAAGAAAAAGAAACGACATTTTCAGAGCGGTTTTACAAATTAGTAAGTTTATATTTTAATATCGAGAGCAACTAAATCTTGGAGTAGCAAATGAAAAAGCGCAACAACCACGATAGTGAGATCGACAGCAAGATGTGACTTGAGTTGGAGGCGACACAGCTGCGACCGAGAAGAGGCGAGGCTGGAGTGGGGGGGGAGGGGGAGAAGGGGGGTGGGAGGGAGGGTAACAGGTGAAGAGTGATCAAATGCTAAAACGGAATGGACGATCTAGCAGAGGTGTGAATTGAAAGATACAAGGGAGATTATGGAAGTGTAAGGAAAATGCGTTGTAAATAAAGAGGGAGAGGGAGGGAGGGAGGAGGAGGAGGAAGCAAAGTGGATTAGCATATCTGAGAGGGAGAGAGAGAGAGAGGTGACGGTTGTTAAGTCGGAGAGAGGGGCGAGGGAGGGGGAAAGAGCGACATAGTGGACATGTTTGCGGAAAGAGATTAAAGTTTGTCTTGATAGTAAATTTAACACTAGTATGTTTTTAATTATTGTTAAAATCTCGCATACCTGTGAATAATTTTTAATGATCCACTTAAAAATCGGTAACGTGGAGTGTGCATAGATATAGGTTATAGGAATTGATTTTATTCGTTTAAATTTACTAAATTGTTCACCAAATTGTTTTCGAATTGATATAAAACATTCCGTTGGTTATTTTCACACCTTGCTGGTAAATAATGTGAAATCCTGAAGAATATATAATAAAGGAAGGGAAACAATAGGAAATCTAAATAATATTTTTGCTTATTTCGGCAAAGCAAGCATATTCTACATGCATGTAATGTTAAAAATTAAAGACATCTATAGTTAATAAGAAGAATTTTTTTAAATTGGTCGGAGCGCATACCTCGCTCAAATACGCCAGTCGAAAATATAGTAATTTTTTTAAACTGGTCGTTATTGGGCTTCATAAAACGCAAGAGAATAAACAAGCTATTAGCTTTGATAAGTAATTCAGATAAATAGCGATTAAACCAAATCACTTCAGGAAGCAACGAAATATCAGTTGAATGGAAAATAGCATCCCCGGAAATGTTGGCACCGAGCCAAAAGAAAAATGACGAAAATAACGGAGCGTTACTAATGACAAACAATAAAAGAAAATGCACGAGGCATATCCTGGGGAGGAGCGAATAACGAAAGAAAGATAAATAGACGCAATAAGGAGAGGGAAAAGGGAAAAAGTGAGAGGAGTAGCGGAAAAGCAGTAGAAGAACAAGAAAGAATGAAAGGGAAGCGGTTAATGGCTCGGAAGAGTAAGAGGGAATTAAGGAGAGAGAGGAGGGAGGGAGATCAAAGGAGGGGATAAAGAAGCGGTGGCCAAGGGGAGAGGTTAAGAAAAGGTTTTTTTGTGTGCGTAGAAGAAGAGAGGGGTAGGGAGAAGGAGGGAGGAGACGTAGTAGAACGGATATAAAGTATGGAGAGGGAAAAGCAAGGAATGGAGATCCGAGGCAGAGGAGAGGAAAAAGAAGAGAGGTTGAATGCGAGAGGGATATTTAGAGTAAAGGGGGAAGAGGGAGAGTACGGAGGGGAAGGGACAGTTTGAAGGAGATGGGCGACACATCAGAGGAAGGAAATAAATATGAGAATGTGCAGGAATCTAAGATGGCAGGGGTTTAGCGAAAGAGGAGTAAGGCAAGAGGTGCGAAAGAGAAGAAGTAGGTGAAAGAGAATGAGAATGGATGAAAGAAGGATAGGGGGTGGCGGTTATGGGGTAGGAGAGGCGGGGGGGGAGGGGAGAGGCGGAGGGGAGGGAAACTCTTAGGAAGGATGGTGAGCTAATAGAGGAGGAGAGGAGTGGTTTGAGAGGAAAAAAAGAGGAATGAAACAAGGAAATTAACGAAGGGGTGCAAAGGGAGGTGTTTTGGGAGCCGAGAGGGACGGGGTCTATAGGTAATGGGGCCGGCCGGAGAGAGAGAGAGGGAGGGAGAGAGAGAGAGGAAGGGTGGGCAGATACCACTGAGGTCACGAACGGCCCGGACTTTTTAATTAACTGAATTTACTGCTGATAAGTTCCTCTCCGGCGGAGGGCCACACCCCTCCACAACCTCTACCATCCTCCTTTTGCCCTCCCACTGGTTCTTACTCCCTCTATTCCCCTTCATCCTTACTTTGCTTCCTTGCACCCTTCAGATATCTCAAAGCCGACGATACAACTTTCTCTCTATAAAAAGAGAAACTTATTTTCAAATTCAAGGGGTCGAGTAGAAGTCAAGTTCATTGCTTTCCATAAAAATACACGACGGCATCGTATCGAAATATAAAAATCTGATGTGGCCAACGCCTGACTTTCTCCATATTTGGCGTGTAGATATTTAAATTATTATTAATAGCATTGGACGTAAATCGAAAACACCGATTATTTATAAATAATTTCTAAACAATAACTGCTATGGAAAATTGTTTGAAATAAAGATGTAGGAAATTATATTTTTCACATTTTTTGTAATAGTCAATGTATACAATAATGACGTAATATCTGAGAAATATCGGAAAAACCAAATCGGGTTTCGAATAAACCTCGACCTCCGGTTAACCGTTATTGTCCAAAAACTAATCAATTCTTCCTGCTCATGCTAAAGTGCTACATATAAATTTTTGGTATTAATATGACAAGTACTTTGTGAGTTAGAGCGCCCACAATCACATATATCCATCCATCCATCCACACGCACACACACACACAAACATCATTCCGAAAATAGTCTAAACGTGTTCCGGGAACCTCAAAACGTGTATTTCGGTTGAAATCTTGAAGTCAATTTTTTTCGTATGGAGAAAGTAAAAATGATCCAGTCCAAAGAGTCGATAAACTAAAAGATGAAATATGTTCCTTTTTCAACATAATGATTAAACTTTGTCACAGATTCCACTGTTCGTAATTTAATTCGATCTAGAAATGATTAAGGATGAATGATGATTCTCAACTAATGGATGCTACCAAATTCATCATCCATGCAGTTCATGAAGTTCTACTAAACAACATATGTATCTCTATCAGAAAGTAACTGTTCACATTGCCAGTTCTCTTCCAGGTTTCAACGGAAATACGTTTTGAGGTCCCCAGAACACGTTAAGACTATTTTCGGAATGATGCGTGTGTGTCTCTGGATGGATGGATGGCTGTGATTGTGGGCGCTCTAACTCAAAAAGTACTTGTCATATTAATACCAAATTTCATATATAACACTTTAGCATGAGCCCAAAGAACGGATTAGATTTGGACAATACCGGTTAGCTGGAAGTCGAGGTTTATTCGAAACCCGATTCGGTTTTTGCGATATTTCTCCGTTAAAACATCATTATTGTATATACATTTCTACACAAAGGTTATAGATAATGTAATTTCCTACAACTTTCATTTGGAACAATTTTCCATAGCTGTTATTATTTAGGAATTATTTATAAATAATCGGTGTTTTCGGTTTCCGTCAAATATCTCCTTAAAAACATTGTTATTAGTAATCTTCATGAGGACCAATGTTGTAGAGAATAATATTTCTTCCAAGTTTTGTTTTAAACAAATTTTCGAGGAACCATCCTTTTCGGAGATATTTAACTTTTTCGTAATTTCCAGTATACAGCGCCAACACCATGTAGCGGTGAATTCTGTAAACATATTCAAAATATACCTAATTTACGGCAATAAGGACGACTGTATTCATTTACGGTACGAAATAATAATTTTGCCTTATAATGCTATTCATAATAATTTAAATATCTACACCCCCAATATGGAGAAAGTCATGTGATGGCCACTTCAGATTTTCTATTCATAATTTTACTTTTATTTCTAAATACGAATTCATGAGAATATATGATGTTCTAATAGCCAAATTTGCTTTTGATATCTAATTAATATCATATACAAAATCTGATGTGGCCAACACATGACTTTCTCCATAGTTAGCGTATAGATATTTAAATTATTACGAATAGCATTATGAGGCAAAATTATCATTTCGTATCATAAAAGAATACAGTCGCCCTTACTGCCGTAAATTACGTATATTTTGAGTATGTTTACAGAATTCACTGCTACATGGTGGTGGCGCTGTATACTAGAAAAAGCAAAATATCTCCGAAATGGATGGTCCTACGAAAATTTGTTTTAAGCATAACTTGGAAGAAACATTATTCTCTACAACTTTGGTACTCACGAATATGACCAATTACGTTTTTAAGGAGATATTTGACGGAAACCGAAAAACCCGATTATTTTTTACAAATAATTCCTAAACAATTACTGCTATGGAAAATCGTTTGAAATAAAATATGTAGGAAATTATATTTTCTACAATTTTATAATGGCCAATGTACACAATAATGATGTAATATCGGAGAAATATTGCAAAAACCGAATCGGGTTTCGAATAAACCTCGACTTCCGGTTAACCGTTATTGTCCAAAAACTAATCAGTTCTTTATGCTCATACTGAAGTGTTATATATGAAGTTTAGTAACTATATGGCAAGTAATTTTGGAGTTAGAGCGCCCACAATCACATACACACGCGCACACACACACAGACATCATCGCGGAAATAGTCTAAACGTGTTCTAGGGACCTCAAAACGTGTATTTCCGCTGAAATCTCGAAGTCGATTTTTTTCATGATCACAATACTTTCCCATTACTTCGTATGGAGAAAGTAACAAGATGCTGTAGTGACCAACGTAAAAACTGTACGTGTACAGGCAATAATACGTACAATATGACAGGAAAAATCCCTAAATTCGGTAATGGTTGTTTTTCATTCCTCTACGTGTATTTAATTGTATATACTTCACACATATTTTATCAATTTTAAATTCACTATTTATTGTCAGTTGGAACTCTTACAGCACTGATTAAATTTTTACATTTGTCACAAACTTTTCTCCATCAGTTTAGCGCCCGAATATTTCCTCCTCCTCCCAAACTTTCTTGAATACAATTATTTTTCTTGTGCCTCTCCCGAAACCGCCTTAAAGACTTTCCGCCTCTCCCACCACCCCACCCCACCCGACTCGCCTCCTTAAACCTTCCCCCCCCCGCCCCTTCGTCTTCTCTTTCCTCTTTCTCATCCATACTTTCGTTCGCCCCACCCCACCCTCTCGCGCCTACGAAACCGGCCCTCGCAGAGCGCACATAAAAATTGCTCTGTAATTAAAACGAAACGGAATTAAAAGTAAGAATTAAAAAAAGGGGAGGAGAAGTAATTGATGGGGATCTTGTGAGTGTTGAAGGAGGCTTTGGTGTGGGTGTGTAAAGCAATTTCTAGCTCGTGGGCCAATAATCTTATTTATGCACCACCTCTTCCACCAATGGTGGTGCTGTCCAATTACTCCCAAACATTTGTCTCTCGGAAACTCCACCTTCATTGACTAAATAAGTGTCGTCAGGTGTAACTTTTGCAAAGGAATAAATTTATGATCAATTCAGGGGTATTACCAATGCTAAAGTTCTTTGAAAATTCTTCCGGTAATTAATAAGTCCTCAAAATTTCTTAACATACGAAATGCAATTTCAATTTTTGTGTCAAGTATAAAGTGCTATATTACGTGGAATAATATAGCAAAAATACCGAATACACATTTGTAAAATTAATTTTGGTAAGAAAGGCGTTAAAAACTTTTAAAGCATTTAAAAATTTCATTCAGTATGCATACTTACTAGGTGATATTTGATTAATCTGTTATGTTTTAGGGAACGAAAAATCTCTGAGAAGCATAGAGATAATTTCACATCCTAGGTCTGACAGCCAATATCCTCTCTCGTGGAATATCTGACCACAGTAAATGATTAAACTAATCAGATTTCCGGCATTGATACATATCTCACTTATTTCACGATTGAAATTTTCTTAAGTTTTCTAAAGAACAATTTTTACCGAAAACATTTCAAACATTTTCCCCATCGAATCGTTTGAGCTCCTCTCACGAACACATACTAAGTGTGGCTTTACTTTAGGGATACGTTTAACCTGTTTAAAACTTAAATAAGGAAAGCTAAAAATAAAGCGGGAAATTCCTGCATTCTCATTCCCTAAATGGATCCGCAGCGAACTCTCTATCATCCTTGGACGGCTCATAGTGGAACAATGAAGTCGGCTGCTTCTTTTTTTTTAAACAGGGGAAACGACCGCTTATGTCCATAAATACTACTTGATAAGAGCACAAATTCCTATCGCGTTTCTCTTTCCACGAGACTATCGAATGCGTTCTTTAAATAGGTAACCGTTTCAGGCTATGGTGCAGTATGCCTAGCAAAAAAATCGGTACAACATACATTGTACCGACTTTCTCATATATGGGTACTAATGCGTTTAGTTATCCTTAGAAAATGAAAATCGTATGAGCCTGTTTTTAGAAAATCCGATTTTTGTTAAAGTTGCCCAAGAATAAACCAGCCTTATATTCATTCATTAAGAAAAATGAAATACATAGTATTGTTGTAGATTTATACTCAAGTAACTGTACGAAATTTGATCAAAATCGTTAGAGCCGTTTTTGAGAAAATCGAATTATTGTTAAAGTTGCCTAGAATAAACTAGCCTTATATTTATTTTTTGAGAAATATGAACTATACAGTATTGTTGAAGACGTAAACTCAAGTAACTGTACGAAATTTGATGAAAATCGTTAGAGCCGTTTTCGAGAAAATCGGATTGTTGTTAAAAATGCGTAGAATAAACTACTCTTAATTATTGAACAATGTCAACCATTTCTATGTATACTCTTCTCAGTATTATAAAATGCCTAAGTACGAGATTTCATTCATTTTCGCTCTTCAGTTTCTTTTCTTGGAATTCGACCATGTACATCTGGTCATTCCGTAACGTCACTTTGCCACTGCACACCATGACCACCAGCAAAAGAGGAGATTGAAGAAAATTAGTGACAAATTATTGAGTGCTTGGCCCTCACAGAGCTGTGACCCTTGCATATAAATTTTAAGAGGCAAAGGAAGGGAGTCATAAAAGTGCCATTCTCAGCCTTGTCTATTTCGACAACACATGCAGGAGGGTTTATGAGCACAGCCTTTGCAAGGGTTTGGATAGGATTCCACCACACATCAGAATTGAATGGTCTACCAGTCAATGGAGCCTTAAACTCACATTCCCTAGAAAAAAGCCGGACTAAATCCTTAAATTTAAAATGCCGGGAGGACGGAGGATGGAGAGGCAAAATGGAGGACATGTCCTCCTTTTGCCGGACGTCTGGTAACCCTATCCTTATTGCCGTAAATTAGGTATATTTTGAATATGTTTAGAGAATTCACCGCTACATGGTGGTGGCGCTGTATACTGGTATTAGTAAAAGCAAAATATCTCCGAAAAGGATGGTTCTACGACTTCGAAGAAATATTATTCTCTACAACTTTGGTCCTCACAAAGATTACCAATAACGATGTTTTTAAGGAGATATTTGACGGATACCGAAAAACCGATTATTTATAAATAATTCCTAAACATTAACTGCTTTGGACAATTGTTTAAAATATAAATTGTACGAAATTACATTCTATATAACATTTGCACAGAATTGTATATAAAATAATGATGTTTTAACGAAGAAATATAGCAAAAACCGAATAGGGTTCCGAATAAACCTCGACTTCCGGTTAACCGGTATTGTCCAAAAACTAATAGTTCTTTGTGCTCATGCTAAATTGTCATATATGAAGCTTGGTAACGATATGGAAAGTATTTTTTGAGTTAGAGTGCCCACAATCACATACACACGCGCACAAACACACATACATCATTCCGAAAATAGCCTAAACGTGTTCTAGGGACCTCAAAAGTGTATTTCCGTTGAAATCTCGAAGCCGATTTTTTCCGTGACCACAATAATTTCCCATTACTACGCATGTGGAAAGTGAAAAATCGGTACAACATACATTCGTTGTTGAGAGTGCGGCGGAGGGCCGCATTGGAAGTCACTAGAGCTTTGGCGGACTGGATGGATGTTTAAATCAGAAATTACCTAGAGATTTTGTGGTCTCGTATTAGTGAAAATTAATTCTAATTAGTTTACTAGCGTTAAGACTCGACCAGAAAAGCTTTTTAGACCATAATATCACTGAAAAAGATATGGAATCCACTGTTAAATTACAACTATCACTATTTCATCATGGCTTTGCGGGCCGCATAAAACTCCTTCGGGGGCCGCATGAGGCCCGCGGGCCGTAGGTTGCCGACCCCCTGTCGTAAACGAAATGTACACATGCTTTGCTGAAAATTTTTGATTGATTGAAATCTTTTTTCGTATACAGAAATGTGCAAATCAGATTCAGCAGAAAAACAGATACACGAGTGTTTATTTAGCATCATATTGATTCAACACGCCTTAAACATCGACGCAAGCACGAAAAGACGGAATTGTTTTTATTTTAAATATTTTTTCATTATCAGCAGCCCGGATGATTTAAAGGAAGAATTCTCAATTCATAAAAAATTTTTTTCTAAAAATGGAGGATATCGCTGTAGTGTTTACAAGAAGTTACAAAATTATCTGTTTCGTTATGATAAAATACTGTCACTATAATTAATCTCTTCTTTCCTCAAAAAAAGCTTTTTGTTTTCTACATTTAAAATTTTCAAAAATCATCCTATAATTTCTCAGATCGCTACATAGTTTCTCTTTGTCCATCTCTGTACTCCCTCCCCCCCCCCTCCCTCCCTCTCTCCCCCTCATCACTCTCTTATCCCTTTCTCTCTCCCATGTACGTACTCATCTATCCAATTGCTCCTTCCCCAATCCTCCTGCCGCCTCCTTTACCCCCAACCCCCCCTCCCATCCTCTTCACCTACTAATCTTCCAATTTATCGCTCATGCCTCGCTTGTATCATTACAATTTAAGATGCCTCACAGGATTAGCTCCAGAGTTCTTTGTGGCTCCGACTCCAAGTAGCTCGCCTTACCACTCATCCCTCGCGCACCTCTCTCCCTCTCTTTCCCTCCCTCCCCCCTTCTACTCTTTCTTCTTCTTCCGTCCTTTCTTTTCTCCAATCCTCTCTTCTCCTCCCCCTCCTCCTTCAGTCTCTATTCTACCCTCTCTCTCCCTCTTTTAAATGTATATTCATAATTAGCACATCATTTTAATTTTTACTTTCACATATACGGAGTATATTAGGAAAGTATTGTTATCGCGAAAAAATTCGACTTCGAGATTTTGATGGAAGTATACGTTTTAGGTGTACCCGAGTCCGAAAAGGTGGTTTTCGCAATGCCGTCTCTCTGTCTGCCCGTCTGTCTGTTATTGGCTCTAGAGCCTAAACGGTAGAGCGAAAATGAATGAAATGTCTTAGGCATTTTATTATACAGACTGGAAGATATGAAGAAATTGCTCAATAATTAAGGAAAGTTTATTCTAAGCATTTAAAACAAGAACTCGATTTTCTCACATAGGGCTCTAACGATTTTGATGAAATTTCGTAGTTAAATTGCAATAGTACTACATAGTACATATTTCTCAAAAAATGAATATAAGGGTAGTTTATTCTTGGGCAATTGGATTTTCGAAAAAACCGGCTCATACGATTTTCATCAAATCTAGTATAGTTATTTAAGTTGATGTTTAAAACGATTCTACGTAGTTCATATTTTCCTAAAGATAACTAAACGATGCATTAGTATATGAGAATGTTTGTACAATGTATGTTGTACCGATTTTACTTTCTCATACGAAGTACCGAGAAAGTATTGTTATCGCGAAAAAACTCGGCCTCGAGATTTTTACGGAAATATAAGTTTTGGGTGTCGCTGAAACCGAAAAAGTGGTTTTTGCAATGCCGTCTGTGTGTCTGTTGCAGGCTCTGGAGCATAGACGGTAAAGCAAAAATCGGTACAACATACATTATACAAACTTTCTAATATATAGGTGCTAATGCGTCGTTTAGTTATATTCAGAAAATGAAAATCGTATGATCCTGATTTAAAAAATCGGTACAAGATACAATGTACAAACTTTCTCATATACTAATGCGTCGTTTAGTTATCTTTAGAAAATGAAAATCGTATGAGCCTGTTTTTACAAAATCCGATTTTTGTTAAAGTTGCCCAAGAATAAACTAGCCTTATATTCATTCATTGAGAAAAACGAAATACGAAGTATTATTGTAGATGTATACTCAAGTAATTGTACGAAATTTGATCAAAATCGTTAGAGCCGTTTCTGAGAAAATCGAATTATTGTTAAAGTTCCATAGAATAAACTATGCCTTATACTCATTTCTTGAGAAATATGAACTATACAGTATTATTGAAGGCGTAAACTCAAGTAACTGTACGAAATTTGATGAAAATCGTTAGAGCCGTTTTCGAGAAAATCGGATTGTTGTTAAAAATGCGTAGAATAAACTACTCTTAATTATTGAGAAATGTCAACCATTCCTATGTATACTCTGCTCAGTATGATAAAATGCCTAAATACGAGATTTCATTCATTTTCGCCCTACCGTTTAGACCCTAGAGCCAGTAACACACAGACGGCATTGCGAAAACCACTTTTTCGGATTCAGCAACACCTAAAACGTATATTTCCGTAAAAATCTCGAGGTCGAATTTTTTCGCGATAAAAATACTTTCTCGATACTTCGTATGAGAAAGTAAAAAGGGATGGCATATATAAAATAAAAAATAAAATTTATTATTTAACATTAAGGTATTTCTGAATCATGGGTGAGACACCTATGGGTGAAAGTTCTTTGGATGAAACTTTATTTGGTTGAAGTGACTTGTGGGCGAAAAAACTATGGGTGAAAGGGCATGGGTGAAACGTTCTGTGAGGTGAAACATCTGTGGGTGAAACGTCCCGTGAGTGAAGTGTCTGTGGGTGAAACGTCTCATGGGCGAAGTGTCTTTGGGTGAAACGTCTCTTGGGTGAAGTGCTTTGGGGGAAACGACATGAAACAGCAAAAAGAAATGGAACTCGTGAAAAGCTTTGACAGGAAAGGTGGAGCAGAAAATTTAATAACTTTGCAGTAGTTATATTTTCATTGTTTATTACATAGCAGTAGGATATATCCTTAGTTGACAACAAAGTTTTTCAAATTTAATTTACGAGCAGGAAAGTTGCAAAACAATATGTTGCGTTATCTAATACAATATATTTAAATAACGACAAGAGATCTGAAGCGCAAATTCATATTATTACAAAAGAATACTGTCGGCCGTTATAGTTTTGTGCAGATAACCTTCTTTCACAGTTTTGCTTATTTATTTTATGCCAATAAACTCATCTCAAAATACAAGTTACACAATGACTAATGCGTTGCAGCCTTAGAATCAGGGACCCGATCCGATCCTTGGTCCGGATCATGGTCCGGGACCATTCGTTCGCGAAAATGTTGAGCGGACCATGGTCCGGGACCACTGGTCCGCAAAAAAGTATAGAAAGGACCAATACAAAACAAGTGATTGCTAGAATGTGACAGTTCTACCGTGTTGAAATGCCGGTTCTACACGTAAACCATGATCATCATACCATGAAGGAAGATACATTAACAAATTCCATTGATAAAATGAAAAGAGAAATTTTTGACTACGTTCCAGATAAACATTACTCTGCTGGCACCAATGTGTTACAATACTGGATGTTTAAGAAGCTTGAGCATAAAAATTTGCACGATCTCGCCGTAACAGTGGTGGGAGTTCCCCCTACTCAGGTGTCAGTAGAAAGGCTCTTTTCTGGCCTCAAGTTCATACTGAATGCATTACGCTCCAATTTATCTAAAGAAAAAGTCAACGATATTGTGATGTTAAGAACAAATGCAATTTTTCCTCGTAAAGCTGAAATTAACAGAAATGCTTTCATAATAATAATAAAAGTTATTTATTATTTTCTTATTTTATTTAGTCAGTATATCTGTATGTCTATGTAGCCGTAGAAATCTTGCATATCACCAACTGGTACACAAATATAATAACAGTGGAGATGATAGATACAAATAATAAAAAGATAAAAAAGTGACTCATAAATTTAACAAAACGAAACGTTTCCTTGGCGTGGCTCCGTCTTCAGTGAATAAAGAAACTAGTAATGGAAAAAAGAAAAAGAAATGAAATTAAGATTGTCATAGTATGAGAGAGGAGAAAACGGCTGGGGCGTGGGGGAGGGGGGGGAGTGAGACAGAGTCCATGGCAGGGAATAGGTGTGGTAGAGTATTACAATGTAGCTGAAGAGTTTAATGAGCAATATTAAGATGGGGGAATTAAAAGCTTTAATATCCAAATACATTTGTCCTCACCTCGATGCAGCTGGCAGTGGGGTGAAGGGAGGAAAGAACAAGTACCGAAAAACAAGAATCAAATCATGGCACGGAAACGTTTCGTTTTATTAAATTTGTGAGTCACTTTTTTTATCTTTTTATTATTTTTATCTGTGATCTCCACTATTATTATGTGTATGTATACTATTTTATATAATAATAGCCGTCGTCCGTTGGTTGGTTGGTTGGTGACGCTATGCAAACGCTAATAACTCGAGAAATAATAATGATAGAAACTCGAAATTTGGTAGGGATGCTTGATTAACACTTCTTCAGAGAATGACAGTTTTAAATCGCGAAAAAATTCCTTGGTTCGTCTACAAGAGAGGCATTTCCATTTCCCATTAGTTAACATGTAAAACGCGATTTTTCGTCGTGCAGGCTTTTATTCATTTGGAAATTAAAATTAGAAGAAATTAACAGACGACCTTCGAATTTGAACCATTTTGAAGAAAATTTATAAAGTATCTTATTCCGTTCGTCTTTATTCGTTCACAGTTCGAAATATTCCGTGTTAAACGTTTAATTTGCATATTTTGTGGAAATCTCGCCATTTTTACGTGATGTTGCTATGTCGACCATTTTCATTGTTAGCTTCAATACGAGAGAGAGAGAAGAAGGAAGGGGAGACATTGGCGTGTTTTGTGGAAAATAATTAAATTAACGTAAATATAAAAAATTTTAAATATCAACAGTGTCATTTTAGAAAAATTGGAAATAAAAAGCATTCTTAAATTAAATTCTTTGTAAGAAAGGGGAGAGATTGGCGTGTTTTGTGGAAAATAATTATATTAATGTAAATATAAAAAATTTTAAGTATCAACAGTGTCATTTTAGAAAAACTGGAAATAAAAAGCATTCTTAAATTAAATTCTTTGTAAACCATACGTGCTTATGAATTTATATTGTTATTCCTCGAATTAATTTCGTAATAATGGCCGAAGTTTGGAAACGAATATAAATTACAATTCAATTAAAATTAAAAGGACATTTAAAACTGTTAACAGGTAATTTTCAACGAAACAACAGTGGATCTTTTAATGAATTGAATTTTTTTATAAAAGAAATTTTGGTGCTTATTTAATACAGAGTAAGTTCTAAGGCTTATAATCCATTTAAATCTAATAACAGTCGCTATTATAGTTTAAAGAAAGAACTTTATTTATTCACTTTACAGAATGAATTAATTTTAGGCTAGCACTGTATATTATAAAAGGAGTTAATTTGGAATTTACAGTTTGTAAAGTGGAAGTTGTATTGAATTGACTCAAGTATTTTGGGTACTTTCCTGTTAACGGGAATACTTCAAAAAATAAACACGTATTGTTGTGATATGTTATGACGTATTTGTTTGTTAACAATGCGTAACAACGGGGGAATTACTTAAAAATCACACTTTTTTGAAACTTATTTATTAATAAAAGCAACATAATTACTAATACAATGTAAATTTATGTTACTAGGGGGCCAATATGTCTTTATGGCATTTTCAATTTAAAACGGGGAGTCGTGGCGTAGTGGTGCGGGCGCTGGACTGCTACGCTTAGCAAACTCGGTGCGAACCGGGTTGCCCGACTCCCCATTTGCATGGTTATGTGGAGAACACGCAAATCAGCGCCCCGTCCTTCGGAAGGGACGTAAAGCCGTTGGTCCCCTTGGTGTTTCTCGTTAAGAGCAGGCTAATGCCGGCACCGGGTTTCTCTCCTCCCTTGCTTTGTGATTTAGACTGAGAAGTCTTCTAGCGCTGGAGTCGTTTGAAGTCACAAGGTCCCCCAATTGGTTGGTTGGTTGGCATTTAAAATAGCTGGAAATTTGTCGATTTCTTTGTTATGTTGTAGCCACAATAATTCTTCTGCTGACAGGCTTTCGCGTTGCATTTCCAAAATATTCTGTCTCAGAAGTAAAGTTTCATAATATGGTCCTTCTTGCACATTCGCCCTTTAGATAAAATATCATGGTCTTGAAGCAAAGATACAGCTTCTTCTTCACTCCTCGGCAAGCTCCACAAATTCATCATTAAGGGATCAACGTAAATATCTTAACGAGATTTGTTACGCATTTTTAACAAACAAAATATCACAACATATAACAACAATACGTGTTTATTTTTTGAGGTATTCTCGTTAACAGCAAAGTACCATATCAAAGCAAAAATCAATTTAAAACTATTGAAAGTTGTTTCGGAAAATGAGAAGTCCAGAGTGGTGAGCGGACGCTAAACGATATTATGGTACATTATATTCCAAAATCTATTTAAAGTATTATCAGAGGCAATTGAAGATTGAACAAATTTTTTTGTTACCGGAATTCTGCTTATTTCATGAAATTGAAATGCTAATGCATTAATCCATTAAAATCTGTTAATAGTGGCTATTTTAGTTGAAAGAAATATATGTACATGGTACTTTTATTCACTTTTCAGAATGAATGACTTCTAGGTTAACATTGCATATTATAAAAGGATTTTCTTTGGAAGGAGAAGTTTGTTATGTGGTTATTTTAACTGAATTGAATCAAGTTCTCTTCTAAGTTTGAAATCCATTTAAAACTGGTGAAAGTGGTTGTTTCGGAAAATGAGAAGGCAGGAGTGCTGAGCAGACGATAAACGATATTGAGGTACATTATATTCCAAAATCTATTTAAAGTATTATCAGAGGCAACTGAAGATTGGACCAATTTTTTCGAACCGGAATTCTGCTTATTTAATAAAATTGAAATCCTAAAGCTATAATCCATTTAAAACTAATAACAATGGCTATTTCAGTAGAAAGAAAGGTACTATTTTATTCACAGGGAATTTCTGTGACATTTTAGTTAATTAATTAAAAAACTTATAATATAGAAATAGTCGATGGTTAAAGCAATGCACAATTTTATTCTTGCATTGACGAAAATTTAGATTCATTAAACCCGTTGAAATTCAACGGGCACACATACACATTTATAATGAAAGCCTTGGTCCAGGACCACTGGTCCGCGAAAAATTCTTGAGGACCACTGGTCCGCGAAAAATTTGGGAGGATCGGGTCTCTGCTTAGAATCCTTAATATCCCTCATTGGATATTTCTCTCGGTCGCCATTACATGGAAAAATTCGTGCTACAATCAGCTGTTGCTGAAACCAAAACTTACGTACTTTCCTTTTGCATTTCACAGCGTTTTCAGGAACGTAACCCCAACAAAAGACGAGTAAACCCTGAGTGGGTATGTACGTACATTGATTCTCCAAGCTAATAAAACTGTTTTACTTCTTCATTGCTTTTCGCTATAACAGAATTCCATCACAACGATTATATTTTGGTGCTCCACTGAAGTTCGTTTTACTGATACTTTACTGTATTCTATTCGCCTGCTAATATTCATCTCTTGCAAATATTTGACCCCCTCATTGTTGTCATTCCTTTTCGATTAGGTATGTTTAATTCATTAAACCCCTTTATTAATTTATCGTTCATTTTTATTTGACTTCCTAAAATTAGCAGTAATTGTTTCGTTTTAATTAATTATTGACTAATTTAGAAGTGTCACTAGTACGCTCGAGTGAAAACTATGCATATACTTTCCTTCATAACTTTTAGTCTTATATCAGTTATAATTCTTTTCCTAAGAGACTTTTTTAAAAGCGGAAATCGTGCATTATAATTCTTCCTTACCGTGAGAAGTAATATTAAACTGCTAGGGAATTCTGTTTTGACATGCGATTTAACATTTCACATTATTCAAGCTTTGGCACTTCTTCGGAAGATACACTTAAACCTCTTTCAACTAGATTTATGAGAAGTTATTTAAATTTAGACATATAGACGGAAAAATTATGTAAGTATCCGAAAAATCGTATATCGATAGAATGAAAGAGTACTCACATGATGATATTTCCGGATGACCTAAATACGACGCAAAACATCGCCCAATCAGCAAAATAGGAAAGAAAACATTATTCCTAAGAGAACTAGGCAAAGGGCAAAGATTGATGGGTGCGAAGTGAAAAATGTGAGAGGAGGAGAAAGAGAGAGGGAGAGAGAGAGAAAGAGAGGGAGAGAGAGGACTGCAGAGTGTAGAAGGGAGGAAATAGAGATGGAGGAGAGCTGTGAGTGTGTCCAGTCTCCCAAGAGTTAGAGAGCGGGAGCCCAGAGGACTATGAATTGAGGTCAATAATTGACAATTAGGGTCAAACGACTCCACGGATTGACTCCATCCTCTCCCCCTTTCTCTCTCTCTCTCGCTCCCTCCTTCCCCCTCTCTGCTCTGCACCATCGCTCATTTCATCCTCCACATCTCCCGTCCGCATGTATTTCCTTTTTCCTTTACTCACGGTCCGCCGTTTTCACGTGATCTGCACACTCAGGCATCACTCACACTCGTTCACATTTACTTATTACCAATCAGCAGCAAATATAAAATTCCGAATGCATATTACATTAGCTTCATATCTCGCCATATATTAATCTACTATAAGCTCGTATAATCTGCAACTATCTTTCACGTTCAATAAGACAACGAAAAAAATCCTATTCGAAATATCATTATTATGCTTATACTAGTAGAGTCGGAAGGAGAAAATAAAATTCCTTAATGGTATATCAATGTATGTATATTAAGGTGTTATTGTCTCTCTCCTTCCTTCCCTCTCTCTTTTCTTCCACTCTCTCTCTCTCTTCATATATCTTCGTCCTCCTAACCTTCTCGCGCGCGCAACCAAAACCGCTTCCCCCCCCCTCCCCCTCCCCTCAACCTCTCTATCTCCCTCTTTCTATGCGAGGTGATTAATTCACCGGAGAAGAAATGAATAGAAGGAGACATAGAAAGGACTCATGACAATTTTTAAATGTAAACGTGGCACGCTTTCGGGTCCTCTCTTCGCTGATTAAGGAGGGAGGGCGTGATTCGAATCGAGAGAGAAATGGATAAAAAAAGTTGGTGAGAAAGGAGGCGAGGAACGTAGGGAATGAAGAGGGGGGCGAATAAGAAAGAGGTGAAGATGGAAGGAGGAAAAGGGAAAGAGAGGTGAGGGGGAGAAAGGAGGAGTGGGCGAGTGAGAAAGTGAAGGGGGGGGGGAGAGGTGAGGAAAGGGAGAATTGGAGAGGAGAGGCGGAGGAGGGGGGCTTTCGATCGCATCCAGATGGAGAGGGCGTCCACTGAGTCAGTCGCATTCTAAAGAGGAGATCTCAGAGGGAAAGTGAGGCAGCGAAGAGGGAAATACTCGGAGGAAATTACTACAGTAATCCCTCCGTATTCGCGGGATTCATATTCGCGCAGAAATTATCGTAACAAGTTTCAGTATTGGCGGGAGGTAAACTTCACTTATTAGCGGTCGCCTACCTTAAGACACCGTGCGATACAACGTCATGCGGTACACAGGGGCACCTTAACTCTATGGGCTAAATGGGCTGCAGCCCTAGGGCGCCAGGCGCCGCCGCTCCACAAATAAAATATATATATTTTTAAACTTCGCATCTTTGTAATTTAAGCTCAAAAAGTATAAATTGTCATAGCCTTTTATTTCTCAAGAGGCTCACCATCTATTACATGCTTCAGGTAGTGAATATGTGGCTACTTCCCTGTAATTCATAAATATTTTGAGCACTCGGAAATGCTAGGGTTTTCTGAAAGTACGTACTACGTAGGACGGCAGCACTCAAAAATTTCACTCGTCGCACACTGTATACTACACAGAATCATAATAGCTATACTTCAGAGACTCCGAGGAGAAGTGAAGGTCTGACGAATTTACGAGGGCTTAACGAAGGTTCACAGGTTTACATTGGAAAATTCCCGGGCCATGTGATTTCTTTCCATAAGCATTTCTCGATGCCAAAAAATGATGATATAAAGGTTAATTCATATAGAATTCACACATCTACGAGATGAAACGAGTATAAGCTACGTCTGTTTGTACAAATATCCATACCACTTGAGATGGCAATCTGGACCTACATACGCTGTGATAATTGTTTCTCGGTTCTCAGGAATCTTTCTCGTGCCCTGTGGCTAGTCCGATGGAAGTCTTTACAACGAAAGGTAGTCGGCAGTATTACTGTATTAAATACGTATTAAATTTTCGTGAATGCAATTGCGATGTACATGTACTTACACAGATTGAATCGTGTTGTTATTATTAACATTCTCTGCAATCTGCACATTAGGAGTTTTGTCCTTCTTTAGAATGGATCGTGAAGTAGAAAGAAAGTTCCATTCCAGTGCATCGAAATAAAAAGAATAGGCGAATTGGAGAAGATGGATTAAGAACCACATAAGTGAGTCTTATTTTTTTTATCAAAACCCGACAGTCGTGGTAACCTGTCCTTTTGTACAGAAATATCTAGTTTTGCGGTTTACCTTCGTTAGGTTTAGGCAGCGCTGCCTTAACCATTGGGCTAAATGGGCTATGAGACACTAACTTCCTTACATATAACTTCTGCTTCGTCACATTTTTTCATTGATTGTGTTGGATTAGATATTCGCAGGAACAATAGTACAGACATAAACATCCGTGTAATTCGGCGACGGCGCTATTGTAGCGCCGCCTAACGATGACGATGAGGAACGATTAAATTACATATAAAGCAGAGCTTAGTTTGAGGACAATAATAGATTCAAGTATTGAATCTACATTTCCTAATGTTGCTACTGCTTTGCGCGTTTTTTAAGTGTTGCTGCTACAAATTGTAATGGTGAAAGATCTTTTTCGACGCTAAGAAGAATAAAAAACTATCTTTAGGAGAATGCCAACTTAATAATTTAAGCATATTATCAATTGAATCAGAATTATTTAAAAACTAGCTGAAACGCCCGGCTTCGCTCGGGAAAGAGTTTTCTTTTAAGTAGCAAACGCTTTTTATTGCTCGGGGCAAACGCTCCCCATTCCTTAATTACGCAAGCGATGCTTGCATTAACATTTACTATTTTATGTATTGTAGTGTACGCATTAACGTCTTACTTAATATTCACATGGATAGATGCACCGAAGCCTTTAAAGCGGCAATAAAATTATGTGGATTATGTCAATACTATTAGCCAAAACCTAAATAATAAACAACATCTTGGTTACCGAACAAATGGAAGTAGATGTATGGATTAATGCTGCGATAAATCTGTCAATGTTAATGGTAAAAGATAACAATGTTCTAATATTCCTTAAAAATCATTTGACTTACATTAAAAGTATTCATAGATTATATTTAGGCATATCTTGGCGTTAGCTATTCTTCCTCTACGGCGTGCCACGGCGTGGATTTTCCTTGCATTAATCTTGACGTGTATATCTTTTTGGACAGGACCTGTAACTTTTTGGGGTGATAGGTAGGATTAAAGAAAGCATATTTTGTTAATTAACCATGGGTCAGAAGTGCTTCCTTTGGACAGTACAGACCGTTCAAGTGTTTGTACACAAGGATCTACTGCAAGATATCCAATAGCTACTAAAACAGTATTAATAACTAAGCAATTCTGTGCATTGAGTCGCTGGGGCAACAAGTACGGACCAAACAAGAAGTCTTGTACAATGCTCGCCCAAACATTAACCCCAAAGCGTTGTTGGTGACCGCGAGCCACTACAGCACGTGGATTTTCTTGTGTCCACATATGACTATTGTGAGTGTTGTATATCCCCTCCCGAGTAAAACAGGCTTCATCTGTAAACAAGACCATCCCGAGAAATCCTGGATGATCTGCACACTGCTGCAAAACCCAACGTGCGAATTGATCATGAAGAGGGTAGTCCCTTGGTCCCAGATCTTGCACATTTTGCCGTCTGAATGGGTGAAACTGCTGCTCATGTAGGACATTCCACACCAGGCGACGATGAACACGCAGTTCATGAGTAACCGCACGAGTGCATGTGGAGGAATTTTCCTCAAACCGCTGTAGAACTTCCTCATCGAACTCTGGTGTGCGTACTGACCGTGGTGGACCGGCGTTATGCATGTTTCTCGTAGTCGATTGTGGATGGCACCAAATGTCTGATGGTTGGGATACACACTGTCCGGCCAAAACGTACCATAAGTTTGCGCAGCTTCCCTACTATTGCCCAAAGCAGCACCATAAGCGAGGTGAATATCTGCGTACTCAGCCCAGGTGAAGCGCTCCATTTTACGTTTTAAAACGGACAACAACACACACAGCCCGTTCTCAGCTGTTCGCTCACACGAATGACTCGCAAGAAGAAGTGAATATCAGTTGACAGTTTTGAGGAGTGATCTACCATGCCCGGCGATCCACCAGAAAACTTGACGGCGTGTAGCTTCGTAAGGAAACGCCTCCGACCCACGATTACTTGACAAAAAGTGTTTGATATAATCTTTCCTATCACCCCAAGAAGTTTGTCCAGATAATTTTTCCGCACCCGTATATGTTACTAAACGCATATTATGCAACTTAATGAAAATTAATTTTCTAAAGATAAATATTTCACTGAAAATGTCACATTATATACGCAAAGTTTATTAAGAAAAGATTCTAGATAAATATATATATTTAAAGCGAAAAAAAATGTTTAAAAATTATCTTGAGATTTGAACCCCTGAACTTCGCGTTCGACGTCCGATACGCTAACCATTACACCAACGTAACCGGAAGTTTAAACTGCGCCGATAGGATTTCCGGTCCTGTTGGTGTAATGGTTAGCGCATTGGACGTGAGATGCTAAGTTCCGGGATTCGATACCGTCGCTGAGTTAATAATTTTTTTTTCGTTTTAACGATGTGTATTTGTATATAACGTCGTCATAACTTACGCTAAATCATCAAAGATGCTTTTTTTAAACTTTTTCCTTTTCAATAATACAAAGTATAAAGAAATCATTTAATTTTCATATATAATGGGTTTTCTTTGTGACATTACAAATTTTACATATAAATGTACTACATTACTATAATTTCTCAGTTTCCTGTTTATATTTGAAATGATTAAAACTGGAAATCATTAAAGATAATGAAATATTGTTATTTAACTGGCAGAAATTCCCGGCGTTGCCCAAGGAAATTTGGTTCAAATCCGATTGGAATTCTAGATTATACATGGTTTTTAAAAATTCACTCGGCCGCCGTTTTGAATAAGACGGGCAGAGATAAACGAAAACCACGTATGAATTATTTCTGGGAGCCCTCTACAATCGTACCAAATTTGATTCATATCAATAGTAGGACTTGGGAAATTTTTTCGGTATCATATGGCATCTTCTGGCTGGAGACTTTTGAAATGGGAAAATTACAGTGCAGTATGTTATCATTTCGTAAAATGCACTATTTTCACCCTCAAGGTCTGTGCCCTGGTTAGGGCCACTATTCGTTTGGGAAGGGTCATTCTTTTCCTGGCTCCCTGAACCCGAGCTTTTACGAGACCGCGGGTTTGACCGCCCCTTCTTTTTGCTGTCATACTGTCATAAAACGACCACGATGCCATATTGCTTATTGGTATGGACCAAACTAATGTCGCATTCATATTGAAAGAAACAAAACAAAAATCCTCCCACATCCTCGCTTGCATGTAAGGTTTTACACGCCGATACATTGCTCTATGAGAAAACAAATGAACTAATAATAAGGAGGGTGTGGAAATGAATGAAATGCAACATAATTTGAATATAAATAGCAATACTGGGAGGCGGGAGTTGCAAGAATAAAATTTATCAATCAGAAGGCACTCTATAATTTAGGCCACCCGCTTGTCAAGGCATGCAGCCAATGACGAAATAATTCGCTGAAAATTGAAATATCCACACATTGATGGGAAACTTCAAGTAATTGTTAATTATAAGTCTCTGCATAATGTACTTAAATATCAAGACGTCATCTTTATTTTTAATAGAGATACATACGAAAACAAAATTTGTGGGCCTCGGAGCCTTGGTAGTTATAGGGTTCAAACTTAGTAATCTCCACCCCACTATAAGAGGGCGAATCATGTTACTAGCCCAGGGCGCCCAAATGTCTTAAGACGGCCCTGGCCGTACATATGCTGCATAAAAGGTGACACAGTAATATTCTACGCCCATCGACGCATTTGTCCACTCCAAACTTCATCCCAATGCTCTCTAGGTATTGGAAGTACATCTTTCCGTTGAAATAATTCGCAAACAGGAAATAAAATAACATGTTATGATCAAGATCCCATGGAGTGTTGACTCAGCTGTTTTCTGCTTCAAGCAATTCAAGTGACAAAGGATTTTTATCCAACCCAAGTGAGAACGAAGCAAACTAATTGTTTATCCACTTGAAAGGGGAGGTAGGTTAGATAATGGGAAATTATTGTGATCACGAAAAAAATCGACTTCGAGATTTCAAGGTTCCTAGAACATGTTTCGACTATTTTCGGAATGATGTCTGTGCGCGCGTATGTGATTTTGGGCGCTCTAACTTAAAAAGTACTTGCCATATCATTACCAAATTTCATATGTAACACTTTGGTATGGGCACAAAGAACTTATTAGTTTTTGGACAATAACGGTTAAACGGAAGTCGAGGTTTATTCGAAACACGATTCGGTTTTTGCGATATTTCTCCGTTAAAACATCATTATTATATATAAAATCCTACACAAAGGTTATAGAGAATGTAATTTCCTACAACTTTCATTTGGAACAATTTTCCATATCTGTTATTTTTTAGGAATTATTTATAAATATTCTGTTTTCGGTTTCCGTCAAATATCTCTTTAAAAACATCGTTACTGGTAGTCTTCGTGAGGACCAAAGTCGTAGAGAATAATGTTTCTTCCAAGTTTTATTTGAAACAAATTTTCGTGGAACCATCCTTTTCGGAGATATTTAACTTTTTCTTAATTTCCAGTATACAGCGCCACCACCATGTAGCGGTGAATTCTTTGACAATATTGAAAATATACCTAATTTACGGCAATAAGGACGACTGTATTCTTTTACGATACGAAATGATAATTTTGCCTCATAATGCTATTTATTATAATTTAAATATCTATACCCCAAATAAGGAGAAAGTCATGTGTTGGCCACATCAGATTTTTTCTTTCTACTTTCAATGATTTTTACTTTCTCATATACGAAGTATATAGAGGAAGTATTGTAATTGCGAAAAATTCGATCTCGAGATTTTAATGGAAATATACGCTTTAGGTGTACCTGATTCCGAAAAAGTGGTTTTCGCCTTGCCGTCTGTCGCGGCTCTAGAGCCTAAACGGTAGACCGAAAATGAATGAAATCCCGTAATTAGGCATTTTATCATACAGAATAGAAGCAAAGAAGAAATGGTTGACATGGCACAATAATTAAGGCCAGTTTATTCTAGGCGCTTTTAACAACAATTTGATTTTCTCAAAAACGACTGCAACGATTTTGATCAATTTTTTTACAAGTCATTGTTGTATTCAGATTAGAATAAAAAAATTTGTTTAGTCTTTAATAAGTTATATTTATGTTTATGTTTGCCTGAGCACAATATTACGGGCCATTTTATAAAAAATATATTATCTGGCCGTTGGGAGAGGAACGTAACCCAAATTTTTAACGTTGCTCTTCTGAGAAAATGTGCTTCGACTTACGACTTTCAGGAACAAATTGTGTCGTATGTGCGAGGACTGCCTGTACTTTACTGAAAGAGCGAAAAACGTTCCGAGGCTAGCGAGGGTGGCGAAAGATGTCGTCGAACTTATTGGTCTGCTATTCGGGTGTATCCAACACAACCTTTTTAATTTTACTTCTAATCTTTTTGAATCTGATACAATTTATGTGTTAACACTCAACTGTACGACTGTTGAATTGTTTCTTCGAGGGTAATCCATTGTCACCTAATCAATAATTTGACATAGTTTAAAATATATATAATGATAAAATGAAACGCATAGTATAGTAGAAGGCAAATCAAAGGGAAGAATAAAATTTCGTTAGAGACCATCTTAGTAAAATGTCAAACCGTATGCAGGATAAAAAGAGCAGCATGAAAAATTCAAGAAAGACGGTTTAGGAAAATATTTAAAGAAATTGTTTGAATAGAAACGCTTAATAGATATTTATAACATTCTGCAGAGCCAAAAATCGAAAATTCTTTCATTTCGGCAGTATTTGCGAACAAGAGCCATCAAAAGGAAATGCATTTCGCGGGTAATGTCGAGGGTCGCGGGGACTTCAAAGGATGCCGAGTGGTGGTTAGGGTGAGGCAAAGGAAAACAGGGGAGGAGTGGACGCAGAAGAGACATATGTATGTACGACCCAAGGGGAGCAGGGGAAATCGAATTCCGCGAATATTTATGAGGCCAACTCCTGTTAGACGAGAATCAAAAACGAACTATATGACTCCCCCTCCTATCTATCAACTAGGGCAGTGGTTCTCAACCAGGGGTCCGCGGACCCCTGGGGGTCCATATCTCGTCTCCAGGGGGTCCGGGAGTTGATTTTGGTACCTTATATATTAAAACGATGCACGCTTTTCCTTAAGATTAATCTGATACCGTTTAAATTGGTTGGATATCGTTCGGAAATGTCTTAAAAGGTCTCATAGCATAGATTACATTCTTTATAACGTTAAGTAAGATCCTGACTCCTATCCAATGGATTTTAAACTTTTTGGGTAGATGGACGGAGACGACATGATTGAATGAAAAATATCCCATTAGCCTTCTAGCTATGTCATTTTAGTGTGTGCGTGTGTGTGTTTTTAAAAGAATAGAAACCGTAGGTACTATTTGCTGTAAACTGAATTTGTGATCCTGTCTTGTAGAAATGTTATTTGCCAGTATTTCATGAACAGATTAAGTCTGCGCCCAAACCAAGACAATTGTCGCTCTCGTTATTGCTAAAGACAACAAGACATTATTCACGTTCAAGAAATGGAAGCAAATCAGCTGTGGGTATATAGGAATATCAAGATTGGTTACCCCCGTAAGTTAGATATTCTATTTTTCACTTATGTCAACTTCATAGTTATATAAGGTTTTAATAAAAATTTAAATTTCGGTTCATTTTAGGCGCGTTTCGCTTCCAGCGTGAGCGCCTATTGTCGTCGGTCTGTCCGTCCGTCCGCATGTTCGTTCTCGGCTTCTACAGAACGGATTTTCATGAAATTTGATATTAAGGACGTACAATCAAATATAATAAGAAAATCGCAAAATTGAATCACGTATGCCAATCAGGGGTACCATTTTACTGGTGACAAAAAATTAAATTTTCGTCATATCTCGTAAAGTATTGCTTATATCAAAATATTTTTCAAATAAAAGTTGTAGAGCTAGTAAAGAAGAGTATTTCCTCTTCTATACATTTTTATGGTAGGAGTAGCCGTTATCGAGAAAATCAAACAAGAATGTCTTAATTCGAGTTGAACTTATTGTTAGAAAATTTCTTGCATGGTTACGTCTTCATTGTTGCTAACATAGACAATCTCACAAACAAACGTTTAATTTCCTTATGTATGCATGCAATATTTTAAAATAGGAAGAAAATGGATTATTTATGATGAAGAAAAGAACTTTAAAATGCTATTTCCCTTACGTACAGGTATATAATTTCTTTTTAATACCAAATTGCACGAAACGCGCCCATTTGTTATACGTTGTACACTTTCCTAACTTGTTTATATTTATATTTCAGTGTAAAAAAAACTTAACTTTTTACTCTATTTAAACAACATTTTTGAACGTTTAATAGGAAGGGGATCCGCAGAAATTGTTATTCGTAGGGGGTCCGCGGCCCCAGAAAGGTTGAGAACCATTGAACTAGGGCAGTGATGGCGAACATATGACACGCGTGCCATAAGTGGCACACAAGACGATTTTGGTTGGCACGACAACGAAAGGCGAAAACCAGTCAAAGCATATATCGTACTGATTTAGTCCCGCAAAAACATTTGTGCTATTTAGTTAGCTATTGTAAACATTAGTTTTATCGTTACAAACTTCAATCTATTTTCCTTGATCACGAATTTAATTAAGTTGGCACGCAAAAAAAATCAATAACTTTTTCGTGGCACGCGAGGCGGAAAAGATAGGACAATTTCAGTAATATTGGCACGCGGGCAACAGAAGGTTCGCCGTCACTGAACTAGGGCATAGATAAGGGGTGGCCAACCTGCAGCACGCGTGCCACTAATGGCACGCGAAGCTCTTGTCAGTGGTACGCCTCCCCATTTTGAAAAAATAAAGTAAAATGTATAGAAATAAATTGAAAAATGTCATCGTTAACATTCTACAATGTTGTCCTTTGACAACAGATTGAGTGTTGTGTGTGCGTGCGGCTACTTTAATCCCACGGAATGAGAACTTTTATAAGAAAATTGTGTACACAATCTAGTCACTGTTTTCAAGACTGAGTCCGACTTTTGTCTTGTTTTCCAGGTAGGTGGTTTTCTAAACATTTCAAAGTAACTGCCCCATTCCTATATAGTATACAGGTATACCTCACTTGACGAAGACTCTGGGAACGAAGCTCCTTTATAACCAAGTCGGAAATTCCGCAGTGAAAATAAAAAAATTCGAAAATGTTGCGAATTCGCGTGTTATACGGCTCAGGTGGACGAGGGAGAATTGATACTGACGCTACATACAATGGAGCCCCGCTATAACGCGGTGATTGGGGTCCAAAAAATTCGATCGCGATAAATGCGGGGTCGCGTTATAGAGAGGTTACGAAAATTTACCACGCCAAGCCGGTCAGTTAAGTCTTGTAAAAAAAACAATGGTGGATATGTTATTATGTGTATTTCATTATCCCAGTGTACCGTATTTACCCGAATATAGTGAGATGTTTTTTTCCGGAACATGAACCGCACGTCTGTTTAAGAGAATACAAGATACTTGTATATTGTAAATGCATTGTTCATGCATGTTATGATGCTACATTGTACTCGAACGTACGAGGCATTGTTGTTCTTTGCATAAAATTTTAAGTGTATGACGATAGGCACAAAGATTGGGTCAGCGTCGCCACCGTGGATTGAACGCGTCACACGAGCTATGGTTTTTTAATACGGCGTATTTTCGGCACTCATTTTTAACACAATAAACACACGCGCTGTTTAAAACGTTGTACAGTTCACGAGTTCCAAACTCTAGTCGGTGCTAGAGGGAAGCGACATGTCAGTGCGTGTGCAAGTGCGCCATTTGGTTACACTTTTTCTGAAAACGCGATATCGCCTGATTGTTAGAACCGGGCGACAGACAAGACGACACTTTTATCGTGACGCGTGTCGCCGCGATACTTTTGTCGTGTCGCCCTACGTGTGCAAGTCACTCGTTTAAACACACGTATTCACAAGTCAAGCGATATTGCTGTCACGTGTGCAAATAGCCGAGTCATAAAATTGCAGCGGTGATAAAAATGAAACTCTGTCTTTTTAAATAATGGGAGCACCGGTTACAATATCACATTCTGCCGCAACATTGTTAATACCATCTACTTTTAAACTCATACATTAAATTACAATGGAAATGTGCGGGATTTTTCCGCAGGTCTGTCTATCAGGAGATTTGGCCTCCGAGAAACTGGGCAGGAGAATCAGTAGGATCAAGTTGGTCCTTTTCCCTCTTCCGCTTGAAGGAATTCTGAGTGGTGAAAAAACTCCACATCTGCGTAGGGAAGCTCCCATTCATAGATGAACAAATATTAGTTAGTGAAGCGTAATACGGTCTCAAAAAAGTGGAGTGAGGACGAATTGCGTAATATGACAACAAAAACAGTTAAGTTGTTAATTTTTGTTACAGTTTACTATCATTATCGTTGGTAATTTTTGTTACCGTTTACTATCGTTTTCGTTATTTTTGTTACAGTTTACTATTGTTATCTTTGTTAATTTTTGTTGCTGTTTACGCGTTGTTTTTCTGTAATTTTCACGTTACGTTTTGTCTCTTTTTTCGGTTATTTTTGTCATTTCGTTTTGTTACATCGGATTTTTTTTTCTAAGAGAATCTTCTGAAATTATTTTGCAATCATTTTGGGAGATATGTCACGATCGCGTTATATCCGAATTCGCGTTATAACGGGGCTCCACTGTACTTACATTTCGAAGCTTCGTTAACATAGTACCATATGTTCACAAAATTACAGCTACTAAATTAGAATCGACCTAGATCCTTTAAGAACCATGAGAATGAGTTGGTCTGACTCTTTATCTCGAATTAGACAGTTCTGAGTTCTTAAGAAACCTCTCTTTTTCGTATTGAAAGGAGGCGTACGTTAATTTCACATTTTTACCATTTTTGACTGCGATAAAGTCAATTTAAACCAGCAACCGCAAGAGAGACAGGCGGCATCTTCTCACCAGGAATCGTGACTGATCCACCGTGGATGGATCTCTTGCCGTCTCGACTACTAACAACATGAAAACGGAAGAGTAGAACCGCAGTAATAACGACATTTTATTAATTTATATTATTAACCAATTAAAATTGTACATTCAGCATGCTATTAGTTCATATGTTACGAATGCAGTTGATAAACTTTTTAAAATTTCATTACACTTTTGCCGGAAATCTTGGTTTAGTGTATCGTATTCATTTTTGATAGTATTAATGATCTTAAAAAACTTCCAACCCGCAGTCAAAAGGAGCATAGACAATTCCATTTTCGAAACAAATACAATGGCTTCTTCCCTTCGTGTTTCCCCTGCCATCTAGACTACCACCAATGCAAAAATATTAGGTGGCACGCGACACATTTTCAGCATATGTGGCACCTTACATAAAAAGGTTGGCCACCCCTGGCATATATCTTCAAACTAGGTTCCCCGGAACCCCGTAAGAGTTCCACAATAGACAAAGGAAGAGACTCGATAGGTTTTTCCTTTTACTTTCTCATATACGAAGTATATTAAGTACATACATATTATTATCGCGAAAAAATTCGAGCACGAGATTTTGATGGAAATATACGTTTTAGGTGTACCCGAATCCGAAAAAGTGGTTTTTGCAATGTCGTCTGTCTGTCCGTCCGTCTGTCTGTTATTGGCTCTAGAGACTAAACGGTACAGTGAAAATGAATGAAATCTCGTACTTAGACATTTAATCATACAGAGTAGAAGCTTTGATGAAATGGTTGACATTGATCAATAATTAAGGAAAGTTTATTCTAAGCATTTTTAACAACAATTTCATTTTCTCAAAAACAGCTATAACGATTTTGATCAAATTTCGTACCGTTACTTGAGTATACGTCTACAATAATACTACATAATTCATATTTCTCAAAAAATTTATGTAAGGCTAGTTTATTCTTGGGTAACTTCTAAAAAACGGCTCATACGAATTTCATCAAATTTCGTATAGTTATTTAAGTTAATGTTTATAACGATTCTACATAGTTCATATGTTTGTAAAGATAACTAAACGACGCATTAGTTTATGAGAAAGTTTGTACAATGTATGTTGTACCGATTTTTCTTATATATTGCTGGAAACATGAGCTTCACTTGTAAACCGTATAATACATACATAAACAATGTGAATAACAATTACAGTGATTATAAAGTTAATTTTATTGCGATTTGGCTTATCACCTCTTGGTTAGGTTTCCGCGAGAAATAAAATATTTGAATATAAGGGTTCCGTGACTTCAAAAAGTTTGGGAACCCCTGAACTATGGTATAGCCCAGGGGTGTCCAACCCAAATTAATAGTGGGCCGGATTCAAGATTGTCTGACTTCGCTGGCCAAGGTAGAAAAAAATAAAACTTTTCCATCTTTTACCTTATATTTATCAAAGAAATTATAGAAAATTAAATTACGAATAAAATTTTTGTGCAATATAAATATTAATGGGACACTTGAAAATTTTTCTGCTTACATAGAAAGTGAATATCAGGTGAAATGTTCGATGTACCAATTCGTAATCGTTCATCTGTTAAGCCTGATCGGTTCTTTGTTTTAACATTTTTCATCCTGGAAAAAATTCTTCACAAGTATATGTGCTGCCAAATAAGACACTTGTTGAAGGGCCAGCTTTGTAAGTTTGGGATAATGTTCAACTTTAACATATTTTTTATAAAACGTTAAAAGATAATTTTCAGGGAACTATTACATTGCAGATCAATTAGTTCTAATTGGAATTTTTCCTCAACATTTTCAACATCAATAGAAAAGGGATTACTAAACACTTTCATAAGTGGCTCATTCCTTCTAAAATCGGTAAATTTTTCTTCAAATTCATTTTTTAAATTTACTAGTGAGAGTGAATATTTTTCGATATTTATTGTTGTCTTTTCCCTCGTCGATAATGTTTTGAAATGAACAAAATTCTTATTAACCAATTGATTTTGTGGCAGATTCAACTTTTTAACGAATGCTTGAATATTTTCAAATTGCTGATTAACAAGCTGGTCTTTCCCTCGAAGTTACAAATTTAGGTCAGCAAGATATTTTGTCATGTCTACAAAAAATGCCAAATCATTTATCCACTCGGACTCTTCTAAATAACTAACATCCTTTCCCTTGCTTTTCATTTCTCCTAGAAATGACCAGAATCGTTCTAATGTCGCCGCTCTGCTGAGCCAACGAACGTGACTATAATAAATTACATCATCGTGTTCTGATCCAACCTCAGAAAGAAAGTTTTTGAATTGTCTGTGGTTGAGGCCTTTTGATCGTATGAAATTTACGATTTTAGCAACTTTTTCCATTATATGTTTCATTCCTAATATTTTTACTTTCTCATATACGAAGTACTATATTGAGAAAGTAGATATTGTTATCGCGAAAAAATTCGACGGAGATTTTTACGGAAATACACGTTTTAGGTGTCGCAGAATCCAGAAAATGGTTTTCTCAATGCCGTCTATCTGTCTGTTACTGGCTCTGGAGCCTAGACGGGAGAACGAAAATGAATGAAATCTCGTACTTAGGCATTTTATCATACTGAGCAGAGTATACATAGAAATGGTTGACATTGATCAATAATTAAGAGTAGTTTATTCTACGTATTTTTAAAAACAATCACATCTCCTCGATAACGGCTCTATGATCAAATTTCGTACAGTTATTTGAGTTTACGTCTTGAATATTACTACGTATTTCATTTTTTTCAATGAATGAATATAAGGCTAGTTTATTCTTGGGCAACTTTAACAAAAATTGGATTTTCTAAAAACATGCTCATACGATTTTCATTTTCTAAAGATAGTAACTAAACGACGCATTAGTACCTATATATGAGAAAGTTACTCCAAAGTCAATAAAAGAGCAAGTTTTTATTTTTCTTTCTGCTAAAGTGCTCCATAAGATAACATTTTAGATGTTTAATATTAGTTCATGCGTATGGTTGGCATGTAAGAAATTTGTAGAAATTAATTGCAATTGAATGTGTATTCTATAAAACCTTCATATGCTCAAAAAATATTGGGTACGATACAGATTGCAAAACTCGCCTCGATCCTTGCTATCATAAACGCACGAATCGTGACTTTTATGCAGTATTTGAGAACAAGTATATTTCCGCAGATCCTATCGTGGGCATTCAAAAGGAAATGCATTTCGCGGATCGGATCGGAAATTTCGTCTTTCGCCATTTCAATCCAAGTATTTCAAGATCCTTTATCCATTTATGCCATCCAAGGCTACAACGACAAAATTATAATTATGTTCAAAGACTTATCTAGAAAATATTCACACGAACAATCAATCGATCAAAAATGTATTTGCTTTAATAAATAGACAAAAATCCTAGCTAAGGTAACAATAGCTCTAACTTTCCATTACTTTATAGCAAGAATAAAGAATATAGTTTTGCTAACATCCGCTTGCATGAAGGATATAGGATGCAAATCACACAAAGACATGAATAATTATCACGAGTTAATTCAATTTCTTCCAAAGCTTAATTATTTTCGAAAAGAAAACTAAATATCAAAAAATGGAATTATAACTATATTTATAAGAACATTTACAATCGATATTTCCTTTGAGTTTTGCGGAAGCTTGATCATTTGCATTTAAATTAATCCAAAACTCTGTATTCTTTGAAATAAATCAAATTTTACAGAATATTTTTAAAAAAGGATGAAATAGTTATTGTATTTATCGCACGCCTAAATCGATACAAATTGGATTAACTCCTTTAAAAAACCCCAATATCGTAAAATAGAATGTCTAAAACACAACATCCGTATTTAACGAGGCGACAACGCACACTAGCAACAAAAACAAAATCGAGCACTAATGAAAATGGTATCCTTCTCGACACCATCAAGGAGGAGAGTGAGCGCATCTCCGTGCACGCGTGCGGAAGGGTGGAAGGGGGAAAAAGAGGGAAGGGGGAGACTGTGCGTTCACGGCGTAACAGCAGAGACTACCTAAAAAATATTGGAAATTGAAGCGATTATAGAGAATTCAGACACAAACGACGACACCTTCATCCGTAAAAAGCACAAAAAATAAATTAAATTAGTTTAATCCATTACCGAACGAGACTCTGCGTAAAATCAAGGCTTCTATAAATAAATAACATCGAGATTCAATAAAACAGGGAGTCGATTACTTCGTATGCGACGAATTATCTCGTAAATGCGAATCGACCGAAAAGAGCGATCACTCTATCAAAATGTCGATTCCAGACGTTAATATTAACCTCCGACGGACAGATAAACACGGCCCAATCGTCGAAAGCCTTTTTTTACAAGAGAAAGAGCGGCGTGAGTATTTTCGCAATTTGCCACCTTGCGCCGTCTCTTTTTTTATCCGCGAGTCCTCCGCCATCAATTCCATCGCTGCATTCCTTGCGTCCCTTTCTCTCGAGCCAACAGAGCGGAACTCTCGCCATCCTCTCTCTTTTCCCTCTCTCCATTCCCTCTTTCTTCTTCTAACTCTCCCTTTTCCGTTCGCTGCTTTTTGCTATTATGAAGAAACGCATTCCATTTTGGAATTCGCACAGCAGGTTTATTATGCGTTTAGCGTGGCGTTTGTGTTGTGGAAATGTGGTCCGTAAGAAGAAAAAGAAGTTTAAATGGGTTAAAAGGGAGTTTCGGAGCAGTTAAGTGAAAATTAGTCGTGGCGAAAGGCAATTCCGGCGGATATGAATGAGCAAAACGAGGTGGAAGGTAAACAACGGAAATATAAATGCATATTTCGTAATCGACATAAGGTTGAAACTGCAACGTAAAATATCTTTGAGACTTTCCCGTGAGACGCTGCCAACTGAAAGTGGGACGTTATGCCGGAAGAAGCTGATGGAGCGTAAATTGTAATTCGAGCAAAACCATTCCAATTCTCAATTATGCGTCTTTAAAGAGGCGACGAAAAATAAGGTCCGTAAAAGATGAGTGTCATCGAAAGTGGATTTGAGGATGTTCATCGTTAGAGGGCGAGGCTGTGGTGGGAAAAAGAAAAGAGGAGGGGGAAGGAGGGGGAAGGGGGAAGGAGAGGATGGAAGGAGGGGGTAGGGGGAAGAGGAGGATGGAAGGAGAGGGTAGGGGGAAGGAGGGGAAGCGGGAATGAATTTATTACGTTGATATTTTTAACAAATGCTTAGCTGAGGTGTACATATTGAACTATTTATATTACGACCCTAAAGCCATATATTCGATGCATTAAATATTTTTTAAATCTTCAGCTCACTGCACTGTTTGAGTAAGAAGGTAAATTTAATGAAAATTTAAATATCGAAGTATTTTCTCACTGAGAAGATATTTGTATTGCTAAAAACTTGTTATAAAAACCGAGAGGTAAACTTCTTCATTAATGAATATGAAGATAGAATTTAAAAAAAATAGTATTGGAATTTGTACTCAGGCTGAAAAAACTCTTCTTCATATAATCGCAACCTGTCGCTTGCTATTTCTGTAGTTGTGATATATATTATCGATTTCTAGAAAGGTTTCTCTAATTTTCCCTCCCTCCTCGCTGGGAATAGAGAATTTCCAAACATCACTTTCGAACAGGAGATTTTTAGAAAAATGAAAATGACTCCAAGGAACTGCGATATTACTCTCGATAAGCTGTCAAGTACGTTTTCCTTGGATCAGGGGTTTTCAACCGGTGGTACGCGTGTCCCTAGTAGGGCTACATCAAGAGCTTTGAAAGACTTGGGAATCAAAAGTTGCTACATGACGACTATGAATAACCATAACACTGAAAAATAGGCCAAAAGTGTGAATTTTAAGATTACAATCATGAGTTATCTATCTTAATACAGGCGTCATACGTAGACAACTTGGGAGTATGCGACCATAAAAAACAGCTCTAAGGGATAGGCGAGTAACAAAAAAGTTTGAAACCCTTAAAGAGTTTGAATAATCGTCTCGTTTGCTATGCGCGCGTAGCGCGAGAGTATCTTCGTTAATCAAGAGCTGTCGTCGTGCTCTTTTCATTCCGTCCGTTTTTATCATTTTTTAATTATTCAAAGAAGTTCATAGGTTCAAATCAAATAAGTTCATTTAATCCATTCGCATGCAGCGGGAAAGTTAATGTAGTGCCAAGTTCAGTTACTACGAAGATTGTTCGAGTGGCTAACAACTAATATATCATGCTTTCCTCGCCTTAACTCATGAGGTGCCGATTAGATAATTTATTCGGAGAAAGTACAACATTCGCCACAAAAATTCAGTAACAGCGCGTAATTACAACTTATATTTTCGAAGATGGAAATCCAAGAAAGCACCAAATGGTCCATTAGATCTGTTATCTATATCGGTTGCCGCGAATATTTCTTAGTGAAAATAATTTTTAAAACATTTCTCTCTCCCTGAGTCGTATATGATGCGCGAGTTACTAGCTAAAAAATTCATTCAGAGACAAAAATTCGAGAATTTCCCAAAAATGCACATGCCATAATCGAAGGAAAAGACGTTCTTTTAAGCGATTTTTGGTTCAAGTGCCGAGTTGTTGAGATTTTTAAAATGCAAGTCACTCGTTCCAATGTTATTCTAATGGGAAAAATAAAAGCCCTTGGAATCGAAGTGGGGCTGATGGAAATGGGCGCAAACATAGCCCTCCAATTTCCTCTGGATGAAAGTGGATTTCATTCAATTTGCTTGCGCCGACTTGCGATGATCGAATGAATGCATAGGGAACGGACAGAGAGGCAGATATTTTTGTTTATATATTAGAAGATTTGGCGAAACATTTAAATATTTAGGTAAGACTTTTTACACAAGAAACCATAGAACAATAAATTCTGATAAATAACAGAAAATATTGCAAGAAAGCCTTCAGGCCTTCGAAAAGTGGTCTAAAGACGCTAAGTGTACTGTCATGAATTTAACACCTTCCAGCATGAAAAAATACAGTATAGAACCTTTTAACCGGATTCCACTTATTCGGAAATCCAGTTAACCGGCTATTTTAAAAAAATAATGCATTTTTCCAAAATTTGTTGGGAGAAAGAAATTTAAATTTAAAGCCTCGCCAGTAATTACCCGGATCACAACCGAGCATTGGTTGCGCTCCTGTGAGCAAGTGAACACGTAATTTGGAAGAGAACAAGTAATTTATACTATAGGAATTACTAATTAGGATTACTAGAGCCGGCTAGGAAAGTCGAAGGGCCTCTTACGCGTCCAACCTTTTTAATAGTAAATTTGAATAAATAAAGCAGTTTCTCTGGCTATGACACTTCGATATGTTTTTAGATTTTCTTTAAAAATGCGTGTACTTTATAAGCATGACAAATGTTTTAGAGAGCGCGGGGGCTAAGTGCGGGACCCGGTGCATCAAACCTACTCTGCCGATTACTGTTGCATTTATATTACTGCGCAGTACAGGTACATATTATAATAGTGCTCGAAATGGAAAATAGGTATTACAAAACGGAACGCACATTCTGGTAGTGGAACTGGAATCAGTGTACGCGAAATAACTGATAGAACGTTTATTTACAATCGAGTTAAATTTAGATTTATTCCTTATGCGCTACGATGAAGAAAAATAAAGAAATTTGTTTTTATTGTTTATATAACGTTAACAAAACGGTATTACTAAATGTTTGACAAGACGGAACAATATTATCGACACATGCGACGGAGCAGAACACCGGTCCTGTGAATCCATCGAGGAGAGAAGTCGGAGAGTGACTCGTATTTGCTAAGGTGAATATTATTACAGAGTTTGAGTCAATTTAATTGACAGAAAATTAAGTGTAAAAGAATGGAGTAAAAACGACAACTACGAAAAATGTAGTATCCCAGCATTAATGCACGTCCAATACTTTGGCTACTGGTTCTGATCAAGAAAATGCATAAAAATAATTGTTAGAAGCGACGGGTACTAAAGATCCTTCTTCCTTAACGTGTTAAGAGGTGCTAAGTGCAGATTAGGTGCAATGGCATACGCTTTTAGCAGGTCACAGTGGAAGTTTAAATGCATAATCTATATTTTTAGGATGATTCTCGTCTGCTTACACAAGAATGCCATTCAACTTGTCGGCATTAAACCAAATATTTTAAATTTCGACATGGCTGAAATAGCTCGCGCAAACTTCACTGCCAGCTCCGTGAACAACGGAAGAAGTCCCCAAAGACGTTTTTATTCGTTCTCTCTCATACGAGCTGACGACTCCTCCGAGGACTGTCATTCCGAACGCATTAAACGCCCCACTGGCTCAGCACAATCCTCGCCATGACCTCTCTCACGCCAATGGCCAATCCCTTTCTCTCCCTCCATATCCCACGATCTCACTTTTTCTTCGCCTCCTCCTCCTCTCCTTCCTTCCTCCGTCTCTCTCTCTCATATCTCCTGTGTTTTCCTTCTCTCTCGAACGCCCATCCCCCTGAGATCATCCTCGCGATAGCCACCATTCACACACCCTGCCTTTATCGAGATCAGTTCGCAAGAAGACCTTCCTGCCAACGGCTCCACCCTAACACTTGATGGCCAGCTTATATTTATATTACTGTTCGAAACGAGAGCTTCGCACTAACGTCGCCGTTCTTTGATAGGATTCCAGCGGTCGTCCTAAAACTCCTCAGACGCTTTCGTCATTAAGAATCGGTTAAAAGGCACTGTAGACGGATTATAAGAATCGTGTATTTTACCAGAAAATTTAATTTATTTTTTGCCAAAAAAATGTTTTGACCGGAAAGAAATATATTAGTTAATCACCGAAAGGAAAGTATTTCCTTTAGCTGCAAAAGAATAAAGGCGTTTGAGAGAGGCCTCTTCACCGTTCTTTTCCAAATAAATTAATTTATGAACAACATCTTTGAAGGCTATGTAATCGTTGTCCTCCAAAGGGCGTTTTGTATAGCAATAATGAAAATCTACGCATATAATTTGACATCGTCAATATAATATTTGTGTGATTATAAATTATGGCCAAAAAAGTAGTACTGGCGAATTTTTAAAAAGAATCTGTGGAGTGTATTCCTTTAGTGCGGTGTATTCATAGTAAGTTTGTAGCGGCCGAGGTGGAAGAACGCGTCTCCAGGTATATCCCGTTGAAAGGGATTGCGTTAGCCTTTTTGCGCTAGCGTGTATGACTCGACATCGATGACCCAAACAGCAGCTCGCAAGGCGATTGTCATTCGACAGGGGTTTTGGAGACAGACAGACGCAGGACTTTATTAGGGCGAAAATGAGACTATATAGTCCCTTCTTACATTTAACCCTGCATCAATAGTTACAAATGAGAATAAAATAGTAGAGAAAGAGAGACATGGGATTAGTAAATACTACTCTTTGTCTCGCTTGTTTTCGTTTTCTTACGTCTTATGTTAGGAGCCCACTATCGTAAAAAAAAAACTGACATGTCCCAAAGATATATACGTACAAGGGTGAATAAAAATTTCTCGGGTCATATCACTATGGCTTTTTTTATGATTCAAGCCTCTCTCACAAGCGTTTCGTCGATGTTTTCTGTCAGTGGACCGATATATTTCCGTGTAAAAGGACCTGCAAACTCTCTCAGATTTGTCAGTATGATTTATAAAGCAGAGAAGATGTATTTTACTTTAGCAGCGAGGAAATTCGTCAAGCAAATGACAGTGAATCGGAAATAAGCAATTTGATCGCATGGAAACAGAAATTTGTCAGCCGAATGCCGGTCCGAGTGGGATTTGCAGAGACTTTAGTTCAAAAAACCTACTTTCGTCTGTTTCTCACAAAGACCAAAGTAAGGATAGTGACATATATGATATTTGAGTTATTTCCACTAATATGGGTCTTTAAAGGCCAGAGGTATTTAAAAATTAAATCCGAGTGGATATGAATACGAGTGCATAAGGTTAGTGCAGTGGTTTGCAAACTCTGTAACTGGATTTCGCGGGCATCCACATTAAAAAGGGTTTATATATATATATATATATATATATATATATATATATATATACACACACACACACACACACACACACACACACACACACACACACACACACACACACACACACACACACAGTGTCTCAAAATAGTTGTTAAAATGTCGCCCAGACAGAAATAACGAAATAGTGGATCCGATTTAATTATATGCATTTCAATTAATAATTTATTCGCTAAATTATCGTTTTTAGTTTGCAAAATGTTTCAACAAGCAGTGTTCAATGGATACTTTGGGATTTTCACTTAATTTAGGCATTGGTGGCATTAACTACTACGTAAGATTATGAGGTGAGCTTTAGAGGGCCTGTGTCCCCTAAAAATGGTATTTTATGCCTCAAAGAGATGTTAAGTATCGACATATCATTTAGAATTTTTGTATTTTTCACTTCTCACATACTCGAGAATCTCAGAAGAGAATCGATGAGCTTGTCGCATCCTACACAGGTGTAAGGAGAGCCGCTGGATTAAAAAATAATGCACCTCTGTCGCCGACGTTAAAAAACATTGCTAATTAAAAAGAAAAGAACAACTAAGGTCAGCTGAAGAACACAACAAAAGTATAATTCGTGGGGAAGCCATCGAAATCCCATATTACACCGGTAACGCACCGATTTTTCCTCGGAATCCATTCACTTCAATAAAGGCGCTCTCTGCCACCTTAAAGGAGCACGCGTGATTTCCGCCGAGCGGATGCATGGCCAGTCTTCGTACGGCCACCCTCGTGTAGATATAATCCTAACACGTTGCTATTTTTAACTCTCTACTTAATAACCACACAGGAAAATGTGGATTCGTCCAGGAGTATATGGGAAAAAGAGGGATGAAGAATTTCATTTCGATAGAAATTGGTAGAGAAGTAGAGGGGTGAGGCTTCTTCGTTTCCATGGGAAGTGCACGGATTCGGGAGGAGGTGGAGGGAAAGAGGGGAGGGAAGAAAGAGGGGAGGAGAGGGAATGGGGAGCGGCGGGAGATTCTCAGCGAAAATGAGATTTAAAGTGGAGGAAAAGGAGATGCAGAGGCCATCGGCGGAGGGATGCCGTATTATAAAATGCATGGATTTCGAGGTCTTTTGAAGTTTTCGATGTTAAGGGAAGGATTTCTTCTTCTGAGACTCTTGTGTTTGGGTGCGAATTGCGATTCCTCTTGAATTCCAAAGGCAGGTGAATCGAATCGATAGTCTTTTATGGATTCGACTCTACCGTCGGGCTCTTTTTCTGTTTATTTCTATTTTATATGCATATCACTCTCTAAATGTTATTTATCCATATTAAAGAAGATAAAGAAAGATTCTGGGTCTGGAAGGTAAGCCCAGCATCCAAAATGTCGCCATAAACTACTTATTTACAAAATAAGATTAAAGTTAAACCAATCATAAAGCGAGTAACAGAAGGTTAAATTGAATTCTAAGCATCATTCGAATGAAAGGAAAAATGAAAAGTGTTTGTCATCACGAAGGATGATTTCATTTGAAACTCTCATCGACTATTAAGAATGAATCGATACAAATCACTTCCTCGAATGAGGAAAATTATCATTAATCGGTCTTTTCTATAGCCTACCATTATAAAAACGATATAATTTCACAAATGAAATTTTAATTTCATAAACACACAGCAAATAATATTCGGAACGTAATACTTGAAGAATCAATTATATCTGTGCTCAAGTAATTCTAAATAATTCTCTGTAAGGATCGATTGGTAGGAATCGAAATTGGCAGAAAGAAGAAATAAAGTGCGTCGTACTTGGGGAAGGTATTCCTGTCCTTCGATCGGACAGAGAAAGGCTGGCGGTTGGCATCCAAAAGAGTCATTTCTATATGAAATAAAAAGAATCGTCAAGTATTGGATTTTGTAAATCAAATGATCCCTTCAGACAGGATTGCAAAAGTGGTTGGCGACCGAAAATGCGGCCTAAGTTCCGTATCTCGAAGTTCAAGGGCTAAATGTGCAAACGAAACACTAGAACAGAACCTATAAAAATTCTGCAGTAATTATCTCCTCGAAGTAATGGCTAATTAAAATTAAGGATATTCAAGCCGTAGATGAGGTTAAACTAGATTTTGTAGATTGCAATGAAGCAAGCTGAAATGCACCCCCTCGTGTGAGATAATGGCTTAGTTTTAGTAAGTTGTTTTGCTGTTCAATCGAGCACTGTGATTAAACAGTATAAAAGCTGTTTTGTACGAATTCTCTCATGTTCCTCCCCACAACCCCCCTTTCTCCCCCCACCCGCCCCCTCTTCCTCTCGCTGCATTCCCCCACCCACCCTCCTCCCCCATCCCTCCTTACCCCCTCATTTCCCACGCATCTCTTCGTTCCTCCACCCACCTTTTCCCAACTCACTCCCCTATCTCCCCCTCCCCCTAACCCTCTTCCTCCCCGCATCACCATCTACTGCCTCACCGATCTCGACGCGTGTGTTCGCCATTTGATCCTCGCGGCCTGTTTAAAACTCAATGAGTAGACCATTCCAAAGACACAAGATCCTACGGAGGAAGATATGAAGCAGGAGGGATATGAGAGAGAGACTCTTGAATTCCGTTCGCGACGGATATGGGTGATTGGAAGCATTGAGGGAGTGCGTTGAATTGCGAGGGGTGTGAAAGGAGAGGGAGGGAGGGGGGAGAGAGGGGGGAGGGGAGGGGAGAGTGCGGTTCCGCGGAATGCCATGCGATATAAAAGAGAGAGGGGGTGGCGATGATCTTTTTCTCTCCCTCCCTAACTCGGATCGGAGGTCCTATTACCGGGGTTAGGGGATATCTCGAGATGGAATCTTTCTATACGGAAGGAGAGAGAGAATCTCAAAAGGAAGAGCGGAGGATGCAATCCGGTGGGTTGGGTTGGTTGGCAGGGAAGCGGGAGGCATACGTAGAGATTTTTACTTCGCTGTCTCAGAAGAACAAATGTACTCTCCTTATAAAAATATAGAGTAAGTAGTACAATATTGCTTCGATAGTTTCGAGCGAGATAGTCAAAGGAGACGGCTTTACAAAGCAAAAGTCTTAAAAATTTTCAAGGGAATACATTTTCAAGATAAAATCGCAAAGAGTTAAATTACGTGGCTGCGATAACAAAGATATTCATTGTTGTTAAGCGAAAGGAAGATACAATTAACTATTATAAAATGGATCGTAAGAGTGAGTTTATCTTTAGGATAAAGACAAATGCTATCTCGGAATCCCCTCTATCAACATTCTACGAATATACATTTTACCGTAACTTTTTCAAATTCCTATGATGGATTTGGCTCTTACTTCCAAGCAAATGTTGCGTCATGGAACAATACTTTACTGAATTAGTTAAACGTGCTCGTTTCGCATCGACCGATAAGCGATTAGAATGGCGGGCTTAGCGTGACTTTTCGTATTCGTCATATTAGCGGTCCCCTTTTCCGTTCGTCCATTCAACAAAAAACACCTATTGGACATCGAACGCAATGCCTTCGCCTTCCGTTCAAAAAGGACACCAAGTGTTAAGCTGCAATCGAAGTAAACGCGCGATTTAATCGGCAATAGGAGGCGATTAGCTGAATGATTGCCGCGAAAGATCCGAATCCGAAAACAAACGAAAAGGGAAGGTCGCGATGGAGCGCCTTCTTCCGCGGGCAAAAGGCGCGCACGGCAGGCTTCTGGATGGCCGTCGATCCTCCGATCTGATGAGAGGGAGCGAAAAGAGAGGGAGGCGGGCGGGGGGGAGGCTTTTCCGAATAGGGGAGGGAGGAGGCGGAGGAGTGAAGGCGGTGGCGCTGGAGATGGGAACGGGCCGCGCAAAGGGCGTTATCTCCCAATACCCGTTGAGACGGTGCAATGGCCTCCATCAGAACCCAGGGCCTCTCATTCAATATTTCAAACGACCGCAATTCCCGGAGAAGGCTCAGGGAGGCGGGATAGGTGGCTCTCCGTGGGCGTAATGGGGGGGAGGTATAAAAGAGGAGGGGGAGGTTGAGAGAGAAAGAAGCAAGTGGAGAGAGCAATAAGGATGGAGTATCGAATAGAGAGAGAAAGAAAGAACGCCTGGAGATGGACTAGTTACGCGATAGGAAGAGTGTACCTATTGGCCTGGTGAAAGGGCGTGATAAGGGTGAGAGCTTGCTTCCTCCATTGCTTAGAAGCCACTGTTCGCTAGGAAGAAAAAGGCAGTGTTTTTTTCATTACCACTAGTACACTAATATTTATTTTACAGCTACCATTCATAACTGGTCCACGGGATTCAAACGATTAACAATTTTTAAGGAACAACTTAATCGAATGAATTATATTACGAAATACATTATAAAAAATTAATATAGTGTGACGCTTGTAAGACAAGAGATTTAGGAAAAACAACTGCAATGTTTAAAGTAAACCAATACCTTTCTCTCAAAAGAAACAATATTTCCTCAGCGACGGAGAGATGTTTTTTTTTAGCTTCGAAGGGCATATGTTACTCGAGTGATCTTGCACCATATTATTTTCCACTATCGTCAAGCAATCTTTGTTTCAGCCCACCATCGGCATCGATCGAGGGATATAGATCGCGGATATTCTGGAATCTCATATACGCGTGTACTAGTCGTTGTTGTTGAAAGCGGAAAGGAATTGGGTTGCTCATCGCAGCCTCTACTAACTTAATGTAATATAAAAAACAACAAGAGGAGAAAGAGAAACCTACGGGAGTAAACAAGGAGGCGAGTGTGAGGGAGTGAGCACATGTTTTGGACACGAAGGGTTCGCTGAATTTGTGGAATAGGAAAGGAGAGAGAGAGAGTGCCTTTTGCGGAGTAGGTGGGAAGTGAGGGTTATAGGAAGGTAAGGTGATGAGGGATGGCGAGGAGGGAGGGGAGTTGGGGGATGCGGAGAAAGAGTAGGAAAGGCGTTTCCGAGTAGATGGCGTTTTCCAGAGACCTTTTTCTCTGAGTTTACCGTCTCAACTCCACGTCACGTACGCGATCCTTACTTACCTCCTCCTCCTCCCTCCCCATATTCCCCCTCCCCCTCCATTTCCCGCCAGCGCACTCTCGTCCCAATCGGCACTGTTTCTTCCCATCATGCCTTTCGGCGAAGAGAACGTAAAAGCGGGCGGTCCTTTTCCTCCACTCCACTCCTTTCTCTCTTGCCACCTTCTCTAACATCCCTCTCGAATAAATGACATCTCTTCTGCAAAATTTACTTCAAAGGGACACTTTTATTTTTTTTAAAACTTACGGTTGAGTAAAAAAACTCACTCAGAGCAGGAATAGGACGTCATATTGTGACAGAACATGGGGAAGTTGTCATTTTCTAAGAATGTCTTTGAAATTCCGCCATCATATTTACTCCTACAACAGCAGCCGAGCGGTTTAGACTTTTCCGTTTAGCACTCGTAATTTTCCCCTGTAAATAAACTTTGAGACACTGTCGATACTGTCAGGTAGGTGGCACCGTCAGTAGTGACTCAGACACTGAATGCGTACTACGTGAAATCCGAGTCGGGTCAGTCAGACCCCACTGTGCCGCTTGAGGAATTTTTTTAGGCGCTAAGTGAAAATTGCATTTTTCGTTTTTTCGCTATTTTAAGTATCTTTTAACATGTTTACACAGTATTTATTGTACACTAAGTGTATTTATTGGTTTTAAGTAACTTCTGACATTTTTTATACAGTCGATGCACTTTTGAACCTTGGAGCATTTTTTTACAGTTGCGATGGCTTCTCAGTACAACTTACGAAATCTAAAAGATGTTCCCCTTCTAGAGGACGAATAAGATGTAGAAAATTTCGGAGGGCAGGCATCAGAGCGTGAGGAGGATAACGTAGAAACTGAATTTCATCCCGACAGCGACGAGCACAGAGCAACCATTTGCACTGACTTCCAGTAATGAGTAGTGTTCTATCGTACGACAACATTTTTGAAGAAAAATCACTTGCTTGACACTTTTTTGTGGCAACTTATGTTAAACTTTATTTAGCTGTGAATTTTACCTTGAATCATATTTTAAGCAGTATTTGTCGAACAATAACCTTACTAATTAACGAAAAATCCAAGTTTTTTACCCTCCAATTGTAAATTCAATTTTATATAATCACTTGTCCATAAATTAATAGAAAAAACTGAACGCAATTATTGCGCGGGTCTCAACTCGTATGAATAATAGAACTCCACATCGCCGATATGGAAATACTGGCAGATTGCCCTTTTAAGGAATATTTTTCCTCTTTCAAATCATTGAAAAATACGTCGCTTAATTTTATCTATCGAACAGTAACACATGCGTCATCAGATGTTATTCGTGCAAATGGAAAATAAATTGTAATAAAGAGTAAACTTAAAACTTACTCGATTTGTTACGTCCTCCAAATCCGACCGACTCAAACTCGATCCATTTTAATTCGCAAACGTTTTCCCAAATGTAAAATAAAAAGTGTAATCGCATTCCTAAGAGCTCTCAATGGAACGAGCTCCAAAGATCGGCATCCGAGTAATGTTTGTTAAACGAGCCCCCGACGTCCTCGATTTTTTTATAATTTCCACTTCCATAAAATGATATTAGTCGCCCCTTTTTTGGGAGGAATGGAAAAAGAGGGAGCAAATACGCACGAGCGAACGGCATTGCGATATAATAGGTCCAGCAGGACGGATTGGGGGGTAGAGAGGAGGGTGGTGATAGGAAGGGCACCAAGGTGGTGCGTTTGAGAGATGGGAAATGGAGGCAGGAGGCTATGTGGCCGGGGGGAGGAGGGAGGGGGGAGAGGGGGCTGTGGGATGGTTAAAGGCTTCATAAGCGTGGCAACAGTGCTCCGGGGGCGCCTTCTTCTTAAGCCGGCCGTAGAGAGAGCCAAGGTCGGTGGTGGTGGTGTCTCACAATCAGAAGAGAGATTTTGGGAGGAAGAGAGTGGAGAGAGTGAGTTTGGATCGAGGAGGAAGAGGGGGAGGAGGGGGGAAGAGAGGAGAAAGGAGGGGCCGAAGGTTTTTTGGAAGCGATCCGAAGGACGGGTGAATAAGTCCTCAATATCTCGAAAACTACGAAGATGGTAAGGCGAAAAGGAGTCGAGACGACGGGCGGGCGGTTGGGTTGGGCGTGGAAGTGGCTAGAGGGGGATAGAAGAATGATTTGGGAGTGGAGGGGAGGTTTTCTGAAATGTAGAAGGGTTTCCAGGAAAGTTCGTACGGTGATATGTACTACATGGAGCGATGTTACACAAACAAAAAATTTCGCGTACTCGGTGCACAAAATGCTAACAATAATAACCAACATGCACGTCGTTAGAAATGTCGCCAACCTGGGTAAAAATTCAAAAAGACACGAAGACCTACTATAAAAGTAAAATTTTAATAACTTGAGATAATAAGGAAATGTAAATAAAACTGAAAGTACAGGAGTCAAAGTAAATCCAAATCTTTCGATAATGTCACTCATGTTAAATGAACCAATTCACACAAGAGAACTGAATTATTTGGTGGAAACAATATTCATAGGATTTTATTCTACATTAGCATTCCAGTTAGAAAATATCGTTCGATACTATGATTAAAAGGTAGATGGAAAGAAATCGGGCGATTTTTTTAAAAAGCACTTATGGACCCAATGCCAGAAGACGTTATTCCTACAAAAAATTATTTATAGTGTCCCAATTTATTTTTTATTCAATAAAGATTCTTCGTTAATATGTAACGAGAAATAATATTTTCTGAATGAGTAGTCTTTCTTTCGGCACGATTTATTAAGTCATTTAATAATCAGTTTCTATTCGATATGTCCAAACGATTTCTTCTCTGACAACCATAGAGAGGTTGATATTAGCAGACGTCATCAGTGGTGAACCACCAATCGTAGTTCTAGGAGAAGAGCGTAGAAAAACATATCCGATAGCACTCAAACGCTAACTTGGGCGTGAGATGGAAAACAGTCTTGACGAATTAAAAAAATCGAATCCAGAAGTGCGAACCTTGCCAAAAAGCGTTTTCCTTTGCCTTTACTAAAATGACTACAACTGCGCTAATCAGAAGAGACGAAGGGTGTACGAGGAGGGAGAGGTTCAAACCGACGGATTATTCTTTAAATCAGAGGTACGCAAAGATGGATAACGACTAAGGGGTGGCGAGAAGTGCCGTTTCTTTATTAAGTGGAATGCGATTCCGAGCGAGTTTATTCGTACTGGCCTGGCAGGTATTTGGTTATTCTTCTTCGGAGAGTACAAAAAAACAAGTTATTTTAATGTAGCAGTATTGACTAGTGTTGATAAGAAGTTATTAAAAAACGGAGAAATTTTTCTTAAACTATACGCGTGAATCTCAGCATCTCGCATGTCAGCCAGCTCAGTCCAGGGCATTGTCAAGGCGGTGTAGAGACATTTCCTCTCGAAAGGGGCGCTAAAATTCAACTACAACAAAAGTTTATCCGAAAGCATTCAAGAGTGTTTTTGATTTATAAATAAAGTTGCAAAAACCTCGTACCTACATTTAGTTTCATAATGTATTTTTTAAATATCTATTGTTTCAGATACACTTTATATTTATTTGAACAAAGTTAACTATTATCTCAACTTCTCTTGCGTATACGTAAGCGTAACTGATGTCCCGTTATTCAACTAATTTGAATTTATTTTTTGTAAATGTAACGTCATTATAAAAATTATATATCGTCCGATTAAGTGGGGCGCGCTATCGTTTTCGGTGGTGAAAAGGAGAAGTGTGACGAATGGTCTTAAACTTCATCGGTCCGCGGATCACAACGTCATGCAGAATACCCTACTAGTGTCCAACCTTTCCTACATGACGGGTCACATCGGTGGTTGTGAATCCTCGGCGGGCCGCATTGGAAGTTGCAATTATTCTGCGGGCCGGACTATATTTTAAATCGAAATTTATCTGCCTGTATAATCTGTGGTGCCATTTAAGTGAAAATCAAGTCTAAATGGTTAACATTCCAATAAAGTTTTTATTGTCAACATTTTCATAAAAAATCATGAATTTCTGTGTTAAATTTTTCGGATTACTTTTTCATCGTGGTTTCGCGAGCCGCACAAAAACCCTCCGGGGGCCGCATATGGCCCGCGGGCCGTAAGTTGGGCATCACTGACCTATCCCATCGACTTCCATTTTGCCATTGCTAACATTTTCATGTAATAACGATTTTTAATTGTTCCAAGGGAGTTTCACCTGTTTAGTGGTCAGGACATTGCGTTGCATCCACTGAGATTATAGGCTGTGAAGAATTTAGTTAATTTCAGTGGCAGTAATTTAATTTGTTTTGACCAACATTAATTGCTTTAGGACTAATTTGCTGATCTACCCAAATTAATTAATTTAAAACTGTATACTAGGTCTTATCACCGTTGTAATAGTACAGTCAACAAATTGGGGGAGTCGATCTGGTTTTGTGAGGCCACGCAGGTGTTGGAGGTTTGGGTTCTGGTCAGTACTCTAACATGGCCTCGGCTGTAGCATTGTATATCAGTAATTTACATTTTGGACCAACCTGTAGACCACCTGGAGGGCCTTTGCGGACCACCAATAATCCGAGGGCCACACTTTGCTTGGCACTCCTTTAAACTGTCGCAATTAAGTAAAAAAATTCCCAAAGACGATCAGACGGCGTATGAATGTGGAGGAGGCCAAGAGATAGGATATATCGCTCATATATCGCTCGAACGAAGATTGATGGCTAAGAATGCTTTAAGAATTTAGTGTTAATGAAAGAACTAATTACAGATCTTGTAGGTGGGTTCGAGGTATGATCCAAAAAATTAGTCCGAGTTGTCTGCGTCGCTTCATTACCGAGATACAGGCCGATGAATGTACCGTTGCCCCTGTAGTGTTTGCAAACATCCCCGCGCCTCTCTCGCTGCTTGTAGTTACGTAGTTGGGATTGCTATGCGCGGTTCGACGTCACTGATCTGGCCGCATTGAACTGCACTCCTTGATCTCTCGATCAGTAACCGGAAGTTATTAGGTTCATTTAATTAAATAAGACTCTGAGGGCAGGATATGCACAATCTTTACGTCCTAATGTACGAATAACATGGGATGGTAAATATCATTTTCTTCAGTGGTAGGAATGAAGTTTCTAAACATGACTTAAGACCCCTTATTCAATTAATGGAAGTCCCTTAATGTACTTAGATGGACAAGGGTGGGAAATTTAATCGTACAAAGGTAATATGATATGATGATCATCAGGCCTTTCAGCATTAACATGGAAACTACAGCAGCTGTTCAAAGAGCTGGCCACCAACTTCACTGCACAGTCAGCAGCAACGCACCATTGACTGTCACACTCGCTCGAAAATACCAGGTGTCTGTCGTATGTTGTCGCATGCTTCCTGGATCCTGGGCAGGAGATCATCTTCTCGCTCTACTTGAGTCTCGTAGAAGAGACATATGAGATGTCTCCAGATGAAAAAGTCAAGTGGATTTAGGTCTGGTGAGCTAGCAGACCAGGAAACAGGATCACCACGCCCAATCCACCGAGCAGGAAGAACAGCATTCAGGTATTCTCATGCATCCATACTGAAATTTGCTGAGGCCCCATCGTGCATGAACCACATCCTTCAGCGAACGTCTAAGGGCATATCCTCCAGCAGTTCTGGCAGTGACTGCTCCAATAAATCCTTGTAGCCTGGTCCTGTCAAGTGCGGAGGAAGTACGTAGGGGCCTATTCAAAATCATGAACAATATCACACCAGACATTAATGGAAAATTTTTGCTGATGGCCTTGTTCTACTGTTGTGCTATGGTGCGGAAGTCGCCGATTAGGAAAACGTCCCTGATACAGCCGCTGAGCCTTCCTGCCATTTCCGTCTGCTGCACCGTACGCAAGGAGCATATCTGAAATTTCTTCCCACGTATACGCATCCATTGCTGAAGTCACTCATGCAAACAAACTCACAACAGAGACGTGGTGGCACGTGCCAGACTAGCTACTGATCGAGGTATCAAGGAGTGCAGTTCACTGCGGCCAGATCAGTCACCTCGAACCGCGCATAGCAGTCCCAACTACGTAACTACAAGCAGCGACATAGGCGAGGGGATGGTTGCAAACACTACAGGGGCAACGGTACATTCATCGGCTTGTATCTCGTTAATGAGGCGACGCAGACGACTCGGATTAACTTTTCGGATCATACCTCGAACCCATCTACATGCTCTAGAAGTTTGTCGGTGGAATTTAAATACACCCTGTATGTATGTATATATATACAGTAGAACCTCATAAATCCGGCACTCGAAAATCCGGAATTATCAAAAATCCGGCACTTTTTGAAAAGTGCACTTTTTAAAATTTTTGCCGCGGTAGCCTAATCCACCACGGAACGATAAACGCACCGCTTCGCATCAAAATTCGCGAATTCTAGAACCAATTTGACGGCAGCAGTTACATTGTATGTGTGAGTGAGCCCAATTGTCAGCTGACCAATACATGTTGGTACGTGTTAGGGAATAGTTTCCATAGTCACATTGTATAACTTGTATACAGTCGCGTGTTCAGATTCGTAGCGATCGCATGTGTCTTTCATTAGTGTGATATTGCTCAAGTTCATAATGGAATGTCTTCAAAAAAAAAAAAGCTGAAAACCCCTCCTGTAGTATTATGAAGCGTAAACATAAATCTCTTTATATTGAACAAAAAGTAGATTTATTAAGAAAACTTGAAAAAGGTGCTTCAGTTAAGAGACTTTGTGAAGAATATAGCGTAGGCAGTTCTACTGTGTATGACTTGAAGAAACGAAAAAATGAGTTGCTGACATTTTATGCAGACAGTGACACTCCTAAGGCTATGAGTACCCGAAAAACATTACACACTTCCAGGGTCAACGATATCGATAGAGTATTGTTTGAATGGTTTCGACAAAGAAGAAATGAAGGTGTACCGGTATCAGGCCTATTGCTAATACAGCAAGCAAAGAAATTCCACGACGATTTGAAAATCAATATAGCTTGCGATTATTCGCAAGGTTGGCTTCATCGCTTCAAGCTTCGCCATGGAATACGAAAATTAGCAGTGTCTGGCGAAAACTTAGTGCCGATTCGGATGCTGCCGAAACATTTGTGGAGGAGTTTACGAAGTTAATTTCGGATGAAAATCTTACTGCAGAGCAAATATATAACGCGGACGAGACAGGATTATTTTGGTTATGTCTTCCTCGGAGCACTCTTGCAGCCGCCGATGAGGATATGGCATTTGGATTGAAGGAGTCAAAGGAGAGGCTTACGGTTCTTGCGTGCGCAAATGCAGTAGGTACGCACAAACTAGAGCTAACTGTAATTGGTAAAAGTGCACACCCTTTGCTTTAAAGAGTGTAAAGAATTTTCCTGTCAACTACCTTGCTAATAGACGTGCATGGATAACTTCTCAATTAATGTTGGATTGGTTTTTGAATTATTTTGCACCGGAGGCACGTGCTCATTGTAAATCTAAGGGACAAGGTGATGATTGTAAAATAATTCTGACATTAGATAACTGTCCTGCCCATCCTGATGCATCACTTTTGGTATTGGGTAACGTGCGTGTGGTTTATTTATCTCCAAATTGTACATCTATTATTCAACCTATGGATCAGGGAATATTACGCTCACTAAAATGCTATTACAGACAGCAATTTATGCAGAAATTGCTTGTTGCTTGCAATACAGGCGAAGGTGTTGACGGATTTAAAAAAGAATTTAACATTAAGGACTCGATTTGGACTCTAGCTAAAGCGTGGACTGATGTATATAACGGCCGCAACACTGAAAAATGCCTGGCATAATTTGTGGCCTGCAAGCATGTTTGAAGAATGTGATGAATCACCACCAGATTTTCTAGGTTTCACTGTTAGTGACAAAAAGAGACTTGTCTGAAATTATGGAATTTGCTAAGGGATCGACGAATAAGGCTTTCACGAAGGGTCTGGAAGAAGAAGACGTTGAAAACTGGATGGAAATCGACTATGAAGTGCCTGTAGTGAATCAGCTAACTGATGGAGAAATAGTTAAAATGGTTTTGGAACTTGAACGTGAGAATTGTGAAAAAAGTGAAAGGGACGATGATGACAATGCAGCTGCAAACAAGCCTTCAATAGACCGTTGCATAGAATTAGTCACTGATACAATATCGGCTTTATAGCATCGGTCATGCATCGAATCACAGGATATGATGAATTTGTACCTAATTAAAGATAAACTTATTAAGGAAAGATCACAATGTATGAAGCAATCTGTGTGATATGCTCAAGACAATTTCGCAGAAAAACCTTCAAAAAGCTTCCAACACTGAAATGAAATGAAACCTGCATTCCCGCAACTAAAGATGCTGTCTTGAGCTTATCGTCTGGCCATCGAGAGTAGAAACGAGACGTGTAAATTGGTAAGTGTGCATTAAATTTGCTATGACCTTATTCCAAATTCGTCCACTTGTTAATGATTCTTTCTTTTATAAGTTTTGGCGTAAATTTTGGATTTTAATGTTATATATTTTATTTTTTTGCGTATAGACCGTGTTATGGTATGAAAGTGCAGTGGCGTAGCCAAGGGTGGCAAGAGGGCAAGACGTCTATTATGATTTAATTAATATTTTGCATGTTTATTTACATAAGTTTTGTGTATGTATTTCATATTTTAAAATATTCTGGCGTGATTTCTGATTAAATTTTGAAATACATTATATAGATTACAAAAAGCTTTCTTTTGTTTTATCCCGCAATAGGCCGATTTGCCCCTGGATACTTAGGCAATGTGCAACATTTTCAAAAAACCGGAATTTTCTAAAATCCGGCTCGTGCTAGGTCCCGAGGGTGCCGGATTTATGAGGTTCTACTGTGTATATATATACACACACTCACACACAGTAGTCTCGATTATCCGAGGTTCCGGGTTAACCGAGGCGGCGGCGGCGTAACATGGCTACCAAAAATCGATCGACCAAAGTTGGGCAGAAATCATTAAAAGACTATTTTGTTTAAGTAATATCAATATAGTGTTCTTTTAGTTTAGTTACGTATTATAAAATAAATTTTCTGAACATACATATACATACATTACATACATACATACATATCAATCACGCTGTTCCCAAGCAAGCTTAATGTCTCTAAATGCCTTCATATACATAGGGCTATTTTTAATACCTAAAAATGAACCTTCCGTTTTATCCGAGTTTATCATTATCCGAGGTTAGCTTGGTCCACTTTACCTCGGATAATCGAGACTACTGTGCGTGTGTGCGCGTGCGTGTGTGTATAATATTGCAACTAGTAGTTGAGAGGGATAGGAGGGAGCCAGTGGACACTTACTTGGTGTTGTGGACGTCCATGGCGATAGAGGAAGGATTTTCCTTGGAGCTTTCTGGCATCCGCCCTTCTTCGGCACAAGAGTATTACTAAAACTAAAACTAAGTGTCTCACTGGTGTAGAGGGGATGGGAAGGGGATGGGGTTCGTGGGAAGGAGGCTAGGGTATTTGAGGTGGGGGTGTCAGCGAAGGTCTAGACCAGGAAAGGAAAGAGAGCGGAGGATTACTATATGAGCCAGCTCCCAATGGCGGAGTTGTGGTGCGGGAGAGTCTTTTGGGAGAGCCCGGATTGTTTTGACTGTAAAACATCTATTGAAACGTAGGGAGTGGCTTACCGCATGATCGGCCACTGGAAGGGGGCGCTTATGAGCGACACTGTCCCGATCACCGTTCATGCGGATGTTGAGGGGTGTGGTGGTAAGGCCCACGTAAAACGCCGGGCATTGTGTGCAGTTTAATAAATAGATTATATTTCTGGAGGTGCAGGTTCCGTGGGACGTAATCGGGTAGCTGATGTCTGTTATCGGGTGAACGTGGAGGAAGTCTCTATGATGGGGCAAGTGAGGCACCGTGGTCTTTCGCATGGGTAAGACCCTGCGGGGGGTGGTGTTGGACCTGTAGGGAGTTCTTTGCGCCACAACAAGTCGCTTAGACTTCTAGGTTTGTGTGTGTGTATGTGTGTGTATATATATATATTTAGGGCAACTAGGTGTCTCTCTTGTGCTGACGAAGGGATCATCCCGAAAGCTCTAACCTCTACAAATGTGTCTCTCCAACACCCCAGCGGCTCTACTTCCGATAACTGTTCACTGGGTTTCCTTCAACACCTAGTTGCCCTAAATATCCTTACTTACCTTTCCTCTTCCGTAGTGTATATATATATATATATATATATGTATGTATGTGTATATATATATATATATATATATATGTATGTATGTGTATATATATATATATATATGTATATATATATATATATACATTTTTTTATTTAAACTGTTTTCGATCAAAAAGCCCGCAATGGCATTATCCTCGGTTCAACATATATATGTGAATCAACATTTTCGAAAATGAACTTTATAACAAACAGGTTTCGGATAACCGACAAACTTCTTCAAAATTTGCTAAATATATCAAACACAAATTTGAATCCAAATTTTGGGAAAATTATTGTCGAAAAGAAGTGCAATTTTTCTCATTAATGTACACATTTGAAATATAGTTATAAATATTATCTCTATGAGAATTTACTCTTCGCTTTTCATGTAGGTTGACTCGCGATCAACTTTTCTCTCGAAAGACTCTTACTTAATCATTATCGATCGATGTATCGAAGTATACATACTGTTAAATATTCTATCCCGAAGTATGAGGTACGTTTTAATGCTACAGTATCTTCGAAGGAGCGCTCATTTCTATTCGACACGGGAGTACTCATTCATGCGCAATATCGAATTCATTTTTGTGATATAAGGAAAAGAAGTTTTCCTTTAATAGCTATGGTAAAAGGGAATGTGGCAGCTCACCTGCAGATGTTTCTCCGCGAGCCAATTCGCTGCCTTACTACCGAACAAATTTTATCACAGTAAGCCGAAATAATAACTCAATCAATTGAAGTACCCTCTTATAAATCAATACATGTATTACAAAAAATATACTTATTTAAAAACGAACGAGTTTACATATCATAAATAACACCCATTGATATGAATGTGGCTGTTTTCCATGACATAAAGAATTAATTATTGGCTCGATTGAAGAAAGCCTCGATCGTAAGCCAGGTTCGACACATGCACGTTTTGTGGAAAGGAATGATTGCTCTTTTAGCCACTTCCCCATACTTTGATAATTTTGCCCAAAGATAAATCAAATATACCTTCGCGAATTTAATTTTAAAATCATCGTCAGAAAAAATATCCACGAGGATTTCTTGTTCTTTTCCTGTTAGATGTGAAATCGAAAGATCAAATGCATTGCGCACCCAATTATTAGATTTGTCCTGTTCTGGAAAATATTCTCGTAATTGTTCCGTGAGTCCTTCCAAATGTTCCTTTATATCTGAGGAATCCAAACTGTGGAATAGAGATTTGGAAGTATTTCAGATTCGCCAATTTGGTTTTTCCTGGTTTTATGACTTAATCCGTAGCACATGTCTTGTATCTTGCGCAACGGAAGCAAACAAAATACTTAAGCTGCCGCCCTCAGTAATAAGGATGCAGTTTACTGTTATGTATGCATTCAATGTTTTAGAAGAAAAACATAGTGTATTGTTTATGTGCACGCATAGTGAAGACATTTATTGTAAAACATTCTATAACAACATGAAAGTGTCATAATAACAGCCATTACGTAAATTTTCTCAAGTAACCCCTAGCGCCTTTAAAAGTATCTCCAAGGGGTGCGTGTACCCCACTATCGGAAACCCTGGTGTAGCTGAATTAAAAATACTTAATAAACTTACGCGATCAACGGAGAAATCGCGATTGCACCGAATCCCGATATGTGTGTCGTGAAATGGATTCCACGTGCTCGTCGCCTCCTCTAACGGCTAAACGCACGCTCCTTCGATTCCTTAATGCGTGTGGCGAGGCGAGACTCTCCTCCCGCTCGTCCAGAAACCCAAACAAACCTCCGTGGACCACCTTCCCCTCCTCCCTCACGCACTTCCTCCCAAGATGATCAATGAATGGACACGCCAGTCTAACGGGTGCGAATGATGCGAGGTGAATATCTAAATAGGTAGTAGTTCTCTCCACCCCTCCTCTGCCCTCCCCCCTCCTCCGCCCTCCCTCCCCTACTCCTCCAGCCCCATGCAACGCTCACCCTTCCAACACCTCTTCTCTCCACGTTTTCTCTTCCTCGCCGTGGGAGGTGATTGTGTTGATGATAATTCGTCTCGATGTACGCATTAAAAAAAGGCTCATTTTTGTGCCTCGTTCGCTGCGAATATGCGCGACACCGTGACTCCCGGAGTTGTTCCGAAAAAAATATAACTGTGATTGCAACAAAAATGTAATATTTAAGAATTTAGACGAATGCGATTTATCTAATAGTGATACAAATATGTCACTACATCTGGATCGATTTTTAACAAATAGCAAAATAAACTGTATAAATATTTTAGTACTAAGAATTCCAATCACGCGAAGCTTACTAGTAAAATCCCATTCATTTTAAACGTAACGCAGTTACTCCCAAAACGTTATGCATCGCGACCTCCTTAACCCAATCCATGCACCAATAAATATAACGTATAAGATTTATTCCAAATATTAATGTTATTTACGTAAATAATAATGTTAATTTTGAACATATCCATGCAGTAAACTAATAAATATAACAAAAACCTTCCGTCTTCGCAACCCCGTGAAAACATCACGTGACGTCTCAAGAGGGTCGCAATCTCTAGTTTTGGAACCGCTGCCGTAACGCAATCACAAATATGAATTATTTTCGTTCATTTTATAAAGTACCCCAGGCCTAATTTAAAGATCCCTAAATAATTAACATGCGCATTCACCGCTCGTACCTCGTTGGGACAATTTTAAACAACTTTATTGTCTCATTACGCGACAATATGTTAAAACGGAATCAGAAAACGATCGGCAACTAGATATAAGTAGTTTCGCAAAAATGGAGTCAGTTAACTTCCATCTTGTTCTTTCAAGAAAAAAGCCGTAAAAGTTTCCGGTATTAGGTGTCTTAATGTCCACTTCCTCATCTCTAGACTTCCACTTAAGTAACACGAAACTCAGCCCAATTAATTCATCTCTCCTTCTTCCAGACGACAGACTGTCCGCCCACTTTAACCTTTCTACCCTCTCTCCCTCCCCTCTCTCCTGTTTCTCCTCCTCCCTCTCTGCCTCAATTAATCCAGTGTCATCCGGAGACGAACGCGTGTCTCGTGCCGAAGATGCCGCCTCCTGCCCCCTCTCTCCTCCTGCCCCCTTCTCCCGCCCCTCCCCGACCACAACCGCGTTCCTTCTGTACGGCTTCCCTCCCCTCGGGCAGACTTTGTTCTTCCCCCTAACACGCCCGCCCTCAACGCCCCCGTGAGCAGCTGATGGTGGAACATCGCGTGACTCTGCCGACGGCAAGAGCACGCGTTCGCGATTTAACGCCACTCTTACGTATTAATTCCACGATTGTTTAATAAAAACAGAACTTCGATTAATTCCATTCACATAGTGAATAAACTCCTAATAAATTGCTTTGAGATTGTGCGAATAATTTCTACAAAGACACTTTTCTTCCATTTTCTGTCATCTTCTTAGGGATATGAACGTTATACGTACGTATGCATACGAATGAATTTTGATAGATTATGTTTCGCTTAATCCTAACGAAATAAAATTGACAATTTTCGAGTAGAATCCTTAAAATTAGTTCTCCCAGACTTCAAAGAAGCTAAATCGTGACATGACGGGTCCTGAGTTTAAAAAACCGGGAATTTTCGTGATATTTTAGTATTTTCGTTCCAATACATACTTAAATGTGATGACAAAATTTTTGTGCATTTTGAATAAAAATATTTTAAACCAGCAGCGTCAATGTGTCACATATTTTCGAATAAAAGAACCGGATTCCGCAAAAAATTCTTTTACTAAAGCAATTCACATTTAAAATTAACAATTTTACAATCCATTCATAATTTGCGCTTAGAATTATTTGATTTAGCATATTTTTTTATTTTTGCCAAATATTTTAGCTACATGCCAATTCAATTTTGAGTTTTCTCTAAAATAGAGATCCATGAAACTAAGTAACCAGTCGTTATTCCTGAAAGCGAACACTCATTCTGTCTTGCTGATGTTCCAGGCTGACAAAAGGTTGATTTGATAACTTTCATATGTGGTTTACGGCTAAAATATTTTGCCCACAGAAACATATTTCATACTATTTCTTCGCACTTCGTCAAATTCTCCTCTTAGCTTTTCAATCTCTTACATTTAAAAAAAATCTTCCGTTAAAGCTACTTCAAATGAGCTCTCATTATCTATCACAAGCTTTCCATATTTTTCATTATCTTTTATCTCTTTTCCCAACGTAAGGCCGATCAACTTGAAAATCTAGATTTCAGTAACTGAATCGGCACTCGTATACTGTCATTTTACTATATAAGTGGCAACATTACTAATAGCCATTCTAGATACATCTCTCTCAGAAACTCTCGCTCAGTACAAATTAAATCGTCCTTATTTTAACGTTACATATTTTGTCGATTCGGTGCTTATTTTGGAAATTTGACTGAACGTCCCGTTCTATCCAATCCAAGACTGTCCCAGTCAAATCTGGAAGTGTGGTAACACTACTTATAATTATGTATAACAGAAAGAAGCTACTACTCACTCCCTCACGACGTTAAAACTCCGAACTGCCTTTATATCTCTGGGGCAGAACAAAATCATGAAAGAAGTTGTTCTTCTGTAATTTCTCAGTCACATTTTTTTAAATTTCCTTAAAATAGATGCATGAACTCCATTTTTTCTTAGTTTCCTTAATAACTACATCGTTCTCTATTAGCCAAAATGGTTCAAATAATCGAACGCTTGGTTTAACTTCGTAAATAGGGATTTATAGGTCGTTACTATTCATGGCCACATAATAGAAATGCTTTGTTTTTTAATCCTTTCTTGGTCTCTTGATCGACGCGAGAATATTTGTAGCGCGTGAGAGCATATCATGTGATAAAGCGATACGTGAAAGTTTGCAAAAAACTCTGTATTTAAAATTCGAATAATGTTCGAAACCACGTTGATATCCATTAAACTCTAAATGAATGTGGCGCTAAGAATGATGAAGGAATTTACAAATTGGGAATAATTACATTTTATTGTCTTTTTTACGCGTATAATTTTATCTAAGCATTCGTAATCGTGGCATAATTGCTAAGTATCATATTTTTTACAGCGCAAAAATAATTCATATGGAAAGATTTTTACATTGAAATATAAGATTAATTTGCTTAAATGTGACCACTTTGACAAATATCGGACATTTACGTTTTTGGCAAAGCGATTATTTACGCCGAAGAAAACTTTCGTTCGATTTAAACGAATATCACAGGCTTACTTTTTTATGTATATACTATTATTTCACTTGTGCTTCACTTCACATCTCTAGGGATGCTCCTTCCTCCTAATTTTAACATAAGGCGTAAAGCAACGAACAATCTTTAACCAAACAATTCTTCGGGTGAAATTTACCGAATCAAATAAAGGGACGGTCGTGGAGACTGCCATCCGAATGGCGAAGAAAAACTAAAACGAGTTTGACAATCGGAGTTGTCGGAGAGGAAAAACAAACGAAATCTACGGTGGCGTGCAAATTATCGTTTAGCGTGACGAGGATGTCTCGTAAAGAGGGAGGAGCGCTCAAACCCATCTTCAAATCCTCCCTCCATCCCTCTCTCCCTCCCTACCCTCCCTCTCTCCCACGTCGTCCTCTTCCTTCCCTCTCCGATTCGAGAATAACGGGGCGAACGTAAAAAAAACCGCGCGATAAGAGGAAATGAACGAGCGGAGCGGCCGTCGGGGAACACCTCCTCCTCCCTCCCCTCCCCTCTCCCTTCCCCTCTCCTCACCTCTTTCCACTCCTTTTCGATCTCTTTTCGAAGCTGTGGGAATTCTTATCGCTCCTTTTCCGTCTCTTTTAATTCTCTCTTTTGCTTCCTACCGACATAAGAGCTCGTGTTTTGCGTCGTTCCTCCTCCTTCCCCTTTCGGGCCGCAACAATGGAGGGAACCGGATTCCATTGTTGGGTGGGATGAGACGCGATTGGCAATTCACGTCGCGTAGTCCGTCTCTGAATTTGGAATTGTCTCTTCTCTCCGTGGTCTGCTCTCTCCCTCCCCCTTTTCTTGGCCACTCTCCCTCCCCCTTTTCTTGGCAACTCTCCCTCCCCCCCCCCCATTCCCCCCCCTCTCTCTCTGCCTTTTCACTCTCTCCTCGACCCTTATTCCCTTCCAACTTGACCAACTACGTTCGATATTTCGTTTAAGAAATATAAACGTGATTGAATAAATAAAACGACATTACTTAAAATAGCATTTGTATTGAGGATTAATTAGCTCTGTTCGGAGACACAAACTCGCCATTAATTTCCACGTTGTCCCAATATCTTCTCCCATTTTTCATCTTCCGCGTTGCGTCACAATAGTCATTCTACTTTCACGTCGCTAATATATTTTATTATTTAACTAGAGTATTATCGAGATCGTCTTATGCCTGAAAGTAAATTACGGAATAGGCACTTGAGTATCAATTTATATGGCTATAGGAGACCAGTAGTAATTTATTAAATTTTTGTTACTTGAGTGCTATCGTTCTGGAATTTAACTTCACATGCTTATTGCCACACGGAGAGATGCTTATTGCCACATGGAGAGATTACCTCGACACGTTTGGATTAAACGTTACTGTTCCGGATTTAACGTTACCTGCAGAAAGTTTAACGCACGTGAATATTTCAAAGGTACCATTTTTCTTTATAGAATAAATGCGAATGATTAGGTACTTTGGCTACCAAAGTCTATGCGATATGCGGAATGAGATTCATAAAAATAATGATCACGACCGATGACTGGAAAACTGACGATGAAACTTCTTCCATAAAGTGTCGCGTCTAAATAACCCGATGAAACGGAGCGGCCAGTCTTCAACGAGTCGTTATGGCATGGCATACATTATTTTTGTACGCACTGTTTATTTTACTTGCATTATTAAAGGATCAATTATATTTAATTTCGCAGCCGCGAACCTGTTTTGATTCAAATGATTTTTACAACTGTGTTGGAAAAAAAATGGTTATCTCAAACAGGCAAACTTTCTATTCGCTCTCTTGCGATAAAGTCCTCGTATTTTATTCATTGAAAACATTTCAGGATTTATTTTTAATATATTTTTCATATTTCGGCATTAATTTTACTTTTAATAGAGAGAGTCTCATCGCTGCAAGAGATGGATGTTGTGGGGAAAATTTCAAGATGGGTAAAAACCTTCTGTAAATAATATAAAAGGGATACAAATACGATATATAATAGGTTTTTAATCGTATCGAGTGACCGGAATGCAAAAAAGAGCCGACGAGAAGTGATTTTAAAGATTTTTCGTCGTAAAAGAAAGAACAAATGCAGTGAATTCCTTTCCGAGTGCGGTGGACATGTATCGAAGAAAAAAAAAACGTTTCTATATCGAGCCGCTAGGCATAAGCTCAAGAATTTCAAAGCTAATGGAATTTCCGCATTAAAATAATTGTGAATTCTTCGATCGTACCAAATTCAGATTTTGGCCTTCAAAAAAGGTTCATTGGAAGAGAGAAATACCTGGAGTGGCACGGGATGTTATTAGTCAAAGCGTACTTGTTAATTTTTATCTGCGATGCGTGATTCGACTTCTACTCGAGAATTTTCTTTAAACTTGTCAATTTTATAGGCAATTTTTCGTAACGTATTATTGCATGAGATGACCGTCCATGCACGCCGTGCGTTACTTAGACGATGACATATAAAGAATTTTGGCCACGAGATCTTTATAGCATAGCTCTTTAAAGAAGGTACAAAATCTGAGAAAAGAAAGAAGCAGGAGACAAACTCGGCCATTTGCATATATATCAGAGCAGCACAGGGCTCAGCTTCTCAAAGTGTGGTAGCTTTTTAAAATGAGAGGCTAAAAGAATCAAAACTGCTGTGTGTAAATCAAAATTTTTTTTTGCGCAAATAAATTTATTTTACTTTTTGATTAATGCTTTACGATTAATTTTGTCCATTCTCTCGACTTGCGCATCAACATATACAGTGAATCGTATACATTTTTGTGAGTGGTAAATGAAAACAAAATTGTTTAGGAACCATTACCTTGGGTTCGACTTACATCTGCCCATTTTTGGGTCGTTATTCATCGGACGCAATTTCCTTGTATTTTTATTCATTTCTACGTATAGAAAAGCAAAAATGACGCGAGAAGAGCAGCGAGCAAAAGAGAATGGAACGATTCTGGTAAGGAGATTACGCCGAGTGAGAAAATTTGAACTGTAGGATTTGATTTCTATAAGTTTTTCAAACGCTTCGACCCAGTGGAAGACGACCCTTGCGACCTCTCAAAAATGCAAAATCTTCTGATTTTCGTAAACTCGCCGTGATTCGGGTAACTCCATTCCAGTTTATAGTTTCCATTATAATAATGGAACCAAAGACAATACTTCGGAGTTCACATTTATTTGAACCCAATTAAATTTACAACTTATGATCACTGCGTGTTATTTCTAATAGGTACTAACCATTTTTACTTTCTCATACGAAGTACATACATATTGAGAAAGTATTGTCATCGCGAAAAAATTCGACCTCGAGATTTTTACGGAAATGCACGTTTTAGGTGTCGCTGAATCCGAAAAAGTGGGTTTCGCAATGCCGTTTGTCTGCGTCTGTCGGTTACTGGCTCTAGAGCCTAAACGGTAGATCGAAAATGAATGAAATCTCGTACTTAGGCATTTTATCATACTGAGCAGAGTATATGAGGAAATGGTTGACATTGCTCAATAATTAAGAGTAGTTTATTCTACGCATTATTAACAACAATCCGATTTTCGCAAAAACGGCGATAACGATTTTGATCAAATTTCGTAGTTACTTCATTATGCGTCTGAAGTATTACTACGTATTTCATTTTTCTTAATTAATGAGTATAAGGCTAGTTTATTCCTGGGCAACTTTAACAAAAATTGATTTTTCTAAAAACCGGCTGATACGTTTTTCATTTTTTAAAGCTAACTAAACGACGACGCATTAATATATGAGAAAGTTTGTACAATTATGTTGTACCGATTTTTTTAAATGCCTTCCTATTCCTGGCACGCCATACACCTCATCGCATTAATATGCGGCATTCCCTTTTACCAGTAATCCTCAATCAGAAAAGAATTAACAATTAATACATAATTTATTTTCCATGGAAATGGCTCGTCGTTTTGCGTGTAAGTTAAAGGGAACTTAATTCGGATGAAATGACATTTTCGAAAGGGAGAGGGATTGTGAAGTACCAGAAATCGAACGAAGAATTCCGAAAGTGACGAACTTGGAAATTGGACAGTTTGAAAGTGATTGTTATTGGTTAAAATGAACCGCATGACTTGATGACGAAGACAGATTAAGAGGTTGGACCATCGATCTACGGAAAGGTTCAAAACATCACGGGATATACATTAGGTTTATTTTAACGGCAAACTCATTCTCTCTCCGCTTTTTCTTCTTTCCCCTTTCACATCATTCTCTCTATTCCAGCTTACACTCTTCTTCATTCCCACCCCAAAGTCTCCTCGCCTACCTTGAAGGAGCGACCTTGAGTGATCTTAAAGCACCTTTCGGATAACTACTCCTTCCCCACCCCACCCCTCCTCTCTCTCTCTCACTCACCCTCTATTCGATTCTTAACCAACTACTCTTCTCCTCTCTCGTTTACCCATACATCCCCTCACTCCTCTCTTTCTCTCTCTCCTCCTCTTTCGTGTTTGTCCAGCGCTTCCCCGCCTCTCGTGCCCCTCCCCCTATCCCCCTCCCTCTACTCCCCTCCCTCTATCCTCCTCCCTCTACTCCTCTCCCTCTTTCCCCCTCCCTCTACTCCCCTCCCTCTATCCTCCTCCCTCTACTCCTCTCCCTCTTTCCCCTTCCCTCTACTCCCCTCCCTCTATCCCCCTCCCTCTACTCCCCTCCCTCTTTCCCCTTCCCTCTACTCCCCTCCCTCTATCCCCCTCCCTCTACTCCTCTCCCTCTTTCCCCTTCCCTCTACTCCCCTCCCTCTATCCCCCTCCCTCTACTCCCCTCCCTCTTTCCCCTTCCCTCTACTCCCCTCCCTCTATCCCCCTCCCTCTACTCCTCTCCCTCTTTCCCCTTCCCTCTACTCCCCTCCCTCTATCCCCCTCCCTCTACTCCCCTCCCTCTTTCCCCTTCCCTCTACTCCCCTCCCTCTATCCCCCTCCCTCTACTCCTCTCCCTCTTTCCCCTTCCCTCTACTCCCCTCCCTCTATCCCCCTCCCTCTCCCTCCTTCACCCGTCCATGCTCACATACTCGGCGCTTCCTCGCAAGGCAAAAGAGACTGACTGGCCAAGTGATCACGTCCAAGCTCAACGCAAACGAACGCTATCAAACGCATCTCTACCGACAGAACGTAATTGATAATGATTCATTGGAAATCCTCCTTCTCCCATTACCTTGCCCTTTTCACATTACCACCCACATTTTCAAAGTGTCGTCGTTTCCATTTATGACCGAACGAGGCGCGCCATTTGGAAAACTATTCTCGCGGAAATTTAACCTCGAGTGCTCTATTTTTAAGTGAAAAAAATCCGTAGCCATGTCAGAATGTTGACCCGCGAATCGTATGCGATCCCTCATAGGCCGTTTCTAATGCCCGCAACGCTAATTTTTGCATAGAAAATACAGTTCGATGTTTAAAAACATTTCATTATCATGAAAATTACACAATATTTTCCGATTCGTTAAATAATAATTGTTAATAAATTTTTGTTTTTAATGGCAAAATGGGCATTCAGTCGTCAAGATAAAGATTACTCTTTCCCGCTTCGGCCCTCTTCAAGCATCTAATGTCTTAATGAGGCCCTTTTTGAACGTCTACATAGTTAATGCGGCCCTGATTCGCCTTCGAATCCAACGTGACAGCTCCTCGAATTCTATTACTCAACCTCAGATTATGGTTTGGCGGTTCATAGAAATAGGACAACTAAGATATTTTGTCGTGTTCTACCGCAGGCGTCGCTTTCATCCTTTTTTACAATAACAAGTACTTTCCTTGCTTCCGACAAAGATCATACCTCTATCGCCCCTAACTCCTCTCACAAAGGGATCATTATTGGTGTTAGTACAAGTCTTCTTATAAATGTAATGCGGTGTTGCATCCCTTAAGATTGGAAAATTCGTTTTAATGACGATCTATGAATTTCATTCATAAAATATCTCTGCGTTTCGATCATAAATTATGTATTGCCTCTCCCTCAAGTTGGCGCGCCGGACCGATCCTTTTAACTAGTAGAAAAACGATTTTATCAAATTAATCGATAAAAAAGAGTGAGATTGTAAACGGGAGTAAGGAATACCTAGTGCCGAAAGTGTATTTGGAAGCGCATCAAAAGATCAAAACAGAAATTTCCAACAAGTTCATTTTTAATCGTCAAAACAATACTACTTATCTGTAAATTTCATTCTAAATTTTCTTTATGTTTTACATTTAATCATTAAATTCAGGTCATGTAGATTAAAATAGGAATTTATCAAATGCAATTTCTGCGAAAGTGCTAGATAAAGAGCTTTTAACAAACATCCATCAAGTATAGCTGTCCCTCGCTAATCGTCATTAAACTGGCTCCTGGAAAACTCAGCGAATAGCGAAACCCATACTCACATGAGCACAATGCTATAAATACAATTTGTGCTTTCCTTCAGACCCAGACATCATATAAAAACCTATTATAGCCTAACAAGCAGTTTAAATATTATAAATCAATACATTCTATGATAAAAATGTTAGTTTCAAAAGACTCGTATTCGTCTCTACTCTGAATTCGACCATCGATTGCGCGGAGGATGGTCATAAATAACGTAGTACATAATAACGGTTGAGCGAAAAACCGATCAATCGCAGCCACTCCTGTCATCGCTTTCATTTCCGGTACGAGACGGCATACGTACACAGAGGTATATATATATATGGTGCATAAATTCCACAGTAAATTTTGCTAAACGTCCCAAATATAACATTTCATGAATCTTGTCATAGATGAGGATAAAAAAGTCATCACTTGGAAGAAAAAATTTTTACTTCAGGCAGGGGCGGATCCAGAAACTTCTCAAGGGAGGGGGTCGCCCCTCCACCTATCGAATCCGCCCCTGCCAGATGCCATATATTTTGAAAATCCCTACCCCTATCAGAACCCTTCTTTCCTTTGCTATACAGACTTAATCTGCGGCGTATAATTGAGGATTTTTACGCGGAATGAATTTAAGAAAGCGCCCAGTGGAGTGCAATGGGGTTATCCAAGGAGGGGGCGATCGTCCCCCCCCCCCCCCCCCCTTGGATGCGCCACTGACTTCAGGACATACCTATATCACCACGAGATTCATGTAAGGTTGGGGAGAGAAATCCATCTCGGCTGCTATTCAAGGAGAATTTAATATCAAGAGATAATAATTAACGAGATGAAGCTGAATCCTTTTTTTTAAATGAGATCCGCATCGATCGCAATGTTTTAACTTTCTTCCCGCAGGTGGTGGTAGTTCCTTCTCACTTGGTAATATGCGCTCTTTAACAGAATCTGCCGACGTTAAGCGTTGTCGTTCGAGATGGCAACACCTGTTGCCAGATTCTTTCCCACCCCTCCCCCTATACAGCCCAGCGTCCCTCCCCCCCTTCCTATTCCCCCATCTCTAGCAGCATCCGGACTAACCACCTCGCGCCCCCCGCTGTATCCCCCGCCGTGCCCACGGCCATCCGTCATTACACCCAGAACAACACAAAAGCCCCTCCCACCCAAGCAGCTCTCCCTCCCTCCCTCTCCACCCTCTCTTCTCCCTCCAACGTCGCAAGCATGTCACTCCCCCCCCTCTATTCCCGTCCACGCTTTTCCTCTCTCTCTCTCTCCCGCCAGGGTCAAAATGTTCTCGACCTCTTTTTCTAGGCGACCACTGACCTCTCCCTATAAATTCCTTTCCGTCTTGTGGTCATCCGATCGACCGAGCTACCTCTGAGAATAGACCGAGATGCCCATTCGACCTCCCCTCGACCTTTCTTTCTGCTCGCTTTTATCTTCAGGATAATTTATTTTTGGGTAATATATACCATATATGCGAATGTCAGGCTAATAAAATGTTTCGAACGAACTGAATTTAATGAAGAAAATCCAGAAAACTTCAATGAACTGCATAAAAATATGCTACTTCCATGTTTGGTCCTACATAGTTGGGATATCCAAAAATACGTTTCCGGGAAACTATATTCGTTCTCAGTGGAGTCATTTTGGAACAACAATAAATACAACTTGTTGTAATCATATTCCTCTTTTAGGACGTAAACAAAACATCACATTAAACCCATCAAAATAAGCAGGAATATCAATAAGAAAAGCTGGTTAATAAGTGAGTTAGGGATGATAGTGTAAATCTACATCGGCTTAATTTAATTATGTTTTCGTATCCTATAAACTTTGAGAAATTTTTCAGTAACGCAGAGACAATAAATAAAGGTAATAAATAAATAAATTTGCCGCAGAAAAATTTTATAGGATGTAATCCATAAAAATTGCCCATCGTAACGAAACCCGCGATTTTATTCCGATTCTTCCAAGAAAAATAACCATAAATTTAAGTAAAAGGAAAAGATATTCCGTTAGTATATTTCGGGAGCAACACATAATATAATTCAACAATTTCCTAGTTTACGAATTAACTTTGTAGAAACAGCGTCACTTCAAACTACAAATTGCTTATTTCCACTTTTACGTCGGAGAAGGTCGATAAAGAAAAGAAGCGAAGCAGTCGAAGGAACGGCTTTTTATGGATGCTGGGGGAAAACCACTTACAACCAAAACTCTAACCACCTTCTACTTACGACCCCGACTCCAGCACACATGCATCATAACACTGGTCAGCGGGATACCACGTGAGGAGATGGAGTAAAGGATGATATGGGGGAGAGGGAGAGGGAGAATGAGGAAGAGAGAGAGGAAGGGGTGAAGACGGAGAAGCAGGAGTGGAGGGGGAGGGAAAAAGTGATAGTAGGATAATATGCGCGGAACCGGGCATGCGGGTGTGAGGAAGTGGAAGAGGGTGGGAGGGAAGGGGGAGGGGAAGAGGGTGGGAGGGGAAGAGGGTGGGGGGAAGAGGGTGGGAGGGAAGGGGGAGGGGAGCGATGAAATGCGTGGGAAAAGTGGGAATGCAATTAGCGGCGTTGAGTGATATAGTGGATAAGAAATAATATGGAATCGAATTCACTCAAGAGTGAGACTTGGCACTGTAAGATGGATATATGTACCTCCATAATGTCTCTGTTGGGAAAAGGATGGCGCTGATGACTGTGGATGCGTCAATCAATGACAGAAATAGAGAGAATACTACCTTTGCTCAATTCATCCGATTAAATCAATACAATTGATTTCCTGTACTCGCATTGATTCAAATGGATTACTTCGAGAAAACAATAGTAACATTTTTGTCTCATTTATATTAAACTGATCATTTAAACAATATTGTCATTTTCTTCCGTTGAAAACGATAATGTTCGGATTTTTTCATGAAGTGCATAAAAAATTCTTCATCCGCCACGATGATTCAATTTAACATACTTTCTTTTTGCGACTAAACTTAAGTCAGAAACTGTTTCGCGTGATCTATTTAATATAAATAAATTCAAAGTGCAAGATTTTGTTTAAAACATTGAAAAATCCGATAATAATCAAATCTCAAAAAATATATATACGAGGTAGTCTGTCCGTTGACAGGTCCGTGATTAATCAAGGTTAAACTTGGTTCTCCATATACTCTCTATTTTCCGCAATTTTCTTCATGTCCTGATAGCTCTCTTTCCCTTTCAAGTCGTCAGTTGAAACCTTTTCCTACCTCTCTCTTTTTCCATCTAGCACTATATATATATATATGTCACGCCTCTCCTCTCACCCCACGCTTTCTTTCATGTACAATACCTCCACCACTAACATCACCTTTCTGGACGTCGACCTCTCCACCCAAGACGGAAAAATCCACATCGGCCTCCACATTAAACCCCTTCCCTTACCCTTACTACACTCTTCCACCCCGAGATCCTCAAGGAAATCCCCCTTTACTAATTCCCCCATTCTTTCCTTCCACCGGCCTTCCAATTTGGGAAATATCCTGTGGAAGAAAGAACTGCCCACTTCCAACCCTCCATCCGCTGCAGGATCTCAACCCTGCGGCAAACCCCGTTGCCTCACATGCCCCATCCACCCACCCTCATTTTCATTCACCAGCCCCTCCTCCAACATCACCTACCCCATACCCTCCAGAAGTAATTGCGCCACGAGAAATGTCATTTACCTCCTCACCTGCACCCTCTGTCCGGCTTTTTATGTTGGCCTCACCAGTAACCCCCACAACATTAGAATTAATGGCCACCGGAACAGCCTAAATACTAACCGTCCCCTTCCGGTGGCTTCTCACGCCAATTTACACCAGGCAACTTTTAACAACTGCTTTACTGTAAGGATTATCCGCGCCCTACCGGATGAAACCCCCGCCCCAGTACTTCGACAGTGGGAGTTAGCCTACATCTTTCTCCTTCACTCTTTCTCCCCACCTGGTCTTAACCTCCGATAACCCTATTGGCCGTCCTTCCTACCCGCCTCCTCCTATCCCCGAACTCCTCTCATCCCCCCCCCCCCCCCGCCCCAGTGTGTCACTTTAAAGAGTATATGTCTCTCCGTCACTGAAGAAGGGCGTCAGCCCGAAAGCTCCGTTTGTGTCGTTTTTGTGTTTTTTTGTGTTTTTCTTGTCCTCAGCACCCCCAGCGACTCTTCAATCTAGGTAAGTGTCCACTTGATTTCCTCCAACACCTTGTTGCCACCTTTATTATTACCTTTCCTTTTCTTTAAGCATTTATATTTATATATAAGTCCACACCTTTGAAGATATCGTCACGAAACTTCGCATAGGTGTATAATTTTACCCTGCTATATATGGCGATAAAAGAAATTGGGGGGAGGGGGTGCGTAATTGAATTAAGTGCTGTTTTCTATCTGGTCCCGGGTGACGCCGGGTACTTCAGATAGTATAGAACAGTGGTTCTCAACCGGTGTGCCGCGAGGAAGGGACTAGTGTGCCGCACACTCCGAAGATATTTAATTTTTAAGTTATGTATGTATTTAACGTACAATAAAATTATACAATTATTGCTTTACCAATCGTAGCAATCTAATATAACTGTTACTTTTACTTGTTACGCCAGTTTTTATGTTCAAAAATGAGTATTTACGCAGTGAAATTAATTTGGGGTGGTTTAGTGTGCCGCGATGTTCTTAAGCATGCATGAAGGTGTGCCGTGGAGCAAAAAAGGTTCTTGGGGAGCAGTGGTATAGAATAACGAGGAAGAAGAAAGTTGGTTGTAAAAGAGAGAGGAAAACGAAGAAGCGCGAAAGGGAAGGAGGATAGAGAAAGTTGCGAGGAAATGGAGCGAGAGGAAAGAGAAGATAAAGATGAAGGAGGGTTTTTCCAGGGAGAGGAAAGGAAGGTGAAACGTGAGAGAGAAAGAGAGGTTGGTTACATGGATTGAAGTCATGTGTTGGTTGGGAAAATAGCGAGTGACCCTGTGAGAGGAGCGACGGCCGCCCACACCAGAGTTGCAATCTTAAAGGGAAAGAGGATGCTACCACTTCACGGGAGACTTAGCTTGATTAAGGCAGAGAGATAGATGGCAGGAGCAGGAGGTAGAAAGGAGGGGAGGTGGGGGGGGGGGAGAAAAGGGGAGGGGAGAAGGGGAGGGAGGGGAAGAAGAGAATGAAGGGGATGGAGGTGGGAGAGAGAAAGACACGGTATCAAAAACCATTTTGGCGTCAAAGAAATAAGTTTGCTAATGTAATAACTCCCGGCGTAACTTGGAGGAACTGCTTCATGATAATGAAAATAAAAACTTTATAAATTTTACATAAATATTATTTATCTGAACATTTTCAAGTTTTTTTATTTTCATGACCAAGGTTGAATTAATATGAAATAAAATACTCCACACGTTACCTTAATTGCAATCTCATAGTTTGTAAAACACGGTCAAAATTTTAATTTTGGATTCGTACGATGCAACAAAGAATGTTTAACTCTTGGCTGACATTCATATGAAATATCTGTTGTGCGTCTTTACGTCCATTGCTCTGAGGAGCAGAAACATGGCTCACGTTAAGTCATAAATTTTAATATTAAAAAAAATGTCTTACATATGAATAGCCAACATTTTTCTTGAATATAACTTTGAAAATCGAACGACATAACGGAGTAAATGCTCTCTTTCTTCTACCAATAATATTAGACATATAGACGAAATTGGCCAATTAAACTCAAGCATTCAATTCGACCAAATTTTATATTTATAATGAAAAAACCTTATATCTACCTATGCGCATTTCACATCTTTTAATATCTATTAAGTTAAACAAATTCAAAGAAATTGCTAGAATAGTTCATTATTTTTTATTTTTAACCATGGCATAGTGTTATTAGCTCCCGTAACTAGAAGGAGCCTAATAACTTAAAATGCAAGTCAATAAAAAACTACAACAACATAGTAACAAAAAATAAATAGTTCGGCTTTATAGGATACGAAACAAACAGTTGTTTTACTTACAAGAGCAATGTCAATTAGATGAACGGTAGTATTTAAATTGCATTGTAGTTTTGCGACTTTCTTCCATTTCCTTCGATGGCTATATTAATGCTACATTTCTTATTATTTTATTAGTATTCTAGCAAATAAATTGAAGTTGTTTATTATATTTCTTCGTTCTTTATTTAAAAATGCAAGTGGCAATAATAGAGTATTAGGATTATTACGTTGTTGGTATCTAAATATTAGCTTCCTTTGCACACTTTACTACAAAATTTCAGGATATTTATAATACGATTTAGATATTTTTCGAAATACTATTTTAGAGGCGTTTGAAGAAGTTGAAGACGTTTTAGAAAACGAAACGGATATTCCGGAGCAAGACTTCGATCGTGGCGGAATCGAAAATCCTTGTTCGTTGCAGCGTCCCCCACAATTCCTGCCATAATTTCTTTCTCGCGCCATCGAATCCCCTCGTCACCTATGTTCCGCTCCATTCTTCCAAAGCAGAGTGCAAGAGAGAGAGAGGCATAAGAGAAACAACCGCGCAACCACACTCAAAACCCCACTTAATGCCTCCAACAAAAGCCCGACTTCCAACGCACACTCCTCTCTAACTCTGCTATTTTATATCATTCCCATTCGCCCCCCCCCCCCCCCTCCCCCCCACTCTTCTCCTTACCTCCTCCCATCGTGACTCCATTACCTCACTCCTCTCTCTCTCTCTCTCTCTCTCTCTCCAGAGCGCCCCCCTGCACCTCCCACCCTCACCCCTATGCCGTCCCGCCCACTAATAGTAGTCTCAACCCTTGGAATTACGCTGGATTTCGAGAGCCGTCGGTCGGAATTACATACAAGGCTCTCAACCACCGCGCGGCGAGGGAACAGAGGGGCACGGGGGAGAGGGTGGGACAGGAGGAGAGGGGCACGGGGGAGAGGGTGGGACGGGGGGAGAGGGGAGGATAAAAAAGCGGAATTGAAAAAGAGAAGGAAAAATAGCAGACCGAAAAATGAAAGCGGGGAAAAGGAAAGCATTAGTGGGAGGAGGAAGAATTGGGGAATGGAATGTTTTGTGAGAAGGTGGAATAGAGGGAGGGAGGGAGAGACTATTATAGGCGCAAGAAGATACGTCTAAGACAAGGATTTATTACATGGTACGGCATTTTGTAAACTCAAATCAATATTAACGGGAAATTAAAAAAATATGCAGTACCTATGATGTCATTTAATGTCTAAGATTCTCTACGAGAAAAATATTTATTATATTCATAAATATAGCGCCATAACAATAATAAAAATATACTCGGTATAATCATTTGGATGAAAGTATCATAGATGAAGGAAAATAGTACAAGAGATTAAGTATGCAGCTATACTATAGTTTCGAAATTGCGATCACATTGACATAAATCGACAGCTCATATTAGACACATTGGGCTATGTTGGATCTGGTTTGAAAATAATAATTCAGTTAATAAGAATTCAGAGTACATACATAGAACTAGAATAGCTGCAGGACACGCCAAATAGGAAGCCATCTAGCCAGTCAGTCAGTCAGTCTTATGTTAGCGATCAAAGGGACTGAAGGGAAGAGCAAAACAAGTGGAAATGGGAACAGAGGGAGGAGGTGAGCGGGGAGTTAGGGGGAGGGGGAGAAAGGGGAAGCGGTGGGGAGCACAGCGGATGGACAAGAGAAACAATCGACTGCCGGGATTTGAGGGGGATGAGGTGTGGCCGCAAGGGAAATGACCATTCTACGGGGGGGGGGGGGGGCGAGAAGGGGGGAGGAGGAGGAGGAAAGAGAGAGTGAAATGGAGAGAGAGGATAGGGGTGAAGTGGGAGGGAAGAGACACCAGGATTGAGATTACGATGGATTAAATTGTTTTATGAATAAAGGGGATTGAGAGGCGGGAGAAAGCGTAGGATTTTGGATTTGAAAAGGGTCAAGATGGAAGAGGGAGGGAGCGGGGTCATTGGTCGGTTGGATTTGAAAGCTTTCCAAGGGACGCGACATCTCTGAACCACCGACACGAATCAATGCCCGGCCAAATTAATTTCTCCTGGCAAAAAAGCATATGTGTAACGAACCTTAGTTCTGTGAATTTTTAGTGTTGCTGGGAATCTCTTCGCGATGCAAAATTTCGGGGATAAAATGAATTAAACGCAATTTGGCGATAAGCATGGAAATTAAATTTCAATAATGATCCTTTTATATTTATATTGGAAGAACATTTACATCGGTGGTTTACAAGTCTTCCCGTTGCAGCATTGCTTGGATATAACGATGTAAACACCTTATTTTTACAGGAAATATCCATCGTTTAAGAAATATAGTTAAAAAACCATATCGTATTTTTACAATATAATCGAATCGTGTAATAAATACCCAATAGAAGTATCTTGCAAACTGTCTTCCATTTTCTCCATTTCACCGTATAAAATGCGACTTTTTATTTTCCCTCTATCTAACACTCCACCCCCTCTCTCTCCCCTCCTTCCCCCTCCCATTTCCGATTTTAAAGTATCACAATTTCTCATTGTTTAAATCTTGAAAAAATCCGTTATTTCCCTGGAATCTAACGATTTTAAGATAATTTCGAATGGGTTCGGATTCTCTCTTCGAGAAAAGTATAAATCGCTCTTTCGGCTGTATGTCTGTCCAAGACTCAAGTTTGTATCTTAATTCCTTATATCTAATAAAGTAATGTTATGGATATAAACGGTGAGGCAATGAATTTCTTATGGGAACATTTTTAATTAATGACTTCATAACTAATCCTAATTTCAAGGTTTCGGATATTTCCTGATGAATTCACACTTGTATACATCATGCACCTATTTCAGATATAGCACTTCCACAATGGGATGACGCACGCAGGCAGTTACACCATAAAATCAATATATAGGATTCTTTATATATTTCTATCTTCTGTTACTGGAAAAGGATTAATTCCGGATAAATGAATATTAAAAAATCGGTACAACATACATTGTACAAACTTTCTCATGTATTAATGCGTCGTCGTTTAGTTAGCTTTAAAGAATGAAAAACGTATCAGCCGGTTTTTAGAAAATTCAATTTTTGTTAAAGTTGCCCAGGAATAAACTAGCCTTATACTCATTAATTGAGAAAAATGAAATACGTAGTAATACTTCAGACGCATAATGAAGTAACTACGAAATTTGATCAAAATCGTTAAGAGCCGTTTTTGAGAAAATCAAATTATTGCTAAAGCTGCCTAGTATAAACTAGCCTTATGTTCATTTTTTGAGAAATATGAACTAGACTGTATTGTTGAAGACGTAAACTCAAGTAACTGTACGAAATTTGATCAAAATCGCTACAGCCGTTTTTGCGAAAATCGGATTGCTGTTAAAAATGCGTAGAATAAACTACTCTTAATTATTGAGCAATGTCAACCATTTCTATGTATGCTCTGCTCAGTATGATAAAACTAATGTAATGCCCGTTGAAATGTCAACGGAAGAATTATAGATAGATTATTATTATTTTCATTTATAATAATTAGTATCACACTTTTACATATGAAATATTTTGCCATATACAACATTTCTAGTGAACATTCTGTTGTTGACGGGCTATCTTTAGTTAAATTTAAAATACTTGCCTCTCTTTCCCTCCCTCTCCCCCCCTTTCCATCCCCCCTCTCTCCCCCTCTCTCCCCCTCCCTCCATCTTACACCCTCTCACACCCTCCCTCTCGCTGCCCCCTCTACCTCTCCCTCCCCACCTCTCTCTCGTATTAAAAGCATACAAAGCACGTTTACACCAATAAGGACTGATACAACAATAGGATTTGAGGTCTAACAATATAATTGGTAGCCAAGGCAACATTCCGTTAAAATGGCAATATTTCCACAAAATATGTCAATTAAACGTATAACATGAGCGATTTCGAATTGTATGCGGAAAAAGATGACAGAATAAGAAACTTTGTAATTTTTTCTTCAAAATGGTTCAGATCCGAAGATCGTAGGTTAATTCCTTCGAATTTTAATTTCCAAAACAATAAAAGCCTGCACATCAAAAAATTGATTTTTACGTTACCTTACGGAAAATGGAAATGTCTTCCTTGGAGTCGAACCCAGGAGTTTTTTGGAGATTTATTTCCGTCATTACCTTAAAATATGTAAACCAAGCATCCTTGCCAAATTTCAATCTTCTACCTATTCGGGAAGTTTGTTAAAACGCTCTATATCGGCCATCGTGAAAGCGTGACCAACCAACAGACCTGGGCTATTATAGTATAAAATGCCGAAGTACGAGATTTCATTCATTTTCGCTCAAACGTTTAGGCTCCAGAGCCAGTAACAGACAGACAGACGGCATAGCGAAAACCACTTTTTCGGATTCAGCGACACCTAAAACGTATATTTCCGTAAAAATCTCGAGGTGGTTTTTTTTCGCGATAACAATACTTTCTCGATACTTCGTATGAGAAAGTAAAAAAGGCCATCGTTCAGTTAATCGGACTCAATATCACAACAGATTAGAAAGATTTTCTCAGAGTTCATTTGTTTATTCACTAACAATAACTCGAAGGTAAATGCTGTTGGTTCATTAAAAAACTATATGTTAAGCACAGGAAGGAAAAAACACGATAACAAAACAAAGATCTATAACAAATTGCGAATCATTTTTACTTTCTCATATACTGAGGAAGTACTGCACAATCGCGAAAAAATTCGACCTCGAGATTTTGATGGAAATATACGTTTTAGGTGTACCCGCGTACAAAAAGTGGTTTTCGCCATGCCGTCTTTCTGTCCGCGGCTCTAGAGCCTCAACGTTGGAGAATGAAATTTCGTACTTAGGCATTTTATCATACAGAATAGAAACTACGAAGAAATGGATCAAATAGACAATCATTAATGGCAATTTATTCTAGGCTACTTTAACAAGAATCGGATTTTCTAAAAAACGGCTCATACGATTTTCATCAAATTTCGTACAATAATTTAAGTTGATGTTTATAATGATTCTACATAGTTCATATTTTTAAAAACATAACTAAACGACGCATTAGTATGTAAGAAAGTTTGTACAATGTACATCGTACCGATTTTTACTTTCTCATACGAAGTATCGAGACTATTGTTATCGCGAAAAAATTCGACCTCGAGATTTTTACGGAAATATACGTTTTAGGTGTCGCTGAGTGCGAAAAAGTGGTTTTCGCAATGCCGTCTGTCTGTCTGTCTGTCTGTTACTGGCTCTGGAGCTTAGACGGTAGATCGAAAATGAATGAAATCTTGTACTTTGGCATTTTATCATACTGAGCAGAGTATACATAGAAATGGTTGACATTGCTCAGTAATTAAGAGTAGTTTATTCAACGCATTTTTAACAACAATCCGATTTTCACAAAAACGGCTCTAACGATTTTGATCAAATTTCGTACAGTTACTTAAGTATACATCTACAATAATACTACTTATTTCGTTTTTCTCAATGAATGAATATAAGGCTAATTTATTCTTGGACAACTTTAACAAAAATTGGATTTTCTAAAAAGAGGCTCATACGATTTTCATTTTCTAAAGATAACTAAACGACGCATTAATACCTATATATGAGAAAGTTTGTACAACGCATGTTGTACCGATTTTTTAAAAAACTGCACAGTTAAAATTCTCACAATGCAGTTAGGAAAATGAACGAAACGTTTATTTATTCAAAGTTAAACGGTGAAATGCAGAAATTCTAGCCAGGACTTAAAGAGAAATTGATTTCATTTGGCAAACGGGCGACACTTTGAACGCATGCATCATGGGTGCCAATGGAAACTACCTCTTCGTTTTCAGTTTCTTATCAAGGTTCGGTTATTTTTAATGTCGTCGCCACAAGGTCGGTTATTAATTGGAGTTCTCTCGATCACAAACGGGAAAGGGGTGAAATTCTCCCAACTCCTTGAATGGAATAGAACAAATCGGAAATGCGGTCAGACGCAATTCCCCGAATGGATTCTCGCGTCGCTTCTCGGCGGGTGGCTACGCCTCCCCCTCCGCCTCTAACCCCCCTCCCCCTCCGCCTCTAACCCCCCTCCCTCCCCCCTCATCCAAGGAATGTTTGGCGGCCGCGAGCACATTTCACCGATTAACGACGAAGGAGGATTCGAGACACATCTTGGAACTGCACTGAGTCGCTGGATTTCTTTTCTTTACGTCTTTCGTCCGAGAATTCGTTTATTTTATTTTTTATTCATTTTTCATTTTACTTCATGAAGTAACGGCAGTATTAAGTGCGTAGAACAGAGCTAGGTTTAACAATTAGGCGAAGTAAGGTGTACAAATTTAATTCTGACAAAAGTGAAAAACTTTTGCTTTTCGCATTATCTCTAACCGTAAACGGAAATCAACAGCGTCGTCGTTTACGCCCAATTATTTTGTTTTGGTACTGAAAATTGTCACTTGTCCTTATTGTTACTTGTTATCATTATCAATACGGCATCTCCGTTAAGCGACTTTCTATATCGCAGAAGATGATTTTTTTGGGAAAGATACTTTACTGCGTAATGTTGGTATCAAGAGCTCCGAGTCATTTATAGAGGAAACGAAGTATGGGTTCAGTTAATTTATTATTGGATAGATTCTTCATTTCTATGATTGAATAAGTCTTCAATGCCAATGGGAAGCCCCAATTGTCACTGATACAGTTCTATCTTAAATGTTACGGATAAACCAGAATCTTACATCCGTTGATTGGAGGATAGATAAGGATATCGTGTTTTTACACCTTTTTCGTTAAAAATAATGTCTCTATCGAATTGAATGCCGCACTCTTAGTCTATCCTATACAACTCTCTATTTCGTCACCATTAAAACGTTTGCCTTCGCTCACTGTTCTTCGATATATAATTACCTTAATCGGGTAAAAAGCATTTTAAAAAATAGGCTTTTTACAGCAACGGGAGAGAGATCAGGAAGAAAGAACTGGAAGAATATCGCTCTCTTTGTCAACTGTTCGTGATTAATCCAACCATTCTCAACTTCTCTCCATCCACTAATTACATTTACTCCAACTTTCCACAATTCTTTCCCCCTCCCCATTTCTCCTGTTCGTATAAAACCCCTACTTCTCAATGCTTTTTACCTGATTATAGCGATTATTCATCGAAATCGGTCGTATATAGTTATGTAAAGGCAGTCCTTGCACTTACGACACAATTGGTTCCTGAAAATCACTTCGTAATTCGAAGCACATTTTCCCATAAGAATAATGTTATCAAGTGGAGTTACGTTCCTGACTCATATGCCAAATATGTAATATATTTTCACAAAAATCACCCTTAATATTCTGCTAAGGCAAACATTTAAGTCTGTAAACTTATTTAAGATATCACAAATCATTTTATTCTATCTAATTAAGTTTCAATTAGGACTTGTAAAAACAATGAAGTTTAAAAATCGATGAAAGAATGAAGTACCATTATTTACAAACAAGACACGCTCGGTCTGATGGCGACGGCCAGAAGAGAGGGTGTTCCTCTATAGGCCAGCCGTTCCCAACTTTTTCGATGTGGCGAGCACCAGTTATATCAAGCGAGCACCACTATACTTCTGAAGAAATAATAATGATCATGAGTAAAATCAAACAAACGTCAGAGTTATTGTTAACGTTTTAGATACGTTTAGAAAGAAAACAACCGAGCAAATTAAATTATTGGTTAAAAGAAACGAGGTTTTAAGCATTTCAGAAGAGCACCGTCATAAGAGCACAGCAGTGCTCCCGAGCACCAAAATACACTTTGGGAACCTCTGCTCTAGGCAGTCAAAGATGAATCATTTTCTAGACAGGCCTAAGCTTTGATGATACATACAACTGTCTATAACCTATAAGATCCTTCTTCTCTCTGTATATTATTCTCGAGAAATGCTTACGAAGAGTTTAGTTTAAAGTAGCAGTTCTCAACCGAAACTTTCGCGATCGGTGTATGTTCTTAATATTCCAATAAGAACCAGTAAAATAACATTTTAAACACCAATTATTTGACAATTCTACACTTTTATAGCCAGTTTCCAACTGAAAACAAAAGTATCTCATTAATCAGTATCGACCATCATCTAACATTTTATGGGAAAATGGAATTTCGCAGACTGGCAAATAATTGCCAGCGGGCCGGCGCCGGCGGTTGAAAAAAGCTGTGTTATAGATTAAAACTAAGGGTATTAGTTTGGGAGTGATTTTCAGGCGATAGTGAACGAAAAACTAAAAAGTAACAACTCAAGAAAAAGAGGAAAGTGAAAGAGCTTTCTTATTATCATCTCACCCTGAAGCGAAGTGGGAGAGAGCAAAGGAAAATACGGTATTATTACAAGTTTGCCGATTAGCTTCATTTATTATGGACTACTTTCGATGTGTTTTGATTGTATGTCGAGTTAAATTACATCATAGCATGCTTTACGTGGGGTGTCATTACTTGTCGTTAACACTGTTACCTTAACTGGCCTTAAGACGTAACCATCTTTTCCGCTAGACGAGCGTCGGAAGTGTAATTTTGTAGTTATTTGTGGAGATCATAAAAGGAATAAGTTTAATATTTTATATTAAACCGAAAACTCACTCCTTTGACATAACTGTCCACGCTTAAACAAGTGAATAATTTTAAACATTTATGTAAAACAATGTCTCCAACGAAAAACGACTACACGATAAAATCTCGCGTCACACGACGTGACTGCATCACAAATGCATTATATCAAATCAACTAAGGAGACCGCCACATAAACCAAGGAGTTGCAACTGAAAAAACTATGGACATACATATCAGGTTCAAGGAGAAAGAAAATGTCGGTACGAGCGAATTTTTTAAACGGTTAATTCATTTCATTTTCGTATTCGCGCATGCGATATGAACTCTGCGAAAAGGTGTTCATGCGAAAAAAGGAGAAAAATGCAGCGATTCAGTGCTTCAAAGCCCGTTTGTCTCTCGAGTGCACTCTTCAAGAGAGAAAGGGTGCAAAGGGGAGGAGAGGGTGAAAGGGGGAGGAGAGGGTGCAAGGGGGAGAGAGGAACTGAAAAGTGCGTCTCGAAGATAAGGGATGGGAGAGAGTTTTCTTTTCATCCAACTTCTGCTTTTCTCCTCCACCTCCTTCATCCTCTCTCTCTCTCTCTCTCCTTCTCGCCATCCATCCACCTTTACCGCCTGATCTTACTCAACCCATTCCGCGTCCTATATATGGGTATAAAATGCGGTTTTCCGCCGACAAATAAATGAACAGGGTGGAGCTGGAGGTTGGTAAGAGTGGGAGGTGAGGGGTAAAGTGGTCGAAGAGGAGACAGAAAAATGGTGGAGAGAGAAGAGGGATAAGAAAAATTCGAAGAGAAAGGAACATCTAAATCCTGTAAAAATTTCCGTGTTTAGTCTCTTTTAACTGTTTCATAAAGTTTCCTTAATTTCTTGGAATTTTTTCTCATGGTTTCTCCCTTAGTAAGGTCAAGAAGAGCGGTGGAGAATTATTATGGAGAAAGGCAGCGCGAGAGGGAGTCAAACTGACCGGCAGCCAGTCCAGTGCGAGTCGTAGAGAGGGAGAAGGGACCGGAGAGGGACTTTGATTGATGGGTTCTTCGGACAAGAAATCGCTCTCCATTGTGATTCGGAAAACTGGAGCGATGACGGAGAGGAAGAGGTGGAGTATATAAGGAGGAGAACGTAAGGTGGAAAGGGAAGAGGTTGGCGAGGAGGGAGGGGGGAAAAGAAGAGGGATGGAGGGGGAGAGAATGAGGTGGGGTGATGAGTAGAGGAGGAAGGGGCGTGAGAGTAGAGGATAAAAATGCCGAAAGAGAGGATGTGGAAGGGGTAAAGAGGGAGAGAGGGAGAGGGCGAATCGTAAGACTGGCAGAAATTACAGGATCAAATTAGGGTGGTGGGCTAAGGATGGTTTCAGAGAAGAGATGGGAAGGGAAGTTTAGTGGAGAGGCAGAGGGAGAGAGGAAAGGGGGAGGAAGGGAGGGGATGAAGGAGGATTGGAGTGGAGGAGAGGGATTACGGAATAAAGTGAGATTGAATGCAATCTCCCATGGAGACGTCCGAATGACCATGAAACTAACTTAGGACGTAGTGGTCCCTTTGCTTCAAATATTATTTTGGGCGCCAACTTTCAGTTCCTTTTCCAGTATACGTAATAACAGATGACCAATTTAACTCCTTCGGCCGTAAAATATTAATTAAAATAACGAAGCGCCGAAACTATATTATGAAAAAGAAGATTTTAAATCAGAAAATTGCGGTTGTAAAATTTTCATCTAGTCTTAATGTCCATTAGTATTGCATTTGGTTTATTTGGTATATGTTTATTTAAGTTTTTAATTCTGTTCTGTGTCAAACTATACTTCTTTTATCGACCTAAAACTTTAAAAATCTGGTAGTATTCTGTTTCAGGAAAAAAGTGTTATCTCAATTAGAATTGACTTTCAGATTTAATTAGTGAGCTCTTACAGTTTCTATGAAATGATTAGGCGAGAATCGAAAATCGGAAAACTGACAATGATGACCTAATAGCTGAAAAGTGACTGTAGGAATCACATTTCATTATACCTATGATTAACGCATATATATATACGTAAAAAAGAGTATCGAAGGAACGATTCCAAATACCCGAACTACGTGTACAAATGGCTCGATTTGTATATTCAATGTTTTCGCAATAATGTCAGCCTAACCACTTCTTGTCTTCGGCGGTGAATTAACATTCTATTGAAAAGAAGCCTCGAAATTGTTTCTTTAATAGTTTTTTAATGAGAGCGAAATGAATTAATTTTGAATGGATTTGCCAAATGGATTATAGGAATACGTTGAATTAGAGAGAAACGAAAGAGAGAAGTTCTGGAAAATATGAAAGTTTTGAAATGAGAGTTGAGGAGGAGTTGGAAAGAATTAGAACGAGTGGATGGCGAGGAGGAAGAGGAAAGGAAAACCCGCAGTCTGAAATGGATGGAGGGAAAAGCGGTAGACGTGGACACCGGTCAGATGGAGGCGGGGGTGGGAAAGGAGGAGGCGGAGAGAGGTGGAGGCGGAGAGAGGAGGGGGCGGCAGAAGCTAGACTGACAGGGAGACGGAGGGCGGAAAGGGAATGATGGCAGCAGAGGGCAGACAAACGGATGAGGGGCGGAAGGGGGTTTGGATGGGAGGGGAGGTGGATGAACCGGGTGAGGGAGACGGCGGGGCAGAGGGAGGGGGTGGGTTGGGTTGGGAGGGGCAGCAGGGGTGGGTGGGGCATCGGGGGTGGATGGGGCATCGGGGGTGGATTGGGCAGCGGGGGTGGGTGGGGCAGCGGGGGTGGGTGGGGCATCGGGGGTGGGTGGGGCATCGGGGGTGGGTGGGGCAGCGGGGGTGGGTGGGGCAGCGGGGGTGGATGGGGCAGCGGGGGTGGATGGGGCAGCGGGGGTGGATGGGGCAGCGGAGAGCAGTGCAGCCTGGAGATGAGGAGGAGGATTGAAGAAGAGACAGAGTGAAGGATTGTTCTCCTGCAGTTCGCAGTTTGAGACGATAGTTTCATTCAAAAAATAAACAGACAAAGAGAGAAAGGCGGGCGTGTGTGTGTGTGAGAGAGGTTAATTTCCAGGTTTTGAGTTTTTATGCTAGTTTTTTCTTAATATGTCAGCCATGCATGTGAGATATAATGTTTGTTATTGTTTTCAATTAGCAGCGATGAAAAAATATTTTTCAGGCAATGATAATGAATGGCGTAATAAATCCTCTTATTTATATTTACGCGAGGGAATACTGTTAATAAGTTTTAAAAATAAAATTTATGAGCACTCTGCGAATGAAAAATATCTCGGTCTAAAACCTGTCCCGTTATTTGATAAAAATCGTTACTGACGCGTTATACTTTTAGATTTTTGTATTTTTTTATATTTTCAGTATTTAAATAATACTTAACATAAATGAAAATCGCAGAAATCACGCAATTATTTTTATATTCATATTTATGGAAATAAAATGACATGCTACTGCTAAACTCTCGCGATGCGGCTAAATTTGTTTTATCGTGTGTTTACGTTAAAAATATTTTCATTAATTATTTCAGGGTCACGTGAAAAGTTTACAAATAAAACTTTTATGCGTAAATTAGTCAAATAAATTCTTAATTTTAAACAGAATGCAAAAATACCTCGCGTTTTTACAGAAAAGTTCAGACTAGAGGTCGACGCGGGCGCCAAGCTGCCCGTGTAGGAGCTTTCGATTAGAATTAGAATAATACCTAGAATAATGCAAAAATGAAGAAAACCGCTGCGCATTTACCTATTTAGATGAATGAAGGAAGATAATATTGCACACTGAAAAATCGAAAATTACGTGTAAACTTACGGGAAAATAATTATTGAATTAAGCTCTCCCTACCCCAAAATGTTTTATCGGCACATAGCCTATATTACCCGCAGGTTAAAATTATATACCTACGCGAAGTTTCGTGACGATATCTTCAAAAGGAAAACTGTAAGTAAAACCAGCAAGAACACAATAATCAACAGAAAATGGACGAAGAAAGGAACATACGAAATTAATTAATTTAACGAAAGACAAAAAAGTAAATAGAGAATGTTTAAGAATCACAGAGTGATTATTATCCTCCGACCATTAGCTCGATTCTCTCATCCACGAGTTCTATTACGAAAAAATTGTTTATATCAACAATACTTTGGAAACAATGAAACGATTTATCCAATCACAATTTGTGGAAAATCTACGTCTAATTATTTACGTTACTTACGTAGTTTTTAAAAAAACTTGCTTTGGAGAAGTCTACGCCACACGAAAATATCATTAAAAAGTTTATTTAAAATAAACGGATACCGTAAATAGCCGTATATTAAGACCCATTGTGTAAGGGTCAGGAAAGCTTTACGGCCTGCAATTATAGAAAATTCCAAGTATTCCAGCAATCTGTCTGTGTCAGATATATATATGCATATATTATCATTTAACGAACAGGACTGACGTCGTCGAATATCTACCTAAAACGCTATATATATATATATATAAACTTACGGAAGAGGAAAGGTAAATGAGGATATTTAGGGAAACTAGGTGTTGAAGGATATCCAGTGAGCATTTACCGGAAGGAGAGTCGCTGGGGTGTTGGAGAGACACATTTGTAGAAGTTATTGGAGCTTTCGGGATGATCCCTTCGTTAGCACAAGAGAGAGACAACTGATTTGGCAGTGACACTGGGGTGAAGGTGTGGGGGTGGAAGGGAAGGGAGCGTGGAAAGGTCGGGGATTGGAGGATGCAGGGGGGGAAGGGGAAAGAGAGGGTGGAGAGAAGGAAATATTAACGGATATTGAGGCCGGGAGGAGAGAAAGAGTTTAAGATTTGGATATGGGCCAGTTCCCATTGACGGAGTTGGGGGGCGGAAGCGTCGTCTGGGAGGGCGCGAATGGCCCTCACCGTGAAACAAACATTGAAATTAAGATCATGATTATTTGCATGAACGGCCACGGGTAGCTGTCGTTTAAGACTAACGTTGTTGCGATGGCCGTTCTTGCGAATGTTGAGGGAATTGCTGGTAAGGCCGACGTAAAAGACGGGGCATTGGGTGCAGGTTAGTAGGTAGATGACGTTGCGGGTGGTACAGTTGGTAGGGGAAGTTATGGGGTAGGTGATGTTAGTGGTGGGGTTTGAGAATGAGTTGGAGGGTCGGTTTATAGGACATGTTAGGTATCGGGGTCTGCGGCAGGGGTGGGACCCCGCAGGGTGCAGAGGAATGGGTGATGGGGTTATTTTCTCCACAAGATGTTGGCTAGGTTGGAAGATCTGCGGAAGTAGAGGATCGGGGATGTGGGGAAGGAGACCTGTTTGGGGGAGGAAGTGAGGATTGGGTGGGCTGCCTTTAAGATGCTCTTTAGGGTATCGTGGATGCCGGGATAAAATGTGGTGATTAGGGTGAGTTGGGGGGGTAGAGTCGGGGATTGCGGAGCGGTTGGAGTGTAGGTTAGGGCAGCTGGTTGCGACTGCCCGTCGGATTTGGTCCCGGATCAGGTCCGGCGGGTATCCGCGTTGGAGGAATGCATTTTCGAGGACGGAGTAGTACTCGGAGAGTGAATCTCTGTCCGAGCAGATTCTCCGCCCTCGGCAGGCTAGGGCGTAGGGGATTGAGGATTTGGTGTGGGGGGGGGGGGGTGGCAGCAGGCCAGCGCCGGCCATACTTGCCGCCCGGATGCAAGCAGTTTGTGCCGCCCCTTATGGACTTATGTAAGTACCCTGGCCCAGATTTTTTCGAATTTAGATTAAAAGTTGTATTTAATTTAAGAAATAAATTGTGCAAAACACAAAATTAAGAGAAATTCTTGCCTCCGCCCGTGAATTGCCGCCCCTAATACGTTGCCGCTCGGGTGCGATGCACCCCTTGCACCATAGGACGGCTCCGGGAGACAGCTGTGAAAGTGGAGATACTGAAGGCGGTTGGAGGGTTTTAAGTGAACTTTGGTGTGGATTTTGTTTTCTCGGAGAGGTTGACATCCAAGAAGGTGATGCTGGAGGGGAAGGAGAGCGTAGGGTGGGAAGAGAAAAAAAAAAAATATATATATATATATAAGGATTTGAGGTAACCCCAGAACAGTAGTCTCTCGTTGATCGAGGTTTTGTCCACAGCGGATTTCAGTATTCGCGGTTGAAAAATTGCAGATATATGAATGTAGTACATACATATAGCTTCAGTAGGCCCTCGTAAACCGTGGTTTTGAGCATCCGCGGTTGAGTTATTGTATATCCGATTTTAGTCTGGAATTAGCCGATATCACGAGGAGAGATGTGATAGGTGAAGGGAAAGGATTCGGTTGGTGGTGAGGGAAGGAAGAGGGGAGGGGAGGAGGACAGACAGACAGACAAACGACTTTATTAGGGCGAAATTGAGACTATATAGTCCCTTCTTACATTTAACCCTGCGTCAACAGTTACAAATGAGAATAAAAATAGTAATAATAATTTCACGGAAAAGAACTAGAAAAAATAAATAAATTGAAAAACTTAAAAGTAAAACACCAAATTACAAATTCAGAAAATTTCTATAAAAAGACAGAGTATTTGCGGTAAAAACCTAGGAAAGACCTGACTTGGCCTACCTAGTAAAGGAGGGGGGGGAGGAGGAGAAGGGGGAGGAGGAGAAGGGGGAGGAGGAGAAGGGGGAGGAGGAGAAAGGGGGAGGAGGAGAAAGGGGGAGGAGGAGAAAGGGGGAGAGGAGGAGCGTGGATTCTGGCGCAGACAGCGTGGGTCGAGGAAAAGAAGGGAAGGAGTATACGCAGAGGAAATCCCAAGGGGAGAGTCGCGTCCACGTGACCGGATTTTGGATTTCGGAGGCAAGCGGCATCAAGGGAGACAGACAGAAGGCCGTTCGGAGGTAGGGTGGATTGAGGGCGTGCGAGATGAATGCGTGTGTGGAAGGAGAACAAGGGACGTGGTATATATATATATATATACGGAAGACGGAGATAATTTTGGAGGAAAGGGGTGATCTGAATAGGGAGGAGGACGCAAATTCGGAATAAAGAAAAACCTTCGGCGAGCGTGTCTTTCGAACAGGAGAGGTCGAAGAGGTTTGAAAATGTTATGGTTATGGGAATAAGGTGATGCTTCCCCGGAATAATTAGGAAGAAATCCGATAAGAACCAGGGAACCTTATTAAAAATTTTATAGTGACAGTAATTAATATATTCGTATGCATAAATTTCCAAAAGGGCCCACCGAGCGTTAAAAATCTCTTCCGATAGTCCTCTTTCGGAATGGGCTGACGATTCCCATGTATTATGCACTGCTTGGCTCGATTGGAATATTTCAGAAATATTCCATTCGAAGTAAAATTGGCGAGGCTCCATCCTTAAGATAACTTGTCCGAATAGGATTCATAAACGTATTTAAAATAATAACGAAGATGACACAGAAAGACTATGGAAATAAAGTTTGCTTCAGTTGTTGGACAACATTGGCTTTGCCTTAATTTTAACATAATACATTTATTAAAAAATGTCTTTATAATTTTTATATAAAACAGTACACTTTAGAAGATATTTGATCATTGTGAAACTTGTTAATATTATTATCAGGAAAGTTATTACTCGAGATAGTTACAGAACTTCTTAGAAATTTGGTTTTATGCGTGAGGATTAAGTAGTTCCTCTCATTTGTTAATCGTCGAAGAATTAGGTATATGTTTCTAAAATAAAATATGCAATTTTTTATTTAATTTCATTTCATCGATATTGCACTAAAGGTACCTGCTTGGATGGCAAATGAAATGAGTACATACGAAAAGGCCCAGCAATTGCACTCGAAGGAATAGCATTAATATCATATATCAGATTCTTGACTTAACACATTAAATCGGATTTTTGGTTACATATTTTGATAATCGAGTGAATATAATGAACTTTTTAAGCCGCAGGATGGTCCTGTAAACCATAATATTTAGAGTGATTGTTATTAATTATAAATGCCGAATTTTAAGTCTAAAAGAATAATTCTTTTATGTAATCAAATGCATTTAGTCACATATCACTAGACCCAACAGAAATCCAACGGATATATTTTCTGTAATATTCTGAATGCTCTTATATTCTGAATGTTCTCTTATATTCTTTGAAGTCGTTGAGAGATATTAATTTATCAAATATCTATGAACATTTGAACTTTAGATCCGCCACAAGATCCTTCTTTACAAGCTTCAGCAATTAAGGAAAAAGTAAGGTCATTAAATTCAGAAACCATAACCTTAATTGTAGATAGCGAGAAAAACTGCATCTTCAAACGTGATCAAAATTGCGAGCACAAATTTCCGCTCAGTGGCGTTTCCAGGAATAAACTGGTTCTTTTACGTCGATCGGAGACAATTTTAGCCAACAGGAATTCCAGGAAAATACGATGATAATTGGCGGAAAGAATATTTTCGATTTCCCAAATGGAGAGTGATGATCGGGTTTCCTTAACATTGATATTAAATAAATAAGAAATTTCCAGCCGAGTATTTAAAAGCCTATAATGATAAATTTTACTCGGCGTTAAATTTAAACGTACCTAATTTTATAATAAGTTTTTCTCATATCACATGCGTTCAAACCTTATATTTTCCAGAGTTACCGCAATGATATTTATGCTAAGGAAATAAAAGGGTTATACGTACTGTGAAGCCAAATTGTAGACCGTTTCACCGATCAAAAACTCAGTACAGCTCAATAAAGCTCACAATTCATTCCAAGGACAATTTGTGGTGTTGGAGTTGCGAGCATTAGGAAAGAAGCTCAAAACCCAAAATGAGCCAAATAAACGAGCGCGTTACTCGCTAGGATCAGACCACATGAAATATTCTGTGGAGCCTTTTTAAGGCATCGCGATACGCCTTGTTAGGACGGCGTTTGGAGAAAAGAGAAGCGTGAAAGAAAAAGCACAATGGGAGGTATAGAAAGGAGAGAGGGAGGGGGGGAGACTATAAGAGGACGGAGGACATCTGCAAGTGGAATGAGGGTAGAAATGGAGGGGGAGGAGTGAGGCCTCATCCCTCTTTTCCCACACTTCTTCTTATGAAGTGGAGAGAAAAGGAGGAACGAACGGCTGGGATGAAAGGATGGAGAGAAGGGTGGGAGTTGGAGAGGAAACGACGTAGTGGAGGGGAAAGAAAGGAGAGAAAGAGGGGGAGAAATGCATAGATGGAGACGAGCATGAAACGGAGAACAGCACAAAGGGAGATGAAAAGGAGGTTAATTTAGGGAAAATGGGGAACGAGCGGAACGTTAGGAACATGAGGTTAGAAGGAGAAAGAAATGAGGAGAAAAAGGATAAAGCGGAAGTGAAAGAAAATATAAAAATCGCAGATTATTAAACGCAGATACGTAACTAGGCGATATGGCAAAACTTGAGGAAACACCTTGGTTATGAAGGATATATTTTTACTTTCTCATACGAAGTATTGAGAAAGTATTGTTATCGCGAAAAAATTCGACCTCGAGATTATTAAGGAAATATACGTTTTAGGTGTCGCTGAATCCGAAAAAGTGGTTTTTGCAATGCCGTCTGTCTGTCTGTTACTGGCTCTGGAGTCTAAACGGTTGAGCGAAAATGAATGAAATCTCGTACTTACGCATTCTATCATACTAAGCAGAGTATATGAGTATATGCTCAATAATTAAGGAAAGTTTATTCTACACATTTTTAGCAACAATTTCATTTTCTCAAAAACGGCTTTAACGATTTTGATCAAATTTCGTACATTTACTTGAGTTTACGCCTTCAATAATACTACATATTTCATTTTTCTCAATGAATGAATATAAGGCTAGTTTATTCTAGGCAACTTTAACAACAATTCGATTCGGCAGATACGATTTTCATTTTCTAAAGATAACTAAACGACGCATTATTATATGAGAAAGTTTGTACAATGTATGTTGTACCGATTTTTTCCTTCGTTTTAATAAAGAATAATAGCATTTTTATTACATATAAATTAACGTTTGAGTATTACAATAATACTTATTTATGGGAAAACGAACTTTTGGAACTTTTTTCGGGAAAGTTTGGCAAGCGGCGCCTATGTCATATGCCACCCTAGTTACGGCTCTGATTAAACGAGATTTATTATAGAGTCTATAAGAGCCGAGGCAGCCACAAAGTGGGACTGGCAGTTAAAGTGAGGTAGGGAGGGAGAGATTGGAGGGAGGAAGGGAGAGATTGGAGGGAGAAAGTGATTCTTAGGGAGGAGGGAGAGAAATATGTAGCGAACGAGAGAGATTGCAGAAGGGTAGCCGAGTGGGTGGGTGGGTGGGTGATGGACATCTTTGCTACTGGCGAGAAACGATCCCACGACCTCGCCGTGGTGGCCAAGTCACTTTCTCCTCATATGGAAGGCGTGGCGTCGAATCGGAATTCATTAAATGATGCTGAAAATGGTATTAGAAGATAAAATTGGTTTTCAAATTACTGCGGGCAATGAATGATTCGAATCCAATCGGTCCGGCCTATAAACAGGAAGAAGCGTAATCTACGAGCCATTTATGATATTATAAACGTCTATCTGCGAAACAGTATAAAAACGGAGAGCCTTGAACTCATAAGTAATTTTAATTACCAATGAAATTTACTGTACATTGTTTTGCTATAACGAATATGTACCTTTAAAAAACAAACATCTGGGGGCCAAAAGAGTCTCCTTTTTGGGCAAGTACGGGACATATTTTTTAAGCGCAAATGTTTGCCATTCTGACTGGAAACATTCGACCGCTGAAACTCAGTATCGCGACCGCAGCAGAGTTTCACTTGAGAACCGCCGCGCCGTGGCAACAATGACATGGAAGATGGAAGGGGGAGGGGGAGGGTGTACAGGGAGGTGGTCGATTGGACGGGCGTGTTGGGAAGAGGTGTATGTATATGGGGAATGCAAATTGAGGCAAGAATGATGGCGCTGAGGGCCGAGAAGAAAGGAGAAAAGGGAAGGGGGGGAGAGGAAGCGCTTCAAAAGGTTATTATGTATATACTAGGGAGAGATGGAGGTGTGAGGGGGAGGAAGGAGCAAATTAAGTGAAATAGGTGGAAGGCTGGTTATGAAAGTGAGGATGAGTGATTTATGGAAATGAGAAATATTTTGAAAGGAATTTTTGTGTGGGACGTTGAGAAAAACCAGGAAAACACAACATTGAATACTACGATGCAAGAATCGTTGCCGAATACATGTAAACTTAAACTACGTTAACTAGGAAATTTTGAATTCAAAAGCATGGGACTATCTTCTGCTTGAGCATTGTTTTCGTGTAAAGGGTAAAATATGCTTCGACTCGATCAGACGTGAAACGGTCGTGGATTAGTAATAGCCTTCCTATTCGACGCTCAGTTCGTGCAGGTGTATTTCCTATTCCATATTTCAGAGTAATCGGAGAATTCCGGTTGATGAAATATGTTTATCCCTTGCTATGAACGCGCATAACGCAATGCACTTATAGTAAATAACCTTTAAATTATCAGTTGACATAAATCTCTGACACTTAAAAATTAGAAAATCGCGATTATTTGTTTGGATTTCTTAAGAATTTTCTTGTCGTGCCGAAATTCCATTGCTGAAACCGTTAGTAAAGCGCATGCATTTCTCTCTTTTTTATTCTCGTCCAATGAATTATTTGTCAAAATCACTGACGAGTGGAAACATTTCAACACTAGTACTAATTTGTCTATATCCACGCACGTTTGCACGAGGGGAAAAGAATGATATTTACCTATATATGCAGATAAAACAAACAAGAAATGGTCGCGCATTTTCCCCTGCGACCAAATGACGAATCTTGGAAAATGAGAAACTTTCGAAAGTGGAAATATGAACAAAGTCGCAAATTATTAATTCTACAAATAGTCACAGTGACTCATTATATTTACAAAACAGAAGTAACTTGATTAAGAGTTATGATAACATAAAATGAAAATAAGACAAAAAACGATCCATTTCGTCTTGATCTCTCCATTACCATAATAAACTAATAAATTTAAAACATATCGGTTAATATTGTTCCCAAATATAACCCTTCGGTTCCCTTAAATTTTTCTTCACTTCTAATTTGACTGCGCGTGGCTTGCGACGAGCGTGGAGTGGGCTACGTGGCCCTCGAGCCGAAGCGTTACAGAACACTGACTTACGGTATTCTGAACGGTCCACATTGCTTCCGATTGTCATAAAATGGATACGAAACCGTCCGGTTCAATTTAAATAGGCACTTGCAACTCATTACGCTGACATTAACTGTTGAAATTAGAGATAGAATGAAGCCATTGGAGTTTACTCTTTTAAGAATTGGGTTACACTGCAGCTCGAAAAGAAACGAATTGCTAAGTTCAAACAGTGATTGTAATCATGTATCCTGCGTTTTTCCATAGTTCCATATAGTTATATTAATTTATTTTTATGGATGTCCAGTGGTTGGTCGTGTTAAATCGAGAGGTAAAGGTCATAGCCGTTCGTATTAGAAATGTTTAGCGGCCGAGAGTAGCGAGAGGGATTCTCGGAAGAGACTAGAGGACCGGGAGGTGACAGGATGACTTTAGGATGTGCTAGTTGGGGAAGGGAAGAGGGGGGGGGGGGTGGAAGAGAGGGAAAGGGGGAGGGAAGGGTTAAAAAGGAGACTAGGATGGGATAGAAGAGGAAGATTGTGACCGACGAACGAAGAGACTCGCTTTTAAACAAGACTTGTATTTCCCCCCTTCGAATGGAACTGGTTGTTAAGGATGGGCGTCTCGAAGGAGTTGAGAGTAAAGGAAGAGAATCAAGGGAACAAATAAAAAGAATTTCCATGCGAGGCACGGATTTTCAGCGTACAACATCTTAAAGAATAACGAAGGGTATTTTCATTTTCGAAAATATTTATTTTTGTTGTATTCCTTCATAAAGCGAATACATACACTACTTCCCTTTAACTTATGTTACATGTATCGAAACAAATAAATGAATTAAGAAGACAACAGAGGTGTAACAGATTAGAAAGAGAACGGCATTGTTTCACATATTGTGTTGATGTCCCACAGGGCAGTGTCCTTGGCCCCTAATTGTTTAATTTGTACGTTGATGACCTGACTGCCTCCCTGTACGCTTCGGAGGTTCAGACCCTTCTTTATGCAGATGACTGCAAAGTTTTTAAACAGGTAAATGCAATGGCTGATTGTATATCTTTCCAAGAATCTATAAATTTGGTATCAAACTGGTGTGATGTTTGGAAACTAAAATTGAATTTAAATAAATGCAATGTTATGTCTGTCACAATTCGTAGAAACCCTATAACTTTTAATTACTGTATTAATTCGGAGTTAATGAGTAGCGTCTTACAGCAGAAAGATCTAAGTGTAATTACTTATAGCAAACTAACTTTTTCTGAACGTATTAAAGCAATCAAAAATAAAGCTATGTCTCTCTTAGGCATTTTGTACCGTTTTACAGATATTAGGGATCCTTTAGCGCTCAGAATGTATTTTTCCACCATTTTTTTGCCTGTTATAACATATTGCTCTCCGATATGGACTATGTCCACTGTTTCTAATCTCTCCTCTCTTGACAGTCTTAAATTTCTTTCTTAGAATTGTGAAATATCGTGTGACTTCTCTTCGCTATGCCTCTAATGTTTTATCTACTCTCATTCTAGATAATCTTTCCGATACTCGAACTAAATATGATCTTTCGTTTATTTATAATATTTTAAATTCCGGTACAGACTGTTCTGAATTACTATCACATTTAAATTTCCGAATTCCTACTAAAACTACTCGTTCTTCTTTCTTGTTTAATATGCCTAACCCAAGGATTTCTCTATCCAACGTTCTCTTTTCTTTCGTCTTCCTTCTCTTTTGAATTCATTACCCATAAATATTGATCCTTTTTCTTTATCATTAAAATCATTCATTAAACAAGGAATCACACACATTTCACCGAAATGAAGACAGTTTGTTCTATGTTTCCAACTATTATGTAATTATTGTTATTTATTTTTCTAAGTTAATTTATGTATTTTTCTTTTGTTAACATTTCACTTTAAAATGGCAAATATGCTGTATGTGAGATTATGTATAAATAAATTCAGTGGTTTCTAAGCTGTGGGGCGCGGTGCGTAAGTCGGTGGGTTGCAAAATATTTGACATTGTATTTACTGTCTGTTTAATTAACATGAACCTAAAATTTACCACCTCCGAATTCAAGCCCTCAAGTGGCTAGGACGTATTATCTTTTGCGTCCATGTTTTTCTTAAATTGGCTATACCAGTTGCAATCTACGAAGGATGAACTTTGAACATTAAACAGTGCGGTGGTTCTCAACCTGGGTGACATGACACCCCAGGGTAACGCGACGGTTGTTGAGGGGTGACGCGAATATTTGATTAATTCACAGTGTATCATATTCTGACTTATAAACATAAAATCAGAAGAATAAACACTCGTGCTTATTTAAATGCCAGAATTTTATCTTTATGTGGTAGGTAAAGTCTAATTTATCATTAAAGGTGACCGAAAGATAATTGAACCGTAAACGGGGTGACGCGTACAAAAAATGTTGAGAACCACTGATATAGAGAGGGAAGCGCAAAGACATTTTTCTTAGGTTATGAAGGAGCAGCCTTGAAAACCGCCTTTAAAATTAATACTAGCGTTATTCCCCGTCAAAAATAACAGGTGGGCACGGATTAAATTATTAAATTAAAGGTAACGTATTCCATGATGTATCTTGAAGTTAATTCAAAATAAAAAATGTAATTAAACAAATTCATGACATATTGTCAACGCAAATGAGTCTTACTAAATAAATGTTAATGGCATCGTTATTTTTGTAATACTTTGATGATTATAAGCGTTAATTAGAGACCCCTTGCTTTGCACAACTTATGGTAACGCAGCATATGGTTAAAAATAAAATCAACAACCTACTTTTTGCTATATAAAAAAACATAAACGAAACTGTGTACAAAGCTAAACAAGTGAACGAAGAAATGCAGAGCAAATTACGTAAGGCGCGTTTTTCGTTATACAATTATGCCGTCATCATAAAATCACATCTTTGGTGGAGATCTACGGCCTCAGTCTATAAAAGCCCTTTAAAACCATGATATCAATGCTATGAAATAATATTTTTCCCCATTGATATGTATTTGATTCGTCGCTATGGCAATTTTATTACTCATTGTTAAAAATCGGAGTTTTTTCCCCTTTATTTAATCAAGAGCAATTGTTTGCTATCATTAGACATGGATATAAATCCTGTTTTCAAAAAATATAAACCTCACTCTTTCATCTACAGAACTACCATATTAATTTTAACTAATTAAAAAATGTAAATTTTTAATACCCTGCACTGATTGCGTGCTTTTCTTATTAAAGGGGTAGAAATGAAAAACAATTCGATTACTCCACAGCAACTAATCCTACTAGATCCAACAAATTTTAACCGCGTCTAGTCTTTGTTTACATCGCCATATCGTGAAATTTTGACTTCTCCAACTAGTATCATTCCAGAGATAACGCCTGAACAGACCGACGGACGGACAGGAAGACAGAATGCAGAAGCGATTTTTTTTAAAAGTGTTAAAAACAGATATTAATAATTCCCATATATAGGCATTGGAGTAACAGATGTGGCGACAATGTCAGTTACCACAATAGTCACATTTTCTTGTCCTTAAAAAAGGAAAAATACACATTTTATAATTTCAAAATGTTTGCTGGGTTAATTTCTAACGGACTGGAGTTATATTGGCAAAAAAAACAAACTTTCTTCTATTTTCAATAAAAACGTTTGTCTCGAGTTCATCTCTCTATTTCAACCTATTTTTAAATTCTAATAATAATAGCAATGTCAATTCCCGTTAGCGAGTATCCAATATCACTGCTCCCAAATTCGAACTAACGTCACTTTTCTGAGATTTATAAATTGCCTGAACACTACTAAGTCCCCGTCATTTTATATATGCAGCCAGTTTCAAGCCTCAATTCCTACTGGGAGTAGGAGTGATTCTGAAGAATTATATAACGAATGTTCCTTTCTGCTGGCGCATTTCAATGAGGTAATTAAGAATACAGATTCAGTTAAATGAAGTATGAGAAACAGCAAATTTTTGGGACATTCTAATGTATTATAGTGATACTAGTGTAATTTCCCGTCAAATATGACGGATATGTGTGAATTAAGTGTTACGTAAAATAAAATAAAAATTAACGAAACCAACTTTTATGTGCTCTAAAACGTAGAAAATTAATATAAAATCCACACAACAGAATGTTCCAGAAAGTAATAATGGTCATGGGCATACAAAAGTTGATCGGCAAAGAATTATGTTAATGAATATTTATATGTTAAACATCCTAAATAATTCTATAAGAATTTTGTTACATAAATATAAATAGCCTAATCTACAGATTGCAATGAACATTCGTGAGCTCGTTTTCTTGCACCTGTAAATCTGTTGCTTGTCAATCGGCGAGCAGTTTCAAATTGAAAAGTTGAAAATCTAAGTGATTCCTGAAAGTCTGATCGAAAAAGGTTCAATAGCTCTTTAGTAATGGACAGTTTTCCTTATTCTCCCATCTAACTCCGAATAGCGTGACACGATTACAGAATAAGGGTATTATTTAAAAGGAGATAGGACGAAAAACATAATGGGATAAATGCATATGAAAATACATTTCTAAATTATATAAAATGTCATTCACGTTAAATTACTCGTCCGAGATATTTTCAGTCGGCGCGAGCGATCGTTCTTTTCCGATGAAGTGATGCGAAAATTAAAAATCCTCATCTGAAGTACCTACTGAAGCAACAGACTATGACACGAGAGGGAAAAAACTTTTCAGCTGGACTTCCTGTAGAATCACATGTTATTGTACTTAAAAGGAAAAAATGAGTGAATGACGTAATTTCGAAATTTGTACTCACCGAGTGTTGACGGAAGTAGGGTTTCCAACTTCGTCCACCGATGGCTTCCTGCGAAAAAAACAATGCGATATTAACTCAAGGTAATGGACAATTCCCATTCTTTGTGTCGACTTGCCAGAGTCATACTTTTACTCAAAAAACAAAGAAAGTGTTATACTAAATTTGCTGAATTAGAATTTTCTCGTGATCCTCCAACTTATTTAACAAATATTAAATTATAAGATTTCTAACCAACTATATTTATAAGCATATTTTCATTTTAGTTACCTTAATTTTTAACACGAGTAATGAAGCCGATTCAAAATTCCAATAATATTGCCTAAATAGGCTTCGATCTCAAGATGATTTCACGCTATGATATTGCAAGAATTTTAAGATTCGCATTAAATAAAACTTATATTCCACTATAATCCTTATTTTCAAACCTTTTATACCTTCATTGTTGCCAATTTGACGAACAAAAATAAATTGTAATCTGCAAAAAGCTATCTGGCAAATGAACATTGTCTTCTCATGCCTTTCAGAGAAAATCAATCCATTTATGAATGAATAATTTCAGATGCAGCTATAAGTTTTATTGCTAAATAAAGCATACTTTTTGTGCATATGAATTCTCTCTTTTTATTAAAGGACTAAATCTAAAGAAGAAAACCAAGAATTTATCCTCGCTATCAAGGATTTTGTTTTTAATTCGATGAGAGACCTGGGAGAACGAATCTCAAACTACAAGCGGTCAGATTGCAAATCTTCTTTAAGACGCGACACATGCTGCCAGTTTATTTACTCAAAGATTTTAATTACTTTTTTCTTAAAATTAATATCAAATTCGTATTGAACGACCATCACCAACAAGATTTAAATCTGAAGATTCTTGTCATTAGAATAGCTTTTTTCAATCGTGTTTATTCGATTAATTAAATTGGGTTATTAATCGCACAGAATCGAAACGAGAGTTGGAAGGGAAAAATTAATTTAAATAATTGCTGCAAGAGAGGTGAGCTATAAAGGAGAAAAAATCACAAGATATTCGCCATGGGTGATGAAGAAACGAATCTAAGGAGCAAGTCGGAGAATAATGCAACCGAAGCATCTAAAGGAAAAATAAAGCCAAGAAATAAAAAGAGGAAATGATTTCAAGGGTCTCGGGAATGCATTCCAACGAAAAACAATTTGCGATTCACAAAACAAGCGAGCGTCGCGCAGTTCGAACGAGCGCCGCTCACCTCTTGCGCACGAGTCCCACGAAGTAACCGCCACCGCTTCCCTCTTCCTCCTCCGCTCCTGCACCCACCCCGCGGCCCAAAACCCCTCCCATCCGCCCCTCGAAAGGGCGCCTCTTCAGCATCAGGTCCATGGGAGGGGGCGCGTCACCACGTCCATCGGGAGGGACACGCCCACCCACCCATCCACATGACCGAGTTCCACGTGGGGAAAGCGGTCGATCAGAAGACGATATTTCAACCAATATCTCGACGATGCAACATCCACTGAGAAACCTATCGCCTTCGATTACGATCGAGTCATTAATGACATTCGTAGGAATTTTACCGCCATCCGATCCTGGGATATTAAGTTTGCCATAAACAGCACAAATTTCACATAATCACGTCCGGTCAGTTGAATTCTACTTCTTTCCACGCAATCCTTCGTTTGGCCACCAGAACAAATGAAATCCCGAGAAGAGCATCTCAGTTCACAAAGCGCGCGACAAAAATTTCGTGGGCGAAACTTAATCGAACACTTCCTCCTTCCACTCCTTCCAGATAAAAGCGTCGACCGGCCTTCGACACGAGCGTCCTTTGGCGCTGAAAATGAGGAACACTCTCCTCGTCCGGGACTCTCTCGCACTGAAGTCCTTGCACGGCGACCAACACCACCGTCTCCTGCTTGGTCTTCCTCCTCGACTACTCCTCCTCGCGGGAGGTGCCGAGGGGGGGAGGAGGAGGAGGGACTTAACTCCCCCTCCTTCGATGAGCTAACCCCCTTTTTCTCCTTCGTCTGGCGGCCGACGGAGGCGAAGGACCGACCGACCAACCCAACCCACCACTCCCTTTTACACGCGCTCCCCTCCCCCTCACCCCCTTACCCTCCACCCCTCCTAATGCGTCGTCCCTCACAACCTGAAAACGCACTGCATAAGAGCGATAAATTTATACGTCGACCGCGCCAGTGAAGGTATGCCGCGAAGGGTTTTTTCTTCACCTATCCACGTTTTATTACGAGGGATTTAATTCTTTCTCCTCTCTCTCTCTCTCTCGAGGGAGTGAGATGGAGGGGGGGGGGGGGGGGGGAGAGAGAGGGATTGTGCTAGCGAGCGATATGAAGAATAAAAATAGTCGGGACAAATGCGCTACACCATTATCACAAGTTAAGACCTTTTGTAACCGATATGAAAGTTCAAATGAAATAAAAATGACCGTTAGAATAATGGGCAATATTGGCGAGGTTGCAAGCTCGTGCTAAACCAAAAATTTTTCTAATAAAATGAAAACCATACGCTATATCGAAGACGTAAACTCAAGAAACTGTACGAAATTTAATCAAAACCATTAGAGCCGTTTTTGAGAAAATCGAATTGTTAAAAATGCGTAGAATAAACTTTCCTTAATTATTATTGAGAAATGTCAACCATTTCCTTATACACTCAGCTCAGTATGATAAAATGCCTAAGTATGAGAATTCATTCATTTTCGCTCTACCGTTTAGGCTCTATAGCCAGTAACAGACAGACAGACGGCATTGCGAAACCCACTTTTTCGGATTCAGCGACACTTAAAACGTATATTACCGTATTAATCACGAGGTCGAATTTTTTCGCGATAACAATACTTTCTCAATATACTGCGTATATGAGAAAGTAAAAACGGACTATAACATAAAAACGACGAATCAACTAATAGCGAAACCAATTATTTACAACATTCCAGGAATACCACACTTCTTTTAACCACGAGACTAGTTATTTCGAAGAATCTCGAAAAAAACGAGCGTTTTTAATTTGTGTATTTCGTAAATGTTGAAGGCCTATCCAATGGGATCCGAAAATAGCATTTCCTTGATAATAAAAAACTCCACTTCTCGACTCAACGGAGACGAGAGCGGTCCAAGACAGGAACCCCGTGAAACACACACACACACACACATGGGGAGTTTTTGAACTCTACACACCTGCCCAGAGGACATCAAGAGAAGGAGCGTAGTATTTGGGAGGAAGAAGATTTGGGATGGGAGGGGGAAGATGTAGGAGGAAAGAGGAACGGGGGAGGAGAGATGGGGGAAGGGAGAGGAGGGAGGGGGGAGGTAAGAGGCGTAAAGCCACGAGATGGTGAGGAGTGGTAAGAGGCGAACCTTCCCATGTGAGAAGGGATTCCAAACTGCCGGGCCTCTGCTGCCGCCCCCCCCCCTTCCTCCCTCCCCCCCATTCCCCAATCCCTTCTTATGCTAACCATGCGTAGGACCTCGCCGAGCCCACCCACTCTCCCTCGCCTCCCCCGAAACAGACAAAACACTCTCGCTTCAGTCAACTTCCTCATCCCCCGCCGTCTTTAACTCAGCGTGTCACCTCCCCCCTCCCCCTTTTCGACCTCCAAATCCAGCCACTCACCCCACTCTCGATCCCATCCGCCATGCAGTCACCATACGCTCCTCTATACATACTACTACATACTACTATAACCCCTTCCTCTCTCTCTCTCTCATCCTTTTCATCCTCCACTCCCTTTCATTCCTTTTCCTTAATGGTGTTGTCAGGCCAACCCTTTCACTCCGTCTTTTTCACCTTCCGCTCTCTCCCATTCTCTTTTTTTTAAACCAATCCTCTCCTCGCTCAAATCCCCTCCATTCCGACGTTTAATGAAAATCCTATTGTGAAGAGGATGCATTTATAAGAGAAATGATTGGTTCATAGTCTGTTTCCCTCTGGGTGCTCGCAGAAATAGTACAAATTATAATGTTCGGTCAACTCTCTCACAAACTCAATGTGTGGCGTGAAATTTAAATTTAAAAAATTCTCATTAGGATTACTCGAAAACGGTTGCTGAAAAAAATAAAAAATCTAACTTAAAAACGTCCGTTCCAGGTATAATAATAATTATTGCAATATGCTTTAATTTTGGGCGTTTGCGCCATGGACGATGATCGATTTTCACCATAACCTGCATATTATTAATAAAGAGGAATTCTGAGAGAAACTCGGGCATTTCATAAAGCGAGAAAATATAGCGGTCACTTTTTGACTCCATAATGTCAAACAAATTCTTTGTCCGTTTTATCTTCAGCATTCTTCTCCATGTCCACATTTCGAAGCTTTCCAAGTATTATATATAATTTTTCCTTAGCGTCCATGTTTTTGCCCCATACAAATCTTTATATTCCATACATAGCATTTTATCAACCTCTTTCGGATTTCCTGCTTTATATTTCCCGTTAGTAGGAGTTTCTTTCTTCTGAAAGCGGCTTTTGCTTTTGTTATTCTAGTCTTGATTTCATCGGTACATTTTGCTTCTGTTGTTATTATGCTTCCAAGGTATTTATAATCTGAAACTTGTTCTAATGGCTTTCCTCCAATACTTAGAGTTACCGAACGATGAAGGCGCTGACATCCGTGATGTCCATAGTGTTAACGTTTGGGATTTCGATAAAAATGGTGAAATAAAACGCGATCAGAAAGAAAATGCTATATCAACCAATTGGCGAAATAATAGTATGAAGAACGCATGTAGATGTATTCCTAGAACGATTACGAATGGTAAGGCTGAGGTTTATCTGAGAAGCGATAGTGAGAAATTAAATGTCGTCGTATTGAACTGCCGCAGCATCCGTAAGAAAATTGCCGATTTTGAGCATATTATTCGCAGTCTAGAAGCCGATGTCGTGATCGGTACAGAGAGTTGGCTCACTGACGAGATTGCAAGTCAGGAGGTATTCCCCCAAGACTATAGAATTTTTAGAAAGGATCGTAGTATCCGGACGGGAGGTGGTGTGTTTGTAGCAGTCAGCAAGGCATACGAAAGTTTTTCACTACCGATTAATGACGCCGAAATAGAAAGTGTTTGGTATGGAGTTAGAGGAAGCGATTACCATATAGCAAATATATGCGCATATTATAGGCCTCCCAATGCAAGTTTAGAAATTATTGATAATCTCGAGAAACAATTAGCAACGCTAATATCGAAAAATAAAGAGAGGGCCATTATAATAGGAGGAGACTTCAACTTACCTTCAGTAGACTGGAATCATAATTGCTTTGATCGTGTTATTTATCATTGGTCAGATCTCAGGTCGAATACGCTTCCAGCATATCGGATCCGTACGAAAAGGGACAAATACTTGAGTTAGAAAGAATCCAACGCAGAGCAGCCAGATTCGTTAAGCAAAAGTATGAGCAAAATTAAGCGTCACATCACTCTTGAAGGAGTTGAATTGGATATCGCTAGAGGACCGCAGAATTAGCGCTAGGTTAAGGCTTCTGGAGAAATTTAGGTAGGAAGTTCTCTCAGAGGAGGTCTCAGGAATATTAGAGGCACCTACGTACATGGGCAGGCACGATCACGAGAATAAAATACGAGAGATCGACTGTAGGACAGAGCTTTATCAGAGCTCGTTTTTCCCAAGGACCACACGGGATCATAACAGGAGAGTGATTCCCACGAGGGACGATATTAGGTAGGTTTTGGTGTGCTGCACCCCCTGCCACCCAACAGTCTGGTGATTTGCAGGGTATCATGTAGGTGTAGATGTAGAGTTCTGTGATTAATGTCGATTTTCCAATTTTGACACCACGCTGAAAGGGCGTTAAGTCTTCCTGGAGCGATTTTTGGTCATTCTGGCTCTTTATCTTCTTACATAAGACGGTGTCATCTGCGAAAAGTGTGATTTTGCGGCGAACTACCGATATCGTTTAGATACATATATCAGGAATAGTAGTGGGCGTAAGAAACTTTCTCGTGGAACACCTGATGCGACTCTAACCGGGTAGGAAGATTTCCCATTAATGACTACTAACTGTTCCCTGTTGGAGAGGAAGTCTTTTACCCAACTCACGATATTCGTGTTTATGCCGTACTTTCCTAGTTTTCCCATTAATTTCTAATGGTGTACTTTATCGAACGCCTTTTTAAAGTCAATGAAAAGGGCGTCAACCTGTGTGTTTCTCTCACCGCATTACAACAAATCATTTTAGAACAGGACGAGTAGCGTTTCACGTGCTCTACCTTCAGGAAAATAAATTATCTTAGCGCTGTTTATAAATATCCATTTGTATTTTTTAACGTTCTGAACAGCAGTAAGTTAATAAGCAGTTCAAAAAGCCAAAACAATTGAGTCTCTCCATCTTAACGGAAAACACAGCCCCGTGTATTTTCTATTCCGGTTGACGTCGAATTCTCAGAAAGTACTCGATTCGGTAATATTTAAGACAAAGTTCGCTGTCGAATATCAATTAAGCATACTGCAGAAAGATTACACGCGAATTTCTATCATATCACTTTGCATTCACAGCCCATTACACCGATCAAATTCAGAGAAAACATTACGATTAAGTTTAGAGAAAATAGAGAATAATGACGTATAAATGACCTTCGTCTTTCCGCTGGGCATGGCCTCACGAATTTGACGTCACAAGGACAGAAGTTATGATACGGGCGGTCGTCGGCTGCCAGGGAGAAATTTTTCGGGAAATCTATATAGTCGGTGATTATAGGGATGTGAGAGGCGGGAAAAGCGATGATCAGTCATCCGAACTATTAACAGAGCCGATGTTCTTGAAATCGATGGAGTGAGGACGATTTTGCACGGAACGGCCTGAGGTGGCGATCCCCTCCAAAGCGACCTCTTCCTCTCTTCTATTGCTAACAATTTCATTCCATTTTGGTAAAGTAATTGGCCAATATCTCTAACGCCATTGCTAACTTTTTCTCCTTCGCTACTGAGTCTTCAAATGTTCCACTCAAAACTTCATTTGACTAATTGAAACTTCCGCAGATAGTATCTGCATAATCAAAGGTCAGAGAATGTGCGCATCGAATCTTAAGGTAGGACGATAGCTTTCGACAAACCAGTTTCATTCCGTCCGAAAACTCTCAATGTAGATAAGAAGGCGCGCGTGAAAAGTAACCGCTGAATTGGAGGGAACAATTGGCCCATTCGAGGGCCTCCCGTATCTCGAGAACCGTCCCGTCCGTCGTAGAGATATGCGGGAAACCGCGTTTTTTCTACAAACTAGGAGGTCCCTAGAAAAATATTTTCATTTCTCATAAAGTTCCGGGTTCGAATCCAGGAGACAATTATATTTTCCCATAAGTTTACACGGGATTTTCAATTTTTCAGAAACTTTTTTTTTCATTCATTCATCAAAATAAGTTTCTGCTTTATTCGACTACTAAAACTCTATACTATGCCGTAATTGCAATGCTTACATGTTACACGGTCAACGTTTTCAGAAATACGCATTCTATTTCGAAATTTTTCGGATTTTTCGTACACATTCCGGGCGTTGCCAAGGCGACCATCATTGTTGTTTCCGATTCATTTAATGCCAATTATTAATCCATCAAATAGACGAAAGAAAAGCGTTATTCGCTTCGAACTGTTGTTTGAGCTTCGAAATTAATGAAGTAATGAACGTAATAATGAAATAATGAAGTAATGAACGTAAAGATTTAAGGATAATTATTCTGTTGACCGCATATGCGAAGCGTTTCTAACGATTTAATCAAGGCATTTCATCGTTTGAATGCTGGAATCTTACCTTTCTGCAAGTAGAACCATCATATTGCACATCTGTATTGCTTACTAACGCAAATAGGATAATTATTATATAATTAAAAATTAGATGAGAATAGGGACGTACGTTATTTTTTAACACATTATATGGTTTATGTATCAGATCCGGGACTGCACACGAACTCAGTCCCATAATCCGATTCAGTTCGTATGAGACACTAATTTCTCCATCAGCAATGCAGTAACGTACAAGAGCGTCTATCTGCTGATCCATTTTGGCTTTTTCGTTCTTTGATAAAGTGGCAGTCTCCTTGGCACTCAGCAATTTTACAGGCCGACAAGACCTGGGTGAGAGAGGATTTGGATTCTGCCACACAACGATTCTGTCATGAGACGATTGATTAAGAGCATACAACTGTAGCGATACCAATGAAACCATGAATACATCAGAGTCTGAGAAATTTTCATGTGCTATTTTCATCTTGTACTCTGAATAACCGCTACTTCCATCAAATCCCCACTTCGCTGTCAAGACTATACATTTGTTTAAAGGTTCTGGCAATGATGATCCTGACTCCTTTGCGGTAGGAATGACGCGTCTTTCTATATGGTCGAGTAATGCCTAGAGTTTGACTTCCGCAACTGCATCAGACACGTGCATTGCGTCTGGAGGCGGGTAACACCTATTCTTTGCTTCCCTGTGTGTTCATACGGCAGAAATCTAGATTCCGCTCCTTCTCTGATATTCAAGTACTGTTTTTTTTGTTAAATTTGCCTCCACATACATTGAAAGGACTTCATCGTCGCTCATACAATAGATCCATACTTCCTGAATAGCGGAGGACGACACTTTCCATGTTTTTGAAAATCTCTGAGCTCTTCCTGGAGAGGTGTGAAGAGCTTCATGTAACAGACTTGCTGTAATTTTTCGTCTACCAGAAGTAAGCTTTTATGCACTGCATAACTTAACTCTTCAGTACTTGAACCCTCGCATAAATTTGACGCATTTCTCCTTATAGTAGGTTCAGAACATTCTTCGAAGCTTTTGCTTGGGCTTCCCTAAAAAACGTGAGACCAAAGTCAAAATTCATGTTACCGGTATTGCCATTCGGAGGGAGCCATGAGCATGAGAAAGTCAGAGATTTGATGGTTTAGAGAGAGACAGACAGAGAGAGACAGAGGCAGAGAAAGAAACAGAGAGAGGGAATCTTAAGAACATAATAACTGTATGTGAATTGATAAACGAAGTAGATAAAAATCACAATAGACCTACCTCTAGTTTCTTCGGCCTGAATACACAAAACATTCGATGGCAACGGTACCGGAAACGGTAGCGTGTCCATTGACGATTTAAGCCATTCGTCATTTCTTGTTTAAAAAACTCCAATCGTCTGCAGCTTTTCCGCCATTTATGGGACACTTTAGACCAAAATCTACGCACATATTGCAGTAGATCTTTTCTTATTTTCTCATTCAAATGCTCTTCAAAACCTATAACATTAGTGCAGTATAACAAAGAATCTTCGCCAATATCATTGATGTAGTAGGTATTTACGCCCTATTCATGATTCCACTACTGATTCATACCTACTTTTTCAACAATGAACGCGTATACATGCTCCACCTGCTCTCCATATCGTCGTTTTTCCCGCAAAACGTCTAACAGTTCCCTTTTTGAGCACGTAAACACCATCTTCCAATCATATACCTCCGCTGAGTATCACGGTGCCGGTTCACTGACAGCGGGAGGACAGGGAATGACGCGACCTGCACTTGTAACGAGACAGTAGAAACGAGTGCAGGTAAACAAGTTGCGACAGGCTTGCGCATGCGCGGTCCGCGCAAGCAGTGCAGCAAAGAGCCGGTGCCGTCTTGGGTTCAATGTCAATTATCTCACAAAGTAGCATCTAGTAGCAGCTAAACTTTCGTGAATCGTTTTCTAAGTACTTCGCACTACTCATTACACATAGACACTCAGCGGAGCACCGTGGGGCTTTTTTAGTAACTCATTCTTAGGAATCACTTAACTCTTCTATTTAAATAGGTGTTCTAGACGAGATACTTAAGAATAGAAATCATGTTTTTAAAATGTGCCTGGCTATATTTCAAACGGAAATAATCGAGAAGACTTGACAAATAAATGAAAACAAAGAATCACCTTAATCATTATATTGGCCATCGTAATACGGGATTACATACCAACGTAAAAGATGGCCTTCTGATCCGCGCTTTCCAGGAGACTCAGCCGGCTGAAACGCGGAGCTTTGGGTTCAAAACGTGGTACTGTTTAATACCTTCACCTGTTAGGTCAATATTCCAATAAGTTTCATTAAGTTTGCTTTCAGTTGGAAGAACGATTTTTGTCCTGCTAAATCGGCATTCTATCCCACTGTGCCAGGGTTTGAAATTCTGTCCCGATATAGTCTTCGCAGACTTTGAAAAACCCATACATTGTGCCGTCTCCACTGTTTGGCCTCTAGTGAAGATCATAGGCTGTCGTTTTCATTTAGCCCAGTGTTGGTGGAGAAAGATACAACAGGTCAGCTTATCGCAGGAGTACGTGAGAACTGAGTCCGAGATTGCAAAATATCTGAGGGTATTCTTTGGGTTGCCGATGCTGAAACCTGAAGAAGTAGATGACTTCTTCACTGATGAGCTCATATCGAGAATGCCGAATGACAAACGTGTGGAAATGTTTTGTGACTATATTTTAGACACGTACATAAAAGAAGACAGCGATTTTCCTCCTACGATGTGGGCTGAATACAGTTCAAGCAGTGTGAGAACCACAAATAGCTGTGAAGCATATCTACATCTACATGATACCCTGCAAATCACCAGACTGGTGGGTGGCAGGGGGTGCAGCACACCAAAACCTACCTAATAACGTCCCTCGTGGGAATCACTCTCCTGTTATGATCCCGTATGGTCCTTGGAAAAAACGAGCTCTGATATCGCTCTGTCCTACAGTCGATCTCACGTATTTTATTCTCGTGATCGTGCCTGCCCATGTACGTAGGTGCCTCTAATATTCCTGAGACCTCCTCTATGAGAACATCCGACCTAAATTTCTCCTCTAGCGATATCCAATTCAACTCCTTCAAGAGTGATGTGACGCTTAATTTTTGCTCATATTTTTGCTTAACGAATCTGGCTGCTCTGCGTTGGATTCTTTCTAACTCAAGTATTTGTCCCTTTTCGTACGGATCCGATATGCTGGAAGCGTATTCGACCTGAGATCTGACCAATGATAAATAACACGTTTCTCGTACCTGTTCTGTGCTACATCTTACTATTCTGCCTACGAAGCCCAATTTCTTAGTAGCTGCGCCTACGATCCTTCGAATATGCATATTCCACGATAGATCACGACAAATGGTGACTCCTAAATATTTAATGTACTCTGCAGATTGGATATTCAATCTATCAATTCTGTATTCCGAGTCTAATTCATTGTTCCTACTCTTCCAGAAACTCAATAGGGAACATTAATTTCGACTTTCCAATCTTGACACCATGCTGAAAGAGCGTTTAAATCTTCCTGGAGCGATTTTTGGTCATCCTGACTCGTTATCTCCTTATATAAAACGGTGTCATCTGCGAAAAGTCTTATTTTGCAGCGAACTATCGAGCAGATATCGTTTATATACATCAGGAATAGTAGTGGGCCTATGAGACTTCCCTGTGGAACACCTGATGCGACTTTTACCGGGTATGAAGATTTCCCATCAATAACTACTATCTGTTTTCTGTCTGAGAGGAAGTCTTTTACCCAACTCACGATATTAGGGTTTATGCCGTACTTTCCTAGTTTTCCTATTAATTTATTATGGGGTACTTTGTCAAACTCTTTTTTAAAATCGATGAAAATGGCATCAACCTGAGTGTTTTTCTCTCCGCATTGCAACAAATCGTTTACGAACAGGGCGAGCTGCGTTTCGCATGACCTACGTTTCCGAAACCCGTGTTGGTTTTTGCTTAGCGAAGAACGACCACCTAAATAACGCAGAACAGAGCTAACGATTATATGTTCTAGAATCTTACACGATAATGACGTCAAGGAAATCGGTCTATAATTTTCGGGGTTCTCTTTATCACCGCCTTTGTGGATGGGCGTTACGTATGCTAGCTTCCAGTCTTTTGGAGCGGTACCATATGCAACGGATTTTTCGAATATTATTTTCAAGTAAGGTGCGATTACCGAGGCTAGCTCTTTCAACACACGCGCGGGTATGCCCTCCGGCCCGGGAGACTTATTTTGCTTAATCGACTCTAGCTGGTGCGCGATACCTGTTTCAGAGAATATCAAATCTTCCATCGAATTTCCCTTATCATTCGAAGCTGGTTCCTCAAATTCGTCGCTCACCGAAGTAAACGCTTTCTGAAAGTGTTCATTTAACAAGTTCGCTTTTTCCGCGTTATCGTGTACTACAACACCTGCCTCCGTTCTCAATGACGCTATGGTGGGGCCTCAACCGTGAACCTTCCTAACTTACGACCAAAATGCTTTCGGATTTTCTTTCAAATAATCAGTTATATTTAAATAATATTTCATTTTAATAGGGCTTAATATGTTCCAATTACTAATTTTGAAGTTGTGTATCAACCAGATAAAGAAAAAGTAATATCTTCATAAATATATCCGAGGTAAATGAATTTAAATGTTATCAAGAAATCAAATAAAAAACTGAAGAAATATGAAATATCAGTGCAATTGGAGGTCGGTTTTTTTATTACAATTCTTAACGTTGTCAATGAAGGAATGAAACTGATAAAATGAGAAGTAATCTGTAAGCCACGAGCAATGGCCATAGTGCTGTTTTGGGTTTCTTCAAATAAATATGTGATTTGGGTTTTTCGAAGAAAATATTCTAATGGGAGAAAATAATAAATAAGATACAATCGATAGTTACGACCGTTCGCAAATGAAATAATGCGCGCTATCCAAGAATGTGATTACGTATGCAAATCAGACAATAATTTCGTAGGATAAAATTTTCGTATTAACATATCACCGTGGATTCCTCTAACTCCTCTCTCTCTCTCCCTCCCTCCCTCTCTCTCTCCCTCTCCCTCAGACGAAAATACTAATAATTATAATCGAGTCCAATAAAATCCAAATAAATGTTTAAGACCCGAATTCGGCGCCATTAACGTTTAAGGTTGCAAATTAGTTTCCCCAATCATTAGCGGGTGATAGGGGCCAGGTTGCGAGGGAGGAAGGGGGAGTGAGGGGAGGGACAAGTAGAGGATGGACTACAATACCTCCAATTACCACATTTACTCTTCCCTTCGAATGGCCTCCGAAAAGAGAGGCCCATTAATTCCACTCCCCAAGTAACATTGTGACCTCCGCATCCCCAAATCGAGATTTGGAGGGAAAAAAATAAGGAAATTTAGAGAGCGAAGGTCCGACGGGGTGGATTTGGGAACCACAAAACGAAAATTGGAAGGATGAAAAAAAACTAAAACGGAGGAATTGGAGCAAAAAAATCGAATAAAAAGCGATGGCAAAAAAATTAATAGAAGAAAAAAAGCCAAACAGAGTGAAATGGGGGGGGATGGAGGGGTAGATCGGGGAGGGAAGGCGAGATGGAAGGGAGAGGGGAGGGAGGGAGGGAGAGAGGGCCCCAGACACACTTTAGACACGAACCCGTCTTTTTCGGTCTTCTATGAATATTAATGAAGTTTGTGGCTATCTCTCTCTCTCTCTCGAGCGGTGGGTAAAGTGGAGGTTTTGTGGATGTGGGGGAGGCGAAAGGGGAAAAGGCGGATGAAGATCGAAGGGGTGGGAGGGGGGAGGGGGGGAGGGAGGGGAGGGGGAGAGGTAGTGAAGGAAGGAGTCAAGAGGGTCGAAGGCATCGGTATATGTAAGGTCGGTCCAGGAGTTCCTGGGAAGGGAGAGATTGGAGATTGGAAAGAGGGGAGGTAATTTGGGCTGGGCAAGGGGAGAGGGAGAGGTGAGGAGGAGTAGAGGAGAGGGGAAGAGAGGAAATGGGTGAGGATGAGCCGACCAAGGAATGTATCGAAAACGGTGCAAAGGGAGTGAGCGGATGAGAGTGAGGAATTTGGATACGTGTTATCTACGAGGAAACATCGTTTCATTAACCAATTTCAATATTACGCAAAAGTCCCTATTTGAAAATGAATTCAATAACAAAGTTAAAGAACTCATAATACAGCTGATGAGGTGAGTGATTTTTAGAAGAAAAACATTTTCTATTGGAAATATTCATTTCCTTAGAAAAAATAATAACATTAACGTAATGCCGAAAAATAATTTACATTTCAAATGAAAAACAGAAGTAATAAATATCGATCAGTTAGAACAGGGCTCTCCACATGTGGCCCGCGACCCCTTTTAATGTGGCCATCGAGCTTGTTATAAGCCTTTGCCGTTTTTCACTAGATACTCGTACTCAAGCAGTGTTTGAAAACGTTATGCGTAACGTAATGAAATGATTTTTGAATAACGTAACGAAAAACGTTAACGAAATTTTCAAAATGACTGTAACGTTATTTCGTTACGTTTACGCTTATCTATTGTGTGATGACATTTCGTCCCTTGTTTTCCATCCCATTTCTATTCTCTCTCTCTCTCTCTTCCTCAGTGGTCTTATTAGCCCCCACCACTTGCAGTCATCTAATAAATAAAAGAGGATGTCTGTCTGTCTGTGGCAGCTATAACTCATCAGAGAATAAAGGTGGAGCTTGAAATTGTGATAGCAGCTTCAGGTTGATCATGGGCGTTGCAGTGCCGAATATAATTCAAATCGGCCCACTGGGTTGTGATCCCGGAGGTCACGGGTCGGCCGGTCAAAATTTCAGTTTCTTGAGGATATCCCAGCAACTATTGGACCGATTTTGATGAATCCTACACCAATATCAACGTTTTGATGATATACATTTTCTGGCTGAAAATGGACTAAACCAGTCCATTGAGTCGAAAGGCTTTATATAATGGCCGGTTCAAATTTTGGTTTTTTGAGTATACCTATCTCAGCAACGAATTGAAATAGGTTTAAAAATACAAATTTTTCATCAGTTATTTCTGTAAAACATAATTTTTGCATTTATGGCATTATTGAAGTATAGAAATTTACTAACATTCCATATCTTACGTAAAAATTGTTGAATTGTTGTTTAAATTGTTGTTTATTTCATTGAAATATGTTGTTTTTAATTGAATTATCTTCCAACCTAACATATAAAGGAGAATGTTTGTAAGTTTGTTCGCTTTGAATGCTTTTAATACGAGATAGGGAGGGAGAGAGATGGATGGTAACGGAGTGGGGAGATGGAGAGAGGGAATTAGAGGGAGGGGGAGGGAGAGAGGGGGAGAGATGGGAGGGAGGGGGAGGGGAGGGAGGGGGAGAAGGGAAGGCGAGGGTGGAAGGGAGGGGGAGGGAGTTTATACGTTATTTTCGTAAGATTTTCTTCCTTCATTCATCTAAATACGAAAATGCGGAGCGGTTTTCTTCATTTTTGCTGTATTCGACTGGTATAACTGTGCACTATCTTATTCTTGCGATGCTTACATGTTACGCGGTCGAAGTTTTAGATTCACTAAATCCGTTGAAATTCAATGGGCACTCCTGCTAGTACCATGATAAAATGCACCGAGGACAGGACGATTAGGGACCTTTCTGGTCCCAAATATATGTTCTCCATTTAAATAAAAGTTACATTGGACAAGTCGAAAAATTTCCCGGAATAATCGTAATTTACCCAATTCAATAAACCGCGTTTTTATATGAAAATGGCATACAAATGTATATTGTGCGCCTATATTTTCAAAAAGTTATTAATGCTGAGTTGGAACATAATAATATTAATGTTCAACAAGCCTTTGAAAGAACGATCTGTTTGTTTTCTCGAATCGGATGCAATTTCTCCTTCGCAGTCACCATCAAGCATTTCAACAGCATAACTCTCCTCTTATAAAATATCTCAACGTTACTTACGGTATAAATGGTCGAAAAAATATAAATTTCTTTCACATTCAATTGAAGAAAATTCATTTTAAAACGAAGATCTATTTTCCGGACCTCAAACACAGTGGTTTTGCAATACCCATATACATATTCATATAATATAGATCACATTGAAACGCCTGACCACGCGAAGAAAAAAATCTTAATTTTTCAAATTGATGAAGGAATATGTAAAAGGCTTGATCCAATATACCAGAACAAGAGAATATAGAAAATCCTTTTCCAAAGTCATTATTTAAGAGGTCTTGCCGGAAGGGACGGCGGAAATGTTGTACAGGAAATTTCATCAAAAATTCGAATTTCCAGCTGTCTTCGGCCGTCTCTTATGATAAGCTTTACTTCGTGGCATTTTAGTTTATTTTAAGAAGGAAGACTTCGAGAAATTGCAATTATCTGCAAACTTTAATCTTTTATATGTTATTTATTTTATATATTTTATACTTTAGTATATTATGTAAATATCAGAGCATATTAAAATTGAATTACATATGTATCGCAAGAAAGTCTCCATATGGATACTGATAGGTAAATTACAGGGTAAATCTATTAGTGTTGGTAACAGACTATTTATCCTCGCCTAAGTTGTTTTAGAAGAAGCTTTCTGCGCGTTCCGATCTAACCTCATACCTTGGACCGAATGAGCTGCGCGTTGAGGATGGACAAAAAGTAAATCCCATTTCAAATAACAAACATGAACGTCATTCAATCGGTCGCAGCGGTCGTGTTTGTCCTGCCACCAGCAAAGAGGCTTCAAGTGAACAGCTAAAGACTCATTACTGGTTTCGGTTATATTAAAGCATTACATTTTCTGATGGGAAGTGAAAATTGTCATACAGGCAGCGTTCGCTTAACGTACAATACATATCGACCCCATATATCCGCACCTACGTATGTACTGTCCACTGATACGTACATCGATTCTCGCGCTCCCACGAGTAAACAGACGAGGTTGAGAGAGAGAGAGAGAGAGAGGAGTTCTGGTGGAGCGCACAGCCGAGCCCGACCCTTGGCCCTCGTGGTCACTGGATCTGCTTCCCTCGTATAAACAACTTGGAGAAGTCTGGCCTCTTGAAATGTTTATAAACAGAACTCGGCTAGCTTTAATAAAGCGTCCACTAACTCATTTCGTTTTACAGTTGATGTAGCACGTCATCTTAAAGGCACAGACGAAAGACGAATGGGGGACGTATTTAAAGTTTTAAGCCCATCAATAACCCATAGTGCTGACTCTTGTGATTACTTCAGTTAGTATCTCACACGCCAAAACACAAAACTTTTGTGACTTCTTGAGTTTTGCGAGTGCTTTTATATTTAAACAATTTAGTGAAAATTTTAGTCGACAAAAGGCGTAGCATAACCTTTGAGGAGAAAAAAAGCATTATAAACATGGCTTTCGGAGAAAGAAAGGAGACTTCCCAACGATTTTAAAAAATAATATGGGAGGAAGTTCTAGTGCAAGTGAAATTTAATGCAAGCTAGGGGTGGTTCTGCAGATTTAATATCCGATACCTACATAATATCAAAGTGACAGGTGAAGCTGGTAGTGCAGATTTCGATGCAGCAAATGAATTTCCTAAGGCTCTGGCGAAAATTATCGAAGAAGGAAAATACCGTACCCTTCAGGTCTTCTTTAAATTATCATTTTAAAGTTTTATTATATTTATTTGTTTTAATATACTCTATGCATGTTTAAATTCAGTGTTAGTTAATTTATAATTGAAATTGTACTGTATTCCAAATTGATTTTGATCGAAAAATACGGGTTTTTCCATTACGGCAATGCATCTTCATTTATAACATTAGTTTCTATGGAAAATGACGCTCCGCTTAACGTACGGGTTTTCAAGAACGTAACATATACGTTAAGCGGACCATGACTGTATTTAACTAATTATTCGTCCGTCACAACGAAGCTGTGGCTGTGATTCAAGGGACTGAAGTTTCGATCATCAAAGTTCGACTTTTTTCAGCGAAAACACTAAAAAGGTGAATTTTGCCGATATCACTTTTTAAAAGGAACTTCTAAAAAACTACACAGTAAATATCTGACGCCGAAGGGGTAAATCTCATTTGTTGACAAGGTCACGCAAAAGACAGCCATGGCCCAAATGAGGATTGGAGGGGGCGAGGCACACGTGTGGAGCAAGCCATTAAGTCACGATGTATCCGCCAACTACATTGGCTATGAGCTAAATAGGTGTGAGAGAATTATAAAAAGGTATCAAATCTCAGTAAAAATAAAAATAAGCATATCAATATTTATATCAGTAATAATATCCTAACGACATGTACCGTATGCCTTTAAACAGCACCTAACTAACGAAAATTAAAGACGTAAATTTGACGAAGTGTAAGAAATATAAGAAAAGTTGAAAGAATTATACACATAATTATTATATTTGTATAATTTCAGCTATAAAAACTTAAACACAATAAAGCGTTTCAGTAAAAAAGAATGTTTGATGTATTTCACAAAACAAGAAATTGACAGTTTATTTGTTTATTCAGTGACCCTATTAAGCGACTTTATCAAGATTCTTTCTTCTCCGAAGATAAAAATCAAAACTTTCAGCGTATAAAAAGTACTAAATATTATTTTACTCAGATATCTGCAATATTTGTAAAGGTAACAAATTTTTTATGTTAAACAGATATAGCCAATTCCGTTTTATCCAGTTAAACGAAAAAAATCGCATGGGACGAGTGAAAATAACTTTGTAGCTCATCATTCAATTCCACCGGTCTAATCCATACAACAAAGGCGAAAATTCGAGAAAGGACATCGGCATCAATTCACTCCAAAATATAAAGAGAAAGGGACAACAAAAATATTTTCGCAGAGGCGAAGTTTCTTGTCAGTTTTGCTTCTGCGATTATCGGATCTCTCGAGAAGTCAGTAGCAAACTTCGTCAAATGTTAAGAACGGCTTTTTAATGTTAGGCAAAATATTTCATAAGAGATGTTCATCGACTAAATATAGGGAATCAAAATTAAGTAAAACTTTCATTTAGTATTTAAATTTTAAAAGAAGGCAAAGGAATATACTCTAACTATTATAATCAGAAACGCTTTTTGCGGGAGAAAAAAATATATCCCTCAATTCTGAGTGGAACGATCCCTTGACCTCCCCTATACACCACCGCTCCATTCCAAAGACTTTCCTTTCGCCCATTTGGCAACATCGCGCATCTGAATTTCCAATCCTCCCTCCCCTTCCTATAAAAATCGACTTAATTAACTTCCGGAGAGAAGCCTCTCTCACGATTTCGAAGAAGAACTTTTTGGGAGGCGCATGCGAAGTGCAATTGTTTTCCCACTCATTCATCGAGGGGTAATTAGCTGTCATTAGCTCCTACAAGGCGTGCCATTTGTAAAGTTTCGGCGCCCAAGATGGGTATCGCGTGAGGGCGTGCGACACGGCACAGTTATTTGGATAAAGAAAGATGTTTAAGTGCCCATATAATTTCACCCACGTGGGAAACATTAAAGTGATAGCGATATTCTAATTCGCCTCCCTTTTCCTTCTCCCTCCTCCCCCCCCCCCCCCCTCCCCCACCTCAGTCTTCCGTTCACACGCACATTTCGATAATAAATGACGCGATATGAACCCGAGCACACGACCTTATTGTACCGTGGACATTAAGCAAAGCGCCCCACGGCCCTGCTTCCTTTAGTATGCGCCCGGAAGTGGAAAGATTATTTTTACGCGTTATGGAAATGCACTTTTTATACGTCGTATTAACGTAATCATTTTTCATTCCTATTAAAATATTTAAATTTCTCGAAAGAAATCCATTTACTTTCAATGGAAAAACTAAGTATCCTCGAAAATATTTACATTTTTCAAGCACGGAGGTGGTTTAGTTTACAAAAGCCTAGTCAATAGCAGGACTTTGGAGCCGAGGTCTTGGAGCTTGGCTCCGGCTCCAGCTCCGGCTCCAGTTAATTTCTTAGCTCCGGGTCCAGCTCTGACTCCGCTCCGGCTCCGGCCAAACTTTTAAGTTTCAATTAATAATTTTTCATTTTAATATGACTATTTTTAACAATTTTCAGGTTTATTCATAATAAAATATTAAATGGTGTCCAGATTTTTAAATCAAAGCTCAGTTTTATTTCTTAATTAACTTAATTTTCATCATTTACAAGAAAACAAATAAAAAAAAATTAATCGGATCAAGTGTTACATGCAAATATAAAATTACTAAAATTCTCTCAGTAGTAAGATAAAATACAAATACTTTGGATAAGTTTATTTTATTTGATGTCCCTTACAATTAGCAAAAATCATATTTTAAAACTCTTGATTCATACGTAGGAAGAGAATAGCTTCCAATATATCATGTTTCATTGATGATCTGAGGTCACTATAAATGAACTTTAGGGCTGAAAATAGTCGCGCAACACTAGCTTGTGGAACAGGCAAACTTGATACAATCCTGCATGCCTCCTGAATCCGATTAGGGTACATTTCAATTCCCTCAAAAACAGATTTTACTCTTAACCTCCCTAATTCTTTAATGGCCTTGCAATCATTTTCAAATGTTCAAAATTTCCTCTTTCTGACTTCAACACTAAATTTGTACGACGTCTTCTTTCCTTCTTTCAAAATCATTCTCCTCACTACTGCTGCTTAGACTTTTGACTAGAGGTTTTTCCATTTCTGTATGCTTTTTTGACATTTCAGCCATTTCTAGGTTATTTTCTGTCTCCTATTTCAAAATTTGTTTTTCAACAGCCTCATAACCCTCTTTTGCAAGTACAAGTTGCCTAGGAGTCAAGAAAATGCAGTACCGTATATCAGCATAAATTGCAGCTAGGAAAATATCATTTTCAAGCAATATTTCTTCCCTGTTCTGCATTGACTTTTTCATATAGCCTTCCCTCATCAAGGCACACATTCTTGAGTGATACACTGTTGGTATGACGGAATACGGTCTAGAAGGAGATGAATATTTTTTTCTTCCCAGGTAAGTATACATGCCGATAGCCCTTGCTATGACTTCAGTATTCACACCACAATACACCAAGCTTGTGATACCCACGGATTTTCTGTGTTTAACGTACTTATTGAAATTGTGGATTGTATTTTTACCTCAAAAGAAGAAATTTCATTCGTGCCTTAGTAAGTCTTGAAGCCAGTTCAAAAGTGTGTGAGACCTTTACATGATCGCGACTCTTCTGAGTGGCTACTAGCAAGGCTGGAAGTTCGGCACGGTCCGAAATCTTTTTCGTAATTCGAAGTTGGAAAATTATCATATCGTAATTCCATACCGTAACTCAATTTTTTTCGTATCTTACCGTAGTTCCGTACGTTGGGGGCCTCAATAAATAAAGATGATATATATTTATAAATCTAAAAAGAACAACCACTACAGAAAGGCCAGTTTGACAAGAATGCATGAATTAATTTTTTATTTTGTAATTATTTCATTAGGATGATGAAAGTAGCGCGAGAAAAATGTCTCAATCTGAGAAGATTTTAAAAAAAAACGGTGGTCGGAGCCGGAGCGGGGAAAATTATGTAACAATTTAGAGCTCCGAATCCGGCTCCAGTTCCAGCAAAAAAAGCAGCTCCGACTCCAAAGCCCTGGTCAATAGATTAACTCTTTGATATGCAGACTTTTTATAAAATCGTTAGTCGCGAAAGAATTTCGTATACAGCTGTAATTAGATTCCGTTGGGCCTGAAATAAACGATGAAAATATGACAGTACTGTTGAAATAATTTAATCGACAGACATGTAATTAAGCATTGAATTGAGGAAACGGAAGTTTAGTAAAGCGAAACTCCAAGGACTTGGTCACATTTCAGCGTTCTGTATCGATAATGCATTAAATATAATAGATGTTTAAGACAACTACTATGAATACTTACGGATGTCTCATTCATAATTTGAGGCCGAATATTCAGCCGCCCTACATGAAAGAATAAGCGCTTAATTTTGATGGACAGCCGTCCCACTAGACGACGGCATCACTCCATCATACCTCTCTCTCTCTCTCCTCCTCTCTCCCTCCTCCTCCCTCCCTCTCCCTTCCTCCCTCTCTTAAATGTAAGAAGGAACATTAATAAAGTCGTTTTTCTGTCTGTCTGTCTGTCTGTCTCTCCCCCTCTCCCTCCCTCCCCCTCATTCTCCTTTCCTATCTCCCTCCCTTCATCTCTCCCTTTCTCTCTTCCTCCCTCCCTCCATCTCTCCCTCCCCCTTCCTCCCTCTCACTCTCCTTTCCTCTTTCCCGAAAACATTTATCTGTAACACGAAATGGTGCGGTATTCTTGTGAAAATTTTCCGCTAATGGTCGGTAGGCGTTATAAATTGAACATTCGGATAATCGGAGTTCTGCTGAATATGCATAATAATATCACTTAATGACGTGCTTAACATCAGATCAGAGAAATAATCGAAATAACTCTTAAGCAACCCGTTTTACGAAAAATAAATCAAACAAAATTTGCAGAAATTACAGTGCCTACAACTTGATAATATTTACACAAATTAAGTTCTAAAGAGGATATTTGGAATAAACGAAAAAATGATCAGAGTAGACCTATACTTCCGGTTGAGCTATTTCAGCCAAAACTTTTCCAGATCTTCATTTAATAATAAAAATCTTAAGTACATATAAAGTGTTTTGCTGATGTAATCATTAGTTTCTGAGTTAGAGCGCTCACAAAATTCTTATCTCACAGGCAGATATCATCGAGAAAATAGTGAAAACAGACTCTCTCAAGGGGGGACCTCTCAAAACGTGTATTTCTGTTGTTAACCCCGAATTCGATCTTATTCGAGAATACAACATTTTCTCCTGCACTACGTATGGTGAAAGTAAGGTTTCCAAAACAAACAACGTACTAAACATAATTTCGAATGAATTGCCTCCTCTTCCAGGCAAGTGGAAAACACGGGTTCGATACAGGTCAATGGAGAATTACAAATGTGCCAAAAGCTCTCTGCATCAACTATCAAGTGAAATGATCAACGTCCCGTCAACATCTACAGCAGAGGTTCCCAACCTGGTGCTCGCGAGCACTGTGGTGCTCTTTGCTCTTCTGCGATGTTTAAAACCTTATGTCTGTTAAACAATACTTTAATTTGCTCGGTTACTTTCCTTCTAAACTTATCTATAAAAATTATTCTGACGTTGGTTTCATTACCGCTTCTTTATAAGCAGGGGCGGATTGGGCCTCCGCCGGGACACCGGGCAAAGTCCCGGTGGGCCGATGCTGCTCCTGGGCCAGGCCTGCCTGATTGGTTGCTGCCTCGGCCAGGAGCTGTTGCTTTACCGTATTCTGAAGTAGTGTTTCTCAAACTATGGGACGCAACATTATTTTAGTTGTTAGGTGGGCCGATATCCGAGTATTTGCTCCCAATCCGCTCCTGTTTATAAGTATAGTGGTGCTGGCTTTATTTTCTAGCATACAACTTGGTGTTCGCCACATCAAAAAGGATGAGAACCTATTGCCTACACCGTTTCTTCGTCGTTACGTATGAGAAGAGAGCCATGTTATGTTCTACAAACAAACGCTACGACAGAAGTATGTGAAAGGATGAAAGATATTTTAACCTTTTTAGTCATTACTTCTGAAAATTATACAAATGAAAAGTAACTTATCCTAAGTTTATGAAGTTATAATTTAAAACCGCGTTATGCACGGATATTAAAATCGAGATTTAATGTGTTTTTACGTAAAATGGGTTACTAGAAAAAATGGAGTTCCTACATATATGCATTTTGGCATACTTTACGAGAGGCAAAGGGGATAAAAACATTTTATAAATGCGCTGCCTGTGATATGCAAAACTTTGGTCTTCACTGAAGGGGGAAAAGACGAAGTGACAAGCGAAGGAGGGAGGGAGTGAGCGAAGGAGGGAGGGAGTGAGCGAAGGAGGGAGGGAGTGAGCGAAGGAGGGAGGGAGTGAGCGAAGGAGGGAGGGAGTGAGCGAAGGAGGGAGGGAGTGAGCGAAGGAGGGAGAGAGTGAGCGAAGGAGAGAGAGATCGTCGAGTGGACTTCGGAGGAACTAGGCAGGATAAAACCTCTTCTTTCCGTATAATTCAGTTCCAAATTCTTGGGATTCATTCCTCTAACCGCGCCAAGGAAATGGATGAAGGAGGAAGGACGAGCACAATGCAGGGCGTGGCAAGAGGTGGGAGGGGGTGGCGGGGATGAAAGGGAGGAAGGAGGATGGCAGGGGTTTCGAAATTCCAGGACGGAATAAAAGGTTCCAGGAAGAATGAAAGACTAAGGTAATTTGACGGCTAACAAAGGAATAAATGAGAAGGGAATTCAGTAAACGATTCGAAGAGTAAAAAAGAAATTTTCCGACAATTTTTTCGCTTAATAACTAATAATACTTATTTACCTCTAAATATTAATGGTAAATGAATTAACTCAGAATTGTTCCTCACAATTACTACGCTCTATCTGAATTATTGGGCATAGCTGTCGAGCTGTACCTACCACAGTCAAAAAAGTAATTTCACAGTTATGATGCGGCATTTTGTTGTTTCAAATTTTATTATTTTATGCAATAAATTACGCAACGAGCAAGAAAAATATGGATAATGTATATAAAGTATTAAAAAACGTTAAATAATGGTACTTTTTGATCATCAAAAAATGTCTCCTCTGATTATTAAAAAGAATGCTTAAGAATTTAAAGATAGAATTAAATTTTGCAGTCAAGTGACGTAATGTAAGAAAGTCTAAAAATAATTAATACGAAAGTGTACGCGAAGATTAAGATGATATTTTAAAAGAATCACTCCTCTCCCGCGAAACCGACCACGTAAAAAAAGTTAAAAGTCTTTGAAATGCATCATAGAACGATTGCTATTCCTATTCTCACTTTCTCCTCACTTTATCCAAAGATCAATGTTTTGCAGACGATCTTTCCAAAAGCGTTCAATTGTCGACTAAAACTTACAAATACAACCCATTAGCAAGCAACATAAATCAATTTTCTAAAATGGCACCTTAATCATGGATTTTGCGTACCGATAGACTTTTGTGAAGACGAAGGGCACGGATATGCAGATCGGTTATATTTGCCTCTACAAAAGAATCTAGTGAAATCCTAGAATAATGTTTGGTCGGTATTACGATTCACAATTTTTTTAAAACTTTTTTTAACAGAAGACGACATAACGACCCATTCACCAAGACTCGTGCGGCACCCGAGAAGCACCCGTGCTGTGATTGGCATAGCAATTCTGCCGTCACTCGTGTGAAAAGAATTAATACCTTATAAATCACAGCATCCCTGAAACAATTTCGAGATTTTCAGTTTGATAATCACTAACTGAACTATAGGTCGTTCCCGATATGCGACTCTAATGCGTTCCTGAAAATATCAATTTCCCATAAATTGGTATACGTTCCAGGACCTTGGAAAAATATGTACCAAGCCTTATTTAGGCTATAAATTAATAGTTTAAGAACCAATGAGAGTTGTACCTATATTGTATAATAAACATTTTTAAGACTTAAAACAATCAGTAAATTAATACCTACAATGTGGACGAGTCGTATCGTCCAACTGAATACGCACAAGAGAGTAGACTCGGAGTGCATCAGATATCGAATATCGTATGTCCGGGGTACGATATCGGATGTCGATTTCGAGGTATCGATGTATTACTGCCCTAAGTCCGGGATTATCGTAAGTCGAAACATCGTAAGTCGGGAAATTTGATTCACATAACCCTTGCTTCCATAGCAACATTATCCTGACTCGCGTCCACTTCTCATCATTTGGCGGCCATTTTCCTCTCCAATCTTCCAATATTTACTCTCATTTTTTCCATTTCCACTTTTCTATCTAACAACCTGTTCGTGAATTTGTGTCTTTCTTAAGCAACGCTTGACGAGCTGGCCAGCGTACAATTCTAAATCATGTTCTTATATTTAAGAATCAAATACGTAGCCGGCGGCAAAGTTCCAAATAATACATTCACAGTAAGTTTCCTCGATTTCATTTTTATTTTTATATTTGGAGAAATAGGGCTAAAAATTTCTCATTTTCGGAGGAAAAAAATATGGCAAAGTTTCAAATGCTGCGAAAACTTCAATCCCAATACGAAGGATGAGAATGTAGGAGGTGCACGAGGACAGAAGTCGAAGCGGAGAAATGGCGATTATCTATGGCTGGCTGAGAAAAAGAGAAATGGCGATTTGTAACCGACTAAAGTCCCAGAATTGGCGAGAGAAAATTGGAGGAAGAAGAGATGGAAAGAGAGAGCGGAAGAAGGAAAGGGTGAAGAGAAAGGAAGAGGGACAGAGACGAATCATGAATATGGAAAGTAAAGCAGAGGAATACGAGGGCGACATTGATTCCAATTACGACACTACCCATAATTCATTGCCGTGGCGGCTTCCTTCATGCTGGAGTCACTCTCATTCTTCGTCGCGATCCCTTTCGCTCGCCACCCACTCCCCCTGCGTCACTGGCCGTCTACCAAACCACCTTCACCCTCTGCATCCCCCTCCTTCCCTCCCCTTTCGCTTCTTCCCTCTCGTGTCCACCTTTCGTTAAAAAAGACGGATCGCAAAGCTTGCTCGGTGAGTTCCAGGGGCGGGGAAAAAAGAGGAGGCGGGGGCGGAGGGGGGCGAATAGAGAGAAGCCGGGGACAGAGAGTGAGAAGGGAACGACACAGGATGTTAGCGTTGAAGAGGGAACGTTTTCTAACGTATCATATACACACGGCAATAACATTAAGGTTTTATGCCAAGGCGCAAAGTTTCCTTCCACTCTCTCGATGACAGGAATCTCGTGCCCACTTCGTTTTAAGGTTAAAAAGAAACTAATTTCTCAAAACTATACATAATGATTAACTTAGCTGTATTTGATTTATTAGAGCCAGATACAAGTCAGGATAATTTATTTCGCACAAGGCCTGTATATACAATTCATTTGAGCTTTTTAATATGAATGTAAATATATATATATATATATATATATATATATATATATATATATACACAGTTTTCGCTCGTTGTATCGTCCTTCGCTACTCGTCCTTTCGATCTTTCGTCCTCCACCAATTACCACCCATTCGTTCGCTATTCGTCCGCTTTCAAGCGCCATTGTGATTGTTGAATCTGTGTTAGTTTCTGCGCATGCTTTAAAGACTGTTTTGCCCTTAATTAATTAAATATGGCTCCAAATGTGAATAAAAAAGTTTTTAGTGGTAATATTTCTAAACGACAACATGTTGTTACAACTCTGGATGTTAAATTAAAGATTATAAATCAATTTGAGAGTGAAAAATCTGACTCCGACATAGCGAGAGATAGCAAAAACATTTTAAGTGAGAAACAAAAATATAAAGACTTAGCAAAGAAATCTGTGCCTGGAACAACTAAATTTGAATGCAATAGGGAGGAGATTTTTGTTAGAATGGAATATTTGCTTTTGTTCTGGATTCAGGACAAGGAGGCTAAGCATATGCCAATATCCACTGCTATGATTCAAGCCAAGGCTAAGAGAATTTTCGAAGACTTAAGAATGAAGCAGCCTAAAGGAAGTGTTGTGAAGGATTTAGAATTTAAGGCTAGTGATGGTTGGTTTTCAAAATTCAAGGCGAGGACTGGTTTGCATGGTGTTAGGATTCAGGGTGTCTGCCAGTGCAGATGTTGAGGCTGCTAAAAATTATCCTTAAACTTTTAAAGACATCATTGAGGAAGGGAGCTATGATCCAAGGCAAGTGTTCAATGTGGATGAGACTGGCCTCTTCTGGAAGAAGATGCCCAGTAGGACTTTCATCACCAAAGAAGAAAAGGCCATGCCTGGTTTCAAGCCTGCTAAGGATAGATTGACTGTGTTGTTGGGTGGAAATGTTGCTAGGGATTTCAGGTTAAAACCCCTGGTTTCTTATCACTCTGAGAACCCCAGAGCATTAAAAGGATTTGTGAAGGCAAAGCTGCCTGTTGTGTGGAGGTCAAATAAGAAATCGATAATCTTTATCACAAGATAACATTTGATCAATGTTTTCAAGCAACTGATGGTCCTAATAATCCCACTCTTAAAGAATTTTTGAGATCCTACAATATCAAGAAGGCCATTGACAACATTAAGCTTGCTTGGGTTAAAGTCAGCAATTACAACATGAACACTTCCTTGAGAAATGTCTGGCCTAACTGTTTCACAGGTAAAACAACAGAAGAAATTCAGTAAAATATTGTTGAAGTGGAAAGGCAATTGGGTTTTGATGAAATAGCAATTGAAGATGTGTAAGAACTGGTTGAGTTCCATAATGAAGAGCTGAGCACCGAAGAACTGATTCAGCTAGAAGATCATCAGAGGAAGAAGAGGAAGAGGACACAGACACAACTCCAAGCAAGGCTTTGACAACAAGCCTCCTGAATGACTTCTTCAAACATTGGGAGGCAATGAAATAAATTATTGAAGAGAATGACCCCATAATGGAAAGGAGTTCTAAGGATGTCAGGGAGACATGGAAAATGGCACCAGATGCCATAGGGATATATTGAAAGACTAAGCCCTTAGTTTCATGGAGTCTTGCAGAACAAATGGATGAAAATCTTGATGATCCTTCATCTCCACCCACCCTTTAATTTCCTCCCCAATGTCCCCTAATCATCCACTCTTCCCTGTAAGCAACATCAGCCTTCAAGTTTAGGTGAGTGCACGTAGGGAAATTATATGTTTTAGATTATTATTTTAGGTGTAAGAATGTATTTTATTATTTAATTTATGTTTTATAATGATTACCAATGAATACATATTGTTTTCGTTCTTTTTAATGATCAAATATAATTTTATATATCCGAAATTTGGTCCGATGGAAGCGTCCAATCCATTATAACATGTAATCCTATGGGAAAACGCCATTCGCTATTGGACCTGTTTTCCAGGAACAAATTTGGGACGAGTAGCGAATGGTGCCTGTACTTGTGTAAGAGGAAAGGTAAACATAGATATTGAGAGAAACTAAGTGTTGAAGGAAACCCAGTGAGCACTTACCAAAAGGAGAGCCAATGAGGTGTCGGAGAGACACATTTCTAGACGTTGATGGAGCTTTCGGGATGATCCCTTCGAATGCATATTACTCCCATCGGTGTACCAAATTAAATTCTATTTCAAAATAATATTATATAATGAAAGAGCAAAAGAACTTTATAATTCAAAATTAGAAAAATATTTTAATGTTAAAATAAAAAAAATTCATTCGAATATTTTGGCTGGAGAAAAATATAATATATTTCAAAAAAATTGCTTTTGCAGAAAATCAAAAATGCCATGTTAGTAAATCTCACAAATAAATTTCAACATTTAGAAGCAGGAAAACTGTGAACTTCACAGACAATCGAACCCGAGTTTCCCACCTTCCTGGCAGCTGAAGTTCAGAACTATCGTCTTTCTCTAAGTTGAAATGTATGTTCAGCAGTATGTGTTTATGCAATCGCGTCGAAATTGTAGTTGCCTTTGCTTCTAAATGCATCGCCCGGGAATCGAACCGAGGAATTAGTTAATCTTGACTCTGAAGCGAAGCACCTGCAAGATGGTCTCTTCGTTGGAACTCCTTCCGCAGAGGAGGATAAAATAATGGAGATAAGACGGAGAGGGAGAGAGAAGCAGGGTGGCTGGGAGTTAAATATTTGAGCTCTATACGAAAAACAAAGGACTGCGTAAAAAACGACTCGGCGTAGAGGACGACGGAGGAGGATAGGAAGGGGGAGGAGGGGAGGGGGAGGGGGGGAGATTTGGTGAGGCGAGAGGAAGAAAGATAAAGAAGGAGAAAAGGTTTATGCCGGCAGACTCGTTCTCCCGCCTCGTCTACCCTCGAGGTAAGGAGGCAGAGAGTGGTGAGGAGAGGGGTGAGGAGGAAAGGGGGAGGGGTGAGGAGGAAAGGGGGAGGGGTGAGGAGGAAAGGGGAGGGGTGAGGAGGAAAGGGAGAGGGGTGAGGAGGAAAGGGAGAGGGGTGAGGAGGAAAGGTGGAGGGGTGAGGAGGAAAGGGGGAGGGGTGATGAGGGGAGGGGGAGGCTGTCGAAGGTGGACGGTGGAAGGACGGGGAGGGGAAAAGAGTGCAATTCTCTTAAGGGGAAACTTAAAAATGACTCAGAACGAACCTATAAAACATAAATGATAGATTATACTCATAATCAAACACGACATATAAGTGAATAACATTAAGCTCCGCAAGAAACTCGGGATGAGCTTTCCTAATCTTGATCTTTTTAACATGTAAAAGCAAGTTTCAATGGCGCAGATGAGACTCTTTGCGTGAACTGAGTGAAACTAATGAATGCAACGGATTCGAATCAGATGGAAATGTTAACATAGGTGGAATCGTGCGATTAATTTAGCGGATTAGCGGTAAAGATCAGATTTATAAAACTGCTTTTAAGAACGAATTGAAAAGGTCAGAACATAACTGTGTATTGTCGATAGACTGTTACTTAATTTCTCTATATTATTTATTTTGTATTTAAAGATGCAAAAATAGAACCAAACTGAATGCTTATCAAGATCTCATTGAGGCGCTTGTTATCTTTATTATTATGGTTTCACAAGGAAATTCTCGAAAAAAGCAGTGACAGTCGATGGGTTGTGGAATAAATTACAATGTTTACATTATTTATGAAAATTAATAAACTTTATGCGTAATTTTTCTTTCAAATCTTGTTATAGGTATTTAAATATTGACAGGTGCCTAATATAATCGTAATTTCTAATCAAACAAATCGCTCTTTCTCAGAAAAGATGTAATTCAAGTTTCAGAGATTCAAAACACACTTGGTATACTTATGTGTACAGTGTATATTATTTTAAACTAAATGAAAAATCAGTAAAATTGTCCAAGGAATTTACTTTGGTGCATATTTTGGCAAAACAACCGACATACAGCCAGGCGTGCGGCAAAGTTATTCTGAGTCTCAGACAATGTTTTTTTTTGCATCGCCTTTTGAGATTAATATTCATAAACTTCCAAATGATAATGGCGCCATTCGGTCGAGAAAAGATTTGGATCCATTCAATCGAATACGTTGCGGAGAGAACGGATACGTGAAACCGACGACCAATTAAAATGATCGATTAAATGGCACCGGCAATAAAATGTCCCGAGTTGGAGTCTCCGGAAGAACAAAAGAAAGAGAAAGTGGAATGGAGTGGGAGAGAGAGAAAAAGGAATGCGTTCATAAGGAGAGGAATATAGCACGCAGCGCAAGATGAAGGGAATTTCATAAATATGAAAATCTATGGAAATAAGACAAAAATAAATCCGAGAGAGAAGCGACCGCGTAATCTCCTCGATCGAATGTGATTCCACGGAAGAAGACAAAATGTCGACAACTCTAATCGAGTTTTTTTTAACTAGGACAATAGAGGTGCGGAATTGGGATATAGAAAATGAATGAGATGAAATAAGGAGCGGAAATGCTTAATAAGAGGAAAGAGAGAAACGTAAAACTGAGAACCGCATTGAGCGCACAGACCTTCTCGTCGCTTCGATTGAGGATTGCAATCGAGAGAGGGGTGAAAAATCCCACTCGGATCGCCGATTTCTCCCTATATCACTCGCCGTCAGCGAAGTGGTTTGCGCGGGTAAACATTTCTAGGAGTCGAATCACTCGAGTCGAGTTACTTCGCTCGCGCGGCATTAATCCGTGGAACAGAGAGGTCGTGACCGCTTTCTTTTGTCGATGACCAAGGACTGAAATTATTATACTCCCGATAAGAAGAATCTCGATTCGAAAGAGGCGAATTAGGGAAAATATTATTTCGTCATTATCAAGCGGTCACAAATGTATTAGCGGGAAAATCAGGAAAGCTAATCAGGCCGAAGTAGATCGAATGAAATAGCCTCGAAGAAAAATGTTGCGAGGAATTGAATAAGTAAGTCGCGTATCTATTGGCGTAGATTTCCCTCGAAAACAAAGCCACCGGTGAGGAATTCCCTCTGCGCCCTCGAGAATCAACGTGTCATGGTCGGAGGAAGCCCCCCCCCCAAGTTTCGATGGGCGCGTGCCAAAATTCCAACACACCGTCGCCAAAATCAACGCCCGGTCTGTTTCCAGGAATGCGTGCCCAAAACGCTCTTTCCGCCTCCGATAGCTTCGACCACCCTCCACAGACTCATCGCTTTAATGAAAACACTTGTTGATTCGAATCCATTCCGAGATCGGAGGCAGGAGCAGGTCGGTAGGAGACAGGTGGGGGACCCTTCCAGAGTGCGTGTGGTAGGGAAACTTAAGCTGCATGCGATTAATTACTTCACGCTATGATACGAAGCGGCGAGGGGTTAGAGGGTTGAGGTTAAGCGTACGATTTTCATTAATTGCCCGGATATCATTTGCGCCGCCTCCTGCAAGCAAATTTGTTCTCTCGAGTCTATGTACTAGTTTGTATAAATGGGCGGATGCACGTATGTGTGCGCAAGAAAAAGCATTTTTCTCAATTCAAACTTCGTCTGTGTTAAATGCAGTGTATAAATATACATGACTTTGAGCAAGACTAGCTATAACAAGTTAGGAAAGTGTACAACGTATCACAAATGGGCGCGTTTCGTGAAATGGAGTATTAGAAAGAAATTATATACCTGTACGTAAGGGAAATAGCATTTTAAAGTTCTTTTCTTCATCATAAATAATCCATTTTCTTCCTATTTAATAATACTGCATGCACACGTAAGGAAATTATACGTTTGTTTGGGAGATTGTTTATGTTAGCAACAATGAAGTAACCATGCAAGAAATTTTCAAAGTTCAACTCGATATAAGACTTTCTTGTTTGATTTTCTCGATAACGGCTACTCCTACGATAAAAATGTATGGGAAAGGAAATACTCTATTTTATCAGTTCTACAACTTTTATTTGAAAAATATTTTGATATGAGCAATATTTTACGAGATATTACGAAAATTTAATTTTTTGTCACCAGTAAAGTGGTACTCCTGATTGGCGTACGTGATTCATTTCTGCGATTTTCTTATTATATTTGATTGAAAGTCTTTAATACCAAATTTCATAAAAATCCGTTGGTAGAAGCCGAGAACGAACATGCGGACGGACGGACGGACGGACAGACGGACAGACCGACGATAATAGGCGCTCACGCTGTAAGCGAAACGCGCCTAAAAAGGCTTACGCGCTACGTGTCAGCCCTTCTCATGTTATTTAAATGAAGAATAGATAGGCACCTGGAATGGACCCCATTCCTTCATTGTAGATTATTAGGATTAGATAATTTAAAAGTGGCATTACCAAGTGATCATTCCTGAAATTTTGATAGAAAAAGAATGAAAATAATTTTAGCAAACAGATCTGACCTTTTATACATAAGAAGAAAATTATTTTACGCATAAATGTTAGAAAATCACCTTTATAAACAACTGTCACCAAATGCTTTCGATATAAGCGTAGTTATATTAAAAATGAACCAATATTCATAATTGCAAGCGCTTTTAGTATATGTATTGGGAAACAGTTACGTGCAAATTTAGGTTTCCAAAATTTAAGATAAGTCCCCTTCACGTCCGTCTCCGTATTATATCATACCAGCTGATCCCGGGCAATCTTTGCGCGGTGAATTTTAAAATTGATTTATAAAAAATGATGAAGTATGTAAAACAAGTTGATCTCAATAATTCACATTTAACTCTAAAAATGTATTTCCTTACACAGTAATTGATCGCGAACTTTTATGTTTTTCTTTTTATTCAAATATATGTCCTTTCTTTTTTATATATAGCAGTCAATGCAACCGTTTATGTTGATTATCAACGAAGAGAAGATAACCATGTAATGTGTTTAAAATAATAACGTATGTCCCTATTCTCATTTAATTTAAAATTTATGCGTGAGCCTATTTGCGTTAATAAACATTACGGATGTATAATATAATGGTTCTACTTACAAACAGATAAGATTCCTGCATTCAAACGATGATAGGAAGATTAAACTGCTTTGATTGAATCGTTAGAAACGCTTCCCATACGCAGATAACTGAATAATTATCCGTAAATATTTATCTTGCTATGTATAAATGTTGACACTGCTACAGCAATAATTTCGATGCTTAAACAAAGTGCGAAGTGAATAACGCTATTCTTTCACCTATTTGAAGGTTTAATTGGCATTAATTGAATCGAAGGCAACAATGACGGTCGCCTTGACAACGTCCGGAAAGAGTACGAAATATCCGTAAAATTTCGAAAAAGAATGTGTATTTCTGAATGATTCGACAGTGTAACACGTAAACATTGCAAGAATAAGATAGTATAGAGTCTTAGCCGCCGAATAAAGCAAAAACGAAGAAAATCGGTCCATATTTACGTGTTTTAATGAATGAAGGAAAAAACCTTGCACTCTGAAAAATCGAAAATCCCTATGGAAAAATATAATTGTCTCCTGGATTCGAACCCGGGACTTTATAAAAATGAGAACAGTTTTCTGGGGGCCTTCCTAGCTTGTAGAAACAAAACGCAGTTTACCGCATATCTCTACGACGAACGGCTTTCGAGATACAGGGTGGGACGGACGGATACCGACCACAATCTCCTAAACATACGTCAACTAACGAAAAATTCTCTACTTGTTGTGTATCATCGCATCTTAAACCTCACATAGAGACAATTATAAATTTCTGGAAATTTTAATATTTTAGAGGAAGGTTAAATTCGCTAAAGTATTCTACTCAATTACGCCAAAATCTTAATTGAACACATTCTCTAAGCTATCGGCCTGTAAAAGCGGCTCGGTACGCTGGACATCGCTTGACCGCACAATCTCAAGGCGGGATCAGATCATGATCTTATTTATCCATCTTATCTCTTAAGAAATCAACAATTCTGCTCAAAGATAGATCTTCTTTTAGTTGATAAATATAGTTTGTACGCGTAAATGCATATGACTAAACACAAATGTGAACTTAGAGAAGCAGAAAAAATTTGGTATTGACTGGGGATCGAACCCGGGTCGCCCACTTTCCGGGCAGCTATCAAGCGAGTCTACTTCTCTATTCAATAGACCGGATTAGTTGGTTAAAGCAGTTGCCCGGAAAGTGGGATACCCGGGTTCAATCCCTGGTCAATTTCAGAATTTCTATCCTTCTCCGTGTTCAAATTTACGGATGCTTTAAATAAAAAATGTCGTCGCATTACTGTTAATTAGAGCAGAAAAGGAACCCTTTTTCCGAGATGTCGACGGGTCTGTAGTATAGTCTCACCAGGCAAGGGTGTGAAGTTGGGCTCAGCTGAGATTTTATTATATTTTTACGAATGATATCGATGTAAATATATTTTTGAGATATAACCTTATTTGCGCAGAATATATTTTCAAATCATTTAAACGATGTTGTTTGTATTAATGCCAATTAAAGATGTTCTTAGAACATCTAAAAGTTATTCGCAGCGACTAATAGGAGGAGGGGAACGGTGAGCGTAATGGTTTCAATAACAAGATGTCAGCATGAGATGTGATGGAGATGGCCATTCTCAAAAAATTATCCAAAAATACCTGAATTTCAAATATTGTTGTTGTGTATTGCGATAGAAGGTAACGGAGTCCATTCGAGAGAAAATACAAATCTGAAATTCGATAAAGAAAAATCGAGCTCACATTGTGGTTGAAATCAAATAATATTTCTGTGCTGGCTGAGGCGTTTCACAATATGAAAAGAAATTTTTGGGAATGTAATATTAGGAATGGGAATGGAATATTAGGATTGATTTGGTTCACGCCTAAAGTGATAATGTTCAGGAAAATTAGTTTTCTCAATCATCTAAACGTGGCTGTTTGTATTTGTGACATTTAAAGTGATTTTTAGAAAATTAAAGCCATTCACAGTAACTAGCAGGGAGAAATGCATGGGTTAAGGCAGGGGTGCACAACATACGGCCAAATGTGGCCAGCAAACACATGCTGTGAGGCCCGATCGAAGCAGGGAGTAATTCAGCGGATTCGTTCCTTTTATATCAAAAATACAACTAAAATTTGTAAGTAAATTATGTTTGTTTGCCATTTCATTTTTTCTCTCATAAAAACTGCAAGTACAATTTGTTATGCTATTTAATAAATTTGCAATACTGTATTTTAATTCTTATTATAGAAAGAATTTTCCTAGTGCGGTCGATTTTGGTCCGTGTTAACTTTTGAATTGTGCACACCTGGGTTTAGCCATCGTTGAATACTAAAACTATTATTAATTTATAGCATTTTATCGATTATTTCAATAGAATTATACCATGCTCGATACAATTTGTTGGAAATAATATTTCAATTTAATTTCAGATACAATAACTTTTAGCATTTTCATATACTTTCGTTTCCTTTCCCCATACGTAGTTTGGGAGAAAGTATTGTATTTGTGAAAAAATCGACCTTTAATAAAACATGTTTTATTCGCCTAGACATAATAAAGCAGACGCCGGTCTTTCCTTTCCGAATTACGAGGAGAATTAAAGAGGAAGAGATAGTTACAAAGCAGCCATAAAAGGAGGGTCTAGGACATCTCGACGCAGCCATCTCGCCGCGGCCATCTCGCCGCGGCCGTCTCGCCGCGAAGACCTTTCGCCGCAGCCGTCTCGCCGCGAGACCTTTCGCCGCAGCCGTCTCGCCGCGAGGACTTTCGCCGCGGAGACTTTTTGCGGCGGATGTTTTTAAGTGCATTCCAGAGTTGAATTTTTAGAGAAGATAGATAAAAGTTTACTTCCGAATTGTAATTTTTACCTATGGTATTATCTGCAATACAAACGATATACAAAGCATATAAAATGTATAGTGTGTAGTAGTTTAATGTTTTTACTTTTCTAGAAGCGAGTCCAAGTTGAAAAACATCAGTATGTATTGATAAACTGAGAGAAAGTCTTTGAATTTTAGTAAGTCGAGTGTTTAAGGGAATTTTTATGGTAAACGAATGTGAGTTAAACTAGAAACGAAACTCTAAAATTCAGAATAACCAATTAAATATTCCGAAATTCTTTTTTATTAGGTTATCTTGACTGTAAAATTAAATTCTTTAAGTCAACCCGCATGAATGATCATCATGAGTTACATTCATTTTTGAAATGCATATAATTATAAAATGTGCTTTTACGCAAATTATTATCTCCTCTTTTGATCTAGAAAACTTTATTAAAGCGTCTATTCAGTACATTTTATTCGTATTCTGAAGAAATTATTTTCTGTATCATTTGAGTTTATAATGGAACTAGGGGTTAATCCAAATTAGACTTCCTATATTGTGTACGTGCTTGATATCAGCAGTCATAGGAATGGTTGACTGGCGGCCATTAATGTAGAGAAGTTGTCTTAAACTTTTGAAAATTATTGCATGATTTTGCCTATCAAAAAGCACAAAAACAAGGTTTTTGTATAATTACCATTTGAATAAATTTTTCTTTCTGAGAGGATACCCTATTTTTAAAAATCGACTTATTGAGATGCACTAATGGCTTCAAAAAATTCTCTCGATGAGATTCATGCATAATTTGCCGTGGTTATAGCTCGATCGTTTTACAATGGCAGGCGACGACGCAGGAGTTAGTGGAGGAGAAACGTAATTTAATAGGTGAAAATGAGTGGAGAACAGTATGCCAGAAAAAATACAGAAAATGAGTACATTCAAAGAGAATGTGTAATGAACGGAATTGAAGAAATACTTGTTAATATAAATTTGGAGAATGAAAGTGATAGCACTGAAGCAAGTGACTAATAAATATCAAAATAATTATTAACTATTATTGTAACTATTATATTTTGCATGTATAAAATGATAAATAAAGGTTTCCTTAAAAATATATTTCAGTAGTTGTTATACTTAGTATCAAAGAAGCTTCCTCCTCTATTGACCACCTGCACGAGGAACTGAACTAGAAAATAAAACTACTCCCACTAGGCATTCATAAGATTCAAGGAATTCTCAAATGAGTAAATTTCCCCATGGAATTTCTGGAAGTCGTTAGATATTATCTTAATGTCAAATTTGTGGAACGAACCAAGGGACTTGAGGATTAGTGAATTTGGTTGGGGTTTGGACCCCATGGCGACAGGGTATGGGAGCGTGAGGGTGTCGATGACCATGGAAGGTAGGACAATTCGGCCTTTCGCTAAACAATCGAGCTATAGCCTAAGATCGACCATGATTATGGCAGTCTTATCTTTGCTACCGTATGGTAAACATCCGTCCTCCGAGTTCCCATTCACGGTGTGATATCGTCTGTGGATCCTTGCTAACTTGCTCAGTGAACATTTTTATTCACTTTACCATAACATTCCGAAAGTTTTTCTAACTTTTACTAATCCCTTAAAATGGAAATTATTCTGTCTATCCGTGGAAAGGAGAAACTATTAGTGGACGGTTTTGTGTATCTGTTTGAGCGGTTAAGTAGCGATGAGCGTGAGAAATTTTGGCGTTGTGAAGAACGTGGAATGTGCAAAGCTAGAATACCCACTTGTATTCCAAAGTGAATCACATATTAACGAAGCGGCAACTTCGTATTTTAAGAAAATCAAATTATTGTTAAAGTTTTCTAGAATAAACATGAACCATGTAGTATTATTGAAGACGTAAACTCAAATAACTGTACGAAATTTGATCAAAATCGTTAGAGCCGATTTTAAGAAAATCAAATTGTTGTTAAAAATGCGTAGAATAAACTTCCCTTAATTATTAAGCAATGCCAACCATTTCTTCATAGTCAATGCTCAGTATGATGAAATGCCTAAGTACGAGATTCCATTCATTTTCGCGTTACCGTGTAGGATCCAGGGCCAGTAACAGACAGATAGACAGACAGACGGCATAGCGAAAACCACTTTTTCGGATTCAGCAACACCTAAAACGTATATTTCCGTAAAAATATCGAGGTCGAATTTTTTCGCGATAACAATACTTTCTCAATATACTTCGTATATGAGAAAGTACGAAGCATGCATGAAAACAATTCATAGTTTTTATCACTTCAAAACTCCATATTTGGGTACTCGTATTTGAAAACTCAACGCTTCTTTTTGGTTTGTCGAAATCTTCTTGCTTTATCTCAATTCACTCAATTTAATAGTGTATAGTTACATGTTAGACGAATCGCACCCAAAGCATTTTTATCAAATTAGCGATGGATAATCGATTAAATTTCTTCGCGATCGTCAGAGTTTTGTTGCTTCGGTAGAGCAATATGTTAATTGCATAGGATAATCAGCACGTTTAATATTAATATTATGTTAAACACTTATTATTACTAAAAAGACGAAAATCAGACAAACACGTGAACGTCATGTTTTACAGAAAGTAAACTCAGCATTGCTCACATAGGCCGTGAGATTTTCATATATACCTACTTAAAAATAAACGTATAATGTAAAATAAAACTAATATGGAATATTCAACGTGATTTTCTGTTAATTTTTAATAAATCACGGCGAGAGAAGTCCTCGCGGCGAGATGGCCGCGGCGAGATGGCCGCGGCGAGATGGCCGCGGCGAAATGTACCTTCGCGGCGAGATGGCTGCGGCGAGGTGGCCGCGGCGAGATGGCTGCGGCTAAAAGTCCCATTCCCATAAAAGGAAGATGGGAAATTAGAGGGGAGTATGAATCGAGGTGGAGCCACTGAGGTAGTGATGAAGTTGAGAAGTAGAGGTAATAAAATGGAGGTGAGGAAATCAGAGACGGTTGTTAGGCATCAACTCCAACTGGAGGGAATAGGGAGAATGGGGAGAAGGGGGAGGGGGAGGAAAAGGACGAGAAGGAAGAAGGGGGAGAGGGGAGAAGGGGGAGAGGGGGGGAGAAGAGGGAGAGGGGGGAGAAGGGGGAGAGGGAAGAAGGGGGAGAGGGAAGAAGGGGGAGAGGGGAGAAGGGGGAGAGGGGGGAGAAGAGGGGGAGAAGGGGGAGAGGGAAGAAAGGGGAGAACTCGTTGAAACAACTCTACGAAAAGAGGCAAATTAAACCAAAAAATGAGATTTTGAGATAAAAATTGTACCTCCGTAGTTGACCTGTGAAGCGAATAGCGTTGCTCGTTCCTAATTCATCGTCCATTACCCGCATTATTAATGTCAATGTTACAATAATAGAGTAATTCAATCCTTAGGTTGGTTTGATTGACTTGGGAATATACACAGATGGTGTGGTGGTTTCCCGTTGCCTTCCACACCGCGCACACACGCAAAGAAGTGAGGAGGGAAACCCGGTGCCGGCATTAGTCTACTCTTAGGAAGAGCACCATGGAGACGAAACTGCTTAACGTCCCTTACGAAGGACGGAGCGCTGATTTGTGTGTTCTCCTCATTTTCCGTTTTCTTTCGTTTCCTGGTTGTCTCATTCTCTTACAAGGGGAGGCCATAACATTAATATTGAAATTCGTAAAACCCTTTTAGGAGGTGAAACTAGAACTAAAATATCAAACATATCTCTCGGCGTTTTTGCCAATGGGCCCTTGTTTAAAAGATATTAACAATTTCAAATTCAGGCTTAAGCATGGATGCATCATATACCGCGAACGTTAAGGTTTCAATCAGAAGCGGCGATAACCGAATGGGTAGAGTGAATGTCTAGACACAACTTTGTGCTCGCCACATCGTAAAGGTGCTTTAGACGCTCGCGTTACGAATTACGTCGAAGACGAAGAGAGCGGAAGAAAGTAGTGAAATGGGAAACGGTGACTCGCGTCACCCCTATCATCCCTATCTTCCTTCAAGTAGACATACCGCAAACATCTTCTATCTCATTCCCGTCCGTAACTTTCTAACGAACGTCATTCTCTTTCGCAGGTCTTCTAAAGTCACAAATAGTTATTTATAAATGTCTTAAATATGTTAAATAACTGAATTTGTATTTGTAAATTATATATTTTTTATTTCTGGTTACATATTTGATATCTTCTTATTTGTCTTTTAGCGTATTTTCGTTTGGACTTATTTTTTGTTTGTTAATTTATGTCGTAAATTATTACTGTGTGCATTCTTGTATCAGTATTACTGTTCTTTTATGTATCTAGGGCTTTCGCATGTTTTTTTCACCCCCGTTCCCTTCGTGGGTGTTTTCCTGCGTGGGTTTTTACTAGGTTCGTCCTAGGTTTTTCCCACAATTATCTATTCTTTTCTTTTTTTAGAAGTTTCCTGAATATGTACATTCACACTCGGTCATTGTTTTAGTTGCGATTATTTTCATCTTGGTTTGACTATTTGAGCATATTGTCATGTAATATATGTATTGTAACGTAGGGTTAAATGGAAGAGGAGGGACCTTTTGGTCTCAATTTCGCCCTGAAAATAAAGACGTTTATCTATCTATCTCCTTCCCGTCCCCTTTTACCCTTCCCCTTTTACCCTTCCCCTATTACCCTTCCCCTTTTATCCTTCCCCTTTTACCCTTCCCCTTTTACCCTTCCCCTCCCACCCTTTCCCTCCTACCCTTCCCCTCCTACCCTTCCCCTCCCACCCTTCCCCTCCCACCCTTCCCCTCCTACCCTTCCCCTCCCACCCTTCCCCTCCTACCCTTCCCCTTCCATTCTCCACTTGCCGGGACTTCACATTTTAATTTTTTCCTTTCTTTTCTTCTCCACTCGCAACGCGAAAACATATTAAACGCGTGGTGTTTCAATAATAAAAAACTAAAATAATTAAACAGATAAATTCATTTATTTTGCAACTTAAAAGGTCTTAGACCTTCGGTCTATCACATTAAAAACTGTTGAAGACTTGAACAAAACATCGGAAATTATTAAAAGAAGGAGAGTAGCACCAATATCAATGGAGAAAGGTTAACCTGAAAATAAAAATATGTTCCGTATTCGCGCTATGATCATATTAGGATAATTTTCAGTATAGAATTGAAAATTTTACATGTATCTGTTCTTCGCCATTCCCCCTGAAATCGAAACAAATCATAGGTATAATAATAATATTTGCGAAAGTATCCTAAAATAGATTAACAGAGGCCATAATCCGTAAGCAACCACTTTGTTATCCGAGCGTGTGTCTACGTCCAAAAGTAAAGGATTGTATGGCATAGTTTTCACAGGGTATGGTCAGACGTGTTTACACAAAAATCAAAAAAAAATCTGGAAAGAGGCGTAGTATATTTATAATTGCCAGCGTCGCTCATATCGTTTCCTAGTTTTTCGTCACCAACTCTAAAACATAGCCGAAGATGCAGCATGTTTTATGTTCATGGGTCTGTAGATAGTTCAAGATTGCATTTTCAGCCGAATAACATCTATTCCGATATCTCGAAAATAGCGTCCCGTATAGAGTTCGTACCGTATCTGGGATAAATATCGAAAATACGGCAAATCCTGGCCAATGCGGGACGCATGCTTAAGGCGAACGCGGATTTTCGCTTAACGAAGAGTTGCGAGGAACACATCCCCCGCGTTAAGTGGGAATCAATTTTATATGGAATTGTATTTGCTTTATCATAGATAGTTTCCTTTTTTATGCATTTAAAAATCGAAGGTGCCACGTCTAGGCGAAATACGATACATTCGTTTCCTGAAAAAACGCCAAGTTGAGAGCGACAAGTAATGTTTAACTAGGATTTGTCGAATTATCGCTTCCAAAACCAACCCAACACCAAAAGCGTTCTCAAACTTACAATGGAACTCCTCTCCTTTCTCCCTCCATTTACTAACTCGCCCCTTTACTGAGCATTTCCGAAGGCGCACCTGTCCCACTTCGCCTCCCTCGCACCCTTACAGAGTGAGCGAGAAAGAACGAAGCGCAATCGGGTTCGCGAAAACAGCTGCGCATCGGAGGACTCATAAATATTTAGACTCTTTTCCGAAAACTCCGTTTCTGTTCTTTCCGAGAAAGAGGCGTTGTAGGAGATGAGGAAGCGGTTAGGACTAAAATGATGTGCCGAACGAACGCCGTAAACTGGAAATATAAATTAAGTGCAATCACGCAAACTATTTGAATTAACATACAAAAAGTCCAGCATCTTTCGATTCTTTTCCCTTAACGTGTAAAATGCATCTCGTAATAAATTTGTAATTACCGCTATTTGTATTAAGCAAAAAATGACAAATAAATGCTAAGATTGAGATAACGCGAACGGTAGATGACACTTACAAAAAAGGTGCGATCTAACGTTTACTCATAGATAAAAATAAAAAATGCTTTATTTACCTAATTAAGAAAATCCGAAAATTTATTCGAGTATTTTCCAAGGTCATTAAAATACATCGATAAAAATTCGTTAATAAACTAATTTCAAAAATATCAGAAACGCTTACGATGAAGAATGTAATCGTAATCTACTACTTCCACAAATACAGATATTTATATTTATTTTTAAATAATTACAGACAAATATTTCTGTGACAAACTATAGAAACTCGCGCAACTATTGTACATAAATGCACGACAATAATAACAACGGGATATTTGCAAGAGGAGGATAGAGATGATGTTTTTGAAGGAGCGGAATAGTCGAACGAGGAACCCGTGAGACGTAAAATTCTTTATAACAAGATGCATAAAAAAAGCCATAAAAATCTTCCTAAAGTTGTTTACTTGGGATGGGATGGCGAAAAACATAAGGTAATCAACCGTCATACGCATGAAAAACTTTCCTAATTTACAAGAAAACCTTGCTCCATAAGGTCTAGACATCACTCAAATAAACTAAGGAGTAACATAATGCGTGTTCCCTCTCTCCTATCATATCCTCCCCTCAACTCTTCTTTCCTCTCTCCAAAACTGATCCCCAATTACGGACCCTAAGATGGGAGAATGCGTTCATTTCTCAGCTTTCTCTAACACCATCTCCTGTCCTCGCATCTTTTCCAGCTCATATAATAAAGCCCCGTTTGGACATGTAATGGGCTCCGGAAATTATGCCAGTTATACACGATCTCCCCGTCACGGCGCCCCCCTTCGGCTGGTTATGACGGAGGGCAGAAGGGAGAGAGAAGTAGGAGAGAGAGGGAGGGGGAAGAGGGAGAGGGGGAGAGAGAGAGAGACAGAGGAGACAAATGAAAGCGACGCTACTGAGCACCAGGACACGAACGCCAAGAAAACAAAACCTTTAAATATTCGTGTGCATCCACATAGTATCCTTCAATATGCTAAATTAACGGTTTCCGACGTGGATAAGATTTTCAATGGAGGAATGATATTTTAGAGGTAAACGATCAGTATTAAGTCGCTGGATAAATAAGTTTCTTAAGAACTAAAAAAATAACAGATTTTCGAAAAACAAAATAATCTCATCCTACTCAATTCGACCCGTCTTTATTTTAGGAAAATTCCGATTGAATTGCCTATCGATTCTTTCCCAGAATAATTCTAAAGGAATATTAACAACTATTCCCTTTCGTCAAAATTAATAACAAATAATTTTCGAAGTTTTTGCTCGTGCAGGGAAATGCGCGCAGCAAAATATGCAAATTTTCTTTTATTTTTGCATTCGGTAAATACAAAATTATCGTTAATATTAAAGGAAACCAGGATTGGGATGCTCGGAACGTTATTTCCTACATGTTGCTTCTTTTCGTTTAGCAGGAAGTTCCTCTTTCGTGCATCCATTGTCATTTGAGCTACCTCTGAACTCCATCAGATAATACAATATTAGAGTTATAAACAAATTAAGTATTGGACGGTTATGTGAGAGAAGTTACTGTTTACCTTTTTTCCGAGCTAAATCTAAGAATCAAATGCGCTCCTAAACTTCGCTACTACAGCAACATCTCGCTTAACACGAAAGATAAATTCCTGAAAAATACGTGTTAAACGAATTTCGTGTTACACGGGGTTGATATAACATAGGAGTCAATGGGATGCGTGCACGGCCCTTCAAAATTACGGTACAAAACGTATAAATTACTGTAAATACATAACTGGTATCACTAACACGTTTTGGGGCCATAATTTTATGCAAAATTCCTTTATAAAAGATTATAGATTATAAAATTTAGAAATATTTTTACAGATGATGTAGACAACAACACGCTGAAATTCAAACGATGCTGAACTGTAAACAACAGTTTAAGATGGAAGACAGGCAGTGATTGCCCCACCTCGAGCCAAGTGCGCTGATTGGTTGAGGTGCTGACGATTGATGCGAAGGAACACTCGAGAGATTCGTTTTATTTCATTAGATTTCAGTCACGCAGAAGAATTTGTTTTCTCGCATTAGAATTAAGGTGAAAAATAGTAACTGATTAAAAGTTAATTTTTGTCGATTTTCACTAAAGAATATAGAATTTTTTTCTTGTTCTCACCAGGGTCGTGTTGAGCGGGGTATTTCTGTATTTCATAAATTCAAACACAAAAGTTAAATGACGCCCAAATGTTTCCTTCCAACGAGTCAGGTGCTAAGGGGAAAGCAGCCGTCGCAGTAAGAAGTTTTCCTCACTTTTACAGCCCTACTTCAAGAGAGAGAGAGAGAAATGGCTTCGGAGTTATGAGTTACTAGCGTTAAGGTGGCGACAAAGGCAAGAGCAGGAGTAAAGTGTGGGAGAGAGGCGAGTGGATGGAGGGAGAACTAAGTCAAGGAATATTGCTTAAATAACTCCGTTCTCTCTCTCCTTCACCTATTTTTTTTTAAATAAAGCCCCTTCATCCCTCCCTCTCCCCTCCTCCCCCTCCCTCTCCCGCTCTATCTCCCCGCTACTCTCATTCTTCTCTCCCTTTAGTCTAGCTTCCAATCGCCTTCTCCTTCCTCACTGCCTCCTCCATTATCCCCATCTATGTACACCCTCCCCTCTTCTCTCTCTCTCTCCCTAACATCTCCTCCCTCTTCCCGACGCCCCCGTCCTCCCTGTTTCTCTCTAGCTTTCGGTTCTTCATAGCCATCATCAGTAAAATCTGCATATTTTGGACCTCGCATTGGGGAAGGATGGCAGCCATAAAGCTAACGGTAGGGTTTTCAGGGAGAGGTAATGGGCTGAGGGCAGGGTAAAAGGGCCGAAGGGATGATGGGAGGAAATTGGGAGGCGCTCGGGAGAGGAATATATTTGAAAATGGCGTATAAAGCGCTAACTCATAAAAATGCGCCAATCTGTTTGGATGCGTGTCGGGCAATTTATAAGATCGGATATCGGTCCGTAATCGTGCCAGACGTAAATATCGTGCGGCCGAATAAACTTTAAAAGACATCTTGAGATATGGATCGTTATCTTGGCACGTAGTCCCTTCCGGATTCCACCGACTCCTTCTGAATGCTGGAGAGAGCTTCATTAACGCTATTAAGAGATCGGTGACACTGCTTTTCCTTTGTCTATGACAACCAGAACAAAGATTTAGTTATTTAGTTAAACGAAACTCTTTAAATGAAGTAAATAAAAACGTAGCGTTTTTCCTTTTATTATAAATTCATTCCTCGAATGCCAAAAATTCCTTTACAATTACAACAATTATAACAACCGAACATTGCTTAACGGTTATATTTTTTCTCGGATATAAATCAAACTAAAGTAACAAACTAAGAGAGGAAAATTAATGTTATCTACGGTAAAATTAAAAATTACCATTTGTTTGAGGTAATAATGAATCAAATCAATTGAATCAAGTCATCTCCATGTCTGATAACCAAAGTAAAATCGATGCTGCGACTGATTATAATCAATCGCAGCATCGAAAGTTAATAATTATTAACTGTCGGTGAATTTTACTTCTTTAATATGGCAGGAAAATTGTCTATGATGTAATACGAATTAGCACTTGTATGTTAGATGGCAGAAGGGACTGTCCAGTCTCAATCTCGCCCAGAAATAAAGATGATATTCAATTCAATTCATATCACTTGATGGGTTTCAATAATAAAGTATCGAGGTCACTTTTAGACTGGGACCCAAATGATTATGAAGACAACTGCAACAGCAACAGAGCGGTTGGACTATATATTAGTTATATATTCCAACCGCACTTAGCAACCGTTTTCATCTTTTTTCGAATTAACGTTCGATGGATAGCGGCTGTGGCCGACTTTATTCGCGACGTGCATATTGTGTTGGTCCGTTTTCCTCGCTATCGAAGGTGTCTCATCGCCGAATGTATCCTTTGTTTGCAAAACAGAATTCCGTGGACATGCATGATGTGTAGAGTAAGAAATAAACAATTAAATATTTACTGCCAAAATAAAATTGATGGCTTACTTACTATATATATATATATATATACTACGGAAGAGGAAAGTAAATGAGGATATTTAGGACAACTAGGTGTTGAAGGAAACCCAGTGAACACTTACCGGAAGGAGAGCCGCTGGGGTGTCGGAGAGACATTTGTAGAGGTTATTGGAGCTTTCGGGATGATCCCTTCGTCAGCACAAGAGAGACACTATATATATATAGGACAACTAGGTGTTGGAGGAAACCCAGTGAACACTTACCGGAAGAAGAGCCGCTGGGGTGTTGTGTCTCTCTTGTGCTGACGAAGGGATCATCCCGAAAGCTCCAATAACCTCTACAAATGTCTCTCCGACACCCCAGCGGTTCTCCTTCCGGTAAGTGTTCACTGGGTTTCCTTCAAAACCTAGTTGTCCTAAATATCCTCATTTACCTTTCCTCTTTCGTAGTATTTATACCATTATATATATATATATATATATATATATATATATATATATATATATATATATATATATATATATATATATATATATAAGCATATAAAATAATGGAAATAGGAACAAGAGAATACTTTGATTTTACTGCCATTTGGTAATGGGTACTAATACCATTCATTAACGAATTTAGTTTAAACAAAAATCCTTATGACAACATCTCATTAAATGAAATAAAGATAACTGTCAATTCAAAATGACAGGCATTCCAAGGTTGTTTTAAAGATGCAATTCAACCACAATCTCGTATAAAGGAAATTCAGGTAAATTGTTGAAAACGGTGAATAAATCACACGAAACCAAATAAAAGGCAAAAAGTCAATTATTTTATCATTTAGAGCTGGTTCTAAGCTTTCCTGCGGGAAAAGGGTTTTGGGAAAGCTCAAAAACTTTACGAACAAGGCACTCAGAATTCAAAGTAAAGTAAGCCACTTTATAGTTTCACGATATTCTCGGAAATATTTGTAATAGAGCAGCAAACACGAGAGGCGTTATTCATTGATTTTCCTGAATAGACGCTAATCGTATCGGATTTTGCAAGCCTCAAAATCAACACACCCACTACTTCCCCAGAAATTAAAACTTATTCTCAACGAAAACATTCTCCACCCAAAATCCATTGTTTAAACAAAAATAAATTACGCCACGGAACAATAAACTCCGAGTGGAAATAACATTTCCCCACGCGGCAGAAAGCCCTAGCTACGGCATTCCCTAAATTCTACGCCTGCATAAACACGGAGAGTTCGCCTCCTCTCTCTCATCCTCGTACAACACCAACCCTCTCTCTCTCTCTCTTCCTTTCTCTCTATTTTCTCCGCCACTCATCCATATCGCCATAACAACAACGCCGCAAACTCCTCCAAAAGATACAAAATTCTCCACTTCAACTCGAATAGGTTTCGCTTTTTATATTCCTCGCGCTCCATCGTCATCCTTTCGTAGAGAAGAAAGCGAGAGGGAGAAAGCGAAAGGAAAGAGGGGAGGACAAATAGCAGAGAGAGAAGTGATTTCACTCGAGTTTATCCTTCCTTTCCGCGCCCGTGTCACCCTCCGTCGGTTGACGGCGGCAAGCGGCAGTCGTAGAGCAGCGATCGGCGGATGGGTGTAAGAGGAAGAAGGTGAGCGGGGATGACGGAGTCAAAATAAAGTAGACTCTTTCGTGGAATGATTCCATCGCGGGGGCGGTTGTCTTCCTGGGACGGCTCAACAAGTGAAATTAGAGAAATGTGTGACACGCGAAAACTCGGAATACTTTGCAGAGTTTCTCAGAAGAATGACAAGCGCACAGCAGATTATGAGGAGCAATATTAGGATAAATATTAGAAGAAATAAAATAAATATTAGGTCATCCCACGGTTTACGACGGTCCGCTTTTACGTCGATTTCTCCATGGAACCTATAATCCAATTTCAAGTCACCGAATCACGTTTTACGTCGGCCGTGAATTCTCGCAGCATAGAGGGAAAATTGCTTACGACATGACGCCACCCAGCTAACAGTTTCGTAAATCGTAGTGCGCCCCCCAATCTGCATACGTCGGTGTCGTTGCTGCATCTCCTTAAACTGTCCAGTGATTTTGTTTTTTTGACTAAATTAAAAACATTTTGCAAATAAACAATGGCTGATACTGGTGTAAGTGATAATGCTAGTGCTATTTCTGATAAGAAAAAGTCCACAGGCCCCAAAAATAATAGGTTCCGCTTTAAGTCGAAACCCGTTTTACGACGGTGGCTTGGAACCTAACCTGTCGTAAAACTGGGGACTGACTATACATATAAAGATCGGGAAAAACATCTCAAAATTTGCTAACTAAAAATAAAATTCAAATTAGGTCTTTGAGTAATAAACACAAGGGTAGGATACATTTCTCAATGCACCATCATTCCCCCTCAAGCGTTTTCTCTTACGAAATTACAAATATGCAATTTTAGCATCTAAACTGTAACTAATCATGATTAGTACCCGCTTAAGCTCTAATTATGAAATTTATATGTCATCCGTTCTGTAGAAACATACATGGGTCACGTAATATGAGAATATTTTAATACACCGATAAAAATGCGGTCGAGTGCGAAGGTAGCGACTGTCTAGCGATCTTTTCGTCAGCCCAACCTTCTTTGATGCCGAGGAAGAACAGATGGAAGAGAGAGTTCTTGTGCATATTATGGGAAGAGAAGGCTACAACGCAGGAATAGAATAAAAAGATAAGAAAGAGATAACTCCAGCAACCCAGAAGACAAACACGGGACAACACAAACACACAATTTTGCTATTGCTAGTTTTATGTGAGTTTCACGAAAAGGAAACTCTGCAGATTGAAAAATATACCATGACGACCAACTGGTGATTTCGTACCACGTGCCAAATGTTTGCAGTCTAAGACAGAAGTTCCCAACCTTTTTAAAGTGGCGAGTACCAAGTTGTAGCCTAGCATAACGTGCGAGACTCACTTTACTACATTTTGTAGTTAAGAAACTAAACCTTAAGTATCATGGATGATCTGTCAGAGATAGACTGTCAAAGAGCATAATGGTGCTCACGAACGCACGACCCCTGGTCTACGCATATAAAGACGAATCACCAGGCGTAATTAAGAGCCCATGTTACGTAGGACGACACAACCACACTGACAAGATTCGAGAAATTGATTGTAGGACCGAAAAATAGATACAAGGGATCATTCTAGGACGATAAGAGAGCACACTAGGAGAATAATACGTATGATAGGTAGGAGATAACCTACCCCCTTTCACACACCAATTGCGACGGCTTGCAGGGTATTTATTCAGATTCAGAAACTACACCGAGCAGAAATCAGTTATGAAAAACACGTCATCCGTACCATACAGAACAAACTATAGTAGATTCTCTTTATATAAAAGCGAACGTGTTTAAAAAGTAGAAATAAATTTCAATATGAACTACGAGTATAAACCACATTTTATAGCCGATTGTTGAAAAGGATGAAAATATGGAAAAAATATTTTCGGGCCACCGAGACAAGTCTTTTACAAACGAGATATTTGGTCACCTTGGTTTGGATATAGGAGGATTAAGAGAGTGAAATTGAAAAGGTAAATGGTGGAGAAAATGTCGAGGAAAACGATCAGAGGAGAATTGCCGTTAAGGGATCAGTTGGTTGCTCGTTAGTTTGAGAGAAAAGTTTTAAAGGAGAAAAATATAACTTCTAATCTCGGTCACAGCGACTCTCATTTTTTTAAAACTAATTTCAATATTCGCATTCTAAAGTGGAGTGATTTTTATTGCGAAGCTCTTTCTCTCTCTCTCTCTCTGGCCAGGTTACTCGATTCGTTTCCGGTTAAAAGGAAAGCTAAAAGAAAATCGTTGGAACTGACCAGTTGTTTCACTCCATTTTCTCATAATTCCGTGAGCATTTATCCTTTGACCAATCGAGGAGCGGATCGTGAAACGGGCACTCGCTCCCTCCCTTGCGCCCCAACCTCCCGCTCATCCAATCCACCGACCCATTCCACACTACGCCACATTCCCCCCACCACGAGGCTATTTTTCCCACGGCTGACTGCTCTGCTGCCCATGGCGAAAGAGCATTCATTACTATATAGTAGGGCATTGCAACGGAGGCAGGCAGAAGAGGGAGGGAGAATGAGAGTGTTGCGAATTTAAGAGGAAGGAGGGGAGGAAATGGAGAGAGAGGGTGAGAACAGGAGTGATGAGAGGGAGAAAAAGGAATCAGAAGGAGACAGAGAGAGAGAGTGAGAAAGGGAGGGAGAAAGATAGGGAGAAAAGGGAAGGAGAGGGAGGGGGTGAGAAAGTGAGGGGAAAAGAGAAGGAGAGAGGGTGAGAGAGAGAGAGAAAATGAAAGGGGAAGGAGGTCGAAGTGGAAGACCTCGATCCTCTGAGTGACCTCCCCTCGCGGGCACGCACCCACGCACTCAATCTCGCGAACCCATTGCCTTAGGCGAGGGCACGCACTCCATATGCAGAGAATGAACCCCGCATTCGGCATGTAAGAAAGAGATATCGAAACCGATTCGCTTCATTATGCACGCAGCGGACGCACTTTCTATTGTAAAAATGCAATTTGATCCATTTGGGGACAAACGGTGCGGAAGGGAGCAGAAGTCTAGGGAAGACCGTTGCGCACTTGGACGCCATTGACCGTTTATGGATTCCAGAGGGATGCGAGGAAAATAGCAATCGACCGATCGGTTTTCTCCTATCCTAGGAAATTATTTTCTCGTATTTATCGATGCGGAAGGAGATTTTAATAATTATTTCAATTAGTATCGAAAGGATAAAAGAAAATGCAACTTGCAAGTAAAAACTTCCTTCTGTCTTTCAGAAAAAACGCACAACCATATCCCGGATGCCCGCAGAACCATTAAATTTGGTGATTTCGAGATTCCAAAAATCAATTACGTCACGATTCTTATTTTGAGAGTTATTTTTATCCGTCCTAATCGATCTATTCTTCTCAGACATAACAGTTATATCTCGTGGTTTTCCTCATTTGAAAATTAAAAATTCCAACTTTGATGCCTGATTTACGGAATACTTCGAAATAGGTAACAAAGAGAAACTAAACTCGCTTAGCCCATGGTTCTCTAACTCGCGACCCGCGTGCTGCACTTATGCGGACAGCGATGTTAATTACTATACAGCCGAAGCTCAAACGTGTACCTACAATAAAATATTTCACGCGAATCTTTTTAAATAATCTAAGAAAGGTATTTTAAAAACACATCCGTTTTATAAGCCATTCTAATTCACAAAGACCCTGCACATTTGGTGCACAAAATAATGCTCTTCTGCCGAAGAGCAAACCCTCGACGCCGAATATCATTTGGAAATTTAAGACTGCATCATAGGATTTGTGCTCTTTTTAAAGGAAGCGTGAGTGTCCAAAGGATATGAAAAGGATTAATGGGTGGGAAAGTATGAATTGTGGTCTTGTGTCTTAATGCGATCCGCGGATTTGGAAGAAGGCTTTCAAACGACCCGCACACCGATGTGACTTTATGCCTTCATGGTCCAATAGTATAATCAACAGCAAATATTTTGAACTGCAAGCGTTCAACGAAATATTTGAGAGAGAATTTACGTGACAAATTTTTAGATATCAAACACGTGAAATTATGAATTGCGAAAACGATGCCGTTTCGATGTAGTGCAGTTCGTGGCACTATGAGGATCGCTCAGACCAAAGGTGCTCAACCTACGGTCCGCGAAGGGTTTTTCTGCGGCCCGCGAACTCATGGTGACAAAGCAATCCGAAAAATTTAACATTCATCTATTTTTATGAAAATTTTGCTAACAATTCTTTTAATATCGGAATGTTTACTATAAAAACCTCATTAATACTATATTTTCACTTAAATGGCACCTCAGAATTTAATACTATAACAGCCCAGGTCTGTTGGTTGGTTGATTGGTCACGCTTTCACGATGGCCGATATAGAGCGTTTTCACAAACTTTCCGAATAGGTAGAAGATTGAAATTTGGGAGGGTTTGCTTGATTTACATATTTTAAGGTAATGACGGAAATAAATCTCCAAAAAAGTCCTGGGTTCGACTCCAAGGAAGACATTTCCATTTTCCGTAAGGTAACATGTAAAAATCAATTTTTTGATGTGTAGGCTTTTACTGTTTTGGAAATTAAAATTAGAAGGATTTAACCTACGATCTTCGGATCTGAACCATTTTGAAGAAAAAATTACAAAGTTTCTTATTCTGTCATCTTTTTCCGCATACAATTCGAAATCGCTCATGTTATACGTTTAATTGACATATTTTGTGGAAATATTGCCATTTTAACGGAATGTTGCCTTGGCTACCAATTATATTGTTAGACCTCAAATCCTATTGTTGTATCAATCCTTATTGGTGTAAGCGTGCTTTGTGTGCTTTTAATACGAGAGAGAGGGGGAGAGCGAGAGAGAGAGGGGGAGAGCGAGAGGTAGAGGGGGCAGCGAGAGGGAGGGGAGAGAGGGAATTAGAGGGGGGAGGGGGAAAGAGGGGGAGAAGAGTGAGAGGGAGGGGGAGAAATGAGGAAGGGAGGGAGATAGAGGATGGGAGAGGGTGTGAGAGGAGAGAAAAGGGAGGGAAAGAGAGGCAACTATTTTAAGTTTAACTAAAGATAGTCCGTCAACAACAGAATATTCCGTCCGTCCGTCACTGTTGTATATGACAAAATATTTCATGTGAAAATGGGATATTAATTATTTTAAATGAAAATAATAATAATCTGGTACTTTCCTGTTAACGGGAATACCTTAAAAAATGAACATATATTGTAATGATTGTTAGAGAGGATATAACATTGAAAGGATATTTTGACGTATTGTTGGATTTACGATATTTTATTTTAAAAACAACATTAACAGAAACTGATTGGACTGTCACGACATTTACAAACCCAATCTCCGGACAACGTGGAGGGTTTGTAAATGTCGAGACAGGCCAATCAGTTTCTTATCCGGTGATTGGGTTTGTTTCTGTTAATGTTGTACGGAAGTATGGCATGGGGATAATACGTAAGTACCAGGTCCTGCGAAGGGTCCTGGAGGTATTCCCGTTAATAGGAAAGTACCAATAATCTATCTATCTATAATTTTTCCGTTGATATTTCAACGGGGATTACACTGGTCTATAGATAACTTCCGATTTAAACTCTAATCCTGCCAGCGGAAGAATTGACAACTTCCAATGCGGCCCGCCGAAGCATTCGCGACCACCGATGTGGCCCGCCATGTAGAAAAGGTAGGGCTTGTTAGACTGTTGCTTACGAGATGGAGCTCTCCTCTAAGCCGCACAATCATCTGTACTACGCTCTCTTCTTCCTCTCTCTCTCTATTCTCCTACCCACTCTCTCTTTCCTTCCATCCTATAATCCTCTTTTCTTCCCTATCTCTTATTCTCTCTCTCTCCCTTTCATCCTCCCTCACCCTCTCCTCTGCCAAACACACACACATTCATGCAACAGAAGCGGAGATTTTCATTGCGACGGCTGTGATCTGCATAACTGGTTGCCTCTTCCTTTGATCACGCCGTTCTGGAAACACGCGACCACTGACGTGTCCCTCGCTGCGGACACAGCAACTTCTAGGTATATTAGTGTTGCGAGGCAACCCTGGCTCCTTCCTCTGCCGTGATTCGCCTCGACATTTCAACAATGTTCACCGACAGATATTCCATTTTAGCCGTCCTTCCTCATGTAAACAAATAAAGATCAACATTCGAATAAACGCATTTTTCTCTGTGAAAATTTTGAGCTTCAAATGATTTCTCTTTGTGATGTAAAAACATGACGATAGAATACTACCCAAAAAGTTACGTGGAAAATAACTTGAGCACTTATACGCGATTTGCATCCTACATTATCACATTCGAATGATAAGCATTTTCAATTAATAAAACTTAAATAATATACAAAATGTATATCTAAAGAGGGAATTTTTATATGAATCCGCCAAATGTTTTTTATCTTGAAATTAAACGAGGTAACGATTGAAGTACACCATCGATACTTTTACCGTGTTATGTTGCTGCGCTACGCAAATGAATCGTAAGCATATATGTACATATAATTATTGTATTCCTAAGGTGTCTCTTACTGCTTCTAATAGGAAATTAGAGAAATTAACTAACAGTGTGTATTTAAATATAAAAAATACTCCTTGTTTATCAAATAATATACATTACTGTATGCATCGTTACTTTCGATTTAACGATCTAGTTTAAATAGCACGAAATACTAATTATAAATCAAGGCAAATGTTTTTGCTTCGTCAATCAAAAAGTTAATCATTATTTATTTGCCGTTCCGACGATCAACTTTAATCTAATGTACAGTGTATAAGCTGCAATTTGGCCATAATGAATCACTCCTCGCTACGAGTGAATCGAATGGGCCTATCGTTTGAAACTCATTCTATTAGATACGCTCTCATTTTTGCCGAATGCGTCATAAGATCGTTATCACGTAGGGATAAACCCACAATAACGTTCGAAACATTTCAATTGCAAAAAACGATCCATTTAAGCCTTTAAAATACTATCCTATTCACCGTCTGACGTTCAGGGATGGGGCAGCTCAGCGAAATTGACGCCGTTTTGAAACTAAGGCAAAAAAAGAGAAACAAGAGACAGACAGACATACGACCGGGTAACTGAGGAGTGAAAGTGCTTCCGACAAAAGAAAAAAGGAAAAATCAGAAGAATGGAGGAATAGAAGGCAGACGGGAGGGAAGCATGGGAGGGAGGAGACGAAGTGATGAATGGCGTTGAGGAGGGAAGGAGAAGAGGGAATAACGAAGGAGGGGGAGGATAGAGGGAGCGGGGTAGTGGATAGATAGAGGGAGGGAGGGAGGGCGAGGATCGCTAACATTCACTTTTCCGAATCCCACTTTCCCGAATTGCCCGAATGCCAATTGCCCGAACATTACTTTCCTGAATATCATTTGCCCGAATTTCACTTATATGAGAATTCACCGTTATTCTGAGACCGAGCGAAAATGGGTTAATTTTGAAAAAAAATACGCGCACGAAAGACGATCAGTCAGTTTTATTCAAAGACATAGAAGTTGGAGAGCGAAGGATGATATCATAGTCATGTCGAGCAGAAATTTTCGAGTTTTGGCTAATAGTAGAGTGTGACTTATGGATGGCACATTAAAAACCGTTCCAAATATTTTTTATCCGTTATATACGATGATGTGTGAAGAGGGAAGTAAACGGTTTTTGCCTGAGGTATTTGTCTTGATGACTGGATAAGACAAAGGAAATGCACTGTAGGATTCTGGAAGAACTACTGGAGAAAGACGATGGTACTGTGCTGATGGTTCGGCACATAATCACAGACCCTGAAATGGCGGCAATTGCTGCAATAAAGGAGAAATTGCCCCAAGTAAACAATAAAGCGTGCTTCTAACACCTGGGGAAAATTATTTGGAGGCAAATCCAAAAAGTAGGTCTTGCTAAGTTATACGGCGAGGATGAGAAAGATTGGGGCTGTAGCTTTTCCGCCATCACATAAAATTAGAGCAGCACATATGAGGCAATAGATGAGTTATTTAGAAAAACAGGGAATGAGAAAGTGATACAAGAGTGGGAATGGTTTGGCGAGTAACTACTACGTCAATGGTAGGCTCCGACGAAGAAGAAACGCTGAAGGAAGAAGAGACATTTACTGGCTCTGACCCGCCGACGTACAAACCATCTCTTTGGTCTGTGTACGATAACGTAGAAAATGCCTCTCCTCGAACCCAAAATAATTTGAAAGGCTGGCATAGGCGATGGAAGGAGTTCTTGTCAGAAAAAAGTCACATTGGGCTGTATACATTTAACTGTGGACTAAGAGATGAAGAAGAACACAGTAGCCAGAAACTTGAAGATGTAAACAGTTGCGACAAAAGTGGCAATTCCCAGAGGAGTCAGGGTGAGGGAAGAGAAGATTTTAAACCTACATAAAGCTCGAGATGGGTGGACGACCGAAATTCTACTTACCGGTTTCGCGCACAACACACGGTATGCTGTGTAGTAATCAACATCCTTCTGTAGATACGGTAAGCCCATATCCGTTCTGATGTCTTATCTTTTCTCCTACTTAGTTAATATTAAATGAACAGCATAATCTGTAATTTTATCTTGTTTCATCTGCGGCCTCGAAACTGTGCCACTAGTTTTGTTGCCTCGGCTGCATTGAGGAGAAAAAATTGACTAACTGACATTGTGACAGAATTAATAAATGTAACAATATTATTATTATTATGGTGTATTTTTGTGGCTGACTGATTTTGTATCGGAATTTATCAGTGTAAATAAATGTAACATTATTATTATTGTCAACTTTTTAACTTTTTAGAAACACGTGAAGCAATTTTTCCGAGAAAATGATTATCGCGAAACTGGACTATTATGAAAAATGATAATCAAGAAAATGTTATTCGAAAAAGTGATGTTCTGGAAAGTGATGCTCAGAAATACGTTATTGGGGAAAGTAATGCTCGGGCAACTGGTATTCTGGCAAATGATATTCGGGATAGTGATACAAATTCGAGGAGGACAGAGGTGGAGGATAGAGGGAGGAGGATAGAGGGAGGAGGATAGAGGGAGGAGGATAGAGGGAGGAGGATACAGGGAGGAGGATAGAGGGAGGAGGATAGAGGGAGGAGGATAGAGGGAGGAGGATAGAGGGAGGAGGATAGAGGGAGGAGGATAGAGGGAGGAGGATAGAGGGAGGAGGATAGAGGGAGGAGGATAGAGGGAGGAGGATAGAGGGAGGAGGATAGAGGGAGGAGGATAGAGGGAGGAGGATAGAGGGAGGAGGATAGAGGGAGGAGGATAGAGGGAGGAGGATAGAGGTAGGAGGATAGAGGGAGGAGGATAGAGGGAGGAGGATAGAGGGAGGAGGATAGAGGTAGGAGGATAGAGGGAGGAGGATAGAGGTAGGAGGATAGAGGGAGGAGGATAGAGGGAGGAGGATAGAGGGAGGAGGATAGAGGGAGGAGGATAGAGAGAGGATGACAGAGGGAGTGGGGTGGTGGATACATAGTGTATAGATATCGTCTTTATTTCAGGGCGAGATTGAGACTGGACAGTCCCTTCAACCATCTAACCCAGATATTCCCAACCTTTTCGATGTGGCGAGCACCATGTTGCATCCCATAACATCAAGCGAGCACCAAGCTGTGTCATAGAATATCATAAGAGCACCATTACATTTCCGCAAGAGTAGTAATGATAATGAATAAAATCAAACCAACATCAAATTTATTCTAAATGATCCTGAATAGGTTTTGAAAGAAAGAAACCAAGAAAATTAAATTATTGGTCCTAAAAATTAAGTACCGCAGAAGAGCACAGGCTGTCATAGAGAACCATCAAAGGCTTACAAAGAGCACAGCAGTGCTCGCGAGCACCTGCTTGGGGACCCCTTTATTTGTAATGATTCTACCAAATCTTGTGGCCATTTGCATTAACTTCATTAAGTATCCACCGCAGCATAATGAATCGGCCTATTCTGTACGATCCCTTTCCATTCTACGAAAGAGATTTCGCTGTGCAGGACGAGAAGGAGATATTCGCGCGTTCAAATAGGCGCTGGAGCGTACGACGGGAGTTTGAGAAGGGAAGGGGGAAGCGCAGTTTCTGGATCGCCAATATCCTATGGACCGGTCAGTTCTTGAAGATCAAAAAGTCATCCGTCGGCAGTGGGATAGCGCGTGTGGGAAGGAGATAGTGGAGGAGGGGAGTGGGAAGGAGTTAGTGGGAAGGGAATGGAGAGAGGGAGAAGACGATGGGAAGGCATCTTCATGTAGGGCGCATCGCTCGCCTCTTTTCTCCACTCTTAAAGGTGGACGGCAACAAGACAGATCAAGGCGATGCGGATAAACGCGGCGGGGCGCAGATTAAAAACGTTTCCGAATAAAAGATCAGTGTTCGAAATGAGCCGGAACACACCGAAACGCCGCTGCGGATCGTCAGACATGTAGAAATACCATCCCTTATAACAAGCGTTCCGTTTCGTAAAAATTTCCGTTTCGATCACTGTAGTGCAATGATATTTGAACGACAGATTTACCTATAATCGAGTACAAATCGGCTAAAATACGCGAGGTAGTATCGCTCAGAAATCTGAGTCGAAAGTAATGCGAAATAAAAGAATTTGGGAAATAAAAGAAAACGCTAAAGACGCGAGTCGAAATGTAATATCAGTAAAGACAAAAGTTAATAAACTTGTAGCACTGCACTAGCAATGAAACCCAAGTCACGCATAATGCATCTTTTTCTGACAGTCTACTTATTTTTTTCCTTTCCGTGTCAAGCAAAAAAGTCAAATATCCCATAATTTAAATTCGCTTTTAGAAAGCGGTGATTTTGTCAGGAGACGTCTTATAGGTATTTAATCCTTTCGATATTTACACGAATCATTACGAAACATAAAGCACGCATCTCTTTCTTACGGGAGGCCACCCGAAAAAAACATAAGCAATTAAAAATATGTAAGTAGAGACCCCGCGTTCTATCCATTCTCATTAAAATGATATGCCATCCGCAAAAAAATAAGCTCCTTTTTTGCAGATGGCCCCTTTGCAAAAAGCTTCGGTTTCCTTAATGGTCGCTCCAATCTCCCAACGTCTCGACGAATGCTGCTATCGCTAACATACCTTACGAGCGCAATGCCGTTGCAAGGAAGATTGATAGGTAAAAATGATAAATTCGCTGATTTATTGATTGCCTGAGTTTCCGTATTTGGATTGAACGAGTTAGGACATGCATTGTGGTTGGCCTCGCTCGGACTCCACCTCGCGGTGTTGACGAGAAAAAGGAAGAAAGAATGAATGGAGAGAGGGGGGGGGGAGAAGGAGAGGGGGAGACAGAGAGAGAGGGATGGCAAAAAACTTCCGAGGAGATGATGCGGAGGAGGTGGATGAAAGGAGACGTCGAAACGGAAGAGAGGGGAAGGAGAAAGAGAGGAAAAACGGATAGGGAGAGAGTTTATCCGTCGCTTTATGGCTCCACTTCGCGGTAGCTCATTCGTATGAATATGCTGACTGACTGATTCGCTGGGGCCGCGCCCCCAATTACATAAATTACGCTTAATTTAATGGCCCATTCGACTGTTATTAATGGCATTTCAGCTCTTGAGATACGATTCCCTTTGTTCCGACCTAAATTATGAAATATGCGATTCCGAATAAATTAAATCTGGTATTTATAGAAAACAAAAATTTATATTTTGTCTAAAGCAAGAAAGGAAGGATAAGCAAATTATCAATGTATGTTTTTTTCTAGGTGTAATAGCAAAAAAGAAACGAATTACAGTTTATACAGCTTATCCTGAGTTGGTTCCCTCCAATTATGTAACGACTACTAACATATTTTCAACCAGTTATAAGCATGTAAAAATCAACATAATATGTAAGTCAGATAGCTTTAAGGGGAGAAAGGCAAAGTGAATATAGTATGCGGATTAGATTACTCCTTTTTCCATTAAATAATACATACTTCCACCCGCTGTATTCATATTCCAAGGCACGAAAGTGTACAATGTATCGCAAATAACGCGTTTCGTGCGATGGAGTATTTGAAATTAAACGATATACTATGAACGAACTCAAACCACAAAACAGCGACACACAACGGTCAGATTATGATTCTGTCTACCAGAAATTTCCTCCCTACCATAATTTGGTGCATTAATATATGTATTTATGTAATTTTAGTATAATGAATAAATACTGCAAAACGATATATCAGAAATTAACTCAGGGAAATACTACATTCATATTTACCAATTTATTTTTTAATCAATTGTAACCAATCTAACAATCTAAAAGTAATTGTAATATTCACGTTTAGGTTCTTTTCTTAGTCGTAGATAATCCATCTCCTTCTGCTTACAAAATTCTGCATGCACACGTAATGACATTATTACCGCAGTTATATTAGATCTCATTGACTTTAGCTACAACGAAGATTGTTTACATTGACAACTATTGCGTATCCATGCACTAATTTGTCAAAGTTAAGCGAATTACGGCATTCATTGATTATATTGAAAACGACTACTTCTACTATAAAAATGTAAACAAAAAGAAATATTTTATTTGTCTATTTACAGCAATTCTATTTGAAGACTTTTCGATGTGACTAATATTTAAATATGACGGTAGATTCGTTTTTTGTAAAGTGGCACCTCCGATTAAAGTGTATGTGAACCATTTACGCCATTTTCTTATTTACTTTGCTATAAGTCCTTAATACCAAGTTTTATGAAAATCCGTTCGGTAGAAGATGAGAACGAACATTCATACGGACAGACCGAAGCAAATAAGAGCTCACTTTTGAAAAGAAACGCGCGTAAAAAGTCAACTCTTTGCTTTTTCAGCCTCTCAAAAAAGTTCCTTCAAATTCCACTCTCAGTAAACTTTGTTCCAAAACGAAAGTTTCCAAAATAATGTTTTGGACGTACATACAAGACTTTTGATTTTTAAACATTATCCCTCTGACTGAGAAGCTCCCTTAATTCACTTCATCTTACTCACTTATTCGCTTATAATATTCAAATTATTATTCTCTTCCAAGCAACCTTCCTTTTAAGATGTCATTAACATCCTCTAATCAATTAGATCCCCCCTTCCCTTCTTCTTCTCGTCCACATGTCACTTCCTCGCACCATGTTGTTTTTCTTCTTCTTCCAGCAGCCTGACTAATTTTTTCTCTCGCCAACACCGCGCGCATAACTTCAAAAGATTCAAATCTAGTCTCTGAACTTCTTGAGATGGAATGCATAAATAGTAGATTATACAATTTCTCCATTCTTTTCCCCTTCACTTCACCATTTCCCATTTTACATCATCTTTGAAATTTTACCTTTTTCTTAATTATTTTCGCGTTGAACATATTTTACTAGCGATTCTTGCATTTTTTTAAATTTACGCCTCTTTATATTGTATACCTCCATATTTCTCAATTTTTCCACTGATTTTAGCCACAACAAAAGGTAAAGAGTGTATTCAAAATCGAAAAACATACAAAAATTCATGAATGTATTCAACCCCTACTATGGCCTTCGTATCCCATACGACATTTTATTTCCCACGTCCTTTCCTATCTCCCAACTGAGCGAAGTAATCATTCGCTTTGACTTATTGTCTCCTTAGTAAATTCCCGAGACTCATCCTTACTGCGTGCTTGATTAAACTGATTATTCTAGTGGATATGATAACACGGAATTCAATTGCTTTTTCTTTTTGTTCAAAAGATCAAAATGGACATTTTTCTCCTGATAAAATTTACGACACAATTTATGAAAATTTTAATTTTCTACTTCTCTTTACAATTTCTGATACTGATTGCATCGCTGCCATCTTTGTCTACATATTTTTCAATTGCTTTTAATAGGATATGCTAACAAATTCTTATAAAAACATCAGCACTGTTACAAATACTCCAATTCTACGTTTATCTATTTTATGCGAGTAAGTGAAGCACATTCATTTTATCATCTCTTCACCTATAACAAGAATTCTCTCCTCACATTCACATCGCCATTAGTCAAACGCATTTCGTCCTTTTTTCGATACAAATGCCACCAAAACCCGTCCGAATTTTTTGCGCGTTATATAAAACGCAACCTCGTTCGTTTCACTCCCATATTATATCGATACAAAGAAAGTAACAAATAATAAGCGAGTCGCATAATGATTATTTCGAAAATACGAAAAATCATTCCTAGTTTTTTTTACACTTCACTTCACCCGATGTAAAAACGAACAAAGAGAAATACTTTTGGCTAAGAGAGGAATTTTAAGCGAAAGCAATACGATGGAGAGGAATCTGAATGATAAGTTAAAGAAGGAGGGAGAGAGAGAGAGAGGAGGGAGATGGAGCGAGGTAGAACTAGAGAGGGAGAGAGTGAGGAGGAGGAGGAAAGAGAGAAAGGGGAAGAGGGGGCGGGCGGGTGCACATTCGAGGAATGTCCTTTTCCAAAAAAGGCGGACTGCTCGCGAGGAAGCGAAAAGAAGAAAAGGAAGGGTAGAGGAGGGCGGAGGAAGGAGAGAGGGAGGAGGGAGGAGGAAGAGAAACTGCATGCGAGGAAGAAGGAGAGTATAAAGATAGGGGTGATGACGCGTTGGGGGCGGGGGATGGAGCGATGTATTCTGCGGGGGAGGGGGTGTGTGGGGGCGAGGGAGTGGACATGAAGGAGGGGTAGTGTCCAATGGCCGACAAAGCAACGGCTCGGACGTTGGGATGCTGGAGACGAAAGAATCGAAACCAGTTCCGAACGTGATGGGAAAAAAAGAATTGTCATAGAAGGGAGAAGGAGAGATGGAGTCGTTGAGCAGGAGAGGGGGAGAAAGAGGATTGGGGGGGTGGAGAAAGAGGATGGGGGAGAAAGGGGGAACCGTCGAGGATAACAATAAACTCGGAAGCGGCATTTCGTGGAACTGCACGGGAAGTGCAGGGGACAAAAAAATGAATATAATTTCAAATTGATTTTTTTTAACTTAGGTATTATACGCAGAAAGCCAATACGACACCATAAATGTAAACGCCACGTGAACCTATCGACAACAAATTATTGAACGATTTTTATTCTGACAAGTACTTTAATATATTTGTGTATGCACCATGTATTTCATTTTCTTTTCGTTATAATGATAACTTTTTTAAAGAGGTTCCATTAAGAGTGACAAATGAAGTTACAAATGGAATAAAATGATAAAAGCAACAAATTCGAACAAATATGCCTCTACACCAATATAGGAAAAGTCACATCCCTTGCATGTAGCGTCATTTATCAAGTAACGATCATAAGAGAAGACGTGGACTGATTAATTTCACCCATTTGATACTAATATTAATTCTTCTTCACGGCAACATTATATATTCTTGTTAGATCTCTGATGCAACTGGATAAACATACGCAGTATGTAATTCGGAAAATTCCGCAAATACAATCTTTAGAATCGTCTAATTTCCAATTTTTGGAGAAATATTCCATATCATATATAAAAATCATCGCCAGAGAATTTATCGCGCTGACAGGATGACTAGAGCAGTATTAACGTTGAAATAGGTGAAGTGCGTGAAGATCTTTCGAGAACGAAAACCATCGTCACCAGTGAAAACAAGTAAATGGAATTTATTTTGGAGCGTCGAACCTAAACGACCGTCGGTCGAGTCTGAGAAGGGCAACGGGCGTAAAAATGAGCGAGATGAGAGAGATACGAATAAGGAGAGCAAAGAGAGAGAGAGAGAGATGCGGCCATTTTGGAGTAGTAGATCCCGGAAAGGATGGCGGGAAAGAGGGATGTTAGCGATTCCCACCGAGCGCAGCAGCACGCCTTTCTACGGATGAGGAAGGGCTCTCCTACAGCGACACTCATCTATCCTACCTCTCTATCCCCCCCTCCCTCTCTATCTCCTCTCCCCCCCTCCCTCTCTATCTCCTCTCCCCCCCTCCCTCTCTATCTCCTCTCCCCCCCTCCCTCCCTTTCTGCTAACCTCCGCTTTACCCCGCACGCTCCCTTAGAAATTCCAACGTCCGATGTTTAGCGTTCGCTTAAAGTATAGTGAGTTGAAAATGGAGAGGAATGATAAGGACGAGGAAAGCAAATGGCGAGAAGAAGGAAAGAGATTTATCACAGAGAATATTCCATCGATTAAATGAAGTTCATAATGGAAAGGCGCACTGTAATCACAAATCTTTTTCGACTTTAGTGCCTTATACGAGTTGCTTGCGAGACACTGTCACCAGTTTGAAGGTATTACGAGAGACTTCGGTGCTTAAAATATCCTCGAGCAGCTAATATGAAGAATTTAAAGTGTTTAGATACATTTTTTTTCAGAGATATGTACTGTTTTATCTTAAATCGTTCGTAATAATTGCGAGGAAAAACAATTTTAATATAGTATATCTGTTTGTAAATTAGCAATTAATTCTAAAATTGTTAAGTTTTTTTTTAATTTTCGTCGCGGATCTATCCAAACTATAATCAATATATAGTTCACCGAAGTGTGCATGACGAACTCTCTTAATTATATATAATGGATAAGTTGTTCCAAGTTTATGCACGAGGGGGAATCGAAATGTAAAGTTATTTTATCTATGTAATGTAGTACCAAGTTGCACTAATCTATAAATTATTTTATTTTTCGATATATTTCTTTTCCTCACACTCATTCCAGCAATCCACGAAATACGTATCTATTATAGACTGCGAAAAAATTTACGTCGGTGATCACGGCTAAATAATCACTGACTCACGTTGGCGATGTTTTAGAAGTCGGAAAGATCAACCACCGCACATTTTCAAGAGAAAAGATCCGCGTTTGCTGTGTACAATACATCGATATGCTTTTTAATGGGTTGAACTTAGAATTTCGTAATAAACTCAATGTGATGTTACTGAGAGTGTCCTTTTGCTTCATTACGACACTCGCTCTCAACTTCGACGCCGTTGAAAAGTTGAGAAATGGTATTTTTGGGTTTTTACCATACCAAATACACTTCGGAAATTTCTCTTGTCAATGACTACGTTTCACAACCGATAGGCATGACCTACAAGACGTTTGATTTCCCAGCGTCATGAAAACAGCAAACAACAGGCTTGCGTACCCTAGACTGCGACTACAACCATAAACTTTCCTCGCAGGCTGTATAAGGAATTTAGCGAAAGAAATGAAAAATATTTTGTCGATTTGTATAATATTGGTGTCACAGTAAAATAATAAAGCACCAATACTTTCCATTTCTCTTTCGTATGATCGAATATCAAAAGTTCACCAGAAATTTGAATCCAGGCATAATATCGAACCAAAGTTTGTATTATTTGCACTGAGAAGTTAGTGAGATGCTTAAACCGGTCTTATTGAGAAATCGAGTGAATCATAAGGCGAAGGATTTCAAAAAGAAACGAGTATAGCAGTTCGGCCCACTTTCAAAAGCATTGGCAATTCATCGCGCGTCCCTCTGCGGCATTAGGAATCAATTAAGTAAAGCAGTAAACAGTTGAATCGATGACAGCTTCGAGAGTTCAATTGAAAATTAATTCTTCCTCGCTCTGGGAGTTCTTGATTTATAATCATTCGTTGTCGAATAAAACCATACGGTTGCCTCGAGGCTCTAATGTTCCACACCACAGAAAGCGTTTGTTTATACACTGTTGTGTGGGGGCTTTTTTGCGTGTCATCTCATAAAACCGATCGTGTACACAAAAGAATAAAACGAACGCTAATTTATGGCTTGCATTTAAAACATATTATGGGCACGCATTTTTCCGCATAATGACTCGAGAAACGACTCGTGTTTTCTTCCCTGAATCGTTATTTGACTAATAACTGGAAGGCGATTGAATTAATTCTCCATTAGATTCTAATTAGAATGCTCGGAAGCTAACAAATGCAATTCGACGATTCTCTTATCACGTTTGCGATGCAAATTATTTTCCGAAGATTAACGTCAATTTAACCATATATTATGCGACACTTATCAGAGCCATTTTTATGTTTCCTATCGGAAATCAAAACAAATTCATTACCTATCGCTGTTTATCAGTCATCAGAATATCGTTATTCCTAAAAAGAGTAAAAAGCGCTAAATTTTCCTTAAAATTTTTAATGCCTAAGAAATCCATTGCATAATTTTTTAGTATTATAATTAATAAAATCATTCGCTTTATGAAAAATAGCTTATATTAACAGCGAAATTAATTCTATAAAATAGTTTTAGATTTCGTATTTCTGATATCCTAATCCAGGGTTTCTTAAAATTAGCGGAGCCACGGAATCCTTAAATTTAAACATTTTTTTCTCGGAACCCTAACCAAGAGGTGACAATCCAAATGGCTGTAACATAAACTTTATATTCGTATATTTTATTTACAAAGTTTCTGTTTTACAGAAAACGTTTTTTTAAATTCACCGAAGCCATATACAGTTTAGAAATCAATGAAAAACAAAGGCTGCTATTTTAAGAAAATATTTATAGGGAAATTTTAATTTTTGAAATTTAAAAAAATTTCACTGACCTGCGTTTGATTACTTTTTCTTGGAAAGTACTTCTATATCTGGAGCAATTGTTTAAATTTGCAAGAAGTCCAGACCGACTTCTGCATTGAGCTTATTTCTCCATTTGTTTTTTTTCTGTCTCATATAAAAAGATAGAGATATGCTGTTGAAAAGGTCATAAGCTATTCAAAATCACGAACAGTAATTTCAGGATATTCTCTTAAAATCCCCATTCACAAATACGTAATTTTCATTTTATCAAACCTAGTTTTGAATGTGAAATCGATTAAAATATCAAATAGTTGTACCTTTTCTTTTAATGGTAATACCTCTAACTGTCTTAAGTATGTCACGAAGGTTTTAACCACCGAGTTTTTCGCAGTTTAATCGAGGAAAAAATCATTTGTCGAAATTAAATTACTGAGACTCGGAAAACAGTAAATAAATTCCTTAAAAACCCACTCACCCCAAATCCTCTCGCGGAAACCCACTTTGGTTGAACTCTTGGCTTCAGCGGAACAAAGTTTGGGAAACCTAGTTCTAGTTTAATGGAATATACGTACTATGCAAAAACTGAATAATCCCAAAATATTTTATTGACGCCATAGACTAATTTATTCAAACAATCATTTACATTTCTGTCTGTAATTCATTTATATATAATTACATTTGTGACAGAATTGCACTGGTATTTTTAAAATGTTAGGTTTGAATATTAAAATTTTTATAGGAAAATAAATTTCGTAAAAAACAAAGAAGAATCAAACTTTACCTGAAAATAAATATAGGTACATACTGGGGTTCCTTGCTCCCGCAGAGAACGCACGTTGAAATGTATCATGAACACGATCCTTAGGCCAAGATTCGATTTTAGAAAAAGCGCTGCAGCATAAGTAGCATACGAAATGACTTTATATAGACCGATTACAAATACGTGTAAACTGACAAAAATAGACTTGTTTGAATTACGCAAGTAAAACGTAACTCACGAATAAAAAGTCTAAAATTTTAATTTTCCGGAGAAATTACAAATTATATTATGTTATTTTGGAAGAAGCATCCACCTGTCGATAAATAATGGTATCCCTAGCAACGAGTCAAGTCTAAAATTTTGGTCTTAAGAAGGTTCCAACCGACGTTCGTTTCTCCACCGCCTTTTATCCATTCCAATACATACTTTGTGTGCACTGAACGCTTCGAGACCTGTTTACATGATCGGCAAATTTTGTCGCAAATTTCTTGAGAAATTATTACTTTGGTTAAATCTAATACCAACGTGGTTTTCTAATCGATATAATACTGTGCATATTAGATCAATATAAGGCATGCAAAGAATCAAATCACGTAGTGAATAAGAAGTGTTTGAAGTGAACACTCACCTCTCCGTCCAGCAGAGGGCTTCATCTCTGTACCTGATGGAATAAAGAAAATGGCCATTAGGAAATATGAAGCGGAATTGCACAATTATCCTGAAATAGAAATTACATTACGTTACAATAAAAAAATCGTATGAAAATAATAGTATAGAAAAATATAAAAATTAGAGTTGGTGATCGCATAGGACTAAAATAATTTAATTCATTTTAATAAGTGAAATTTTTAATTGGAAGAGGGATATTCTCGTAAGTGATATGATTGATTTCATTGCGAGTGCATCAGGCGATAGGAAGACAAACACTCACTAGCAAAATAACTATTTCATCATTCCAACTAGTTAGAGCAGAAAATGCATTGTGTATTTTTTTAGGTGTTGATGTACATATGCTACAGCATCTGTATATAGTGTTTCATATTTTGAAGTGTTTACAAATGAACGGGGGATGAAGAAAATTAATCCGTATAAGCATGAGGAGTGATTTTTTCCTATACAATATGGAAATGATTAAGATAACCCTCCAGTTGTCTGTGACTTAAATTCTATCAGATTTAGGCGATGAAATAATCTCTCTTAAAATATTTGCCGTTCCTCATTTGTGTATCCTTCTGCAACCCTATTATCGAACCACATCACGGAGTATCTAATACCGCATTCGTATATATCTGAGGGATTAGCGGATGAGATAATCGACATATATTGGAAGGCAGGGCAGAGAAGATAAGATCCTCGAGATCGATTGTAGGATCCAGAGGATCGTTTTCCCCTTTGGACGATAAGGGAACATAATACGAAGAGATAAGGAGGGTAAGTTAGGGAACTTTGGTGCATTTCACCCCCTGCCATCCACCAATAAGGTGACTTGCAGGGTATTATATAGATGTAGATCACACCGTATTATAATAACAAGAGAAATCCCGTTCCATGAACGGATGCAAATACATAAATCTACGTAAAATAATAAACTCAATATGTTGGAATGAATGATATTTGCTTATTTTTTCTATAATGAAATTTTGTTTAGTCACATAGATTTTTCATATTATAATATTCTATAACGTGTTTTTATAAAACCTTTCCATTATAAAATATTATTTTTATTATTGTAATATTGAATTATATTTTTTTTAAATTTCATATTATATTTCATATTATCTTATATTTCTGTTTTAGTATGCTCAACTACGCAACTATATCCTTATTTTATATATTACATTGTGTTTTTTACCTTAACCTTCACACACTTCATCACTTTGTGCTGATCCATTTCATGTAATCTGATTTTCTTTCACTCACGTGTTTCTTTCAAATTACAGTTTCCGACACATTCTCTTTTGTGCAATTCCATAAGTATAAACCTCTTCTTAACACAGCACCTAACATTGAGTCACTGTTTTACCCAAAAGTAAATCGAAATGATTTTGCCGGCTTGTCACACACACTGACACCGAGACCTGGATAGTTTCTTTCAACGGAAATGCAGTCAACATGTGATATTGGTCACTTTTTTAACAACAACGTTCGGGTCATAGTGACTGGTGGGAAATTTCGGATTCCAAATGTTTCTGTTTGTTTATATTTAACCTATGACAACAGTTTGGGGGTCTCTCGTAAAGATGAGAGCCAGAGGGAGGGTTTAAGGAATGGGCGGTCGGGGAGTGGAAGGAGAGGGCGGGAGGAAGAGGGAGAGAGGCCATATTTAATTGCCTCAAACCCAGTCATTAGTTAACGTGTGAGAGATATATTCATTTTTCCGCCAAAACCATTCTACTTCAGTTTACATTTACTATTTTCCGTAAAAATAAAAAAGCTTGGACAACCATTCACATAAGCTTAATACGGCGTACAACTTAGTTGTCAATTATTAAAACTAAACAGTAAAATAACAATGTCGTTAGAGTGATATTAGATAGATTTCAAGTTAATTACGCATACTCCACTGTTTCAAAATATTTTCATTTGGTTGAAAACTAAAAATAACTTTTACCAATAAATTGACCTTAGAAGTCATTAGATTTCAAATACACTTTTGGGACAATTTCACGTATTTAACCAACAAATTCAAATAAAAAATGAGTTAAAGACATTTAAAATGGGGCTCTATTAAGTTCACCCAGAGTAAAGTACACCAAAGTTTAATCCATAAATCTCCAATACACAGCTACATTGTTTTACGGTAGAATTTAAATCAATTCTTACATATTAATCGATGTGAAGATTCTATTTGCATTTGTTTCCTTATCACCCATTCTTACGTAATAAAACCAGGTATGAAATCATTTATTTCATTGGAAATAAATAAATCTGATGTGGTCAACACACGACTTTCTCCATATTTGGGGTATAGAGATTTAAATTATTATGAATAGCATTATAAGGCAAAATTATTATTTCGTATCGTAAAAGAATAGAGTCGTCGTTATTGCCGTAAATTAGGTATATTTTGAATACGTCTACAGAATTCATGGTGGTGGCGCTGTATACTGGAAATTAAGAAAAAGCAAAATATCTCCGAAATGGATGGTTCTACGAAAATTTGTTTCAAACAAAACTTGGAAGAAATATTCTTCTCTACAACTTTGGTCCTTATGAAGATTACCAATAATGAAGTTTTTCAGGAGATATTTGACGGTAACCGAAAAAACCGATTATTTATAAATAATTCCTAAGCAATAACTACTATAAGAAATTGTTTCAAATCAAAGTTGTAGGAAATTACATTCTCTATAACATTTGCATAGAATTGTTTATACAATAATAATGTTTTAACGGAGAAATATCGCAAAAACCGAATCGGGTTTCGAATAAAACTCGACTTCCGGGTAACCGGTATTATCCAAAAACTAATCAGTTCTTTATGCTCATGCTAAAGTGTTATATATGAAGTTTGGTAACGATATGGCAAGTACTTTTTGAGTTAGAGCGCCCACAATCACATACACACACAGACATCATTCCTAAAATAGTCTAAACGTGTTCTAGGGATCAAAATATATAATAAACTATCGGTTTTTCGAACCATTCCTATCACATACACGCAGACAACATCGAGAAAATAGTCTAAACGTGTTCTAGGTACCCCAAAACGTATTTCCGTTGAAATCTCGAAGTCGATTTTTTTTGTGATCACTATACTTTCCCATACTACGTATGGAGAAAGTAAAAACTAAAACATTTCTTGAATATATTTGATCCACATTCTGCGAGTCCCATTCCTTCCTATAGAACTAATCAAGGCACAAAAATGCGTGTAAATATAAACTTAACACGAAAAAACTTCGATGGAATCCGAAGAATCCTGGGGCGCTTCGCGGATTATTTAAGACCACTTGTCCATATCGTGTCTCCCCCTCCAGCACCTCCCGGGGCAAACGAGCGTTTTTTTTCCTTCTGGCGGAGCATTTCCGTATAAGAGATGCCTCTCTTTCCCGCCAAAGACCCTCTTTCGCCTCCCGAATAGTCCCTCAACTCCATGTACCAACACGTCCGAACCACAATTTCCCTAAAAACAACCGGACCCTCGTAAGCCCTCTTGCCCTCTCCCTCCAGATTGCCATCCGAATGGTGGCCCTCCATGCAGCCTCTTCATTTCGCCCCCCACACCTCCCATTTCCCTCGGACCAATTTCTTTCTCGCCCGCCCGGTTTGCCTCCCTCTGTTATTCAGGCCCCCGCCGGACTCGCCCTCTCCCGCGCTCCCAACCATCTTCCGCGGCAACTCCTTCCCCTTCCGCCCTCTCCTGCCCCTCCCCCCTCGCCCCATCTTCCCTCTCCCCCTTCTCCCGCGTGTTCCATCTCATGCCGGCCACTCTGAGAGTTCTCCCCCCGCTCATAACCCCGGACCTAATTATCATCATTGGAGGCCACGAGGGAAGGATGCTATATTTCATGGCACTGATTACAAAATAAGACCGGCGCAAAGAGAGAGAGAGAGAGCGAGAGATAGAGAGAGAGATACAGAGAGAGTTAGAGAGAGATACAGAGAGAGTTAGAGAGAGAGAGATACAGAGAGAGTTAGAGAGAGAGAGAGAGAGATAGAGAGAGAGATAGAGAGAGAGTGATAGGGAGAGAAAGGTGAGAGGGGGGGAGAGTGGATCTGAGGAGTAGAGGGAGTAGAAAGGGAGCAGAGAGGAGATGGAGGAATAGGTGAAGAAAGAGAATGTTTTCCTTCCCCTTTCGGATGAAAATGAATCGGATCGAGGATTCCATTTACAGCCAATCAGAAGGCGAAATCGGTGAGTTCTCGAGACCATAACATTGCGTTAAAATGGTCCTATATTTTAATTAGACGGCCATATAAGATTTTTTAAAGGCAAAATCACAAATTTGAAAAGAATTTTTTTCTCCCTGCCTACATCTCCATTGCGAACTCTTCGGGCATTACCTCCATTGTTCAGAGCTAATAGTTAACGCGCATCAGCATCATTGTTAGGAGGAACTGCAATACTAATAGGATATTGGATCTGTGGAAGGAAATGCCGAGAGAAAGGTGAAGAAGGTCGAGAGAGGGATAAAAGTGGAGAGAGTAAGCAGCGGAGGAAAGGGCGTGGAAGGTGGTTAAATTGCTTGGGACACGGAAGAGGACGTGGGTGGGTGGACGGCGGCGGCTGCCCTATACACCGACAATCCGGAAATTAATTCTCTCCCTCCCTCCCTCTTTCCCTACTTCCTCTCTCTCTCTCTCTCTCTCTTTCCCTTCCTTACACTTCTTTCCCCTTCCCTCACTTTCTCTACCCTCTCTCCCTCCCTCCCCCTCTCTCCCTCCCTCCCTCCCCCTCTCTCAGTCCTCTCTCCCTCCGGCCGTTGAATTATTTCGCTCTTTTACTCCTCTTAACCAATCACTGCGCGAACAAACCATCCTAGTCTTCTCCGTGATGTGGAGAACCGGGTTCATAACTCTTTCGAAATGACCTCACCTATCCGGACACTTGGTCGAAAATGATCTCCTTCGAGCGAAACTGCGCTCTTTAAGTTAGCAAAAAACCAGATTATATAAAAAACGGTCGTTTTAAATAGTTATTCAAGATAAAACAGTGATTCTTGCGATATGTCTTTCGTTTTCCGTATACTAAAATGTAATGGAGCAAAGCGAGGGAAAATGATTTCCTTTCTTATAAATGATGAACTCATATTGAGTGGTGCTCCTTAAAAGACCTTTGTCTTCGCGACGACCACTCGACAGCCACGGGTAGTTTCCATAGTCGCTCCTATGCGCTCTCCGGAAAAATAAACAAGGTTAAAATAGTAGGAATGGGACGCTAACGTAAAAAGGATTAATTGCTTCTTCGTCACGGGGAAGTGCTTTCTGCGGTTGGGAAGCGTAGATTCCTGGCGACTTACTCTAAGCTAGGCAAGTTCCCCAGCACGGTCATACGGAGCGACTGCAGCTGTCCGAAAGGATAGGAAGGAACAAGGGAGAGGGGAAAGGAGAGGGAGAGAGATGCAGGGAGAGAGAGAGAGAGGGAAGGAGAGGGAGAGAGAGAGAGAGGAAAGGTTGGGCGAGTAAGAGTGGAAAGAGGTAGAGAGATAGGGAGAAATAGTAAATAGAAAGAAGAAAAGGGGAAGTGATAGAAAGAAAGAAAGTGAGGCAGAGAGAGAGAGAAATGAAAGCGATTTTCGAGTGACGCAGTCCGAGCGGCCACGCATATCCCATCGTTTCGTCGCTCAAGAAGCACGCGCACGCGTTTCTTCATTTCACAGTATGAAATATAATATTTTTTTATATTCTTCCTCCATCTATCCTCTCCCTCCAATTTCTCATTTCATGGTTTCACACCATTTGGACTCGTTTCCATGGTATCAGAATGCCTCATTCTTTTCCAGAATTTTTTAAACTGTTCTAGTTTGAGAGGCCATCGTGGCAATGTCTCTAACAGAAAGAGAGTTTTCGTCGAAATGAATAATAACGACAACGAGCGATATTAAAATGAAACGAACGCCATTGGAATCCAATCGGTCCGCCGAATCCAGTCCGTCCAAAGCAATTTTCAATGCGGCCCACCGAAGCATTCGCTGCCACCAATGCGGCCCACCATGCATAAAGGGTAGCCCATCCCTGGCCTATAATGTAATTTCTAAACGCTGCAATTGCAATTGCTGCAGTTATATCGTGTTAACACGATATAATAATAGGGAAATACTGAATTTTTGATTTGCAGATTTATCTGAAAATAATTCGTAATTAACTGCATGACGCTACGGAAAATTCGGGAGAAAAGGGATTATCCTTCCCCTTTTTCATGGTTTCTTAACTTTAAATAAGCCCTTTTTAATTTTCTTCATAATGCGAATACTCTCGGTTCCTTTGATCTTCCCTTCGAGTATCGAGCAAAAAATCGATAGCGACCTCTGATCATATCGCGCTCTCTCTCTCTCTCGCCATTGTTTCTAAAGCTCTTAATGGCCGATGTTAATGAGGCACTAATGCGTCCGCCGCCACAATGAGAGAAAAGAGACCCCTTATAAAAAGTCCTATTAGAGGTTGTGGGAAGACTCGGGAAAAGGGGTTCTTCTGGAGGAGACATTTGCATACGGAAGGCGGCGTCTTCTCTCTCCCTCTCTCTCTCTCTCCCTCTCTCTCCTCGGCTATAACTCCCTACGTGCACCTGTGTTATATTAAGTCATCCAGAAATAAATATATTTAAAAATGGATGTAAAGCATCCTTTCGGCATCATCCACGGATCAATTGCGTGTATCCTAAGCTGCTGCTCGAGATACGTTAAACAAACGCTTCCATTGCAATGAGAGTTGAGAGGAAGAAGAGTGTGTGGGAGAGAGAGAGAGAATGGAAAAGAAGGAATGGAGAGAGGAAAAAGACTTGCTGCGATCCCATTCATAGGATGCGAAGAAGTACATATTAATGAGTGGAATGGCGAATTAAAGGGAATCGTAGAGGAAGGGAAAGGATCGGAGGAGGGGAGGGGAGGGAGGGGAGGGAAGGGGGAGGGGAGAGGTGAAAATGGAGGATTTCCATACGAAGCGAATGCTTATCGAGTTAGGAGGATGGTTGTTCGTACATACAGAGATGCGATACTATAATCACCATATATCTTTCGATGCTTTAATGCGATTAATTCTGATGGATACATAGTTCATCTCAAGATTTCATTTTGAAAAAATAGTTCTTAATAAAATATTAAAATGTTGGCGAAAAGTAATATTTCAGTGCGATGATAAATATTTTGTTGTAGCTTAAAAATTATAGCTTCGTTAATTAAAATTAAGTTTTTCACTCAAACCAAAAGGAATGTTATGAATGAAATTTGGCTCGAATAAAATAAATACCCTTTGAATTTCTTTTTTTTTTAACGCTCTTTTTTGTTTTTCATTCTATCAATTGAATTCGTCTAAAGAATTTTTAAAATAAATGAATGTAATAGGTGACGAAAATAGCGCAAACGAGTTAAAACAGTCGCGTGCTTCTGTTCTGAGACTCCGAATGAATCTAAAATAAGTGCTCTCCTGTTATAAGGCAATCTTTTATGCAAGGATGCGACGCAGATCTTTCTTCCTCTTTCTCTCTCTCATCATTTCACATTGAAGTTGAAAAAGTTTCGACTGTCTTACTAAACATTGATTACAATAGTTTTATTTATTTATTTATTTATATAGTTCTCCACAAATACAGAGGGAAAACCCAATAGCACATAATTACATAATCAGCACAAATTAATGCAATAAGTACAATAAGTTGCCAATTTATATTCAACTTGAGTAAGTAAAATTTATAAAAGTAATAAAATTTACAAAATATAAAGGAAATTTCCATATGTTCCATCATTTATAGAAATAAAGTAAACAACAATTTGAGGAAATTAGTAAGTGGTGTTAGCGCACGATATAGGATGGCGCTCTTGTTTTATACCGCTTAAGGCCTCATAAAGTAGGCAATCGTGCATTCACCCAAACCCACATTAGAGCCGAGGAGCACTGTTGATCCATCGAGGAATTTCAATGTAGTTTAAGAAGATAATTCTCCTTCAGCATTTTCTACGTAATCTCCTAATATTAAATACTGCCAAATGACATATTTGTTGTATTCGGGAGAACTAAGGTCCTTCTCCTGCAAAACGCAACGTACTATTCTAAAGTGTATACAAATAAGAGATTACAATTTCAGACGCAAATTCAATTGAGAAAGGATAACAGTTTGTTGACTAAGGAACTCAATCGTACGCATCGCATACTACTCTATATATATATATATATGATCCCAACACAGTTTATAATTTTTTTCAGTGCCCTTTGTTCAGTGAATGTGATTCCGATGAAAAGATATTCGTTTTAGGGTGATTATTTAAAGAGAGGAAAACAATTGATCAGAAACGTCCGCATCGTTGTAACAAAGGAACAATGAAAAACCCTTAATGAAACGAATTACGCAGCCGACTATAATAACAGCGAACTTAATAAATGCTTCTGGAGTCAATTAAGAAAATGCTATCGTCGGTCGTTCCGCAGGGTTTAATCTTTCTCGCGAGATTCCATCCGTTAGAATACCGAATCAACGTTTCGAGGATTTGCAGAGGAGAGGGAGATGTGAGGGAGAGGAGAGGAATAGAGGTGGAGAAAGAGGGAGGGTTTGGTGCTGCCTCGATGCGTAGAATGAAGCAGACCACTTCCCCATCGATCTCTCTCACCAGAAGTATTGCGTTCGACACCAACTGCCTCTCCGAATCTTGAAGTGCTAATTTTCTACAGCATTTCCTCTCTTTTTCCTCGCAAATTTTTTTCACCGCGCACTATCTCGATTATATCGACATGACCTCGGCGATCGCTATAGCAGTAAACGATTATTTCAATACGTATTAAATGTTATCAGAATATTTGTCCGAATGCAAACTGAATACGCCCTTAAAAAGTAAACATGAATAAGTATAACATACCATAACCGAAATAAGAAGAGGTTTAAGTGGAATAATTTAAAAATTATGTTAAATTACATTCGCCCTCGTTAGAACGCCTTTATTGGAATATTTCGTATTAATTCTAGAATTAACCTAATAGTTAATCATTTGGGTTTATCTTGAGTGCACCGCCCATTTTTTCTTTACATTAAGCAGAATGTTATGAAGATGTCTAAATGCCTACTATAAATGTCTTCTTTTTCTAATACGATTTGATATTGAAGGATTCTCAACACTCCCACGAATGAACAGATTCTTGCGTTGTGTAAGCAGACTTCGAACAACTCGGTGCAATTTTCTTAGGAGGTCCGTCCGTTTACACCGAATCCCAACTTTCTTTTTCAAAATTTTAATTTACGTAATAGAGGAAGAATTATATATTGCCAGATATTCCGATTCTTTACAAGAATCAAATGTGCAGGTCGTGCCATCCGTGAATTAGTTTGCACAACTTTGGGGCCCTCAACCTACGTTGTATAAGTCCAACACCTACAAGCAAACTCTAATCATCGTATCTATCTGAGGAACATTTATGGATGAACATCGATATTTGAATTCTCCCTTTTCTCTTAAATTTCCAGTCTTTCCTCCTCCATGTCTTCTTTCTCCCGCTCACCGCCAATCATCGGCATTTTCTGAAATTGCGTTGGATTTCTTAAGTAAATTACTAGAAAAAGCAAAATATCTGGCGAAGTTGTGCGCAAGTCAGTACGGTCCCGATTATATACATTATTTCCAAATATTTCGACATTCTTCGCAATCAAATTAGTATTCAAATTAATCGGAAGTATTGTACGAGTCTCATCTGTTGTTAGCAACAATTATCTCTCACTACATTTATTTATTTTTATCGTTAACTGATTTGGTTACATTGACCGCCATTTTAACACCTGTTGTCAACATGAACTGTTCTAAGTGCTCCAAGAAACTGCCATCTGATGGTCTTTTTGTCTTTTGCAAAGGCTGTAGTAGTTCTATGGACTTTGCCTGTTCTAAACTTAGTGAATCTACTTGGCATTCTATGTCAGTCCATAAAAAAAATTCTTGGCGGTGTGTGGACTGTAGGAAAAAGACGAGTACTTCAACTTCGTCAATCGACACTGACCTGGAGGACCCTGTTGCTGCTTCTCAACTTTTTGCTGATGAACGTCTCATCAAGGATATTTCTGAGATTAAGGTACAGCTACAGGACATTGTTGAGATTAAAAATTCAATGAGTTTCCTCAGTGTAAATATGATATGCAAGTGAATGAAAACAAAGAGTTAAAAAGCCTAGTGCAAGAGCTCTTAAGATCTGTTAAAGACCTTAAAGAGGAAATAAAGTAGAGGGATATTAAGATTGATGTCCTGAGCAAGAAAGTTAATAGGTTGGAGCAAAATAGTCTTCAAAATAATTTTGAAATCAATGGTGTTAATCGTAAATTTGAAAACTCCCAACAAGTGAAGGAATTTGTTTCTAATCTAAGTTCTGATTTGGGAGTAGAAAATGAAAGCGGAAATGTTGTTGATGCTTTTATTGTTAATAAAAGAGGGGATTCTTCTAAATGTAAAGTCACTGTTAAATGTTCGAACAATTTTTATAGAAACTTATGGATCCAAAAGAGAAGGACTTTAAGTGAGGGTGTTATTAAGAATTATGTAAATAGTGGTAAATGGTATTTAAATGAATGTTTGACACCATATTTTCAACAGCTGTTTTGGCAGGTTAAACAATATAGTAAGGAAAACTCTTATAAATATGCATGGGTAAAAAATGGTAAAATCTTTTTAAAAAAAGATGAGAACTCTGTCACAAAGTTAATTGAAAATGAAAATGATCTGAGGAAATAATATTCTACATTGGTATGCTGTTTAATTTTGATGCTATTTGTCAGTTTTGTTAATCTTGTGATGAAATGGAGGCATTGGATATTATTGAAAGTTTTTCTCCGAATCATGCTTCCATTGGAAGTATTATAGATTTCAATGTTGATGAGTACAATGGTTTGTTATTTTTACATGTAAACATTAGATCAATCAGATTGCATTGGGATGAATTTAAAACCTCTTTTGACCACATAAACGGAAATGGTAATGTTGCTGTAGCATTTATTACAGAAGTTAATATAAGTGATAATGAAGTATACCTGTATAACATAGCTGGCTATCAAAAATACTATTCACTTAGAGCATGTAGAAAGGGTGGTGGAGTACTTATGTTTGTTAAAGACAGTATACATTTTGTAGAAACTTAATAACCTTTTCTACCTGTGAATATATTAGTGGCTTTTGTATGTTGCCTGATGTAAAAGTCTCACTACTGGGTTTATATCATCCTCCTAATACCAGCAAGACTGAGTTTCTCAATGAGCTACAAATTTATATTAATACTGATATAGGTAATTACTCAGTTATATTATAGTCTGTTCACTATCTAAAGTCTCTTGGCCTTCATAGAGCAAGTAGCCAATCACGAACGTTTCCCCTTCCATCGTCCCTCACAACTTTCGCGCGGGAGGCCAGATACCCAATCACGAACAGCAACAGCAAGGAAACGGCGGTAGAAATGGCAACGCAGACCAATGTGAACGCTTCGAAATCAAGAGTAACACTGAGTTCCCCCCACTACCTTCCCAAACGAACCGTCTCCTATTGTCTGCTGCTAAGTGGCGTACGCCCCGTTTTAAAGGCCAAGAGACTTTAGATAGTGAACAGACTATAGGAGATACTAATATTGATTATAAAAAGGAAGGTGATTCTATTGTGAATGAATATAAGGATATATTGAGCTCTGCTGGGTTCTTGAATTTGATAAATGGTTTCACAAGGGAAGAGGTATTAAACCTCAACGTAGCTAGATCAAGTATAGACCAAATTTTATTTAGAGGACTAGTGAACTCCATAAATAGTTTTACAATTCATACCAAAATAGCTGATCATTATTTAACTGGTGTAAATTTAAATTTTGTTAATAATGTCTGTATTTCTAAAGGTACGAATCATCTCCCTAGCACTAGGTTGTATCTAAATGAAAACATATTGACTAGTTCACTTGGTGATATAAATTACCTAGCCATTCTTAGTGAAACTGATGTTCTAAAACAATATCAACTTATTAAAGATGAACTTCATCATATATATAATAACTCCACTGAAGTTATTGAAAATTATTCAAATGTATTTAAAAAATCTCGGATTACTCATTTACTGCAATTGTTAAAACAAAGGGATATCTTGTTTAAGAAATATAAAAGCTGTCCAACAAATACAAACTACAAAATTGATTATCAAAAACTTAGGAACAGAGCCACTGCTGAAATCAGGAAGGCTAAAATAGAATTTTAAAATGCTAAGTTTAAGAAAATTGGGAGTAATACTAGATTATTATGGTCACAAATTAATGATGTTGTTCGTGGCACTCAAAATCACAATTGCTCCCTGATAAAATATTTTTTAAATGTTGATTCAGAATATAAACTTGCTAATAATTTTTTATATTCCTTTACCGTCGAGGTGGATAAGTTAAAGGGAAGCAATCAGTGCCATAAAACTCTCTGTAATATAAAATGTGGCCAATATTCTAGTGTCAATAGCATTGTTATCCCTGAGGCCACTGACCTTGATATTAAAAAAATTATTAGTGATCTACCTGTAAAAGGACCTGGTTGTGATGGCATTAGAATGGTGGATTTAAAAAAACCTTCCTTTAATATCTCAGCAGTAACTAGTCTCATTAATAATAGGCTAAATCAAGGAAAAATTCCTTATCAGTTAAAATTGGCTATAGTAAAGCCCATATATAAGAATGGGAATAGAAATGACTATAATAATTACAGACCTATATCAATTCTATCATCAGTTGAAAAAATTGTAGAGAAATACATTTATGAACATATTTACAAATATTTAGACAAATATAATATCTTATCTGAAAACCAATATGGATTTCGAAAGAGGAAAGGTACAAAAGAAGCCTTAGAATATTTTTCTGATTTTGTTAATGAAGCTATAGACAAAAACGTTCATATAATTACAACTTCTGTTGTTTTCCAAAAAGCATTTGATACTTTAGATATAAAATTATTAATATATAAGCTGGCAAACATTGGAATTAGGGGAAAAATCTTGAAATGGTTTAAATGTTATTTTAAAAATCAGCTTATTCAAATTAAAATTAATAATACCAAGAGTGAATTGAGGGGTATAAAATATGGTGTCCCTCAGGGATCCATTCTTGGCCCATTATTATTTTAAATATATATAAATGGTTTATCTTGTGTTATACAGAACTGCAAATTAATTATGTATGCTGATGATGTATTATTAGCAACAACACATAGATTTTGAAACTGCTTGTAGTAAGATGCAAAAAGACTTTGACAACTTATGCAGATGGGCTCATGATAATAAACTAATAATTAACCCTAGTAAAACATCTACTATGCATATAACAAGTCAAGCACCCAGAAGAAAACTAATATACATTTTCACAGTCATTGTTGCTTACATTTGAATAATGAAGATCTAATTACTTGTGACTGTGAAATCCTACAACAGGTAACTAAATATACATACCTGGGTATTATTATTGGTGATCACTTTAGTTTTAGTCACCATATATCTAAATTAAATAATAAATTAAGGTCTGTTATGTATTCATTTTTTGGATCTATTACAACCTAAAATTAAACTAATGATGTACTATGCTTTTGTTCAAAATATTTTTAGATATGGTATAACAGTATGGGGTAGTGCTTCTAAAACACTTTTAAATACACTTATAAGGAATCAAAAAAGAATTCTAAAACTGGTAAATGCTGATAAACAGGATAATTTTAACATTGTAAGTGACATTAAATACTTATGTCAGAAACAATTGTATAAGTGGATTATTATTATACACAATTATTTTAGTAATACATATAAAAACTGTATTTTGAAAACACATTCTATGTCAGCTCGGAATATTCCGTTATACATTACTCATAAGCATAATAATTTATATGGTAAAAGACATAGTAGGTTTGTTATACCTCATATATTTAACATTATGCCCCACCATTTGCTAAATTTCAATAGTATGAATGATATTAAAAGAAAAATCAAGAACTGGTTGTTATATGAAACGCTATATGAATAGTATTTACGCTAATGAAAGTTATACATTTCATGCAGATGGAAATTCTGTTCATGTTTTAGTTAAAAAAAAGAAAAAAATTGAAGTTACTTGTTGTGTGAATGATTGAGGTTTATGTGGGGTGACTCGGTGTTAGGATTGTGTCTGTGAGAGGGTTGTAAGATTTATTTTGGAGTATTAGCTTCATACATTGTTTCCCTGATATATGGAATGTTCAATGTATGTATGTGGACTTATAGTTGTTGATTGTGGATTAATATGCTAAGTGAGTGTTAATTTGAGTGATTTTTTCTTCTTCTTCTTCTTTTTGGTATGTTGGACAAATTGTGTTCGTATGATTGGGACAGTAATTGCATTTGCTGTTTTTGTGAGTGATTGGAGTTTGTGTAAGGTGATCGATACTAATTGTAAGATTGGTTGGATTGGAACCCCCAGACAAGCCGATGGCTTTGGGGGACCACTTTTGTTAATATTTTAAGAAAGGAATTTGTGGAATCTCTTGTAATACTATTTTTGTAATGCAAATATACAGTATTGATAAAGTCAAAAAAAATCGCTTGGCAACATAAGCCATATTCTGAGTATTCTGGCCATCAATGAATTGAATTGCAATTGTAGACAGATAAGCTCATGAACTCATGGCAAACAGCAAAAAGTTGCATTTAATGAACCGTAACTACCAAATAAATCTAATATTTTTTATTTCATCCGCGGTTATTATTTAAAAATGGATAAATTCCGGTATTTAATACTTTTTTCTATTCTCAAAATTTCATTATTGTCAATTTAACTAATTTAACCCGCGCCGGAGAATTTCTCAACCGGACTCTAATAAATTCGATGTGAAGAAGGAGAGCACTCCTTATATTATAATAATGAGGTATCCGACGCACGATACCAAATCACTGCAGTCGTTAGCATATAAAGGAAAATAATACAAAATTTCAGAAGAAAATATCGACATATAATAGAAGAGCATGTCGAACGTACCGGGTGGTTTAATTCTAATTTCACTCGCTTCGTAAGAAAAGCGAAGGAAGCGACCAAATGCCTTCTATATCCGCGCCCCCTATCAATATCTATACACATATAGCATTCGATCTCTCTTTCACATCCTTCCTCCCTTTCTCTCTTTCCGCTTCTCTCCATCCGCGGAAGTGCAATCGCCTTTGTATCCACGGAAGAAAAGCATAATAAAAAAAGGCAATTATCCCGCCCACGCCTCGCATTAGCGGGAGTTTGGCTGAGGACAAAGGGAGCGGTGTCGATGCGGAAAGGACGAGGGTGCCGAGTGTTTCCGAGAGGGAGGAATAAAAGGGAGGGGGGAGGAGAAGTGGGAACTGCGTGATATGTGAGAGAGAGAGAAAACGGGGGGAGGTGGGAAGCGATTTCGGTTATTTCTTGGATGCGGAGAATGGTGGGATGGGTAGGAAGGAGGTAGGAGGGGGAGAGAGGAGAGGAAGGGGGTAAAGGGCAGGGAAGGGGGGAGGAGGGGGAGAGAAGAGGGGAGAGAGGAAGAGGAGAGGGAAAGATGAGGGGAAGATGAAAGTGGAGAGGAGGGAAAGGGCAGAAAATGGGGAAGAGGAGGAGGAGGAAGAGAGGGAGAATCTATGGAGGTTGGATAAGAGATAGGGAGTGAGGGAGAGAGGGAGGGAGGGAGGGAGAGATGTAAATGGGAGTGTGCAGCTCCTCGAGTTTGCATGGTTCGAGGGACTATTAGATTTGCGGCATTCCGAGCGAAATGTGGCATTCCCTCCTCCTACCTTCTAAAATTAAAAACAAAGGCGTTGTGACATATTATTTATTCTGGAAGCAAATAGTTTTAAAGCGAAATGAGCTTCTTCGCAAGCAGGAGTAGTTCACAGAAAAAGGGAAGCATGGATATTTATTACATGTAAATTGCCTCGTAAAAGGGAACAAAAATATTTTCTGATAACAATTTAAAATCTACCAAAAGACAAATAACAAACTTCTTCTGCTTATCGAATAAGAAATTCGCGGCGGATTGCTAAAAGAGGAGAAGAATATGTACTGTTAATTCGAAAAGTGTTATGCGAATGAGTCAACAAACGATAATAAAAGTATAATACCTCTTTTCCCTCTAAATTTGTTAAACCGTTCAGCTAGTGTTTTGACAAATGTCCGCATTAATTGCTCAGAAATTCGAATCGAAGAAGAGGAATGAACGGCATAAAATACGCCCGTGTAAACTCCAGCGCATTTTTTTCGTTCCAATAACATATCATCCTTAATACACGGATATCGGATATCCCTTTCCTTCTAAAGAGCGAGAGAAAGAAAAAAGATGGCTGAAAGAGATGTAGGTGGAGAGAAGAGAGAGAATGGAGGATAAAGGGAGGGAGGAAAAGGAGGGAGTGGAGAAGGAAAGAAGAGAGAGGGAGGGAGAGAGATAAGGAGTCGTAAGAGTAGTAGCAGATGGGAGGAGAATGAATGTCCCTTAAAAGGGAGGGAGAGTGGAGGAGGGCAGTTTATATATAATCTACATGTTTAAGGAATGGGAGGGGGCGGCCATGTAGTATAAGGGCGGCCAAGTGGGGGGAGGAGAAGGGTTCTGAGGAATGGGAAGAAGAATGAGCGGGAGATTCCAAACAATGATACGCCCCGCATTCGAATTTCAAAACGATTTCGCCCGAGGAGGAAAGGAAGAGAGGGGAGGAGGCAAAGGAAGGTAGGCCGTGGAGGGGGGGGAGGGGGGAGGCGGAGGGAAGGGGGGGGGGAGAGACGTATCATTTCTCTCTTAAAGGATCGCGATGACACGGACGATAAACAGCGATTAAAGGAGTATTAAGACGTGGGATCTCATCTGACCACCTTCCTCTAATACTCCCTTCCTTCGGAGGGAGAGAGGTGACCCCTCGAGGGAAGAGGCGGTGCGTGACGAGGCCCATCCGTAACAATGGGTGAATAGTGATCATTTTCCGAAATGAAACCGTTTCCAAGTGCATTCGCATTCGAAATCTCTCGTTATTTATATCGCTGTAACGAAGGGGAGTTAAATTAGGCATCCTTCAGTATTTGGGAGATTAACAATTACAATATGGATTTAGAAAAAAAGACTAATGATAAACCCGGACTAACGACATTAATACACCGATACCTCGAAATCGACATCCGATATCGTACCGCGAACAAACGATATTCGACATCCGATGCGCTATTCGAGTAAACTTTCTTGTGCGTATTTTTGGCCGATATTCAGTTGAACGATACGACTCGTTCGCATTGTAGGTAAGTATTCATTTACTGATTGTTGTAAGACTTAAAAATGTTTATTATCTAGTATATAAAGGAGAATGTTTGTAAGTTTGTTCGCTAATAACTGGGACCCTTAAGACCTACCGTAACCGAACTTTGCATGGGATAAACTTCCATCCAGGAGGTACTTTTGGACCCGATCTCAAGCAGTAAAAATAAAAAATAACCTGCTTTATAATTGCATAAAAAATACAGTAATTGTAAAAACAAATGAACAAGAGCAGCTTACCTCAATAAAGTTACTGGTAAATATTAAACAAAAAACAATCGCTAATATCTCGGGCCCGATCTATATATATATATATATATACACACACAGTTTTTGTCTGGCCGGAGAATATAGTAGTGCTATCTATCAGCGCGTGAAGGCTTTTATTTTTTTTAAAATTAAAATTAGAAGGAATTAACCTACGATCTTCGGATCCGAACCATTTTTAAGAAAAATTACGTTTCTTATTCTGTTCATATTTTTCAGCCTACAATTCGAAACCGCTCATGTTATACGTTTATTTTAAATATTTTGTGGAAATCTTGCCATTTTAACGGGATGTTGCCTTGGCTACCAATTATATTGTTAGACCTAAAAATCCTATTGTTATATCAATCCTTGTGGATGTAAGCGTGCTTTGAATGCTTTTAATATGAGATAGGGAGGGAGGTGGAGATAGAGAGGGATGGGGGGAGAGGGAATGAGGGGAAGGAGTGGAGAGAGAGGATAAGGGGGGAGATGGAGAGAGCGAATTAGGGGGAAGGGGTGGACAACTGTTTTTCTAAATTTAGTTCCTCCGGTTTCCCGGACAACGCCGGGCAACTCCAGCTAGTACAATATATAACAATCATTGTTTCTTAAACTATTAATTTATAGCCTAAATAAGGGCTTGGTACATATATATTTTTTCCAAGGTCCTGGAACGTATCTCAATTTATAACATGTAGGTCTATGGGAAATTGATATTAGAATTACGATAATTTGACTTACATTGCGATTTTCAGGAACGCATTAGATTCGAAAGTCGGGAACTGCCTGTACCAAAATTTAATGACTTTGAAAGAATAATATTATATAATATATAATATATTATATTTTAAAGAATAATACAATTATATTATCTTGATATGATAACGATCGAAACGGTCATGCAACACTTGTTTCTGTATCACTTATTCGGTTCAATAAACAATACGTGAACAGCAATTAGGACGATAATTTATTTGGGAAAAATTCTCCTTCCGCGATAATCCAATCGGCTGAGGGGATGTGAAACTAAAGTCAGATAAGTTTGTACCTGAGGATGTAACTGTTTTGGAAACATTTTTATTTATTTAACTAGTTTAATGCTCGTTGAAATATCAACGGAAGAATTATAGATAGATAGATAGATTATTATTATTTTCATTTAAAATAATTAATATCCCACTTTCACATGAAATATTTTGTCATATACAACATATCTAGTGAATATTCTGTTGTTGACGGACTATCTTTAGTTAAACTTAAAATAGTTGCCTCTCTTTCCCTCCCTTTTCTCTCCTCTCACACCCTCTCCCATCTATCTCCCTCCCCTTCCTCATTTCTCCCCCTCCCTCCCTCTCTTCTCCCCCTCTTTCCCCCTCCCCCCTCTAATTCCCTCTCTCCCCTCCCTCTCGCTGCCCCCTCTACCTCTCGCTGCCCCCTCTACCTCTCGCTCTCCCCCTCTCTCTCGTATTAAAAGCATACAAAGCACGCTTACACCAATAAGGATTGATACAACAATAGGATTTGAGGTCTAACAATATAATTGGTAGCCAAGGCAACATTCCGTTAAAATGGCAATATTTCCACAAAATATGTCAATTAAACGTATAACATGAGCGATTTCGAATTCTATGCGGAAAAAGATGACAGAATAAGAAACTTTGTAATTTTTTCTTCAAAATGGTTCAGATCCGAAGATCGTAGGTTAATTCCTTCGAATTTAATTTCCAAAACAGTAAAAGCCTGCACATCAAAAAATTTATTTTTACATGTTACCTTACGGAAAATGGAAATGTCTTCCTTGGAGTCGAACCCAGGACTTTTTTGGAGATTTATTTTCGTCATTACCTTAAAATATGTAAATCAAGCATCCTTGCCAAATTTCAATCTTCTACCTATTCGGAAAGTTTGTTAAAACGCTCTATATCGGCCATCGTGAAAGCGTGACCAACCAACCAACCAACAGACCTGGGCTGTTATAGTATTAAATTAGGGACGGATTTCGTTGTAACGGGGTTGAAAGGCGTTTAAGAAATGCAGGAGATGACAGGTTTTGTGGAGAGAAGCGCTCACTAATCGAGGAGGCGCCTATTAGCTTCGGTTTGTCCGTCCGTCCGCATCTTCGTTCTCGGCTCTTACCGAACGGATTTTCATGAAATTTGATATTAAGAATTTACAGCCAAAGACAATAAGAAAGTCGCGTAAATGAATAACGTAAGCCAGGGGTGGGCTAACAATGGCCCGCGGGCTATATGTGGTCCCCAAGAGCATTTCAAGCGGTCCGCGAAGATGTCTAAGTCAACTCAGCTAGGTAGTGCACAAAAACGTAAATTAAAACGAACATGTGAACGTTCTATTCAGAAGAATGCGAAATAACTGACCAATTTTTTCCAAACAAAAAGCAGTCCAACAGCGACCAGCTCGGGCTTATCATCAGGGGTAAAACATCGCAGTGACGCTAAAGATGTATGCAAGACTCTGGGTAATGTATAGTTTAGCGATGCAACTAGTTTAATAATAAGTAGTTCTAGTAGTATTCCTCGTGAAAACGTTGATGAAATGGCAGAGGGTGAAGAATTTTCAGATTCCTTTGATTTTGATAAATCGGTTTGCCAGTATCCTTCGGATAGAGGAAAACTTTCTGAAAACATCGATTATCCAAAATGAAAACAATTACTATTGAGCTAAGGATCCTGCAAACCGAACGGGCCTTTTCCGAAAGACGGGAGACACAATTGATCTTTCAGTGTAGATCAGGGGTCGGCTAACTTTTCTATATGGCGGGCCACATTCGTTGTTGTGAATGCTTCGGAGGGCCGCAACGGAAATCACGAGAGCTTCGGAGGGCCGGATGGGCGTTTATGTCAGAAGTTACCTAAAGATTTTGTGGTCTTATTGTCAGTGAAAATGAATTCTAATTAGTTTTCTAGCTCTAAAATTTCACCAGAAAAGGTTTTTAGACCATAATTCCACTGAAAAAATATGGAATTGACTGTGTTAAATTTACCGATACTTTTTCATCATGGTTCACGGGCCGCATAAAACGCACTCGGGGGCCACATGAGGCCCGCGGGCCGTAGGTTGGCGACCCCTGGTGTAGATTATTATTATGAAACAACTCATACAAGAAAAAAATACCTAGAGATTAAATTTCTTTATTTAACTGCTACTAGTAGGGCAGCCCCGGATCTCCGATCCTCAAAGCGATTTAAATAAACTAATGGTTTAGTGAAATAACTTTTATTGAATAATTAATAAAATATAAATGAAATTCAAATATTAAAATAAAAAAGCCTCTTGTAATGAGTAAGAGAGAAACTTATAATCCTACCAAATTTCAAGTTTCTAGCACATCTACAGATGTTAACAATAAATTGTAAACAAATGCTGACAGTCCTCAACGTAACCATTTTAAAACTTTATAGTATCAATTGAAACAAAATAAAAAACAAATTAATTGCACAATTTAAAATAAAACAATTTGCTGGGAACTTGTTTGTTATATACATGTTATTGACACAGCTAGAAAAGCTTCCCATACGCAGTCAACAGACTAATTATCCGTAAATATTTACGTTGCTATGCTTCATTAATTTCGATACGAATAATGCTTTTATTTCGTCTATTTGAAGGTTTAGTTGGCATTAAATGAATCGGAGGCAACAATGAGAGTTTCCTTGGAAACACCTGGAATGAGTACGAAAAATCCACAAAACTTCGAAAAAGGATGCGTATTTCTGAAAACTTCGACGGTGTACCATGTATAAATCGGAAGAATAAAGCTTTAGTCGTCGAATAAAGTAAAAAAGAAGAAAATCGATCCATATTTACGTATTTTAATGTATGAAGGAAAAAAACCTTGCACTCTAAAAAATCGAAAATCCCGTGTAAACTTACGGGAAAATATAAATGTCTCCTGGATTCGAACCTGGGAAACTTTAGCAGACGAAGATATTTTTCCAGGGACCTCATAGTCAGTAGAAACAAAACGCCGTTTACCGCATATCTTTATGACGAATGGTTCTCGAGAAATAAGCCGATATAAATTGTTAACAAATGTCTACAGACGTCAACGTAAAATTAATATATAGTTAGATAAATTGTGTTCAAATGGAAATGTTTTCATGTGAGAATTAACAAAATACAAATATTTTCTTGTATTTTTTATATGTGAAATTGTCTTTAAAAGTTTTCCAAGTTCTACTGATTAACATTAAAATAATATATTAAAGTATATGAAAAGCGCCTAATTAATAATGTTTGATTAAAGTGTATTATTCCTACTTGTTGTGTGTGACGTGGGGGGGGGGGGGGGGGGGGGGGGGGGGCAGAATGATACCGCTACGTCACTGTTGCTAACATAAACTATCTCAGAAAAATACGTTTAATTCCATTACGTGTGTAAGCAATATTTTTAAATAGGAAGAAAATGGATTATTTATGACGAAGAAAGAAACCTTAAAACGCAATTTTCCTTACGTACACTCAAAGATTTTTGCAAGTAAAATGAATAATTTTCAACGAAGGAACTATTTCAAAAACGTTTATATAGTAACTAGGGCATTTTAAGCCTGTTGATTTAAATCCGATCCCGTCACCACCCCCGGAACATAAAGTCCTGGTCCGGAACTTTAAAAAAAAGAAATTATGTCAGAGCCTCTGGTCTTGAACTTTGCATTGATTTTTTTCTGTGAAAACTTTAAGGTTTAATTTTGAACCTACTCTTGACATTGCGACATAAAGCTATTATTGACTTAAACTTTAATTAAAAGTTATATTTGTAATAATTAAAATGTTGATAATAACCACAACAAATTGGGAAATTGTAACTGATAATGGTTTTCTGTCAAAGATAATAATAATGAGTAAAAGCGTTATGTAAACTAAACATAAACAAAATTATAAAATATAATAATTTCCATCTTTTATGTGGCTAACCAATGAAAATAAAAATATGCAATAAAGAAACGCTGTTATGTGATTTATGTAGTTATTAATGATTAAAATCGTTTATTGTAATTCTGAAAAAACAAATATTAAGTTAGTTGAAATATTCATGAATCTGACGAAAATGCAGGTTTCCAAGCCAATAAAGTTTTCTATTATTATAAACCTGAAAAAAAATGTTATGCAAATATAAAATTTGAGCGATTTCGAATTGAAGGCGAAAATCGTCAATAAGAATAAGAAATATTGTTTATTTTTCTTGAAAACCGCCATAATCCTAAGATTGTAGGTCAATTTCTTATAATTTAAATTTCCAAAAGTAGAAAAGTCTGCACGGCGAAAATATGATTTTTACGTGTTATTGTATGGGAAATACAAATTATCGTCTGGAATCGAACCCTGGTTTTTATCGTCGTTCTATTTTAATCTCTAAATCAAGCATTCCTTCCAATTTTCAGTCTTCTATCTATTCGGGAAGATTGTTAAAACACACTAAAACTGTTAAAAGAGTTTAAAACATTTCCTGACACTTGTCCTTTATATATATAGTATAGATATAGTATAGATTTTTTCAAATATTCCATTGCACGAAACGCTGTACACTTTCCTACGTTGTTATTTATAAACCTTTTTATGGTTGTTGGAGAACCCCATTGTTTCAATCTTCTGAAAACAATATCTCGTGGCTATCCTACACTCAATTTTTGAGCCGAACGAATCTAACGATCCAATGAATAGGTCCGACTGAGTGAAAGGAAGGGAAGGGAAGGGAGAGAAACAATTAATCACATCTGTGGCGCAAAATCCATGCCACTCTAGACAGATCCTGTGGGAAAGTTTCAGCGCAAACCCGTTTCAGTGCTAACTTCTCGGAGCAGATTGTGCCAATGGCCATCAACTCGGTAATATCTTAAGGCTCAAAAAAACAGATGAATCAAGGAGGAAATTCTCCGAAAAAAGCTATAATGTTTTAATTATTTAATCGGGAAAAAAGAATTATTTCTATAATCTACCTAAGGTAGTTAACATAAACGTAAAAGAAAGCAATTCGTAACAGTTCAAAATAAATTAGTGAAGAGTAAACCTCGCAAAATAGATTATATTTAAATACCTTAGGTAGATTATAAAAATAATTCGTTTTTCTGGTTAATTAAAAATATGGCAGGATGTGCCAAGGCTACGTTTCAGGGTAATAATACCCGTGATAGTGACTCGGTTTACAGAATCACGACGACCAAATTGGCGTGGAGGCTATCTGTTCATGGTTAACGATGTTTAAAATACACGAAATGGTGCAAAAGAATATTACCTTTAGGAATAGATACACTCAACATCGAACGCATTAGGGATCAAGCAAATCTGAAACTTTAATTCAGAACTAGTAGGGCAGCCCCGGATCTCCGATCCTCAACGCGATTTAAATAAACTGAAAGTTTAGTGAAATAATTTTGATTGAATAATTAATGAAATAAATGAAATGCAAATAATCTAAATAGTTCGGTCCTAGGTTAGATCTTCTTTGTTCCCTATTCATTTAACGTGTTTCCCTATTTCTTTGTCTTTCTAGTACTCTCCGCTCCTCATCTACACGGGCAATCCTATGAACTTCTGCATCTCTTTGTCTCTCTTTCCTACGATACTCTTCCTTTGATCTCTGGCTCCTCTTCCTTTCTCTGTCAGCTATAGCTGGGCTAGTAGCTCTACCTTACCTTAGTTCCAATGATTATCGTTGCACCCTTATAGACGAACTCACAAACAATTGCTTTACTTCGTCTATCAACGACTGCTTTTAACTTCTTACAGGAACTACTATAAAGGCGACATCAATGCAATCGTTTATTTAGATTATCAATGAAGAGAAGATAACCATATAATGTGTTTACAAAGTAACGTGCGTCCCTATTCTTATCTAATTTTTTATTGATGCGTGAGCCTATTTACGTGAATAAGGATTACAGATGTGTAATATGATGGTTCTACTTACAAAAAGGTAAGATTCCAGCATTCAAATGATGAAACAAAACAAAAAACAAATTAATTGCACAATTTAAAATAAAACTCAATACGTTGGGAGCTTGTTTGTTATACACGTTATTGACACAGAAACGCTTCCCATACGCAGTCAACAAAATAATTATCCGTAAATATTTACGTTGCTATGCTTCATTAATTTCGATGCTTATGTTAAACAAAAGTGCGAAGCGAATAACGCTATTCTTTCACCAATTTGAAGGTATAATTGATAGTAATTGAATCGGAGGCAACAATGACGGTCGCCTTGGCAACGCCCGGAAAGAGTACGAAAAATCCGCAAAAGTACGAAAACGAATGTGTATTTCTGAAAACGTCGACCGTGTAACGTATAAGCATGGCAAGAATAAGATAGTATAAAGCTTTACCCGTCAAATAAAGCAAAAAAGAAGAAAATCGGTCCATATTTACGTATTTTAACGAACGAAGGAAGAAAACCTTGCACTCTGAAAAATCGAAAATCCAGTGTAAACTTATGGAAAAATATAATTGTCTCCTGGATTCGAACCCTGGACACATTAGCAAACGAAAATATTTTTCCAGGGACCTCATAGCCAGTAGAAACAAAACGCCGTTTACCGCATATCTTTACGACGAACGGTTCTCGAGAAATACGCTGATATAAATTGTAAACAAATGTCTAAAGACGTCAACGTAAAATTAATATATAGTTTGATATAGGTATAAGGGTTAATGCCTAGGAAAAAACCAAGTTTTGTTAGTCTGCCTCCCGAAAGTATTTGATCATATAACGAAGTGAAAGTTGGATGAGCTAAAATTAAAAATCACGTATAAAGAGATGTCCAGAGAGGGGAGGAGAAGTGGAGAGGTAGAGAGGTGGAGAGAGAGAGAGAGAGAGGGCAGGACATACATAGGTGGTCATGTAGCAGCCGTAAAGCATGCACCCTTATAGGTGACACGTGCTCCAAACTGCCTCTCGTCCCGACGAAATTGTCAAATGCTCTCCACCCCCGGAATGCCCTAAAGCACCCACACCTCCCACTCCGACGTTTCCTCCTAGCGCATCTGCAGCAAGCATCTCTTTCCCACCTCATCCCTTTCCAAATGAAAACCATTCCGCACCGCTAAACAGTCGAGCGTCGAGGGAGGTCGCCGCTTGGAATCAAGCCCCACCTGTCGCGGCTATGTAGCGCTCGAGGAGGGGAAGGGAGAGTGGGGATGGGGGGGGGGGGATAGGGGGGGAATAGGAGGAAGAGGGAGACATTCTAAGCGTCAAAGCACGGAAGAAACAGAATGGACGATAAATGAGGGAAAGAGAGGGAGGCATGATCTATTAAATTCTCGTGAGGAAGGAAAGGTCGCCTTTATCCAATGGAATTACGCCTCTGCTCCGAACCCAAAGACTCGCGCACTTCGCTTCTAAATCTAACATTTTTGCTAAAATGCGACAAAACAGCTAATACAAATACTTTCTCAATATAAATTGTTAGAAAAGTTGATCCGAAGATCCTTATGCGACAGTCATAAGCTGTTATGATGGGAAATGAGGAAACAGGTGAAAAAATCTGCCATGACCGGGAATCAAACCCGGGTCTTCCACTTGCCGGGCGGATATTCTACCACTGAACTACCGTGACAGACTAATTCTCCTGTTTCAGAACGGGAATATTTTCTTAGGTTGGGACCAAGCTAGTATCAATCAGCCCCAACGGATGTCCTCAAGGAGATACATCAAAGAAAACCCTCAAATGGTGAGAATGCCATGTTATCAATTTATATCATGGCATGGCATGGTCCCAACCTAAGAAAATATTCCTGTTCTGAATCAGGAGAATTAGTCTGTCACGGTAGTTCAGTGGTAGAATATCCGCCCGGCAAGTGGAAGACCCGGGTTTGATTCCCGGTCATGGCAGATTCTTTCACCTGTTTCCTCATTTCTCAATATACTTCGTATATGAGAAAGTAAGAATAGTTGATTTAGCTGCAAAAAAACGGTTGAGTAAACCGGATGCTTCTTTCTTCGACAAAATGGAAATCTTATTAGATAATTCAATGATCGTACAGTCTCATAAGTTTTTATACCTGTTCCTTACGGGGTTTATACTATTAAAATAATTATTTAAAGAAAACATGTGGTTACTCAGTAAATGCTGAACATATAATTGTATGCTGGAACTCTTAAACGTGATAGCTAATAATTTACAATAAGTTACGAGACATCACCTCGGAAAAACAAAAAATGAATGTCAATCCAGAATTAAAACGACCTGTATGTTTTTATTTCCTCGTATCTTTTCTTTACGTTTTTCTCTTTTCAGAATGATGAGATACATTGGTTCAACAGAATAGGGTTTGAATTTATTTCGGCACTTTTTGTCCGGATTACCTACGCTTCTCATAAAATACGAAAAAAATATCTCTAATACGATCTTAGTTTGAGTATAATACTGCAACATTAGTTAAACCGTCTTTCCTTCAATTGTTCGAGCGTTTCTAATTCGTTAAAATGGATATTCTTCAACAAACCCGTCCACCGCCATGTTATATTCGCCAGATTCTTCTTCGCCCGCCCGCGCAACACCAATTGTCTCAATCTCTTTGCCAAATTTCTTTCAGTTTCTTTCGAATGCAGAAGAAAGAAAGACCGAGGAGGGGCGTTCCTTAAAGCTCTTCCGCTGATAAATGGCTCTTTACGAGTCCATCGAGAGCGGTTCTTTGGGTGCGGGAGATGTCTCGCTCGGAAGGGAAAATCAAAATGAATGGGAAGTAGGGGAGAAGTGGTGAGGAGGAGGAGAGAGAGAGAGGAGAAGGAGGGGAGAGGTGTGGAAGAGAGAGAGGAGAAAAGGGGGGGAGGGAGGGGAGGAAGAGAGAGAGTAAAAGAGGGAGGGGAGGGGGGGAAGAGAGAGAGGAGAAGAGGGAGGGGAGGGGGGGAAGAGAGAGAGGAGAAGAGGGGGGGAGGGGAAGAAGAGAGAGAGGAGAAGGAGGGAGGGGAGAGGTGTGGAAGAGAGAGAGGAGGAGAGGGAGGGGAGAGGTGTGGAAGAGAGAGAGTAAAAGAGGGAGGGGAGGAAGAGAGAGAGAGTAAAAGAGGGAGGGAGGAGGAGGAAGAGAGGAGAAGAGGGAGGGGAGGGGAGGAAGATGGAGGGGAGAGGTGTGGAAGAGAGAGAGGAGAAACGTGGGGGGAGGGGAGGGGAGGGGAGGGGAGGGGAGGGGAGGGGAGGGGAGGGGAGGGGAGGGGAGGGGAGGGGAGGGGAGGGGAGGGGAGGGGAGGGGAGGGGAGGGGAGGGGAGGGGAGGGGAGGGGAGGGGAGGGGAGGGGAGGGGAGGAAGAGAAAGTAAAAGAGGGAGGTGTCAGAATGGATGAGGAGAGAGGAAAAGAAGAAAGAGAAAGCGATACAAGATAGGCGTCGAGGAGAGAGAATGGGAGAGAGAAAGTTAGATTCCTTAACCGCAGTATTTATTTCTCTTACAAGTGTTATACACTGAGAAATAAGAAAACCTTGTAATTTCGTCTTGGAATTTTAATGATGGAGTCATGTGATAAAAATATTACAACCCCTTTTCTCGCCTCTCTAATTTCCTCGAGTACTTAACAGAACAGAAGGTATCGGAGTAGAATTGTTGGACCATTGAATGCGATCTTTTATTTTAGATTATTAAGCTATCTAATAGATATAGACTATAGATGCCGCATATTGGATCGATACGGTTTCTGTTTACGTGATTGAAATTAATTGTTAAATTGAAATATTTGGCGCCATTTTAAATATTATTTTCACGCACAGCATGATAATTAGTCATTCCAAACACGTATTTATATTAATCAAATGTCATATCAATATTACTGGCTAAACTTTACCCCAACTTGTCTCATTTCGCATGACAAATTGCCGATTGAAGCGTTTAGACGAAAACAGTTCGTGTTACCAAAGCGGTGTGCATGTGCTTCTACAGCGAACAAATCAAAATTTTATTAAAACAAAGGCCGGTATATTTTGATAAGGAAGAGTAGTCGCTTTCTCGCCCATTAACTTCGTGGCGGTTACACGCCTCGACGGGATTCTAGTTCCACCGCGACCGTTCCTCTTTTCCTCTCCCGCCCCTTCCGTCTTCTTCCCTTTCCATTCTCTACCCACTTCCCCTCTCCCTTCCCCCCTTCTCTTCCACCTCCCCCTCCATCCCTCTCCCTTCCCCCCTTCTCCTTCTCTTCCACCTCCCCCTCCATCCCTCTCCTTACTCCTCCATGAAACCCAGTAGAAGCCCCTCCGCACCCATTCGCTTTACGATGCATTCGGCTTTCCGGGGCCTTCAATTGCCCTCGCAACCCACACCGACACCTTCCCGCGGGAAACTCTCTTCCCGACTCATTCGGATCTTCTAATCCTCCCTCCTCCTCCTCTCTCCCTACCTTTCTCTCTCCCTCTCTTAATCCCCCTACACGAGAACACTCTCTGCTTCAGCCCAAGACCTGAACCACCCTCGTCATCTTATACCGCACTTACGGCGCCTTCGGATGGCCTCCACTCCTCTTCTTCTTTCCCCTCTTCTACCTCCCCCGCTAACACTCATTTCCTTAAAAACCTCATCTATGGACTAATCCCCCTCTCCACTTCCCATTCCATCGGCATACGGAGGGATGAGCACTCGTCTCTGCTATTATTGCGGATTCTAACGTTCTCGGCTGAGAGGCCCGTAAGCGAGTGTGTCTTTCGTGCTGATCATCAAGCTTGAATCCCGTAGTTTCCGTTTGCACTTATCCACTGAGTAACGTGAAGATGAAACTGACTCGCCGAGGGACACTTGAAATCATAGTAAAGAAAAGAAATCGCAATGTTTAATTGTTAGCAAATTTTCGGCCATAGAATATAAGTATCTAATAAAAAAACAAAATGTTTCTCGCCGCTTCATTCACTGGACACTGCGGCGTTTCTCCTTAGTTCGAGAATATGTATCTTTTTAACTCTGAGTCATTTCTTCGGCAATCTGAAATGTTTAAACGAATTTAAAATGGATTCTCCTTGGCTTTAATGTGTTACAAATATGCCAGGGGAGATAATTAATTGTTCTTAATTCTGCAGAATTTTAAACGATTACTTTCTTTAATTACATCGAGAAATGTATGTGCTGAGGATTGTGCCCTGAAGTATAAAAAATTGATTGGAGGAAGCATTCTCAAAGAAGATTATTCGAGACATAAGCGCTTCTATTTCTGAATGTTTTCGAAAGAAAACTAATCACGAAAGTGAACGCCCGACCGAATTCGGGCCCGCCCCTAACCTCGCGGGCCCGAGGACCTTCCAATGTGATGCTATTGCTTGGGGCGAAAAGTTAGATTTTCGTGATTAATTTCACGTTTGTGGCGATCGTTTACTTTTGCATCTCGGCGACAGTGCTACAGAAATTCCAAAAAGCAGAGGATCACTCGTCGCAACGCGTGGGTCGAGTGAATCGCGAGTCGAATATTCTCGCGTGGAATACCCCGAGGGTTAAAGGGCGTCTCTATTAGGGGACAATAATTCGCCGAGTTCGGAAATTGGCGACGACGATAAAAACCCCATTAAGGACACAAACCACCTCCGCCAACCTCGTTCGGTCGATTCGTCTCCTCCCACGCTTCCCTCCCTCTCTACCGACCCCCTTCCTACCTACCCCCTCCCTATCTACCCCCTTCCTACCACACTCCTCCACCATCCCTACCCTGCTCCGCCCACCATAAAGCGTAAAGGAGAATTCCTACATATCCGTCGACTCTCCCAAGCTAAGCCCACCCCCATCCACTCCGCGAAAGGTCTCCCCCTCGAGCCATTAAGCGACGCCGAACGCCGACCCCACCCTCAGTAACTCTCTTCCTCTCCTTCCCGGTGAGCACTTACAGCATCCCACCCACTGCGTCCCTCTTCTTGTATTTTCACGGAGACACCATCGCCAGCCCCCCTCTCTATTCCCCCCTCGTCAACCCAGAAACTTTGTCTCGCGCCCGCGCGCCAAACACACCTCCAAAACGGCCTTCTCCCTTCCTAGCGTACGTTAAATTCACGAAATATAGATGAAGGAATTGAGAGGGATGGAAGGTGGAGACGGAGAGTGAGAAATACACAGCGATGAATAAAGGAGAAACGCACACACACATATACATACACATATATATATATATATATATATACACATATATCTTTATTTCTGGGCGAGATCGAGAGTCCCTTATATCATCTAACCCATTGTCAGTTACAAAAAATTAAAAACTTACAAAAATTTTAGATAAGAAAATACGAATAAAATACACGAATGATGAAAAAACACATTAGGCAGTCTGCTAAATATGCACAAAAACGAGAGGGAAGGAGGGAGAAAGCGTTCAATGGATAAAGAAGAAAGAGAGAAGTAAGGTTAGAAAAAGAGAGAAGCAAGGTAACGGAAGGATGGCAGAATAATATAAAGATAAAAAGGAAGAGGCAGAGAGACAGAGAGAGAGAGAGAGATAGAAATCGGAATGAAATAGATATTTGGATAGATGCAGGAAAAATGAAATCGGCTATAGTGGAGAAAGTTAACGAGTTTGTTTGCTGACAGTCTCTCGTATTCCATTTCTCCATTATTATTGACGATTATTGACGATTCGTCCCTTCGATCTTTGGGAACATCGAGCTGCGTTGATTGTGTCACCAAAAAATCACAAGCAAAATTCCTTTGCAATCCCAAAAAACACTTGCCATGATTTTCCTCGCTGACAGAACTTGCTTGAGCGTTCTGCTCGATGGGGATGAAGTGTTTCGCCTCGTCATCGAGTCTCGTTTAGTCTCGGGAGTTGAGTGGTGGACCCAAGTTTCGACGCCTGTGACAATGTCCTCCAAAAAATTTTCCTCGTTGCGGAAAGGAATCAGATTGTCCAAACTGATTCCCATTCGGGAGGCTTTATGGTTTTCGGTCAATTATTTGGGAACCCATCGGGCGCACAATTTTCGATAATCAAGAACTTGATGGACAATTCAGTGGACCGTTGTCTTCGGAATATCCAGTTGTCTGCGATTTCCCTTACATTTAATCTCCGATCAGAAAGCAATAGAGTTTCCACACGTTGAATCGACTCATCAGTGACTGCAGTGCTTGGCCTTCCACTCCGCTCAGGATCTTACAGATCAGTGCGCCCATTTTCAAACTGAGAACACCACACCGACACTTCTTTCCGTGACATTGCATTTTCACCATAAACCTGAACGATTTCCCTATGAATTTCGGCAGGGGTAAGGTGTTTTGCGTGTAAAAAACGAACCACGGCGCGCAGTTCCACTTTTGTATGCGAGGGCAGAGGAGCAGCCTTACTTGACGACGCGATAAACAAACACCGATCGAGGTGTAACGCTGAATGAGTATTGGTTTGTAGAGGAAGGTTGCAGGTTTCAACCGGTATACAGTTCGTTACACCAGCGCTCCTAGCGGCGGAAATAAAAATTATTGTACCTTACTTTTGGGATACTAGAAATGCCATTTCCTAATGTCGCCCAACTTCCCACATTGAGTTCTCATTTTCTACTGCTCCTCATTTGTTTATTCTATTCTCTCATCTCATGAAAAGATTGCCTCCGCCGCGGCGACTGCTCTTCCTCTCTCCTCCTCCTCCTCCTTTTCTCCATCTTCCTCCCTCTCTCTCTTTCACCCTTAATAAAGTCCTTTGTCTGTCTGTCTCTCCCTCTTCTTCTCTACTCATCCTCTTCCTTTTCTCCCTCCTTATCTCTCTCTCTCTCTTCCTTCCCCTCCCCCGCACCCATTCAATCTTGCACTCCCCTGTCTCACCTCATCTTCTCTAACGTTCCCCAAAGCATCGATAATTTGTTTCGGTTACCTTCTGACATATATTCTTCGGCCTTCGTCTTATCGGAATTCAAATTAATTCGTACAGCCGATTCATATCCCTCAAATCCTCGAGTGTATCCCGGACATTCGTCTATTTGCCCCGTTCACCCGAATTTCATAGGCGGCTGTATCTTTTGAAAAACTCATCCTTCGAACTTATCTCACGAGAATTCTGGATATATATGCGGGATTCTGTTTTTCTAGCAACAATGACACTTTCCATAATTGAGCGTTACTGTCTCCCGCAGAAATGTCACTTCTCTCCACATTCCGTGAGCTTTGTCTTGCTACCATTCCTTCGGCTTCCCCCAGCCCATACACACCGCTCTCGCCTCCGCCTCCCTAAGCCTCTCTCCCCTTAGTTCCACATCCAACGCAACGCCTCGTTCCCCCCCAATCTCAATCTTCCGACCGATGGCCATCATTCCCCTCTCCCCCGTCCTGCCTCCCACCCCCCCCCCCACCCCCCCCCCCCCCCCCCGCCACCCTTTCCCACAACCCGTGAGGCAATTAGCCACACATTTGACGCCGCGTAATAGCGCAAGCCCTCACCGCCAACCCACACTAAACGGCACCTCCCCCTGCAACCCCACCCTCCCTCATTCTCTCTCTCTCTTTCCCTCCCTCCGCCGATCTCCGCTCCCCCTCCCCTAAAATCCTTCGAACCCCACACGTGACCAAGTCTAGGCCTCACCCCGAAGGTGCCGAGACGAATGTGTAATGAAGCGAAAGGGGTCGATGAGGGGAGTGGAGGAGGAGAGGGAGGGAGGGAAGGGCGCACTAAAGGCAGGAAAAGAGGAAGGGATGTAAAAGTGGCACAAAAGAAAGAAAGAAACAAAAAGGTAACGAATAGAAAACATATAAAGTAAATTAGTTGCTAAAATAAATTGATTTACATGTTCAAAGAATAATTTCGGAGTCTTACATTTAGTAACCAAATCGAATTCGTCAAAAATAAACAAATGAAAACTTCTTTCCAATATATTCCACTTATTGCAATGCATACTAAAAATCGATCCCTCTAATGGTCCATTAAAATAAGGATCTGTATTATTTTAAAGGATTAATAATACCTGGTTCGGGAAAGGCGCCATATTTATTAAATCGATTCTGCTAATTTTATCAAAATTTTAGTGAATTATATTCTATTGCGTTAGAAGCATTATCTTCTCCTCGAGAAAACTTAACACCTTAGGGCAGTGTTTCCCAATCTGGGTGCCGTGAAGTGTTATGAAGGGTGCCGCAAGAAATATTCTGTTTTCCCATTTTTAGCCTCATTTTGCATCGCTGGCTTTCAAAAATGCAAACCAGACTTAAGTCGACCTTCATTTCGCCGCAAAGGCACTTCGAAATTAAAGGAGATATGGAGATTGGAGTCAGGGGTTCAACTTCAACACGATTATTACTGACTACTGTAATGCCCGTTGAAATATCAACGGAAGAATTATAGATAGATTGATTATTAATATTTGCATTTAAAATAATTATTAGCACACTTTTACATATGAAATATTTCGTCATAAATTACATTTGTAGTGATATTCTGTTGTACTTTAGTAAATGCCTTGTTTTTTATTTTCGGCTATAAAATTCTGTTATTCTTCTCCCACCTTGTTCTCGTCAATGCTGCATATAAATGTCGGTGTGCAAAGACCGGGAAATAATTATATGTATACATATATAACGTAGGAAAAATAATTAAATTTCATGCACTTAACATTATGATTGTTTTAAAATTGTACTCTGTACTTAGGAAGAAAGAAAGCTTACTCGAATCCTCAATAACGTTCTCCGTCGTTATGTATTACATATTTAAAATAGAACTCTTTAAAATATTTAAATTAAAAACTAACTAATTAATCAATCAGCGGAATAATTTCCTTGAATACTATCTGAACAAAAACAAATCAATTTATTTCAACAACGTAAACTGTTACCTTAACGATTGAATGGTTTGTTGTATTGGAGATCCATATTAACAAAAAATAAACTATTTGTTTATCGTAGAAACCATTACAATAGTTTTAAATTGATTTTTGCTTTGAAATATATGTACTTGAGTCAATTCAGTACAACTTCCACTTTACATACTGTAAATTCCAAAGTAACTCCTTTCATAATAGGCAATGCTAGCCTAAAATTAATTCATTCTGTAAAGTGAATAAATAAAGTTCTTTCTTTAAACTATAATAGCCATTGTTATTAGATTTAAATGGATTATAAGCCTTAGAACATACTCTGTATTAAATAAGCACCAAAATTCCTTTTACAAAAACAAATCAATTCATTAAAAGATCCACTGTTGTTTCTTCGAAAATTGCCCGTTAAAAGTTTTAAATGTCCTTTTAATTTTAATTGAATTTTAATTTATATTCATTTCCAAACTTCGGCCATTGTTAAGAAATTAATTCGAGGAATAACAATATAAATTCGTAAGCACGTATGGTTTACAAAGAATTTAATTTAAGAATGCTTTTTATTTCCAATTTTTCTAAAATGACACTGTTGATTTTTTTATATTTACGTTAATATACTTATTTTCCACAAAACACGCCAAACTCTCCCCTTCCTTCCTCTCTCTCTCTCTCTCTCTCTCTCTCTCGTATTGAAGCATTCAAGGCACGCTTATTCCCAGAAGGATGTATACAATAATAGTAATTTGAGGTGTAACAATGATAATGGTCGACATAGCAACATCACGTTAAAATGGCGAGATTTCTACAAAATATGCAAATTAAACGTTTAACATGGAATATTTCGAACTGTGGGCGAAAAAAGACGAACTGAATAAGAAACTTTATAACTTTTTCTTCAAAATGGATCAAATCCGAAGGTCGTAGGTTAATTCCTTCTAATTTAATTTCCAAATGAATAAAAGCCTGCACGTTGAAAAATCGCGTTTTACATGTTAAGTAAAAGGAAATGGAAATGCTTCTCTTGGAGACGAACCAAGGAATTTTTTCGCGATTTAAATTTGTCATTCTCTGAATAAGTGTTAATCAAGCATCCCTACCAAATTTCGAGTTTCTATCATTATTATTTCTCGAGTTATTAGCGTTTGCATAACGTGACCAACCAACCAACAGACGACGGCTATTATTATATAAAATGATGGATAGGAAGGGGTGCCGCCAAATTCTGAAAAGTCACTTAATGGTGCCGCGACTCTAAAAAGGTTGAGAAACACTGCCTTAGGGAGATGTCGATAGAGAATTTATTAGCTCAAATGATGATAAGTGATCACGAGGTAGGTTTAAAATTAGATTGGGATATCCCAAGAATAGTTTCAAATATTTACAGTATAGCAATACGTACACTAAAGAAGACAAAGTAGGATTCCAAGGGAAAAATTCTCTATGTGGGAAGGCAAATGGGAAAGCCTTTAAGGAATATATTTAAGAGGATACTAACTTATGTTTAGATACATTTCCATAACGACTCCCAGAATAAACAGTTTTAGAACAGGAATATCACGTAACACTTAAGAACAAAAGTTAGAGAAACGCATAAAAATAAATAAATTGGAGTAGTCAAATATAAGACCAAGTTTAAGAAACTACGTGTTTAAAGAGTTGACGAATGGAAAGAGGAAGGCACAAGGAAAAAATCTAATCAAGCTCTTGGGCTCAGGATATTCTAATAAATTTTTAAATATATTAGGTTGCGTAAAAAAGGTGATAAGGAAAGAAATGTAACTATTAAAATCAAGAAAGGAGGCAGAGTATTGGACAACGAAAATATATCAAACGAAATTAATGAGTGGAACGCCATTATTTACAGAAAAATCCATCGAGACCCAATTATAGGAATGTGGAGCAAAGAGTCGATCCCCGAACGATATCATAATTAGGACATTATGCAATACATCAGGATCAAAGACCGCGATATGCTGGAAAAGATGGAACATTATAGATAAATTAACCTAACACTGTTAGTACGCAATCATATAGGAAAATTGTTATTGCCTTAGAATAGTTAACCATCCGAAAGTCAGCATGGTTTCAGAAAGGGGTTCACGTGCCCAGCTCAACTGTCAGAACATCGCAGAATTAATTGACAGCAGAAAAAAGTTAATAGTTGGATTTTTCTAAAGCTTTCAGCAGCATTTTTCTAGATATATTGTTATGTAAAATGCGAAAGATGAAGAATGAGATTAAGGTAATGCTATGGATTAAGGAGTTTATTACGAATCGAACATGTAGGATATGCTACGCATAGGGCCCCCGGAAACATACTTGTACTGGAACTCATCGCCGTCGGTAACTGGCACAGTATATTTATACATATCGATACAAATAAATGGGCCGAGTTTAGGTGGCAGATTCGAATATGAAAATCACTATCCGACGGCAACAACGTAAATTCTCTGGTGTCAAGAAAGGTAGAATTTATGTGACATCTAACATGTAAGTTTACATCGTGAAGCGGCCAAGCTTTGTCAAGTGATACGTCATTGGGAGCGTCTAGTTTCGGATATTCTGAGAAAGCAGTGGGTTAAAATTCCTTACCCTTAGTTTTGCTTGGCCTTTCATCAATAGCATTCCGCTTACTGGATTCAGCAGGTAGCTAACAAGTATTTATCAGGATAGTGGTTTCATTCGTAAAATGAGGTTCATAAGGTCAATAGCGATCTATCACTTCCATCTTTCGTGTCAATTTATTGTCTCTGTTTTCCGTTAACGACTGGCATTGTCAGATCCAAAAACTTTCCCTAAGGGAGGAGGGGGTGGAGGCAATAGCACTATGTAGAATCATTATAAACATCAACTTAAATTATTATACAAAATTGGAGGAAAATCGTATTAGCCATTTTTTAGAAAATCCAATTGTTGGAAAGGACTAGGATACATTCACGTAGAGAAAGGAAATGCATACCAAAATTTATATTTTGTCATGAGAAACTTTAAAGGCATCAGCAAAACTGCGAATAAGCAAGCACATATTATATTATGCAACAAGTTAGGAAAGTGTACAACGTATCACAAATGGGCGCGTTTCGTGCAATAAGGTATTATAAAGAAATTATATACCTGTGCGTGAGGGAAATAGCGTTTTAAAGTTCTTATATTCTTCAAAAATAATCCATTTTCTTCCTATTTAATAATACTAGCTGATCCCGCGCAATATTTGCGCGGTGAATTTTAAAATTGATTTATAAAAAATCTGATGTGGCCAACACATGACTTTCTCCATATTTGGGGTATAGATATTTAAATTATTATGAGTAGCATTATAAGGCAAAATTATTATTTCGTATCGTAAAAGAAGACACGTCGTTGCCGTAAATTACGTATATTTTGAATGTTTACAGAATTCACCGCTACATGGTGTTGGCGCTGTAGGCTGGTATTAAGAAAAAGCGAAATATATCTGAAATGGATGGTTCTACGAAAATTAGTTTCAAACAAAACTTGGAAGAAATATTATTCTCTACAACTTTGGTCCTTAAGAAGATTACCAATAACGATGTTTTTAAGGAGATATTTAACGGAAACCGAAAAACCGGTTATTTATAAATAACTCCTAAACAATAACTCCTATAGAAAATTGTTTCAAATGAAAACTGTAGGAAATTACATTCTCTATAACTTTTGTTTAGAATTGTATATACAATAATGATGTTTTAACAAAGAAATATCGCAAAAACCGAATCGGGTTTCGAATAAACCGCGACTTCCGGTTATCCGTTATTGTCCAAAAACTAACCAGTTTTTTGTGCTCATGTGAAAGTGTTATATATGAAGTTTGGTAACGATATGGTATGTACTTTTTGAGTTAGAGCGCCCACACTAACATACACACACAGACAGACATCATTCCGAAAATAGTCTAAACGTGTTCTAGGGACCTCAAAACATGTATTTCCGTTGAAATCTCGAAGTCGATTTTTTTCATGAATACAATACTTTCCCATTACTACGTATGGAGAAAGTGAAAATGATGAAGTATGTAAAACAAGTTGATCTCAATAATTCACATTTAACTCTAAAAATGCATTTCCTTAGACAGTAATTGATCGCGAACTTTTATGTTTTTCTTTTTATTCAAATATGTCCTTTATTTTTTATATAACAATCAATGCAACCGTTTATGTAGATTATCAATGAAGAGAAGATAACCATGTAATGCGTTTAAAAAATAACGTGTCCCTATTCTCATTTAATTTAAAATTTATGCGTGAGCCTATTTGCGTTAATAAGCATTACAGATGTATAATATAATGGTTCTACTTACAAAGAGATAAGATTCCAGCATTCAAACGATGATAGAAAGATTAAACTGCTTTGATTGAATCGTTAGAAACGCTTACCATACGCAGTTAACTGAATAATTCTCCGGAAATATTTATGTTGCTATGTATAAATGTTGACATTGCTACGGCAATAAATTCGATGCTTATACAAAGTGCGAAGTGAATAACGCTATTCTTTCACCTATTTGAAGAAATCGGAGGCAACAATGACGGTCGCCTTGACAACGTCCGGAAAGAGTACGAAATATCCGTAAAAGTTCGAAAAAGAATGCGTATTTCTGAATGATTCGACCGTATAACATGTAAACATCGCAAGTATAAGATAGTATAGAGTTTTAGCAGTCGAATGAAGCAAAAACGAAGAAAATCGGTCCATATTTACGTGTTTTAATGAATGAAGTAAAAAAGCCTTGCACTCTGAAAAATCGAAAATCCCGTGTAAACTTATGGAAAAATATAATTGTCTCCTGGATTCGAACCCGGGACTTTATGAAAATGGGAACAGTATCTAGGGGTCTTCCTCGCTTGTAGAAACAAAACGCAGTTTACCGCATATCTCTACGACGAACGGCTTTTGAGATACAGGGTGGGACGGACGGACGGACGGTCGGCTATTATGTGTATCGTAGATATAGATTGCATGCACGCGTAAGGAAATTAAACGTTTGTTTGTGAGATTGTTTATGATAGCAACAATGAAGTTGTAACCCTGCAAGAAATTTTCTAATGTAAGTTCAACTCGAATTAAGACATTCTCGTTTGATTTTATCGATAACGGCTACTCCTACGATAAAAATGTACATGAAAGAAAATACTCTTCTTTACTAGTTATACAACTTTTATTTGAAAAATATTTTGATATGAGCAATATTTGACGATATTCGACGAAAATTTAATTTTTTGTCACCAGTAAAGTGGTACCCCTGATTGGCGTACGTGATTCATTTTTGCAATTTTCTCTTTATATTTGATTGAAAGTCCTTAATATCAAATTTCATGAAAATCCGTTCGGTAGAAGCCGAGAACAAACATGCGGACGGACGGACGATGGACGGACAGACCGACGGTAATAGGCGCTCAAGCTGGAAGCGAAACGCGCCTAAAAAATGTGTGCAACAGGACTTATAAATAGGATAGAAATAATTCTAAGGAATACGGCTAGATATATCCTAGGAAGGCATAGCCCTAGATTGCTAATGTTGATTGGGAAGGCATTGATGCTAAGCATTCGTAAAAATCACGACCAATTTTTTGCATAAGTTTTATACATTTATTTGCAAGAAAACTGTCTTAATAAATATATAACAATGTTATAAAATTAATAAATGCATTAGTCATTTGTTTTCATCACAAACAAGGAACATTTTGCTTTATGTTCAGCGCATATTGCTTTTGAACAATGCTTGCAATAAGTGCTGCCAGTTCATCGAGGATTCTGACTATATCTTCCTGTTTTGAGTATTTTTTCTTCTCCATTCTAAATCTGTAAAAATAGCGTAATTTACTTAATATTGTTAATCGGAAGCAAAACTGAAAGTAAAAGGAACACACACACACACATATATATATATATATCAAACCTTACGTTATTGCTAAGCAGCCGTATTTTTGACGACGGTCTTCTCTATCTATATCTATATCTATAGTTCACCCTGCAAGCCACCGCAATGGTGTGTGGCAGGGGGTGCAATAGCACCAAGGTAAAGCGCATAATAATGTATAGTATCAGTCTACGTCGGCTGATTTCCTTTCGTAACTTCTGTTCTGCTCAGCTATCGTTCTAGGGAAAAACGAGCCTTTATACCTCTCAGTCCTACAGGCTATCTCTCTTATTTTACGAGGATGGTCCGTTCTACCAATATAAGTTGGCGCTCTTATTATTTCTTCTATAGTAAACGAAACGAAAACGCCTCTCCGAAAAATCAACACCACTCAAGGATACTGCACAACGAATATTGAAGGTACTAGAGAGGATACGTCACTGCCTTGATAGAAACGTTGAAAGCCAGCAGTGTGACCAACCTACGTCGTAATTTTTACACCTTAGCATTCTAGGGATAGGAAAGAGGATAACCTAACCTAACCAAGTTTACGATGGTAGTTATTAAAAATAGTAGAAGAATAATGAGATTAGGAGATATATATATGGGATATGTGGAGCATGGGCTGATCTGCTTATAAGAATTAGTAAATCTTCTTTTATTCGTAAAAGATATCGTGAATTACAGATTAAATTAAAGACGCATAAAACGAATGTTGGGAAATAGACATTCATACAAAGAGGGGAAACAGCATGTTGTCTGAGGAACTCTTCAAGTTCCTTCCGAAATTTTCGAAAATAATCTGAAGGATAACGTTGTAAAAGTTAATTTCCCAGTGTAATAAATGGAACGAATGAGTCGGAGGAAGTACAGGATCGCTTGCTAGGGTGAAATACGATGGGAACTCGGAAGTCCATGGCCGCTACGGTAGCTGCGAATGCTTATCTTGTGCTCTGAAACTAGTGATGTACCGGGTACCCGGCAATTACCCGGTACCCGGAATACCCGGCCATATTTTCAGTACCCGGAAATTACCCGGACCCGGCACCGGGCACTGGGACCCGGTGCTGAGTACTGGGTCCCTCATGAGCAAAAAAGGATAACAATAAAAACAAATTAAATGGAACATAATATTTTACTTTTACTTTTTAGCCTGCAAGAAACATTCAGAGAAACGACATTCTTAATTATAATAAACTTTTAAAAACCGATTACTCTAACAAAAGTTAAACTGAACCATGAAATAACATTTTACATAATATGCATAATTATACTTAACAGTAGCAGATTGTAAAGTCTTATAAACTTTATAAAATCTTCTTAAGTAAAGAATGAAATAAAAGTGCAGTCAAAATTTTAATAATTAAATTTCAACAATGGGAGATTATGATGAAGAAAAATAGTTTTTCCGCATTTCGCGGAAGAAGTTTATTCCTCCTCTCTTCGTATATGATTCCAGCCTCGCTAAACATCCTTTCACTGCGTATGCTGCTTGGAGGTGATGACAAGTAACGTCTGATCAATTTCGACAGTTCAGGAAAGATAGCTAGCTGCATTTTTGGCCCACCAAGTTAAAGGATTTACTTTATGAGGGATGTTAGGACATTTAAGAACATTTTCAAATTGTCTCTCTTCTTTAGAATAAGACGTAATATCCTCAGCACGAAACTCTTCTTGTTTGCTTTCATTTTCAAACAAAATTTCATTTAAACAAGCCCACACATCTTGAACCAAATTGGTTCAACCTACCCGGCCGGGTAATTTTTCTTTGCTTCCCAGGGTACCCAGTACCCGGTATTTTTTAGTACCCGGTACATCACTATCTGAAACCCATACAATGAGAGCCATTATCAATAACCTTGTCATTTTGTATATTCAATTTTTTGTAGTCACCAGCCTCTAAAAACTAAACTAACTGATAAACAAAAATGAGCAATTAAAAATTGAAATAAAAAATAAATATTTATTTTCAATTACCAAAGACCCTGGCGTGGAGTGAAATCGTGATTCAATCGTGAAGCGATCCCTGGAATGATGTAACTTTGTGCTCGTAAAACAGTGTGTGTTACTAGTGTTTGGCGTTTTCTTAATCAAATACGCGTTTGTCTCAACCGCGACTCTTGTATGGAGTGTTTACCTTATTTTTTATAATGAGATGCGAAACCTTTACTACGAAATTGAGCCTGCCTTAAACGGCCGCACAAAACAATGGCCGACACATGCTAGACGGCTCCCAACGCAAAATAAACTTCAAGCGTAACCTTCCGTAGACCTCGGACAATATTTCGTTTCCTGTCCAACCGTTGCTAACGCAAAGATAAATGTCTCGGATCGACCGCGGCAAACGATGAGATGGCGGTGGACGTTCGTCGGGAATCTGTCCGCCTTCGAACATATATAAGAAGCGGATGATAATCGATTTGTCAGCGCGCCGTAATTAGAAGCTTCAATAATTGGAAAGAAAAATGCATTTTAACATCCGACGCCTTAAAAACTGAAGATTCTTGGGCCTCAAAGAGTGCTCTTTCAAAGCGATACCAGCGAAAAAGGAATTATTCAGAAAGTATTTCGTTAAAAAGTAAATTGTTAGATGCAGTTTATGAAAATTTAAAACTTAAAAACGAAGAGTAATGTTATCTTTACTTCCGAAACTTCTTTTATACCAAAACAATATGCGGATTAAATGAATTAAAAAACGTAATTGCATATAATAACATTGTTATTTCACGTCATCAAAAATAATCAATGTTTAATTTACTTTGTAACATCCATTTACACGAAGAATTCCCTATGTCGGCATTGAACGCGGGATTGCTGCCCTCCCGAGCGCTGCTCATTATGGGATAGGATTCGAAGGGAAAATGTTTTCCAGATTGCGAAGAGGATAGTAGTATAATAAGAGAATGAGAGAGGGGGGAGGGGAGGAGGGGGAGAAGGGGAGGAGGGGGAGAAGGGGAGGAGGGGGGCAAGGGGAGGAGGCGGGGGAGGATGGAGATTAAAAAGAACGGAGTGGGCGGGTAGAGGAGGCGGGTGGGAGAGAGAGAGAGGTGGGCAGGGTCGGCTGGTTTCATTACAACAGGTTCCAGGCGCCAAGATGGAAATAATATATGTTCAGTATGATAGAACGCCTTAGTGCCCCCATTGGCGGAGGAACCGGCTGAATCCTAAAAGTTCGCCCTCTCGCGATGGACGGGTCATTTCGAAGCGTAATATTCTTCCTCGGTACTACGTCCGATCTCACAGAATCCTTAATAATACTTTCGGTAGAAATATTCAAACTGTTAAAACGTTCAAGTATCACTCGAAATTCATTCTGGAGTCATTATTTAGAATGTGTAACACTGAGTAAATATTTGAATAATTTATTTTCTGAATCGCGAGAGATATTCGCTTGAATCTGTCTGATCGTTGTGAGCCTATGTTACTACGGAATCAATCACACGTAAGTTCCTATGATAGCCTAGATAGAAATAGTCAAACTGTTAGAACTTAACAATTTTATTTTTACCTCTATCATGAATAAAGTGCGCAAAGTGGAGCCTGCTTTTATTAATGAGAATTCTGAGTCCAGTTTGGAAGCTATTTTTGAATATTCTCTCTCGCCCCGGGGGACACACACAGCCCCCGAAAAAATAGCCAGGAGTATAAAGCGATCGTTGATATTTAACACAGTCAATTAGATAGTAAGTTGATTAAAAACCACAACAAAACGCAGATCAGTGAAAAGGCATGTGGATTAAAATTTACATAACTTAAAATTGATTTTAGATAAAATTACGGGAATAAATTATTTTTGGTGATTTCTTAAAGTCAAAAAATAATTTAAGTAGTTTTCTGCCGATATAATAACAAAATGTTTCTAGGATACAATTTAAACATCCTCGCACCGAGACACTTGAAACCATTGAGGGGAGGCTGGTGGGGCCTCTATAATAATCGATAAAATTATAAATGTATATCGATTGGGGGGTAAAATAACGAGTGGGCAAATGAAGGGTGACCCCCGCGCAGAGGGACGCAGTCTACGAACCCAATGGCTGCCATCCGTCGATCCGAAATCGGACGTTTTAAAAAATCCTCCGCTTAACCTCAACGCAATTTCACCTCGACCAATCTTTCTAGAGGCAATCGCCAATCGCTTTGGCGAAGCAAGAGATGAGCGATGCGAGTAAAAAATGAGCGAGGTCCCGAAACCGAAATCGAAAACCTTATTCTACCACGCTCAACTCCTTTCTTTTGTTTTGTTACGCTAGCATACATCGCCGGCCGAGAGAGTTTTAAAAAAATACCACTCGACGCTGGACTCAAAAATACGTTATATTAAGGCTCGTTATCCCGCTTATTAAAAATAAATGAGCAGCGGTCCCCGTTTTGGGAAGTGGGTTTCACCAACAACGACATCCATAATGACGTCAATAGCAAAGAGGAAAATATATAAGCCCACTTTAATAGACCATTTGTCGCTTTCCTCTCCGAGTCTTCGAAAATCTGCTTTCCCTCGAGTTTTATCTTGGCCACCGGGCGTGGGAAAGATGACGCCCCGCGTCCATTGCAGTATCGGCCGCCGCGGTGACGCCAGCGCCCCACGTGGGATTAAGGGGCGTCACGGCGGGCAACGCTGCCCCATGACGTCATTCTGGAGAACAAAAGACGGCGCCGATGCGACGGTGGAGGAGGAGGAGGAGGAGGATGTATGGGCGGAAATCTTGTGAGGCGTAATTTATTCGGATAATAATAATTGTATTAAGGAAGGAGAGGGCACTTCTCCGTGACAATGGAGCAATATACGGATGCCGATGTGAGGAGAGAAAAAAATACCCTTTCCCCCTCCTGCCTTTCCACCTCCCACCCTTCCTCCCCCTCCCACGTTTCAATGTAATATACCTCCGATTGTAACCTACGAATCATAACTCCCTAATAGTTTCCCCTCTCACCATTATTTGTGTGGTAATTATTAGCCGAGAATGCTCGCCGTTCAAAATATTGCCATTTTCCGTAATATTTTGCGTAATTACGAACCCAAGGAAATATTTAGGACGGGATTTTCGTGCATGTTGCGACAGAAGTCTACGACAAATGGGAATTTACCACATTTTCCCAATTACTCTTTTTATGATTTTACGCGAACGCAATTGTCAGGCAATTTGATCGGTTATTGGTGATTTTTCCCCGATCCTTTAAAAACTGTTTATTGTCAACAAAATAGCTATTAACGCTTAGAGGCAATTCCACTTCTTTTGAGTTGTGTTAAACGCAAACTTGCGAAAGAATATTAATGCAAATTTAAAATTCCGATGGATCACGCTTTTACTATGTATAAAAATAACTTCTCCTACTGCTAACCACGCCCATCACCCGCAGTAGGTGCGACTGTTGCAGTCTCAAAATTTCACGTCAAAGGCGTTAATTAATCTTCACTTTTACCATCGGCTCGCAACCCGAACCTAATCCCAAAAATTTTAATCCCTCGAGACTGTGACTGATTGCTTCCCGCGAGAAAACATAATTGCGTCGTCATTTTTCTCTCCTCTTCCTCTCTCTCCCACCATCTCCCTTCCTCCTTCTCTCCCTCCTGTCTCCCTCTCACCCTACCTACCTCTCCCTCCCTCCCTCTCTCTCCATCCGCCCTCTCTTTCCCTCCCCCTTATCTCTCTCTCCCCTTCTCTCTCTCTCCCTTCTTCATTGGGCTAGAAATTAGCAATCTCTTAATCAAAGTCTATCTATCTATCCACGGATAAAACTTTCCAAAGTCTCTCTCACGAAACCTCGCTGCAAATTCCCAAAAGAAAAGGAATGAATTCAGTCAATAATCTTCTCATTCTCATGCTATGAGACATTTAAGAAGTTTCGCCAAAAGAAAACTGCAGTGATATCAGTATTTGTATAATGAACTAGAGATTATACTCCAAACCCGTCAATAAAGATTATTATTATTATAAAAAATGAAAAATAATTACCTCAAATTCAAGCAGTTGTCAATATCGAATGCAAATTCAATGAATTTGGTTAAATCATTTCCGAGCAGATTACAAAATACCTCAGTTTTGCACTCTTTTTACGGGTCATTAAACGAATACATGGGTGTGGCGAAACGATTACCAGAAGGAGAAGCACTCGAGGGCCGCGCGGATGAAAGTAGATGGAGTATTATTTATAATTCAAGATTGTCATTTATTCCTCCGATACGGCCATCCGAATTCAATCTTCGTCTCAACCATTCGAACACCTCTTGCAGTTAAAAAAAAACTCCTTTTTCCTCCTCCCTCTCTCCCCTACGCCTTTCTTTTCATCATTTCTCCTCATTCCTTTCTTTCTCCTTTGGGAGTTCCTCCAACATACTATTACCGGTCCATGCGAAAGAAGTGACCCTGCAACATCGCGCACTCCTCAGCCCCCGTTCCCCCTCACCGCCTCCACTGCCGCCCTCCCCCCCCCTCCCCCCCACGTCATCTCATACCGCCCACGCAACAGTGTTACAAGCTCTCATCCCCGCCGCGCAAACACACGCACCTTCTCCTTCCCAGCAGGCCACAAATCCTCAAAGTCCTTGTTCGCCCCCTCCCAGCCCTTTTGCGCCCTGACCTGTCTCCCGACGCGTAAGGGAATGCGGGAGGGGGGAGGTGGTAGGAGAGGATCGAGCGGACGGCTTTAAGGAGCGAGTTGAGAGGTGGGTAGAAGGGGTGGAGAAATGATAAAAGAAAAGTTTGGTAGAAAGGTCGAAAGAGGGCGACCAAAAACACGAGATTTCAATTAAAGGGGGACAGTGGAGAGTGGTAATGAGGGAGAGGAAAGGTTCGGGAGTAGAAGAAGAAGAAGAGAGGACAGAGGATGCGAAGGGAGACGAAAGGGAAGAAGAAAGTAGGGGAGAGAGTAACGAGAGAAAGTCGGTAAAGATGAGTTAGAAGGAGGTGGTAGGATTTCCCGGGATTTGCCCAGGTTTTCAGTGTCATGTCCCGGTATCCCGAAAAAGTTTTTCGGGACACCGCATTTTCTTTCAATTGTTATTCCTACTGTTTGGATTTGAATCATTTCATGACAGTATTACCAAGATAATTTGTTTTAAATGTGACCCTAAAATATTTGTTTAGATTCATTTTCTGATAAATTCTGTAATAACACCGTGTATCTGTTGTTTGCATTTGTAAAATTTTTTGCCTCCTTTTGATCAAATTAAAATCTTGCTACGTGAAATTTGTTTATATGACAAAATCAGACAAATGTACTAAAAATTGCATATAATCCCGATTACGTGCCCCCTCCCTTCCCATTGCGAGGAACGTCTTGTTCCGGTTTTGCTTCTTCAGAATCTAGTCACCCTAAGGGAAGAAGAGAATGGGAGAAAGGAGGAGAATGTGAGAGAGAGAGAGAGAAATAAGAATGGAGAGGGCTGCTAATTGTGGTGGTAACCAAAAAGTATCAAGGGAATCAGAAAGTTAATGTAGGGAGAGCACACCGAATTCTTGCGGCTATGTGCGCAAATCAAAAATTTCAATCGACTGTCGAAATTAACAATGATTACAACAAGCGATCTCTTATCCATATCACAAGCATATGAGCGATACGTCTTAACTGCCAAACATGATGCAATATTTTAATTTTTTCAACATACTGATATCTAGCTTGGAAAGTAATTAACTTTGTTGAAGATTTTACATGTATCAATGGCTAAAACATAAATCTACTTGACTTTTGTGAATGCGTCACTTATTTTCTGCACTTATAAAGAAGGGTGCCAAAATACATTGTATTGTCAATCAACTATAGCCTTTTACCCTATCTAATTTCGGTGAATGACCTCTAAAAACTGTTTTTTAGCCATAAAGCGCATCTGTTTTTTCATAACTTGTTATGGTTGTTGGAGATACATAAGACAAACATTAATTTTTCATTTTTTTATATTTGAGTGCTTGTCTGAATATATTTTCAGCCATAATGTGGCTAATTTAATTCTTTAATGAACAAGATATGGAAATCGCTTAATCACTGGAATCTAGTTTATCACGAATATGATCCCAAGACCTGCGAATTTTGCTTTATAGGGATTATCTTCGTAATCATCGAAGTAGTAAGAAATCAGTAGGAAAATTCTACCATTAAGGGAAATCGAATCCTGGTCTTCCACTTACCGGGGGTTACTCTACCACTGAACTATCTAGGCAGACTAATTCTCCAGGCTAAGAATAGAGCATTAAGCTTCAACAATGTCTGCAAATGTGTCTCTCCGTCATCCCCGCGGCTCTCCTTCCGGTAAGTGCTCACTTGGTTTCCTTCAACGCCTATGTAGTTGCCCCAAATATCCTCATTCACTTTTCCTCTTCCGCAAATATATATATATATATATATATATATATATATAGGGGAACTAGGTGTTGAAGGAAACCCAGTGAACACTTACCGGACTTACTTACTTATCAGTTGTGTCTCTCTTGTGCTGACGAAGGGATCATCCCGAAAGCTCTAACCTCTACAAATGTGTCTCTCCAACACCCCAGCGGCTCTACTTCCGGTAAGTGTTCACTGGATTTCCTCCAACACCTAGTTGCCCTAAATATCCTTAATTACCTTTCCTCTTCCGTAGTATTTATATATATACTGTGCTGACGAAGGGATCATCCCGAAAGCTCTAACCTCTACAAATGTGGACGAGGTGGACGAGGAAAGCAACAACAGTGCTAGATGCGGAAAGGGGTGGAGAGGGGTTGGGGAGGAAAGGGGTGGAGAGGGGTTGGGGAGGAAAGGGGTGGAGAGGGAGGGGGTGGTCGCCGTGAGGGCGTAAGGGGTGCGCAAGAGAGTGGGAAAAAAGAGGGAAAGAGGATAGCAGTCTCAAAGGTTGGCCGAGGTGAGCGGTGGCGCTGCTGTGAGAGATTTATTCTCCTTGTCCGTCTTTCCTAAATAGGCGAGGAGGGTGTAAGTGGAAGGGGAGATGCGATAGGAAGAGAGAGGGTGATTATGAGGAAGGTAAGTTGGCCTCGTTCGGATAGTGCTGCGAAGAACTCAATAGACGCTCGGAAAAATACTTCAAATTTAATAAAGCCCAATGCACTTGCGTAATTTTATTCAAAGAAACCGAGAACTGTATAAGATACTCGGCTGTTACACTACTGTTATTGACTTTATATTGTAGTATATCACATTTTTGGAGCATTTATAACTTGACGCCAGTCATAGAGTGTGCAGACAACGGACGAGGATCACACTACAACCAAAATGAAGGGATCTGTTATGGAAAGATTACAAAAGTATACTAATCTCGCGATAAAACTTTCCATCGAATCTTTCAGCTTGAATGTAAATCTCCAGTAACAGTGCTCTAAGGTGGTGTCGATCGCCGACCAGTGTTATAAGCGTTTACGTGCTCTTCCTGGCAGGAAGACGAATGACGATATTGCGAAGAATGCTAAAAATACATATATCGATAAAAATTCAAAAGAGTAAGGATGAAACGAGCGCCCAACCAATTCATACCGTAAATCACTCAGAAAAAGAAATTTTAATTGATAACGAAGTGCTATGGGAGCAAGAGAGGTAAATACGTATACGAGCATAAATTATTCTTAATAATTATTAAAATTAATGTATTTTTAGACGATTACAATAAAATTTTACCCTATCAGATTTCAGATATTAGCAAAGATTAATACCGCGAAATGAGGATACACATCCCGATGGCGATTTGAGCATTCGTGACCTCGCCTGAGGACAGGTGTTAAGATTTTCGCTCTCTCCTCGGTGGAATTCAGTTAAAGCGACGTTTTCCTTTCTATTTAATTTTTTCCAAACTGCCCAAAACAACAGGTGGTGACATCTTCCACTCCTCGAACTACAGGTAAAGCTTTCAACAGTCGCGGATTTAGGGGATGAAAGGCCCCTAAGCGATAGTGGCTTGCGGGGCCCCTAGGAGATAGATAGTGTCTTGCGAGGCCCCTATATCTATATTACAATATACATATTGGGTGAGTTTCTGAGGTCGATGTCGTTCGCAGTGTTCCAGTGAAAACTTCAAAAATAATTATTTTTTCATTGATGACCATCAGTTGAGGCTTGTCGTCGCCAAATATACTTCACGATATCTCCTTCACCATATACGACCGCTTCTTTCTGTCGCGACCTTTCACACACTATCTGTACATTTCTTTCCCCTTCCGCAAAAAACACCCGACTCTGTTAATGCACCTTCTAGCAGCTGAGGCCCACAGAGGCACGAGGCCCTCAGATGCCTTAGATCGCTTGACATTATATCCGCCCCTGGTTTTGAAGTATCAGCAACGCACATTGTTTAAAAGTATTAAAAGCATGAAAATTTCCTCGTCCCATTTATTAATATAATTTCAACTTTGAAAATCCTAAAAATCGACGCAATGATTGGAAAAATATAACAGCGAATAAGTAATTATAAGTGACTCCAGCAACTGAATCCCAGAAAACATGACATACGAAATGCAAGGAAATTGAACGCACGGCTTCGAAATGAACGAAGATAAGGAACGAGCGGTTTTATTGGCCCGAATTGTACTTACTTGTGTGGAGGAAGAAGATGGGTGGAGTATAATAATGAGGGAGAGAGAGAGGAAGAGGGGAAAGGAAAGGTGGTTTGAGGTTATTCCGATAGAAGAAAGCTATGCGAAAGTAGAAGGGGGTGGAAGATTTAGAAAGTGGGCAGATTGAGGGTGGATGGAGGGATGATAAGGAGTGGGATGGAGTCAAAAAGGAAGGAACGGAGAGAGGGAGGAGTTGATTACAAGAAGGGAGGAAGGAAACGTGGAGTGGCGGCCAGGGAGTCCTCGAATGGTGTTTCTCAACGGCTGAGATGCAATCTTCGCATGAAATATGAGGCACCCGCGTCAGCCCCACACAAATCCGGTGGAGAGAGAATGTATTTATTACCCTTGCTCCCTCCCTCCCCCCTCTTCCTCTTCCTCTTCCTCCCCCCCTCCCCCCCTCCCCCTCTTCCTCCCCCCTCTTGCCCTTCCCAATCCCTTTGAAAGGCGGAAGGAAAAGAGAGAACGAAAGACGTCTCGCCGAGTTTTAAAAAGTGATTAACACCGCCTTAATTTTTTTACCGGAGAATTAAATCCCGATAAGTTGTAATGTGAGCTGCAGATAATAACACGGTGCGACGCCGCGCCGTGGTCGCGGGCGAAGGCACGATAAATAAAGGCGCATCGGGAAGCGCGCATCGATTCCAGAAATGGCGCCCACGATTGCCATTGAACCGTGTTCCCACTTTCAGAATCGTTGTAAACGCTACTTATTATGTGAAAAGCGACGGAATCATGCGTATAAAAGCATTAAGTTTGACAAACAGAAAGGAAAGAGAATTCGTTGAAAAAAAGTGATGCTAAAAGTTGAAACGTTATAGTTTTATTAAAAATTCCGTAAAATAGTGGAAATCGGCGCTTCCTTTATACATTTTAATTTTAGAACAATACCTACATTATAATAATAATGCACGTGTAATTTATCATTTCGCTAGTCCGAAAAGGATTCCGAAAAATAAACACAAGCTTTCACTCGGCGTTTTACGTGTTTTTTTTAATGCGTTGAGGAAAGTTTCATGGCGATGACTTGAAAATTCCTCTGACTCCCTCACATCATATTTTCAGCAATCGAAAAATCTCTTAAATCGAGAAATGTCTATTACATAATTGTGACTGGACATGGCCCAATGTAATAGGCGGTCGACTCACTCTCTAATCAGTTCGGTTATTTTTACAAGCGAAACAGAGAAAAGATCAAAAACAATGAAAATGAATTCGCTTCCGCTCTGTATTCCGCCACCCAAACACTACAATAGAGAATCCGAACCGACAAACACTTAATTTTCAATTGTTCGAGAAATGAAAGCGACATATATCGAATTGAATTTCGATCGATCGAAATGGGAAAAAATCGATATACTTACATACGAAATCCTACAAATCCTGCTTCGTGGCGCAACTCGGCATAGCTATTAGCAGTCTATTTACAACCATAACTGCCTTCGATGCCTGTCCTACGATCAATAGTAACATATGAAGGGAATATTATAAGTAATGAGAAATGTTTCATTGAAATGAAAATGAAATCGGCCATCCTGTACCCATTAAAAATATACATCTCGCTAAACACGACAGCGTAGTTGTAAATGGGCTCGATCCTTCGCAAAATAACGAATAACAAAGAGCACCCTTCAGAACACAATAGGTCATTCAAAAATATAAATTATTAATAAGTTCTAGTGTTACATGAAACTGCATTGATACTCATAACATTGTGAAAGTAACATCTTTTACTAAAAGAATGTTATGCAATTATTAATTATCTACCGAACAATTAATTCTTTGTCCGTCTAAAGAAAGTTTCTAGTATAAAATGAAATCATCAAATAACAAAGATTCGAGATAAATAAATATAAATATAATAAATTTCTCAAATATTTCCGAGATAATTTTTTTAACGTGACCTTCTGGAGAGTCACGTTTCAAGAGTTAATTACGTCCCACCTTATGTAAAATTAAACAGCAGATATATTCTGCCGTAACTGGGAGTCGAACCCTGGCCTTCCACTTGCCGGATGGATATTCCACCACTGGACTATCATGATATACTAATTTTCCTGTATCAGAATTTGGATGTTTTTTCTTGTTCGCCCGTCAAGTGGAAGACCGAAGTTCGGTTACCGGGCATTGGAGAATCTTTCTCCCGACTTCAAGTTTCTCTTATGTTCTAGCTTATGCCGCTTCTATTCTTTCCATCATGCACTAACGCTAAATAGGATTTTCTTGTCACGAGAAAACACATCGTTTAATGATAATTATTTGACAACGTGAGTAATAGAAAAATGTATTTTGTATACATAAAAATCAACGCTAATATCGTTTATTAGTGGACCTATTGGCTGGTGGGTTCCTATGAGCCGATAGTGTCGAACCGATTACTCGTAACTCATTAGAAATTATTCTATCTTTCTGAATCCATTACATTCGAAAAGCAGTTTGAATCTTGCTTCGGCAGCGTAATGAAATAACTTGAAGAAAGAAAGACGCCAACAAAGTTCGAATAAAGATTCTTCGATTGATTCATCGAGATTTTAAAATTGCAAAAATCTTTCTTTGACGATCTTTACTCTTTTTATAGCGGAATCGCAAATTAAATGATTTAATTTTCGAGGTTGGAAACTTTGGAGCATTATTTATGGAGAGGAGAGAGAGTAAAGGAATTAAAAACGATCGTGAGGTATTGGAGAGGTAAGAAAGGGATTAGAAAGAGATAAGCGGAAAAAGAAAGGCAAGAAAGGAAGAGAGAATGGTGTGGAATGAAGCGTTGTTTGGAGTAACTGTTTCGGTGGTGCGGGTGGGAACCATCCTTTTGGGGAAAAAAGGAAAGAGGGAGGGAGAGAGAGAGGGGGAAGGGGATGGGAGGCGGAAGGGAATGGAGTGGAGGGAGGAAAGAAGGAATCCGTGACGTCACCACCTCAGAGGTGGCACTAACTCACAGCCGACCTGTCACGGTTTCCCTTTCTTATTATTCTCCTCGACCCTTCCCCATCGCATCTCTTCCATCTTCTTCCCATTAAAACTATTCCTTATCATTCCTTCGTAAAATCTAGCTCGCACTAGACTCTATACAAATAAATAACATATAAATACACAAACAAATATTTATACATGCTTCGGCGTACATATGTGTGCGTACGAACATTTCGGACGTTTTATTTGTTATTATTTAATAAATTAAATATCACAAAAAGATATATAATATCGTTTCACTTTTTAATTATTTTAACATGTTTTAAGAAAAAATAAAACTGAAAGATAGGAAATAAATTGCAAAACGTAAATCAAAATTTTTTACTCAAAATACCAAGAAAATGAGGTTGATATTTCACATATCAATTTTAAATGAGCCACGTAATTCAATTTTTATAAATGTCGCACTGAAATTATCTTCTCTGACATCCATACATGACTTCTTTTGTTTTTAAAGATGGAATCGCTTGTAGAAAATGTCATTTCACTAAATGGATTTTCACTCAATCCAACGCCACTTTTCCCAAATCAAAACTCCCTACAATATACAATGTACAAACTTTCTCATATACTAATGGGTCGTTTGGTTATCTTTTGAAAAAATATGAACTATGTACAATCATTATAAACATAAACTTAAATAACTATACGAAATTTGATGAAAATCGTATGAGTCGTTATTTTAGAAAATCCAATTGTTATTAAAGTTGCCCAAGAATAAACTAGCCTTATATTCATTTTTTGATAAATATGAACTATGTAGTATTAATGCAGACGTCGTAAACTCAATTAACTGTATGAAATTTGATCAAAATCGTTGGAGCCGTTTTTGAGAAAATCAAATTGTTGTTGTTAAAATTGCCTAACTAAGATAAACTGTCATTAATTATTGTGCAATGTCAACCATTTCTTCATATCTTCAACTCTGTATGATAAAATGCCTAAGCACGAGATTTCATTCATTTTCGCTCTACCGTTTAGGCCCTAGAGCCGCAAACAGACAGACCCACAGACAAGACGACATGGCGAAAACCACTTTTTCGAACTCAGCTACACCTAAAACGTATATTTCCATGAAAATCTCTAGATCGAATTTTTTCGCGATTACAATACTTTCTTAATAGTATACTTCGTAAATGAGAAAGTAAAAAATAAAAAGTCACCAGTTCTAAGGAAAAATACTTAAGAATCGCTCTTGTGTCTTTTTATTGTGAATCTCTCCGAACAGAGTCCGAGGACGTACAATGTTATAAAATCACCGCATAGCAGCCCTCCCTGGAGGAAAACGCTTCCGGCCGCGAAATATCTTCGGGACACCTCCAATGGGAATGAGCATTTAATTGTCCAATTAAGCAATCGATGCCGCGACAGTTACTTCGCATACACCCGTCATTCAAACAAAACGACCGCTTCATACGGTTTTCTATGCGGGGTCGTCCTTCGGGTGGGGCCATTGCCCCGAGCCTCGCGCTCTCCTCGGTCCCGAACTTCGGCGTCACGCTAATTTACGTGGTCGGATCGAATCGCACCCCTTTAACGGCGGCCTCGCGTCCGTGTTCGCTCGCCCAACAGAAGACGGCGTCACACTCGCATAAAGCACCTTAAGAAAGTTGGTAGGGATCGCACCAACGAGTTTTTAATATACAGAAATACTCTTAAGTCTGCAAGAGACGAAGCGCGTAAGGAATTTGACGCCTATCGATCCACGATACTCTCACATTCACTCAAAAACGACTCGAAAGAATTTTGGTCGTACGTGCGAGAAGTTCGAGGAGGTCAGTCCACAGTATCTCATCTAGTTACAGACAACGGAGAAAGTGTGCGCGGCTCTTTTATTAAGGCCAGTATGTTAAATCGGTACTTCGAAAACTGCTTCACAATCTACAGCGGTCATTTCATTGAATTCCCTAAGCGTATATATTCATATATGAACGACATAGAAATATCCGAGAGCGCCGGTATCGTTAAATTGCTAACCCAGGAAAACAAAAGAAAATCGCCAGGGCCGGAAGCCATACCTGCTTTCATTATAAACCCGCTAGCGAACGAATTAGCTCCGTACATTAAGATCGTATTCCCAAAACCTTCAGACGAGAGAGTAGTTCCTTTGATATGGAAAACAGCCCACGTTACACCTATACATAAAACGGGAAAGTAAATTTAAAGTGGAGAACTACCGCCCTATATCATTGACATCAATCTTCTGTAAGGTTTTTGAACAAATTATCGGTAGCTCAATAATGCGATTTCTCGAAAGTAAAGGTGCTCTGAATAGAAACCAGCATGGTTTCCGGAGAGGCAGGTCATGCGAGAGACAACTCTACTCACGCATGATATTGTGAAACCAGCGGACAACGAAACAGAGTAGATGCAGTATTTTTAGACTTTCGGAAAGCCTTCGACATCGTCTTCCATGCGAAAATAGTGCAAAAATTAAAGGCTTGTTCAATTAACGAGAAAATTGTAAATTAGATCGCTTCGTTCCTTTCGGATAGAACCCAGAGAGTAGTTCTCGATGGAGTTGCATCAGACGTCTTCAAAGTGACTTCCGACGTCCCTCAGGGAAGTGTAATCGGACCAGGGCCGGATTAAGCGGTACGCAAAACACGCAAGTGCTTGGGACCCAGATGACGAAGGGGCCCACTAGGGGCGGATTGGGCAGCCAGGGCATCGGGAAAAGTCCTGATGAGGCGATGCTGTCCAAGGGCGTGGGAAGCCTGAGTGGTTGCTGCCTCGGCCAGGAGCTGTTGTTATTCCGTATTCTAAATCTATTTCAGCTACGCACGTAAGACGGCGGCAGCCCAGAGTGCGTCGGTGATATCACTAATAGGCTTTCGGTTTATCGGTTGCGCCTCATACTTGAGCAGGAAATACGTCTACATATGTATATCTTACCCAGGGCCCGGAAGAGGGGACAGTAGCCGGTGCAAATAACTGGGGCCCGGGCTTATTGGGGGACCGGCTCTCAGGAAAAAGTTTCCTGTGAAGATGAATCACAATACCTGCAATAAGTGGCGCACACACGGGAGGCACGGGGTTCGGACCCTCGCCCCCCTCCTCCTCTGGAAAATTATGATGTTTCTAAATTGTGAAAACTTTTCTAAACTGTGAAAACATACATCGTTATTTTAAATCTTGGTTAATGGGCACCGTCAGAGAGGTATAGGAGACGGTTTGCCCCCTTAGATTTTAACTTAAATATAATGAACAATGCCATACGCGACATTGATGTAACTTGTATACAACTTTTGTGCTTGTCAATATTTCCGACCTAAGTCGAATATTAATTTCCTATTGACCTACTTGTTATAAATTGAGATACGTTCCAGGACCTTGGAATAAATATATACCAAGCCGTATTTAGGTTATAAATTAATAGTTTAAGAACAAACGAGTGTTATATATTGCATAATACACATTTTTATGATTTAAAACAATAAATAATTTAATACCTATAATGCGGACGAGCCGTATCGTCAAACTGAATATTGGCCGAAAATACGCACAAGAATGTGGACTCGGAGCGCATCGGATGTCGAATATCGTATGTCCGCGGTACGTTATCGTATGTCGATTTCGAGGTATCGATGTATTAATGCCCTAAGTCCGGATTTATCTTAAGCCGGGAACTCAAGTATCTTGAGCATACTTCCTTAAGCTTCGCCATCTTCGTTCCCTTTCATTATCACTCTCTCCCTCCACCCGCTCCTCCAAGAGAGAGAGAGATTTCCTTCCCGTTGTATGTACCTTGCTTCCTCCGTCTCCTTCCTCCTTCCCCGCCCTTCCAAATCCTCAATCTCTCGAAGCCCCGGCTATAATTACTCCTGCACATGGAGGAAGGCTCCCAAACATGGAATTTGGATATGAATAGAGCCTTGGGAAGGGGAGTGGAATAAAGGAAACTGCTCGGAAAGGGAGAGGTGGAGCGAGCGCGTTCGGAAAAAGGAAAAACGAATTGTGGGAACGGGCTCCTCTGCGTCATTGTTTGGATGCTTGCCTCGCCTCCGACGCATTCTTTTATTCGCGTTGCAAATCCCGACAAACGACAATTTCCTATCTCTCTCTGATTTATTCGACTTTTCGGTTACCAATGCAAACGTCGCTCGAAGCCAAATGAGACAGGGTTCGTCACAAGATCTTACTCGATCTTTTAAATAAGCAAGAAAATCATAGTTACACGAATAAAATAAACACATTCTGGTAATTGTTTTTATTCTATTAGAAGAATTATTTAATCTAGGTCGTATTGTTCTGGGGCGACCCTAAAAGTAAATAATTACTATTTTATCGAGGGTAACTAGGTATTGAAGGAAACCCAGTGAGCACTTACCAAAAGGAGAGCCGCTGTGGTGTCGGAGAGACATTTATAGACGTAGATGATGGAGCTCTCGGGATGATCCCTTCGTCAGCACAAGAGAGATGTCTCTCCGACACCCCAGCGGCTCTCTTTCTGGTAAGTGCTCACTGGATTTCCTTCAACATCTAGTTGCCCTAAATATCCTTATTTACCTTTCCTCTTCTACAAATAATTACCAATAATGTTTTCTTAAGGAGCCTGATGGTCACCCTGATGGCTGATCTTTCTATACAGGACCGTACGACTCCGCCAAGATTATAATATTATTGCCAACTAACGAGTATATGTAGCTGACCTTTAATAATAAAAGCATAGGGCCAATAACATTATCCCGTGGAGCAACAGATGTGATTTTAACGGAGTATGAAACATTTACGTCGATAACTATTTTCTCTATTTTTCACCAGACAAACTTTACGATTGATTTTAATAGTTTCGATATTATGTACGATAAATACTTTATCAAGCGCCTTTCTTAAATCAAAAAATATGACATCCACCTAGTATTTTTCTCTCCGCATCTTCAGGAATTGTTCACAAAAACGCCAAGCAGTGTTTCACATACTCTACATTTCCGGAATCCGTGCTGTAATTCGATTAGCAAAGAGCTACCTAAATAGCACATAATAGAGCTAAAAATTCTATGCTCGAGTATCTTGCACGATAATGACGTTAAGTAAATCAACATGTAATTCTCAGGGTTTTGTCACCGCCTTTATGGATGCATGATGGATTTTTCAGATATTATTTTTAATTGAGGTGATATTTCAAAGGATAATTCTTTCAATTCACGCACTGGTATTCCCTTAAGCCCAGGAGATTTATTTCGCTTAATTTAATCAAACTTCTCAGCGAAACCTATTATTGAAAGCACCAATAACTCCATCGAATTGCCCAATAGGTCACCCACGAATATTTGCTGCAAAATCATTCTGAAAATGTCTGTTTAACGAGTTTTCTTTCTCCGCACTATAGTGACCTAGAGTCCCTGCTTCCGTTCTCATTGACGAAATGGAAAACCAACTAGCGGGATCCTATCACAGTCAAAAGAATGTCACACCTCTTAGATAGGTTGAGAGTTCGGCAAACAAGGTCTCCAGTGGGGAACAATTTTCCCTTTAATTTGTCAGAAACAAAAGAATTTTTGCTTTTTAAATGAGTTCTTTTTTTGCGTCGAGTATTCGCTCCTGTGTTTGCGTGTTGATGTTTGGTGGGCCCCGCATTACGAACCAAAGACACAAATCCCTTAACTTGTAAGTCCAAGCATTTTACTTTATTATTTCATTTTTTCCTTTAAAGTTAATTATTTGTTTAATTGTGTTAATAAGTTACAGCGATTCTGTAGTTGGCACATACGGTGTCTAAGAAGCAATTATTTATACATTATCACTGCGTCCAAGTCTTTCCAAGCTATCTTTTGAAAATTCATAAACAATCGGCACAAATATAAAGAATTGGTCCGAACGCTGTCTTATGACACACCTACTTATCTTTCTTTTCCATGGAAATGTTCCGAGAAAAGATTTCTTTAGAAAAAAACACAAACGTAAGCGTTGTTCACTTTTATCGGTCTGCATTAGAGACATGAGTTATCTCTTTAGAACACGTTACGTTACAAAAGTTCTTGAACTTATATGGGTAAATGAATGCCTTCGCTTTCATTTTGCTACTGATAACTTCGATCAAAGCGGATGAATTTGTAAAAAATAAAAGAAATGTTGAGAAACAGAAAAAAATTACAATTGTGATTTCAGATTATCACAAGAGTGACACTAAGTATGGTAAAAACGAGAGCAAACTCTTTAGCTATAATAAATAATGGCAAAGAGATATCCACCAATTAGCTTTCACCAGTTCGAGCGCAAACCGGAAGCTTCGTTGAGTGGCGCGTCACCGTATTTCCCGAAGGCGACGGAGATACCAACAAGGAATCTTTTTTAGTAGCGCGCAAATTCACACCAAACGATAACGTAAAAACCTAACATGGCTGCGAGTTCCCAGAAAAATATAATTTCGTGTTTGGAGAAGGATTCCTCATAGAATAAACATCCCTGCATCGGCTCCTCGTCACACACACACACTCTCTCTCTCTCCTACCCTCCCTTTTCTCTCTCCATTTCACCTCCCCCTCCTCCTCCCTCTCTTCCTCTCACCCACTGTTCCCCACCATCTTCACCTCGAGAGAGAGAGAGAGAGAGCTTGCTGTCACCAAGACGCGAGTGACAATATTTATATTCGGTTTTTCGCTTAGGATACACTTGCGTCTCCTGGGAAGCTGTCATAAGTAAATAATGTCGCTCACAATTCCTTAAAACTCGGAAAAGTCAACATTGTAATACTTATCACATGACATAACTTAATTTAATATTTTGAAAATGCAAAACACTTCATATCTCGCAAGATCTGAAATGGCAACTTGAGTTTCTCTCTCTCGGAGGCATCCTCTTTATAGACTTCTCCGGATGGTGATCGTCGACAATCACCGAGTCAACCCTTATTCAGCGGAACAACCCCGTCTCCCACAGTTACCATCCAGGAATGCGGCTAACTGAATTCGTCAACACGCGAGTCCTCATGCGTCTCCTTGTGCCGCCATGGCAGTCACACTGCTCCCCTTCACTGGGCTCCCTTTTTTCCTTCTCTCACCGATATTTGCCCATTCTCGCCTAAACAGTTTAAAGTGAGTCTGGCGTAATATCGACTTAGTTTGTTCTTGCGTGGGACAATAATCCAATTCTATCTCCTCCAGCTTCTTTTCATCTTTTACGTCGAAACTTTGTTTGACTTCCATGGAATTTTATTTTAAAAAGGAAACCCATCACCACCGCACGGGTAGATGCTTATTTTTCGTATTTTCTCATACTTCACCGAAGTCCATCTTATAGTTTTAAAAGTTATTTTGATTTTTTTACTCCGAAGATAAATTAAACTACCCAGAAAATAGGCGGTGTTAGTTTAGAGTTGAGTAAAATTAATGTAATTGCTCATCTGAAAAGACGAGTGTGTATGTATAAAATATTAAACGAAAATAAAATTTAAATAAAAATTAATTAAAGCGCCATTTATTTGCAATAAAAATTTAGAAAATAAATATAAAATTCGCCTAATCGAACGTTCCTAAAACAGGGGTCCCCAACTACAGCCCGCGGGATTTTATCCTGCCCGCCTTCTCTCGTCAGTTTCGTTAAGATTTACACATACAATTTTCAGCAGGAGTCACGAAATCATTTATTAAATTCAAACGATACTTTTCGAGTGCGTTGATAATTTTAATACAGGCTGATTATAAATACAAATCAAAAAACCCCCGTGACTAGTTCTTCAAAATTTGCACACGGTCCGATCGGTCACTTGAAATGTCGTATGAGGCACGTGCAGTGTTATAGATATCGCTCATGCACAATAAAAGTGACTTAAGTCAAAAATTGCAGTTTTTCAGGAGAAGGCTTCGAAAATTGTGACTCACTAAAATTAAAATTACCCTAGTAAATTATCAAATTAAGTGAGAACCACTTATAATGTATAACTCCCTTGTAATATAAACTTCGTTAAATCGTAATCGTAATTCTGTTATAGCACCACCGCTCAGAAATCTTCGGTTATAGCACCACACTCACGAAATATATATTCTTGAGAGGCTCATGGGATCGCTATGTAAATGTTTATTTTGCGAGATTACATAAAGTTGGAATTTTTAATTACAAATAACCGAGGATATTAGCGAGCCTTCGGCTCGCTTTCTTTTTAGATTATAATGCCTTTTATATCGGGTGTAGCCGTCTCCAGGCGCTGTCGCGCCCTTCGCCTCTCTGGAACGATACTATCCCTCCCCATTGTCCGGTGATCTGGTGGGTAAATGCCGTCACAGGCAGATCAGATAATTTTTTGAGATAACCCTTTCACGCAAAACGAAAGCTTGCACACCCATGATCATGGGAGTGCATCTTATTGATGGGCCAGGTAGTTCAGGTTTACGACGGATCCGTTTACAGATGTCACCACTACCGCACCAAGCGCCCGCGTTTGAAATCTCAGGTTTTTTTCATTTCTTGTAAAATATTAAATATAAATATGAAATTGAAAAATAAAATAGTAGGTTACTAATACTGCCTTATTTAAGCTTCACTTTCGTGTACACATAAGAAATGAATGCCTTATATTTAATCAAAAAAACAGAATATGCAATTTTGACAAAAATAGGTGAAAATACGGAATTACTTAATATTCATAAAGAAAGAAGAAACCGTTGCAAAAATCTCAATGCAGTTCAAACATCCACTGGTATTGCATACACAGGAAAAACAGTGACACCCTTACCGTGATGTGTATATATATATATATCTACTATAATATATTTTGAAGCGTGTGTTTGTTGGTCTGTGTGTTTGTTCATGGAACTCCTCCGAAACGGTAAAAGTTAGAATAACCAAATTTGGTACGATGCTTCCTTACATCCTAACTTAGTGAATTGTCAAGGTTTGGTCAACCGGGATTAATCAATGCTGCCAATATAGGGGATTAACATTTTTCCATAAGATAACACGTATGAATCCATTTCTTGACTTGCAAGGTATTCTTCCTTCAAGCATTAAAATACGTAAATATGGACCGATTTTTTTCGTTTTTGCTTTATTCGACGAATAAAACTGTATAATATCTTATTCCTGCGACGTTTACATGTTACATGGTCGACGTTTTCAGAAATACGCTATTTGTTTCCAAATTTTGTGGATTTTTCGTACTCTTTCCGGGCGTAACCAAGGCGGCCGTCATTGTTACCTCCGCTTCAATTAGCTTCAATGAAGCTTACAAATAGACGAAAGTTCATCGTTATTCGCTTCGCACTTTTGTTTAAGCAACGAAACGATCGATGTTTATGGATAGCAACGTAAATAGATACTGAATATTATTCATGAAGCGTTTATAACGAGTGATGAAAGTAATTGAACCTTCCTTCGTCTATTGAATACCGGAATCTTACATTTTTTGTAAGTAAAATCATTAGTTTCTACATTATAATATTTATTAATGTAAATAATCTCACGTATCTGGTGTACATTTACCAGTCAGTGTTCAATCACGGGTTTCTTGCTTACAAGACATAAATGTAAACACTTCATAGGCCTAATTACACAAGAAATGAAGCTGGATTTGGTGAAAGTGATATGATAGGAAATACAGTTATCGTTATATTTTAATGCAATACGTTCGGAAAAGGATTGCTACAAGCAAGTATGATTAATTGTTAAGAAAAGCTAATTGTAAGTTAAAAAGTATCTACTATATATTTTAAAGAGTTTGTATGTTGTGCTGTAGTAGCTTCACTAAATCCGTTGAAATTCAACGGGAAATTCTGCTAGTATATATATATATATCCTATCGTAGGTAGTCTGTCCGTTGACAGGTCCGTGATTATTCTAGGTTAAACTTGGTTCTCCATATACTCCTATTTTCCGCAGTTTTCTTCATGTCTTGATAGCTCTTTTTCCCTTTCAAGTCGTCTACCAGCTGAAACCTTTTCCTACCTCTTTCTCTTTTTCCATCCAGTTTTCCTTCTAGCACTTCTTTAATCATGCACTCTCTCCTCAGGTAATGTCCAATCCATATATATATATATATATAAATAATACTCTTGTGCCGAAGAAGGGCGGATGCCCGAAAGCTCCAAGCAAAAGCCTTCCTCTATCGCCATGGACGTCCACACAAGTAAGTGTCCACTGGCTCCCTCCTATCCCTCTCAACTACTAGTTGCAACCCTATATATATATATATATATATATATATATATATATATATATAAAATAGTGTACTTCAATCCTTAGATTGGTTTCATTGACTTGGGATTATACACAGATGATGTGGTGGTTTCCCGCTGCCTTCTAACACAGTCTGATTTAATTCCTCCGTCCTAAAGAATACCTAAGTAACGAATCTCCAAGAGCATACAATAATTCTCATCGAAGCTGAAACCATGTAATTTATAATTTACAAAACGTAATAATTGATGCAGTAAATTTTCCACTCTATTTAATTGACGGAACTTATGTAGATTTCGAACAAACCACCGATATATATTCAATAAATGGAGAGTCCAATGCCACATATACCCTGAGCGTATGAACAAGCAATCCACAGAAGAAAGAATAAGCGATCATAATGCCGTGTACGTAGAATTTAGGCGAAATGTGGAGAAACAGGTTAAGGCTAGAAGGCGCGTATATATTTTCGCCAAAGGCGATTTCTCGAACTTTAGATCTTTTTTACAGACGCAATTCCCTAATTTCTGCGAGGCATCAATCAACGCTAGTACAGAGGAATCCTGGTGCATGTTCAGAGATATGATGCGAGAGTGTACGGATAAACTCATTCCAAATAAACATAAACGTGATGGTGCGGAACTAAGATGGTACAATCAGAAAGTTAGATGCGCTCTTATTGTTAGACGGCAAAGACAACTTCACGCTCGCTTAAATAGTAATTCTGCTAAAGTCTCGGAAGAACAGAGGTCAATGATATGGCATTAATATAGGGAAGCGCGGTCAAGATCTAGAGATCTAGAGTAACAATGCGATAAGCTTTTAATGACTACAAAATGAATGTTCTGCATAATAATTTGAAAGAAAATTCGAAAACATTTTGGTCGTACGTTGGGGAGATTCACGGTAGAGGCCCCAACATAGCGTCACTGAGAACGGAGGCAGGTGATGTAGTTCACGATAGCACGGAAAAAGCGAATTTGTTAAATGAACACTTTCAGAAAGCGTTCACTTCGGAGAGCAACGAATTTGAGGAACCAGCTTTGAATGATGAGGGAAATTCGATGGAGGATTTGATAATCTCTGAAAAAGGTATCGCGCACCAACTAGAGTCGATTAAGCAAAACAAGTCTCCCGGGCCGGAGGGCATACCCGCGCGTGTCTTAAAAGTGTTAGCCTTCGTAATCACACCTTATTTGAAAATAGTATTTGAAAAATCCGTTGCACATAGTACTGTACCGAAAGACGGGAAATTAGCATACGTTACGCCCTCCACAAAGGCGGTGATAAAGAGAACCCCGAAAATTATAGACCGATTTCCTTGACGTCATTATCGTGTAAGATTCTGGAGCATATAATCATTAGCTCTATTCTGCGCTATTTAGATGGTCACAATAATTGCTCGCAGCTTTCTTATTTCGTTCGCCAGGGAATGGAAATGCAATAAAAGTACTCATTAGCTCGGTAACTGAAAAAGAACGGGAGAGAGGACTGCGATTCTAAGCGACTGGAAGTCCTAATTTATTTCGCTTAGGCGGATTGCGAGATTGGACGAGGGAGATAGGAGATGAGGAGTAAAGGAGAGGGAAGAAGGGAAGTGAGATAGTGGTGGCCCCTCGTTCGCGTGTCATAGGCTATAAAAATCGTGGGGACTTAAAAGGTAAGAAGAGTGGATGTGGATAAGGAAACTTTTCTGAGCAGTAAAATCGAGAGAGTGAAGGAGACAGACAGACAGAGAAACAACTTTATTAGGGCGAAATTGAGACTATATAGTCCCTTCTTACATTTAACCCTGCGTCAATAGTTACAAATGACGATAAAATAGTACTAATAATTTCACAGAAAATAACCAGAAAAAAACAGAAAAACATACAAGCAAAACATCAAATTACAAATTCGGAAAATTTCTATAAAAGAGAGAGGGAGAGAGAGGGAGAGAGAGAGGAAGAGGGAGAGAGGAGTTTTTATCCAATGCACCGGAAACGCTATTTTTCTAATTATAAGCTCCTTCAAGTGGAAAAATAACATCAATTAATGTTTCTATGAACCTAAAAAAGGGCTTCCGAATGAAAATTGGAATAAATTTCAAATAATACATTTCACTATTTCTCCCCTTGATCTATCGTGCCTTTGGCAATGATATGATTCCACTGTTATTTACTTGAACTACGAAATTAAAAGATGATTCGTCAGAATGGAAACGAGGTCACGAGGAAGCTACTCGGAACCATAAAAGAAAGTCGCCAGGGCCGGAAGAAGCCATCCCTGCATTCATTATAAACTCGTTAGCAAACGAATTAGCTCCGTACCTTAAGATCGTATTTACAAAATCTTTAGATGAGGGAGTAGTTCCTTTGATATGGAAAACAGCCCACGTTATACCAATACATAAAACGGGAAGTAAATTAAAAGTGGAGAACTACCGCCCTATATCGTTGACGTCAATCTTCTGTAAGGTTTTTGAGCACATTATCGGTAACTCAATAATGCGATTTCTCGAAAGCAAAGATGCGCTTAATAGAAACCAGCATGGTTTCCGGAGAGACAGGTCATGCGAGACTCAGTTAGCTCAACTCACACATGATATTGTGAAGCAGCGGATAAAGGAATAGGAGTTGATGCAGCATTTTTAGACTTTAGGAAAGCCTTCGACATCGTTTCTCACGTGAAAATAGTGCAAAAATTAAGGGCTTATTCAATTAACGAGAAAATTGTAAATTGGATCGCCTCGTTTCTTTCCGATAGAACCCAGAGAGTAGTTCTCGATGGAGTTGCATCTGACGTCGTCAAAGTGACTTCCGGCCTTAGAAAATATGTCGAAACAATCGCTAGAACAGCGAAATACTACAGATCCTTTTTCCCAGACGCGATAAGACAGTCCAACAGAGGAATTAGTTAGAGTTCACTTGGTGTTGTGACACCCACTGCCAAACACTTCTAGCGGCTTGCAGGGTATTGATGTAAATGTAAAAAGAGAACAACAATTTTTCGAGTTTGCATTCCATGTTTTTCAGCTTCTGTTTTCACGAAATTATAGTGAACTAAAAAGATGACAAGTTGTTAATGCCAGATTGAAAACGACAATCATATGAATTTGTTTATTATTAAAAGTTTTAAAGATGAAATAAATTAAAGATACGTTTCTTTGGAACGGATAAATATTAATAGCGTAACTTTCCTATGGCCAATTTAAATACTCTCTAAATCAAGGAAAGATAGTTAGGGGTTACGTTTAACCAATCTGTGCCAGCTTAAGCTACACTGCGCCTCAGTAACTCGAATGTCTTTAATTTATCTGAAGCTTCTCCAACCCGAAAATAATTTCTCTAGAGCCACGAACGAACATTGCCGCTAGCTTCAAAAAAGTTTGAATTCACACCTTCCTCAGTCCTTTGAATTTTCCTCTAACAGTATGATATATACATAAGGAATATTTTAAAGTTCTGCTTATTAGCCATAATATTAAGGCGAGTAGTTTATACCCGCGAAATGAGAAAAAAATACTCTGTTATCTTTTAAAATCTCACTTGACCATCCGGCAAAACGGCTGCCCGTCAGCGACGCAGGCGGAATCTTTATTTATCGAATTGTTTATTTTTTTGCCCATTCCTGGAATCCTCCTTCTTTATACTTGCCAATTCCGTTCCTTCTCTTCCCTTCCTCCCCATTCCGTTCTTTTAATCTCTCCCACTTTATCACCTTTTACTTTCTCATATACGAAGAATATTGAGAAACTATTGTAATCGCGAAAAAATTCGACATCGAGATTTTGACGGAAATATACGTTTTAGATGTACCTGAGTCCGGAAAAGTGGTTTTCGCAATGCCATCTGTCTGTCTGTTACTGGTTCTAGAGCCTAAACGGTAGAGCGAAAATGAATGAAATCTCGTACTTAGGCATTTTATTATAGAGAATAGAACTGGCATAGTTCCCTCTAATGTTTTCCATCCGAGTGCGGAATGGACGTCGCTGTGCGCGCCTACATGACGCTAATGCGCGGATGTGCGCCCGATTTGGTGTGACCTTGTTCAGATATATCCTAGGATAAACACAGTCTTGCGCTCTTGAAAAAATTAGTGCGCATAAGTTACAATTATAGTGTTTTCTTTTAATACACATCTTCCCCTATTACACGAAGTCATACAAATTATCGGTCTCTTTGATGAATTATATTCTTCAAAATGTTTATGTCGCCCAATTTTTTCATGTCCTACGACTTATTTTTTCTCCTTTCTTGTGATTGGTGCTTGAACGTCGTTTCCAACCATCAAAATATTTAAATTCGTAGATAAAAATTCTCATGGTATTTTCTAAATACTGAATTCATATTTACGTCAAATAATTAATTGCAAGGTCTTTCCTTCATAGCCTCAGTGAAAATCGAAAGAGAAGTGTCCTTGAGTCGCTTCATTTCAAATAAAATAACCTAAAAAATTGCTTTTATTTTGGATAAACCCAGCTATCATATAAGTGTATCCCAGAGAATCCGCCATTCGGCTTTTCCAAAGACGTCAAGTTTGAAGCAAAAAACACGCAGGGATCGTATTGTATTGTTTATTGAAACAATTTTGTTAGATAGATGGCTGAGGGCGTAGCGAATACGACCGGAGGTCCGTAAATAAATTGGGTTCTAGTCGAAATAAATTCCAAAATAATTGTGAAAATCAAACTCGATGCCTGCAATGCCTTGGAGTATGCCGGAGTAATTTGTCAGCCTTTCAAACTATAAGCATGTAAAATAAATTAAATGCGAGTGGATGAAGAAGGTCTATCACGAAGGAGGCGGTGTTCCTTGGGTTGACAATGACAACGGAACGAGATATCAAATGTATCACGAGAGAAATGAATTCTGATCGCAGAAATTGAAAATAAAAAAACCGACCAGTTTAGTATTTTCTTATTGCGTCTAGATACTACAAGGGAAAGAAGAGGCGGAGGGTGAAGGGGGAGAGCAGAGACATTGGTTAGAATTCCGTAATAAGCGAGAATGTGCAAGAGAGTGAAATATCTATGTCGACTGACGACTTCCTTGTGATCGCGCCGCTCCCTTTCCAAAGCGATCGGACTACGAATGAGGCATTTTGTGAGCGACTGTGACTCTACTTCGATTTTTATATATATTCGGTCGATAATAAGGCGAAACTAAGCATTGAGTGGTCGGACGTACGTTTTTCCTTATGTCCGACTTCGATGGAAGCGTGGAAACATAACAACCCTCCAGAGATTTAATCATCTGACTAAGAAAATATGAAAATCAACTCTTATCAGTTTGGGATGCACGCGTGCTAATTACGCTGCATTTATAGAAGCACTGTTCATAATAACATTTTAAAGAATGTTTCTCTATCGTCCGCAAGATAAACCAAGCATTCATTAAGTATGCATTTCTTCTTTCATTCGTCGTTGCAGCTAACTTCGAATCTATCATAGATGGATACTGCTATGCATACAAATTTCAGTGACGTAATGAGTATATTTTTTTAAACATAGGATGTTTCGTAATGACACAAATTCAAAATTAGAGCCTGATTGCGTAACTCTCCTTTTCACTTTTACAAAAATAGTTAGAAATCAAATTGTAGACGAAATTGTTAAACAAATCTGTATTTAATCCATCGTGGCGATTTGTTGACTCGTCCAATCCGTCCGATTAACTGAAATTAACCACGAGAAAGAGCTCAGCCAACGTATGACATAAAAAAACGAGAGTCCAATAATGGAGTCCAATCAAATCACATCGCGCAACTCAATTCATTTGTTCATTAGAGCGCCAACGCATAGAATGCAAAACTGAGGATGAAAATCGTAGTAATTTCTGATGCAAACTATTTTTTTCACTTCTTTATCATGAAGCAGTTCCACCAAGTTACGCCGGAAACTACGACATTCAACAATCCATGTTCAGCGATATTTTCCTTACTTTCGTAGTTAAAGTAAATCGCTTGCATAGTGATAGCAGACGATCAATGCAATTAACACTATGTTTAGGGTTCTAATTTTATAATTTAGAGTTTAAATTAGGAAATTTTCACTATAGAAATACCCGGAAAAGTTCGTTCAGACACTTATACAAAGGTTGTTCCGAATGATCAATACGAACACAAATTAATTTCGATAACTTTAAGTGTACATTTCTCACAATAAATAATATTCAGTCCAATGGATTATGATTTCAACAGTGAATTATCGAGCTCGTTTTGTCTAAAATCAAATTAACACGTTAGGTATCTCCAGACAGACATCGTTCATTCCCTGCAAAATTACTTTCTTTCGAACATGAATTCTTCTGGAGTTACTATTAGCAAAGTTCTGATGTAGACACCGATTACTTCTCAGCAGTCGATCCTAAATCCACTAAATTTTTACCGTTTCTAACTCTCGTACAGACCGACCTGTCCCAAAAATTTAGCTTCTTCATGTCGCAGGATTTAAGAAATGTTTCCCACACGGTCGGACGGACAGAAAAACAGCGACTTTACTTTTTTTTTAAAGCGCCAAAATGAGCGCAAAGTTTTTTTTACATTCAGAATTTAATTTAGATCCTCGGCGGCCGTACCCTTTCATACAACAGTAGCACAAATATTTCTGAAGGATTATGCTATTTCCAATTTGAACGGATGCTAATGGTCGAGTAGACGACCCTCCCTTCTTAGAGACGCAAAAACCGACCTGACCGCAGTGACTACGTAGGCGGACGCTCTCTTGCTAAATATGATAGAATTACGATTAGCCTCTTTATCGGAACGAAAAGCAGAGATAAAGAACCATTTACAAGAGAAGTGGAAGGAGTCGTACGTGATTCGAATCGAGTAGTGTTGGGAGAGGGGGGCGTGTGCGTGTTTTGGCAAAAGGGCGGAGCGAGAGAGAGAGACGCAAACACCCTTTTCCTCCATACTCTACTCCCTTCCCCTCCGTGACATAGGATGAATCACGGCGACCACGTGCTTCGCCCTCCGAGGGCCTCCAAAAATCCATCCCTCGAATCTTTTCGGCACCTCCGCGCCAATAACTCCCCCATCCGACACGTGGCGCTGCTTTCCCCCCCCCCCCCTCCCCTCCCTCACCATCCCCCTCCCCCTTCGCACTCACGGATTTCTAATCTACACGCGTGCACGTCCTCGGCTCTGCGAGGCAATCTCACAACGCGATCACGATTCGCGAACGCGCAGCGAGTGAAGATGGACCTTCGCCATTCTCTCCCCCCCCGCCGGAATTTCGGATGCCCGGCGTCAACTCCCGCACGCCCCACCCATCCTCCATACGAGCGGTCAAAGGGCTTCGTCCGTGACTCGCATCCCCCTCGGACGTCTACAGGAAGCGCCAATTTTTTTCCTGATCGATAGAAACTGAAATTTATTTCGTCATTTTTAATGATTCGATATCGTCTAAATGCGGCGTGGAAATCGCGCCAACGATACGTCGAATTTGATAATTTATTGACCTTGAAATCCAAAACAAGATATTTGAAGAATCGAATTTGTCGATGTAACATAAACTGATTCCTTTAGCGTTTTTGACTGCGAAGAAAGGATGTCTTCCTTAGCTCGTGAGTCTGAAAACAGATATAATTTATTATCGCCTCTGGATTCTTGAAATCCTTACGACGATCCGGGCCTGACAACGGTCGACTCCGAACCTAATGTTTTAATGAATATAATCGCGAATGAACTTTCCTTTTTAACTCCTGGACCGCGTTTAAAACAAAGTATCCGGTAAATACGTCATTTTTACCTATTCGAGCGAAACTAAACTTAGATAATAGTAAAAATATTTCAAAACTACCGATAAATATGATGGCATAAGAGTTGATTACTTACGCTTCAATAAATGAGGACAAAATATATCTTAATAGACATTTCCGAGTTTCATTGTGAGGAGATGGAAATTATGGTCATATATAAACCTTCTTCTCCACAGGAAATTATTTGGAACAGCTCGGTCTCATTCCCTCCGGCGTCTGTTTGTGAACAACGCGCTATTTTCTTCGTTAAAAAACCTCCACCTCTCGGAATCGATTGCGAGTGACAGTTGCGCAGACGACTTCGCAATATGGTTGCGTTTCAAACGACATCGATATCTTAGACAAAGGAGGCAAACACCCAAAACCTTGGCCCCGTTTCCAAACGATGGACATTCTATAGAAAAACACTCGTATGTATTGACCCAAAAGTAAAAAATTAAATTAAAGAAATCAAGTCAAAACCGCAAATACTCCGTGTGCCGTTCTCATACTGCGTAGCCAAGACAACTTTAAAGCTAAAACTAAATACACAACGGCAACTCATGAATAAACATGGCCGATAGAATATGATATTACCGATGTTAAGAATGAAAATATTCTAAATTCACGCTAATGGGATTATACTTCGTATGGAAGTCAAGCGAGGTTTCTTTCTACCTGTGCAATCGCTTCTCGCACTTCCAGCTCAAGAGTTTTAAGTGTCTAACTAAGCCAATCTCCCGCCATTTTGGAGGTTACCATCATAGTAAAAAAAAACAAAAGCCAATTTATATCGTGTTTTCCGTAAATATTTCACATATTAAAATAAGAAGAATTTATCCGTAGAATGTTTGTTTAGCAACGCCATAATGTCGCAAGGAATTCATTCTCAGCCGTTCCGTTTTATAAACCCGTTATACATTTACATTTTCATCAATACCCTGCAAGCCGCCAGAAGCGTTTGGCAGGGGGTGTCACAACACCAAGTGAACTCTAACTAATTCCTCTGTTGGACTGTCTTATCGCGTCTGGGAAAAAGGATCTGTAGTATTTCTCTGTTCTAGCGATTGTTTCGACATATTTTCTCCTGTACTCTGATCTAACATTACGTTCACTAACACCGATGGGGACGACTATGCCGCGTACGTCTTCAACGAATTCGGAGCTTTCGAATTTTTCAAATAGTTTCCTTTTGTATTCAATTCTTCTACTCTTCAACGTCTGCCATTTCAGATGCCTCAACATCTCTAATACATTCGCATCATAACGATATTCTCCTTTTACAAATCTAGCTGCTCTACGCTGAACCATTTCGAGCTCCCTAGTTAGGCACTCCTCGAAAGGGTCCCAGACGGCGCTACAGTATTCCACTACGGGTCGGATTAGAGAAAACTAGACATTTTCTCCAAGTTGAAGATAATTACAAGATAATTCATTCAATTAATTCTTTTAAATTCATTATTTATATCCAGAGTTAATAAAAATTTGAAAACCAAATTGAATACAAAAATTTCATGGAAATGATACATGTAAAATTATAAGTTGACACAGATTTGTTTTTAGATTCGAGGTTTGCATATTATACTGAAACTCGAAAATTTCAAAACATTTAAGATTTTATACGCACGATCAAAGCACTTTTTGGCAGCATTTTCGAAGGGGCTCCAGAGACATAATGAGCAGTTTTTCTAATCATTTGGAGGCGTGATCAGAATCACCGTAATACTGAGACATTCTTAAAATTCTTGTTGGACAAACGAGGAGTTATGCAAGCCGTAGGACGCAATGGATGGAGAAATCTCTCCCGCAGGGATGCGAACCAGCTGAAGTCGACCTCGCTTCCCCTTCCCTCTATTTACGCCCCCAATCTCCTTCCTTACGATCCGGAGGCAGAGAGAGAGGACAGCCTCTCAAATTTTGTCAAGGCACTCCACAAAATCCGCTCCACTCTTAAACTTTCTCGTCAGTTGTCGGACCTTCTCTTCTTCTCGATTTTATTTAATTATCTCATAAACACCAGTACGCGTGCCCACGTCAGGATACGAAGCCGCGACTCTAAGCAGACAGACACAGTCACCATTCAAAAAGGGCGAGCGTTTTATTCAATGGACGTACGGCGAGAATTGCATTTCCTTACAAAAGTATTCTCTAAATATAGTAATTATTTTGAGATGGAAATATTAAACATGAATTTGCGAAGTCGAAAAGTCTAACAAAAACGAAACCAGCAAATTATCAATAATCCTCACCTTTGATTCATAACAAATAATAATAAACGCATCAAATAAGTACTTAATTGAATCTTTCGTCCAAATTTGGTGCGAATGTTCCACGCGTCTGCTCTCGCGAGAGATCCTGAGGAAACACGTCTTCCAAGAAAAGCAGACCAAAAATACATCTCAGGAAACCATATATTTTCATGTTAATCTCGTGTTATCCTAAAGCTAACTCTGGGTCATCACAGGAAGTAGTATTCTCCGCAAAACGCCTTTCGTGGCGACGTTTCCCGACGTGAGATGCAAAAGATAAAAGCGATACGACCGCGTCCGTGGCAATTATCCACGGCGACCTTTCCTTCGACCTCTTATCGTCCGGTCGAAGGTCGACGATCCCTCGAGGGTGCGTGTGGGAGAGGGGCGCACATCGCCACGGCGTCCCTCGACGCCAGATCGGCATATTCGGGGCAACGCATCCACGAAAGGCGAGTGGCTGTCTGCATCGGTGAGAATGTTCTGAATTCGGAGGCTGTCGTCGCTCGAGGTCGCTGAGGGCCCGCAGTGGGCCGCTGCAGGCACGGGAGAAAACGTGATCGCGCTGTTATCGCCATGCTTGAATCTGCTTCCTTCTGATGCAAAAATGTTTCAAGATTATATCGTATCCCTTCTATAATAGATTCGGAAATTCGAGATAGATTTTAAAACCAGAGCCGATCGATTTCGCTTGCATATCAATTATGGAACTTAAACTTTGGAATGAATCGAAATGATTAATATGTAATCAAATAACGTTTCCCTAATTTAAATTAAAGTCTTTAATAACTGGGAACCTTTTTCTATTTCTCTTTTATTTTACGGCACTTTCCCGTTCCAAATACAACTCAATAACCGTACAGATTTTCAAATAACCTTGATCAATTTATGCCTAATTCAATTAAAGGCGATGTTATTATAATTTTTAGATCCACATAGTGTATTATTTTGCAGCAAAGAAGAGGCTTCATGCATATAAGCAACAAGTAACAAGATAAGTTTAAAAAAAGGATAAATTTGACAAAATTGGAAATAACGTGAAACAGGAGATATTCCATCATCGTCCATGGTTCGCACATATTTAGAGTGATATTTACTTCATAAATCACTATGCAATTCCTCGCCCAGCTATTAATCCCCAACTTAATTCGCTTCGTGTGAAAGAGGTAGATTGTTATCATGACACTTGTTTCAAAAGCGTCGAATGAGAGGGAGCCGCGGTGCGAGGAGGCGCTAAACGAAGGAAAGGGGGAGAAAACGAGTGTCACTCCCTTCTTATCAGACCACACCGACATTCCCATCGCTTCAACACGCGTCCACGCCCTCCCCACCCCATCCTCGGCGAGCACGCCCTACTCCGGACGCGCTATTTGATGTATAGACCAACTGACATCCTGGGGCAGGTAATTAGGCAGTGGTGAGTGAGAGGGAGAAAGGGAAGGAGGAGGCAGGTGGAAGGGGTAGGGAGAGAAGAGGGTATATTATATGGAGATAGGGGTGGGAATGAGAGCGAGAGGATGGGTTTGGGGAGGGGGGGATAAGGGGGGAGGGGGATAAGGGGGGGATAGGGAGGAAGGGATGAGGGTATGTAAGAGAGATATAAGGACGAGATATCTTTTGAGAAATGCAAGCATAAGTAGGTACAATTATAAACTGTTAAGCAAAGAACTGACGGCAGTTTGCACACGTCGTTTATACATGCTTGCGTTAATTAGCGATTTTATTCAACTTCGAACGTTTGAATTAAGCAGATTTTTTTAAACTATGACCTAGAAGTGATTCGAACGCTATATGAAAAATGGTTTTTAAATTAATGTAAAAATACGATTTTTTCTTGAAAATCTTTATCGCGCAAGTTTAAGAGATTTAAAAGAAATGTAACCAGCGCAAAATGTTCAAATATGTTATAGCTACTCAGATGCGCACACCTCGTGTGACGTATGCGTTGCAAATAAGGGAGTGAATGCAGAACATATCAGCTATAAATGTATAATGAATGTGATAGGGCAGTGATGGCGAACCTTCTTTTGTCCGCGTGCCAATATTACCGAAATTGTCGAATTTTTTCCGCCTCGCGTGCAACAAAATGTCATTGATTTTATTGGGTACCAACTTATTTAAATTCGTGATGAATACATAAGATTGTAACCGTAAAACTAACGTTTACAATAGTTAACTAAATAACACAAATGTTTTTTCGGCGTTAAATCAATACGCTAAATGTTTTGATTGGTTTTCGAAATTCGTTGGCCTGCCAATCAAAATCGTCTTGCCTGCCACTTATGGCACGCGTGCCATAGGTTCGCCATCACTGTGACAGGGCGTCGGATGTATATATCATATAACACAGAGTTTCACTCTTTGAGAGTTAAAAAATACTTGAATGTAATCCATCACCTTAACAAACATAAATCTTATAAAATATTTTTGTGACAAGAAATATAGATTTATTACTATATACTATAGAACATTACCTCTAGGACAAATTAAGAAGTTAAAGTTTCCACAAAGTTGACAATGCTGAGAAAGTAAGGCGGATGGAACTTTCTAATCATATTCCGATATATCAGATATAAAATAAAATTTGCTCTTTCCTTTCAATAACAAAGATATGTCTTTTTGGGTTATTTCAATCCTCAAATCTAATTTTTATGCTCGAAAATCACCTATCAAAACAGAGCTCTTGATACGTTTTAAAATGTAAGCATTTATCGACTAGGACATAAAGTTACTATGGAAAATAATGCCGTGGCTCGAAAAGGTTTATGTTGTTAAGGAAAAACTAGCTGAATGATAATGAAGAATTCAAAGCGATCGTGAGGGTCTTGAAAATAAAATGGCAAAATATCTACGATATCTTCAGCACAGGGGCGGATTGGGAGCAAAAATCGGCCCGGGCAAATACTCGGATATCGGCCCACCTAATAACTAAAATAATGTTGCGTCCCATAGTTTGAGAAACACTACTTCAGAATACGGAAAAGCAACAGCTCCTGGCCGAGGCAGCAACCAATCAGGCAGGCCTGGCCCAGGAGGAGCATCGGCCCACCGGGGCTTTGCCCGGTATCCAGGCGGCCCAATCCGCCCCTGCTTCAGCACATACATCTTCAGAATATACATTATTTGTGGTTTCTCATACTTCATTGATTGAATTCGACCAAGGTGTATTTTTTAGTTTCGAAGTCGCGGTGCCGTGGACTAAGCGTAGACGGAGAAAGGAAGGATGGACCGAGTGTGTACAGCGTGAGCGGTGGGCAATCTTTTCTGCATGGTTGGGGCCACATTGGTGACATTGAATCATTTAGTGGGCCGCATTCGACATTGCCAATGGATTTAGTTAAATCGTAAGTTACCTAGAGATTCTCAGGCACCATATGCGAGGAAATCAAGTTAGAATTAGCTTTTTAGGGTTAACATTTCAATATTTAAAATCATGATGGAATTCAATCTTAAAAATATCTTTGAGAAAAAAAATTAAAAACAGCATTAAAAAGAATATGTTGAATTGAGAAATATTTTCTAAGAGGTCGCAATTTAACGTCAGATATTTTAAAAGATTTTGCTGCACGGAAAATAATACTCATTAGCTAATTAAATGAAGAAAGTTAAAATAGCATAGTGGGCCGCATTCGGCCCGCAGGCCGCAGGTCGGGCACTCCTGCTATAGGATCCAGAGAAAAAACGAGAATTTCACTAGGAGGCTTTTGTGTTAAGCAAAAGAAAAGTATGTGCCCCGGTAGGATAAATACCAACAGAAACCAAATTATAGGTGAGGTTGTAGGAGAAAGGGAGCTTGGGAAACTATGCGACTTCAGTTAGTTGTGGACGCTCAGGACACGGTTTAATTTCACGTGTACGCTCAGGACACGCTTTTAGGCTTGTAGTCAAGGCCTGCTGACTTGCTCGTTCGGAACACGTGACGTCACTGGAAAAAGGCCTACGAATCTTGGCGATCGGCATTGCTAGACACGTGGTTTCCGGCGTTGAGTGGATGTAAATTTCGGTTATCGACGACTATTAGTGGCTTTGTGAGAATATTTTGCTCTCCTTAATTTGTTAGTCTTGTTTTAGGTTATATATTTGGATATTATATTCTAGAAATGGTTTTTAAGTGTTCAGTAGTTGGTTGCAAAGGCAATTACACAGGGAACGGGAAGGTATCTGTTTTCCGTTTCCCCGAAGACCCAGATTTGAGAAGAAAATGGTTGAAGAGTATACCCAGGGCAAATTTTACTCCAACTGCAAATTCTAGGGTAAGTAAATAAGTACTTAAATTCGGATTAATAATATGTGAACTTGAGATATGAAGCATCGTTTCATTTTGAAAATGTCTTTCAGTGATTTCGTTCTAGTGAACAAATAATCAGTTTTGTTTAATATCTAACACTTACAGGTATGCGCCAATCACTTCAAGCAGGAAGATGTTTTATGGGAGATGAAAAACGATTGAATACGGCTAAATTAAGGCATCCGAGACTGAAACATGATGCTGTACCATCAATTTTTCCATCTTGCCCAGCTTATCTTTCATCATCATCTACATCACGTGAGGGCCCTGATGATAAAAAGATAAGAATTGAAATGGAGCAATTTAAAAAGGGCATAAATCAGAGCTTAGAAGACTGGAAAACCTTCGAGGAAAGCAGACGTTTTCGTAATTTGAGGGAGTTGGAAGACAAAATAAGATCGCATGTAAATATAGGTAAATTTTCATTTATTCCAAAGTCTGATAAACTTCTATTATGTGATATTAATATGGATCCAGTTCCCACCATAAATTCCGCAATAGTGATTGACAGCAGTTTATTTGTTAATGTATATGTGAAATTGGTATCTGTGAAAAGAATAGGAAAATACAATCTACCAATGAAAGTTGAAACTTTGAATGTCATAAGTGATTTAGTGAAGGATGTCGATGTTTTGATGGAGAAAGGACGTCAGTCAGATAATGGTGACAACATCAAAATTGATTTTTTGATAGATACTTTGAAAGCAGTTGAATCAGTCCAGAATGCAGGCAAAGTAAAGTTTCTGGTTGAACAATTGAAACTTTTGTTGTGTCGTCGAGGTAATATTAGATATTCGAGTGATTTTTTGATTTTTTCATGTTTGTTTTATACTATATCGCCTCATTCATTTAAGTTCGTTCGCAGTTCAAGTCTATTTTTTCTTCCTCACCCATCTACAGTTCGCCAACTATGTAGTAGTTTTAATTTTAGCCCCCAGAAAGTAATAAAAAGTTTTCTTTCTTACGCGAGACGTGTGATTCTTAATCTAAATGATTCTGAAAAGAATGTAATTTTAATGATGGATGAAATCCAGTTGAAGCCTTTTGTTGATTACAAAGGAGGTAACATTGCAGGATTTTGCCCTAATTCAATTTCTGTTGCCACCACTGCCTATGTGTTCATGATTTCTAGTTTTTTGTCTGCTTTCAAGGAGGTTGTCTATATTTTACCTGTGAATGTTTTAACAGCTGATGAACTATTCCAGGTTTTGAAAAAGATCATTTTGGAAATAGAGTTAATAGGATATAAGATTATATGTACAGTTTCAGATAATAATGCTGTATATAGAAAAGCGGTTTCTACGTTTTCTGTTCATAATAGTTTGAGTATAGTTTATCCGCATCCATGTGACAATTCCAGACCACTATTCTTTTTCCTTGACTCTGTTCACATACTGAAGTGCATTAGAAATAATTGGCTGAATAATAAAAATGGACAGGTCTTTTTGTACCCTATGTTTGATGATCCTGAAAGATCTGGTACTGCTTCATTTGATGCCATCAAGGAGCTTTATTCTTTTGAGTGTGGAAACTTAGTGAAATATGGGTATTCATTATCAGTGAAGGCTTTATATCCCTCTAATATAGAAAGGCAAAATGTGAAATTTGTTTTGCAGGTATTTAATGAAAATATTGTTCAGGCTCTGAGACTTTTGGGTGATCAGAGAAACTTTAAGTTTAGCAGAGAAACTGCAGAATTCATAAAAATAGTGAGTGACTGGTGGAAAGTTGTAAATGTAGGTTCACCTTTCAAAGGTGCAAGACTGAACAATTCTCTGCAGATGCCACTGACTTTGGATTCAGAAGGATACCAGTATTTGGGAAAAGTGTATGACTGGCTAGAAAGATGGAGTGATATTGGCTTAAAAAATGGAAGCCTCTCTAAAGAGACTCATAATGCTTTCAAGCATACTACCCATGCATTACTGGAAATGACTTCATACTGTTTGAGAGAGTTGAAGCTGAACTGCATACTGCCTGGGAAAATACAAACTGATAATTTGGAAGCAAGGTTTGGGCAGTACAGGCAACTATCTGGGTCAAACTACTACCATATCTCAATAAGACAGCTATATGAAAGTGAAACAAAATTAAGACTACAGAATTGCTTACCACTCTCGATAAAATCCAAGAAATATCAGTATGTCCCTATCGATGACTTTAAAGAAAATGAAGTCGATTTAGAAATTGAAGATGAACAGTCACATATATCAGCATTAAACTTGGAAGTAGCTGTGGAATTTGAAGACAGGGAAAATATTAAGGATGTGTTACCCATTTTAACTTACATAGATGGATATTGTGCTCGGGTACTGATGAAGAAAAGGTGTTGTATTTCTTGCAGAGAGTCGTATGTGCAAGAAAATATATTGGAGTTTAATGAAACTCATGAATTAATCACTTGTATAAGTCGAGGGAAATTATTATTTCCACAAGAAGCTACAGTCAATGCTGTGGTATATACATACATAGTATTAAATAAAACAAGTTAGGAAAGTGTACATCGTATCACAAATGGGCGCGTTTCGTGCAATGGAGTATTAGAAAGAAATTATAGTATAAGTACCTGTATTTAAGGGAAATCGCGTTTTAAAGTTCTTTTCTTCATCATAAATAATGCATTTTCTTCCTATTTAAAAATAGTGCATGCACACGTAAGGAAATTAAACGTTTGTTTGGGAGATTGTTTATGTTAGCAACAATGAAGTAACCATGCAAGAAATTTTCTAAGTTCAACTCGATATAAGACTTTCTTGTTTGATTTTCTCGATAACGGATACTCCTACGATAAAAATGTATAGAAAAGGAAAGACTCCACTTTACTAGTTCTACAAGTTTTATTTGAAAAATATTTTGATATGATCAATATTTTACGAGATATGACGAAAATTTAATTTTTTGTCCCCAGTAAAGTGGTACCCCTGATTGGCGTACGTGATTCATTTTTGCGATTTTCTTATTATATTTGATTGAAAGTCCTTAATATCAAATTTCATGAAAATCCGTTCGGTAGAAGCAGAGAACGAACATGCGGACGGACGGACCGACCGACGATAATAGGCGCTCACGCTGTAAGCGAAACGCGCCTAATAATAGGTGGTTCACAGGAAGAGCAATTTTTAAGTGTACCAAATCGGAGACTTGTTCTTTACTATCATGTGGTGAATCTTTTAAGTACAAATGATCATTTGAATGAAATGATATGTGAGGAAAACCATTCATTTGTTGAAAGACTGAAAAAAGTTGTAATGGTCGCTTGTAATATATTTTTGAAAAATTACTGCAATATGAAATGTGACAAATACAATACAATTTCGAAAAGGAAAATCTTAACTTTTAATAGATGACTAAGTTATTCCATTGGTATAAATAAGGATATGTCTGTAAAATTATTTAATTCTTTAGGTTTAACTAAATGTTTCTGCTTTTTGTTTTGACTGAGAATTTAAGGTATGACTTTTTACTTAACTAGAGCAAAGTTTTTTTTTGCTTGTGTTGTTTCTTGCATGTATATGCGCAAGGATATATGTGTATGTTAAGTAATTATGATTATAATTAATATCCTTTAAGGTTACGGTATGATTGCAATATTGTATTTATGTTTGTAAAACTGACGTTAATTTTTTTTTGATGCTTGATATCTGTTAATTGAAATTGTAAATATGATGATTATGTGGTTGTCATTAATGTTGATGTAATGTTTTCCATATCTTTATTTCACTGTACCTGATGGTTATAATATTTGTTTTATATCTCGATTTTAAATAAATAACGTACGTTACATTACATAAAAATTTAAAGAGGTGTTCATTTCTCCATTAACTCTATTGTTGTAATAAACATGTTAAGAAATATAATGGCTGATTAATGAGCTTCCAATATGACCATTATTAAAATATTTTAATATTACAGTTTTGTAATATTTTTACTTATAACGCCATTGAGAGTTATTTTCCTATGTTGTTCTGTGAAATACAGAACTATAATGATCCTGATGTAGGAATAGATTAACGATTAAGGCGGTGGTATTATCATTCAGCATTGAACGAAATTAATAAAGTAGAAATTCCGTTACGAGAAGCAAGAAATAAACGATTCAAGCATACGTATCCTCTGAGCTTACGCCGTAGCCGTAGGCCTTTTCTTGATGACGTCACATTCAAGTCCCCAGGCCTTGCTCAGTCCACGTACGCTCAGTCAACGGAACCGAAGTCACTCAAACTTATCAGCACCACGCTTCACCTTTTCCTATCTAAACTTCTGTACATCCACCTCAATTCGCAGTAGAATGATAGACTTTGTGACAAATCGCAAGATCCATCAACACTGATAAAATAGAAATATTATACCGTCAATTAAAAAAACGGCTATATTTTCCATCGCACCTTCTCGCTTTCAACCGTTTAATTCTTTCAAAGTAGAAAAGGCTTTTTTTTAATTTGAGTGCCCCTGAAAGCATAATTTATCCTTAGAATGTCTAATCTGGGAAGAGATAACAGGGTATTTTTCATCGCCGCGACACAAAACATATTTATATGATGTTTTGAAGTGGAGATGACACAGTGGTTGCATAAGGAGGGAAACGGGAAGATGAGGCTTGGTTCCCCGTTCAGAGGAGGAAACTTTATCTGGACCATCGCCTCCGTGGGCCCACCATTTCGTCTTAATCAGCCGTCACATTTCAACGCATGAATGAAACAAATGAAACACACCGCCCGACCAAATTAATGGACTGGAAGGACACAGGGTTAAATCTTTCTTCCCCATCCTTTCTTCTCCTCCTCCGTATCAATTCTCCTCTCTCCCTCCGTCTGCAGTCCCTCTTTCCTCCTCTCCCCTCTTCCTCCCCCCCCTTTCCCCCCTCCCGCAGCTGCCGGCCACTCATTACTCGCTGTCCTTCTTGACACTCGACGCGGGGAGGTAAGTGGACAAGATGGCCGCCCCCTCCCGCCCTCCCTTAGTTTCTCCCATTCATTCCCTCTCTGTCTCTCTCTCTCTCTCCCACTAAAACACACACACACGCGCACACACATGGAGATCCCCAGGCTATCGTTTGAGTCCGCCCAGCACGAGTGAATCTGACAAGTGACCTTCTCGGGGCGTGAGGTTCGTGTGAGAATAAGAAGCCGCGGTCGGCGTTCTTTTGCCTGCCCCTCCCACTCCACCCACCCCCCACATTCCCCCTTCACACCACCCCCCCCCCTCCCCCCTCTCCCCGCTCTTCCCCCATCTCCCCTTTTCACGACGCCGCATCGCCAAATTTTTTTATTCATCTTCTATCAAACCTCTTCGGATTCGGCTTTCTTTTTAATTCTTTTACTTTACATTTTTAGGCACTCCTGTTTTGTGTGTCTGTGAGTGGGATATCGTATCTTTTGAGACTTTTTTAAGTGTCCTCTCTCTCTCTCTCCCTCTCTCTCTCTCCCTCTCTCTCTCTCTCTTATTCTCGAATCATCACGTCACTCTCCTTTGAGGCAATTTACATTTCCACTCCTTCCGCGCGGACCGGGCTGAAGAGGAGGGGGAGAGGAGGAGAGGAGAGGAAGAGAGGGGAAGAGAGGAAGAGAGGGGAGAGGGGGGAGGGTGTGCGTTTGTGTGGGAGTAGGAGGTGTGGGAGAGAAAAGGAGAGGGAAGAATCCTTTCCCTTAAGGAAGTAAATGGACGCTTAATGAGTTAGATAAGAGGTTTTTAAACGACGTAGCAGACTGGGAGTGAGGAGTTGGAAGGGAGAGAGTGGGAAGTGAGAGAGAGAGAGGGGAAGGGTAGGTGTGGTATGTTTGTTGTGTGAGAAGAACAACTTTTTGGTCCTGAGTTATGAATCGTGAATAAAGAAAAACAAGGTATTAGCTGATTGAATTGACACGATAAGTATGAAAGCTGTAACGCTCTCGCCAGTAAATTACTTGGAAATTATCATCGTGAGGTTGTGTGTAAGAGAGTCATTTTATGGCAGAATTAAACGGCAGTTTATGTGACTGGATCTTGGAGAGAATACAGAGATCGATAGGATTGGAAAAGGAGAGAATCTAATATGAATGGAATGCCTTAAATGCCACATGATTACTCGTTGAAATGGAAGTTTAAAATACAAGCAAACAATCCCGATAAAATTCCGGGACAATAGATAGGTCGTAGTTATTTAATCGGCCTATCACATCCTTAGTTTCCCGATGCATATAGAAAGATTTTTTTATTTAGACGAGTCTCGTATATCAAATATAAAACGTATTCATTGAGTACCAAATTCTAAGTATAACCTAAATTTTCTTTCGCTAAGCACCAATTATAAATATTTATGCATAAGAAATTTACGGTATGGTGATTATCACGAAATAAAACAAATTATAGGTAGGTATTAATTTCCTTCTATTTTTTTAAATAATGATTAAGTTTGCACCACAAAGTCGTAGGTTATCCGCTGCAGTTCCATATCAAATACTTTCCGCGTGCGTCGCTTTATTCCTCATACACGCGTCTACATTTTCGAATCCTGCGAAATAAGTCCCTGAGGATTCGTGAAAGAGTCAGGGGTCTGGCGAGACTGCGAGCGAGTGTCGACGTGAGAGTAAAAGGGTCTTCAAACGAGAAAATGTTTGCCGGCGAGACGAAATTCGTCCATGGCGAATTCCCCTTTTGCTACAAATGGAACAATCGGAAAGAAATGTGTTAAATTTGACGAAACATATTTAGTGGCACATTAAATGCGTCAGCATGTTTCTACACGATCAAATTATTAGGTTAAAGGTTTCTAATTCATTGAATCTTTCACATACATTTTTCTCTGCATGGAAATAATGAAAACCAAAATTAAAGAAATATTCCAAATATAAAATATGACTAAATTCTAATTTCTTATAAAAAGATGGAAGGAAATAAGCAACAAGTTTTACGAAATGTAAAATTTTCGAATTTATATACATACTAAAAATAATGCGCTTCATAAAAACGAATATAGGTACAGTCATACCCCGTTTAACGCTGAGGATGCGTTCCTGGAAACGAGAGCGCTAACTGAATCAGCGTTATGCGGGGTTGGGTTAGTATAGTACTTATGGAGATGAGTTCCTAAAATCGTAATTTATTACCTATTTTCAAAATATTAGTATAGCCGCTCTTCTCTCCGATACTCGAAAAATGTACTCTAAAATTAATCCTTAAAAAATACGCAATGTAGCAGACTTGCTACATACCAGAAATCCTGCAATATAATAACTGTTGCAGCTATTTTGTCATTTTCACACTCTGTAACAGATTCCTCATACCCTCCCCTTATAATCAGCGCCCAATACCACCAATAGGTGTCCAATTCCATGAGATATGTAAACAAAACCATACGTTTCTCTTCAGTCTGAGAACATAGCTTCTCCATACATAGCAGACCTAGAATTATCTCGATACCACCTAGCGGCAGATCTTTTAAACAAATTTTCTGATAGAAAATATCGATAGCGATAACAGCGCCGCCAACGGTAAGTTGCAATAGTTGTCAATTACGATTAAATGGCATATCTCCTTAATAATGCGATCTACGGAAAAATGTTTCAAACAAAAGTTGTAGAAAATAATATTCTCTTCCGTTTTTATAATAACCGAATTCGCATTTATGAAGGTTTAAAAGATGTTTTTTACAAAAACGGAAATTTTTGGAATAAATTAAACATCTCCTAAATAATACTTTCTACAAATAATTGTTTAAAACAAAAGTTGTAGAGAATAATATTCTGTACAACTTTTGTAATAACAAATATTAACATTAATTAAGCCTTACAAGAGATATTAGAGAAAAATTTAAAAATTGACGAGTAAACTTTCACTTCCCGTTGACAGATTTTAATCTAAGCTATTGTTCCTATAATAAGAATGTTAAATATGATATTTGGTGATGATCCGGTAATAAGTTCATGAATTAGAGCGCCCACAAAAACGTATGGAGAAAGTAAAAATTGGTCCTTAAACAAAGAAACAAATAAACGGGGTATTACTGTACTTCAAACAAAAGTAAATAAATTAATTGGGATTAATTCAATGCTAGCCGTGATTTCGTATTCTGAATTAATAATTTCCCCTAATTATTCGCTGTAATTTCCGAACGAACTTTCCTTATTTTCAGGGCATCTAGATAAAGTTCCTGGAATGCCACTGAATGCTAGGATAGACTATCTAATGGGCGATTGCAGGATTTTTGACTTGCTAGTTCATCAGACACGGGGATTTCAGTCCCAGCCTGCCTATCTCCCCACCCCGTCCCTATCACCTTTCCATCCCCATTCCACTCACTATCCACCCCTCTCATAATTCCCTCTCTCTCTCTCTACCCACTCCCTTCCAATCCTCATTCCTAGCATCACATTTCCATACCATACAGTGCCCTCGGCAGTCGGTTTAAAAATCATAAACCGTTAAAGAAATGATATAAGGCTGCTAAAGATCGTCATGTTATTAAAGAAAATAGCAATTTATAATACTGTCACTGCCTAAATATAATTCTACGATTTTAATTACAAAATAAACACTCATTTAAATTTAAATTTCTCCTTTGCTTGCTGTTGTGCACTTTTGAGTGTCAAATATGTACATATGTAAAAGAAGTAATAACTAGATTTTGATATAACAATACATTTTAAATTTCTTTCACGAACAACATAATATAGGGTGAGCCAAAAATGTACCCGGTTTCAAAATTAACACACAGGATAACCATACAAGATAGGACTGACTTATGAAGGGGATTAATTGAGTAAAATTCAAATTTGTTTTACTAAATAACCCTTTTTTCCTAAGTTCAAAATGTCTCAGATAAGCTTACACCAACAGCTATAGCGAATATGTAATCCTGCAGGCTGTAATCAGCGCCCATTCGCATGTGTACTCAGAATGATGGAAGACATTTTGAAAATCGATATTGATGGAAATAAATTTGAAGTGTCCCTCTATTAATTGGCTTTTGTTTCACACTCATATCACAGTTTATTTTTTTAAATTTGCTTGTCCACCCTGCATAAAATGATGCATGTGCGAGAATTTAATTTCTTTACACAGCCACACACCAATCGCGGTGTCTTGCAGGGTATTTATTCAGATTCAGATATTAATCTTTTCCCAATTTCACATTAATATTTAACCGCTTTAACATTTATGGCGTCTCTCGTACCATAATCTAATTCCTAGCAACAATAATAGAGAACTAGGAGACTGCGAACTGCAACAGAATCCAAGGAATTTGGCTAAACTATGTGGTAAGTGATACTCATATTTCTGAAATATACCATTCAGTACTTTAAAGAAAACCCCGATTTTAAGGATATGTGTAATCTAACCGTATGTTTTCAAAATAGTAATCATTGTTTTATATACGATATACTGTCCTCAGTGCCGGCCAAAGGGGGGATGTAGCGGATGCGAGGCAACCGGGCCCCCGAATAATGGGAAACACATAAGTTGTCAGTTATTCAAGTAAAGAATGTAAATTTTGCAAAACTGATTTCCAATAAAGAAACACTCCGTAAAAGTTATAATACTAAACTGGGGCTCCATAAATCGTTCGTTATTACTATAAATATTAACATCACGGTGCCCGCATTGATATTCGCATCCGGACCCCTTCAATGCTCGACCGACTCTGACCGTCCCCCTCTTTAAAAGATCCGTTCCAAACTCCGTCTGAATCATTAAGATATCGCCAAGTTCGAATTTGCATCGGACTCGTGGCGCAAGCAGCGACATCTATAGAAGAGGGCCAACGGTTTTTAAGTACGCGCTCACCAAGATGCATTTCCCACGCCCTTGGAGTTGGCATGTATTCGCATTCCATTCACCTTTCCTCCCTCAGTTGCCTCCTTATCAGGCGACCCCAATAGGCTCTCTTTGGGGTCACAAACCGAGGGGCGCACACGGAGACGGAGTTTGCACATTTGCTACGCAACACGGCTTCCCTTCGTGACAGACCTGAGTCTCTCTTAAGCCGCCTAGGTGATCGTAGGGCGAAGAAGTAGGCGCGTGACGAATGAGGGGGAGGGGAGTGAGGATGGAGGGGGAGGGGAGTGAGGATGGAGGGGGAGGGGAGTGAGGGTGCGGGGGGGATCTCTGCTGCGACCCAACGACAATTAATCGCCAAGCCCTTAATCATCTATCCTCGTTGAAAATGGTGAAAACGATACGATATCGGCAACATTTTATCATAGAATGACACGCGTTTAAACTCTTTCAACTTAAGCGATTCTATCCACTTTATTTCCTATTTTAATTCAAACAAAGGCTCACGTGTGCTACTTTTGATTGGTTTGCGATTTTGTGCGCCGCTTTGATATTATTTAACGGTCTTAAAAAGCGAGGGACGCAGAGCATTATCGTTTCTAATGGAATTTATTATTCTTCATTTTATATTCTTCGCCGTCACACGAGTTGCTATTTAAGTCATTCATAACTGCATTAATTATAATAATTTATTTAACACGCGCAGGATCCCACAATTAAATGGGTAGTAATAAATGCAATCCTAATGATAATAAAATGGGATCACGACCTCGACTGGAATCAAACCCGCGGGAGTTAGAGACGAAAACCAATCCTCTACCAAGACCGGCAAATTCGTCCTATCAGTCAGGGATTTCTGGATCTTATTTTAAGTGGATCTAGTTTCATTAATCCTTATAAAGTGAGTTTGTTGGAGAGGATTAAATGTACTGCAACGCTATTACAAAGCGGGAGTCTAGTTTTTCAAATATAGCGGTGCATGGCAACAATTGTTGTTGTCGAATCGGCGTAAGGGTACACTGCGAACACAAGTCGGCTGAGGACGGTTTTGATTACGGAGAAAGAGATGGGGTTTTAGGGTTCGCCATGCTCAACAAGTGGAAATTGTGCAAGAGGAAACGTGTAGGCGGCGTGACGAGAGCCTAATGGCGTTCGAATTGCATCGAAAGAACGTTGGAAGTTGCGGACGCGAAATGACTCATTCGCCCGAAAAGGTGTAGGATTTAGGCACACCCAACACAAACTGTCCTATCCGAAACCTTTCTCTTAGAGTTCTTATACCAATACCTTCTTTTATTTTATCTAATCTAATCCTCTTCCTACCTCTTTGCCTCTTTCATAACATTCTTCCTTCTATGACTTCTGAATGAAAAATCAGATCACACATTGCTAAAAGCATTCAAATTAATCTGTTCTTCTTGCTCGTAAATCCATATCCCATAGTACTGAAACAACCACAAAATTATCTAAATAATTTCCTCCCTCTTAACTATTTATTTGGAACTTTAACGACTGCAAAAGCTTGGTAGAAACTGTGCAATCAATCGTGTTATGTTGCCATAGTTAGGACTAAGGTAATCCTCTATAAAAATGTGCAAGAATCATCCAAAAGGAAAACATCCAGTAAATTTCAAGCGTTGTTAATCTAAAAGAGACTTTAACCTTTGTTCTTTTAAGTGCGTGCGATCCACGGATCGACGTGAAGTGTTTTGGCGAGCAGCGCAGATTTGCTTCCCGCATTGGTACCGCGTTCGTATCCCGTAATGTGATTTAGATTCCATTTCCGTGTCTTCACTCCGTCATTCTTCATCAGACGCCATACAGTCGCTTCGGTGAGATACAGGGCGGAGTAGGAGAGAGAGAGGGAGAGAGAGAGGGAGGGAGGGAGAAGGGAGGAGAGAGATTCAAATCAAAGGAATGATTGGCTGCCTGGTATGGAGACTCGAACCCCGTGGAAGGAATAGCCACTGGCGTGCCGTGGGAAATATTCGTCCCGATTGCTTTGGCCATTTTTCCAGTGAGATGAGATGCAGTCCATCGTCAAGATCCAGACAACATAATGCGATGCTAAATTAACGAGTAAAATCTTGGGATTCGTAAGTCGTTCCAAGTTGGGAGTTGTTTGAGAAAGCATAGTTACATTTCCACGTTTCTATTCTTCCGTTTTTAAATAAATTACGTTTTCTGTCACTAAATGTATTTGGCATTTATCAAGCATCCTCTATTGTCTATATGAATATTATTAATAACTCATCAGATGATATTTTTATAAAGTTTACTATGTCTAAATAAAGCTTTCATTCGTTAAAATGAAGATTTCATATGGCACAAAGACTAGTAAGATATTACGTTCATTATCCTAAAGACAATCTCGTCAAAAAATATGCAATGGATAATACTCGACGCAGTTAGTCCTTTCGAAATTCGATATTTGTGTTATATTTTGTATTTACTGACAATGACTTGTTTCGAAATTAGTGGATTTTTCATCGTCATATTTATTCGAATTTTGTATGATTAGTTTTTTCTGCGGCTCTCGCAACAAATCAAAACCTTTGGGGTTTGCGTCTCCTTTCTCTCCAATTGTTCAAATCCTTTCCCAACTTCTACTGCAAATCAGAGCGAAACGATCTTAATGAAAGGTTGCGTAATGTATTAATGTGTCACTGACGGATCCAAGATGGATGTTGGATGCTGCCTCCATTGGATGCATACTTCAATCCATCCCACGCAAAATTCCATGGTTATCCGCCACGGATTAATTCCGTACGACATACATTAGAAAGATTCTGACAACGGAAGAGATTTCCAGAATAAAGGATAGTCGGCAGTGACGGATTAAAGATCCTTCCCCAGAGGAGTTCCTGTTCCTGTAATCTATAAAGTCATGTAATCATATCTAAATCAAACTCTAGATTTCATTTAATCTCCACCTGACGCCAATTTCAAATTTTTCTTCATTACCATAAATCATCTGTAATATATACATTACTGATCTCTTCAGATAAGAATATTGCGAACTGTTAATTATGTAATAACGCTTGAGAAATCCTTTGCTACAATGAAGTGTTATACGACTCCAGCACGCCATTCAATTCGAATTTCACCATCCGGATAGAACTTATAACGTTTAGACCAGTGGATCCGAACATTTTTGCAGGGTCCTTTCAAAAATTATCAGAATACCGCGGTAACCCACCATCAAAAGAAGTTTTACATTTATACATAAGGATACCACTATTTTTGGGCACATTCACTGGTTGGTGCTTCTATCCATTTGAGGAAAGATAATTACCCTAATGGACTATGGGAATTTTAAAATACGTATTCGATTTGTTGGTTTTAAAGACGTTTTTCGCAGCATCTCTAAGTAAGAATTATCTGCAGCACCTCATTTAGAAAACACTGGTTTAGACTAAATATTAACTTCATATTGAAGGATTTTAATAGGATACATTTAATCAAACTTGGTAAATGCTTTAGATTGAACATATTTTTTACTTTCGCTCTAAAGCATCACAGAATTATACTCCAAAATCATAGAAATTGTAGGAACAGGCGCGAATTTCAAACCTCGTACGCTATCAGAATTTTCCTCGTCTGATCCCTGAAAAGCACGAGTTGTGTAGTGAAGAAGAAAGAATATACAGTCAATCCCGCCTATAACGCGGTAGTCTAGAGCGCGGTTTCACGTATAACAGATTTATAAAGTGTGACCATAGTATGCATTCTAGAACGCGGGGATGGGTTCACTTTTACGCGATTTTCGAAGAACGGTTTTTAACAAAGAATTATGCCGCTGAGCAGTTTTGGCGTTCCGTACTCCCACGTGAATCCTGTTCCAGTCGGTTCGGTTTGATTCTTTCATCTCTATAAAAAAAAACACTCCTCCATGCTTCCTCATAAGACTCTCAACACTCTTTTAAAAGCAGCATTTTTTTAAAGCTAACATTTAGTATTTCTTTTACTAGGCAATTTGTCTTCTATCATTGTTACAGTGTACATTTTGTCTCTTTATTCCAGTAGCGAGTTTAATAATAATTTATACCTATTTATTACTACATTGCACCAAGTTTTATTATATTAATTCAATTTTATTAAAGAGAATTTGCATTTGTTTAATATTAATATAGCGATTTATTATTATATTGTGCCGTGTTTTACTATATCAATCGGGGTTTTAATATCGAAAATTAGTCCGATGGGTTCATATCCCTCTAATTCCCATATGCCGTAAATTATCCTATTACGCGGTGTTTTTCAGGGAAGTATCCCTCGCGTTATAAGTGAAGGCTGTAAATGGAATGTCCATTTTCCCCCTTCACGAAATTGTAGAGCACTTATAATTTTCATTTAAAGCCCCACAAATAATGGGTTTAAAATGGAATCGTATAATTAACTGTTTTCGACCAAGTTTGTAAAACATTACCTCACTCATTTATACCTATTGAAACTATTTTCTCGAAAATTATATATAATATATTACGAAAAATGTTGAGCATTACTTACATAAAGCAAGAATTTAATAATTTCCAGCATAATATTACCAAATTTTTATGATCAAATGATGTTATGTTATAAAATTTACGTGATCGATAATGCACTTCCATATTGCAACTTTCGAATACTACAAAAAAAGCTAGTGAATAAAATTGTATGCTTTGGGTTGTGGCGCAAATTTATTTAATTAGATTGTGACAGGAAGTTGCGCTCGACGCTTTAAAAAATTGCCGTTGAGCTCGCAGCCACGCTCAATTAACTATTATAGTTTCATCAATCTCGTCCTGGAAACCTGTTTAATAACGCGTTCCGATTAAATTCGTTTGCTATAGTTATTCTACACCTAAAACGGCACAAGCTCAAAAATCTGCGCACCTGAATTTCGCACGCACCCAAAATCCGCGGTTCTGCGCATTTAAGATTAATGACACTCTGCGCTTAAGTTTTCTGAGTGCTTTGAAGAAAGAGTTGGTTAGATGTTTTTATGGCTTAAGAAAATTACCATTGAGAACGTCCATAAGATACATAAGGCGCTTCCTTAATGATACAATCTATTTAGACGACAATCTGAATCCCATAAATCTATAACCCACAGCACATTGCTTCTTCCCAATGATTCAGGATTTGATCTTTTATTTCCGGACTTGAATTTTCTCAAAGTTAAACGCTTATTTCTGAATCTACTTCACGGTTCCAATCTCAATTTATTTTTGAAAGCTTCTTTTCACTGTAGCAGACCTTCATGCCCCATTAATAAATCTAAATAAAATAATGTTTTAGAGTTAAACCTTTAGTTGTTTTTCTAGCCTAAAACAACGAAAATTTTTCAATATACGACTAACATTTCATTTATTACAAATTTGTACCGGTTCCAGTGTAGCAAAATAAATACGATCACGGATCCTACTCAATGATTCATCATAAGATAACACAAGATAACATTTTGAGTTGTTATGACATTCCCAAAAGTTATGGATCCTTGAGAATGCAAACCTGAGATAAATTAATTTGCTTATTCTTCCTTTTTTGTGAAATGTTTTACGTTTCGTCGTAATCCTTACTGAATATTTCTGCGCACGAACATTGGTAATTTACCATTATCGCGACTCTTACTGCTTTCCCCGCATCCTACGTAAAGTCTTTTTAAAAATTCGTCCCCTAACTTCACGCTACGAGCAGTCATAATATTACACTTCGGAATCTTCTGAAGTTGAGTAGTTAGCTCGGAAAGTAATTAGCATAACTGAATAATTATCAAGAAAAAGATGTTCTCTTTCTCCAAAAACACTAAAAAGAAATACTTTTAATATTTGTAGAGTGGTGCTAACTACCAGCCAAATTTTTTGCAGCATTCTTTATCTATGAATATTTATACCAGTCATTTACAAACGCTTTAGTATTGTTGACTTTGACAGTGAAATTTTTCAAATTGTGTTTATGTAAATAATTTCTTGTGTTCTCGACAAATAATTCAATACTCGCGCGTAATGTTTAAATCGCTGGCTAGCTAACGCATCGCAATACTTTTATCGCCAATCTCCAAATTCCACCCTAGCTCTAAAAACGAACACGGTTTATTATCCGGCTATGTATAATAATGTGGCAGTTGGCTTTCTCGGCATATCGATTTATCGGTGGTGGTGTTTAGGAGCATTACTATCGGTAGATACAAAGCAGTTACAATTGAAATACGTACACGCGCACTGTGAAAGAAATTGAATAATAGAAGAAAGTTTTTGAGCTCGTCTATGCAGATGTTTGTGGCGTTCCAGTGCAATGATTTTTCAGTCAACCGTATGAAAACGAGTTCTTTCGCTTAATTTGCCCATATAAGAGACCACAAAGATATAAGAGATAATTAGATAAATATTTCAGTGATCACTTCGCCACCTTCAGAGGGGAAATCCAAATTTACGTTTCGATTCGTCATCGTCCATGAAGTTAGATTTTCTTATGCAATAAATGCTTCGGTGACATCTGCTGAGACGTTTCGAGGATGAATTTGGTTAGGGAGCTATCGTCGACATCTTTCCTATTTTCTTATTCCTAAGAAAACCTCATTATAATCAGTAAACAACCCTCCTAATAACCATAAAAATTATTTTAAAAGGAAAGGACTCACACACACTGGTTTAGGGTAATTTACTACAGGCCAGGGACCAAACACACACGCAATCTCACACGCTCCGTATTTAGGGGGAATTACTCCAAGGCCAGGGACCCTTTTTCCTTTGTTCACACACACACGCACAAATACACACCAATCACAAAATCCACACACGATTACTTCCATTCTAAAAATATTTCGAAACCAATGATTCCATTGTCAGTAGACCTGTTGCGTGTGCGTGACTACTTTCCTTTTTAAATCATTTTATTTTCACTGATTATAGTTAATTAACCATAGGGCTCTAATTAATATATTTCCCTTAAAACCTCGTTAAATTAATTAACGTACATCTGTAGTTTTAGCTGACACTCGCTTTTCTCTCATTTCGATTTGTGTCTCGTGAGTCATTCTATAATAAAATGCGAGATAATTCGGAAGGCGAATGGAAATAAAGGAACGCAATCGCTCTGTGCTTCGGTGGAATCCATCCACTGCCATTGTTGCTGGCAATAAAGCAAAACGAATTTATGCGAGAAATTTATTTTTTACGGCCATGTTTAAATTATTATTTTATTTAATGAATTTTCACTCTAACACATCTCGGAATAAACGACGCCATCCGGAAATTCTAGAAATGTAGTAATAGTGACTATCTCCTTTGAATATGTTTCTCGCATCGATAAACGTCCAATCAAATTCTTCTCCAACTTTCTTTGAAAAACAATATGCTTATAATGGAATCACGGCAAATCATCCGCAAACCTGTTGAGCTCATTCCGTCCCATTCAAAAATCTCTTCCACCTGCTTCTCCTTACTTCATTAGTACTTTCCGGGTGCGATATTTTAGAAAAATAAGTATTCTATTACATTTTAACCTCGTAAACGCTTAAGTAAGTAATCGGATAACACTTAAAAATAATAATACATTAATTATTACAATAAGGAGTTATAAAATTTCTAACGAGACAAGTTGAATTTTCCAGAAACATTTATATATGACGATTCTTGAGGAATCCTACAAATCCATACGAACATTATAAATCTGCTTAATTTTGGAAAATTCTTTTGATTTGTTTTTTCGCGTACTCCTAGAGCGCTTTCTGCCAACTTATGCTATATTATTACCTAAGATCTAGAGTAAAAATGTTGTCTTTTTTCTTCGCGTAATTGCTACTTGTCGCAGAAATTTCACCTCGCGCACAATTTATTGAATGAAAATTTCATTTAAATCAGTTGAAATAACACATAAAAACACAATGAACACACACACTAAATTCTTATTGTCAACTAGCTAATAAAAATTTGAAAAATCATTCTCAGTTCGTATTTTCAGTACATATATGTATCACTCAAAGAAAAACTTTGTCATTAAAGAAAATTTACGAAACTGTAAAAAGCTAAATTGTGAAGTCTCATTAAACTTTCACCTGGAAATTTTTCACATCAATATGATTAGCAAAATGAACATCGTACAATTACAAACATTTTCAGATATATTAACAATTTTAAATAAAATTTAGCGCAAACATTCGAATTTTAATAAAAACAAAATATATACCATTTTAAACAAATGGCAAATTCGATTCCAAACTCCCAATTTGTGAATCGCTGTAACAAATGTACATACCGACGGTCATCCAGCAGTCAGGAGGTAATGCTTCATGCTGATTGTTTCCTGTTTTTCTCCGCACAATTCTTTGCTAGATTTAGAACCTAAAGCTACATCTGTATAAACTACATCTAAATGATCTAGAGTTCGTTTCATTAACTATCGAGTAGAGATCATAAAATTAAACGGTCTTAAACGACACACATATCCATAAAAGTACCACTGCACTGTACTGCTCAATAAAAATCGTCAAGTGACGCGTAAACTTGGGCATTCATCGAAGAAAATGATGAATCTAAATAAATTTTAAGTTTACATAAATCAATGTAATGTAAATATGTTTATCGTCTCGGGGTTTCATAATCAATTTCCACTCCTATTTCTAGGAGTGTCTCTTTAAAATATTTAATGGGCGGAATAGTAATTTACGACTTTTATCTCGAGGTGGTATGACGGGCGAACGAATGACGTAATTGATACATCACTTGACAGTAATTATAGGAGAAATGACGAGAATAATTTCATCTGTCTAATGATCAGAGACAGGTAAGGATACATACTAGGACGTGATCGCATCTTCTTAGTATAAAGTGATCCGCGAACGTTGGACAGCTGCAAAAGAGTGATTCTCTAATATATGCACTCCGTGGAAAGGCATTCCCTTTTAACTTAATGCTAATTTTTGGAGAAAAAAATTATTGGCTGGACATAATAAAAAAATTTACTCATTAAAATTATGGAAATTGCAAGAGTGGTTTATTTATAAAGCTAACTAAAACGTCTGTAATTTGATAGCGAAAAATGATTAAACCACCTCGCGAAAATTAATTTTAAACCGTTCTGCGATTATGTTTGTTATTGCATGTGACTAATGTTGTCCCGAATTTTTGCACAAAAATAGTTTTTAGAAAAATCATTTGTTTACATTTAACCCATTCAGCAAAAATAAGCCTACGCAACGCAATTTATTTAATTTTGGTTCCCTTGCAATGTTTTGTATTTTATGGATCGAGTCAGTAATAGAAAATCATGTCTGCCTATGCTTCAGCGTTTCCTAACTTTATTCAAATAATTTTTCGTTTTAATCTGTTTTATTATAAAATTAAACTCTTCTTACAAATAATATGTAAACCAATATTTTGTAGCAGCAGCTGTACTTAGCACTTCCATAAAATAGACAATTATCTCGGTGTTGTCGAAAGAACGATGGAACAAATAGGAAGATTGTTTACATCCGCATGCCAACGGAAACGTTAATGCGATAGGCGTCCTACCAATTACGAAACAGCGTCGAGCGATATTCGCATTTTATAATACTATTCTTTCCAGATTAAGAAGGAATTCAACCGTTTTCCCTCGTATTGGTTCGATTATCATACTGCACCCAACAAGTGAAAATAGCATCGAGTCCATTACATTAACACAACGAGAAATGTTTTTCCTGCTTCCTTTTGTTATTTGAGCAAAATAAATGGCCTCGGCCAACCATAGGTGACATTTCATTTGCATGAAAATGCCGACATTGTAAAGTATAGCAGCGGTCAATGTGGAAAGTCCACAGAATAAATTCCATTTAGTAGCATCATAGTTCAGGTGCGCCACCTCATTTTCGAATAAAACAAAGGAATTCCAGTTTATTTGCAGGTTTTTACTCTAAGAGTGCATATGTATTAACAGTAGTGAAAGGATGAGATGGATGAACGACAAAAAAATTTCTCGGATAAACAAATTCGATGGCAAGTCTCAAATCCATCATCTTCCGAGCCAATCCATCAACCATTCAACTCTTTGACAAAAATTCAGAAGCCTTAAAATAAGGAATTCTCATAATTTTCCAGGATATTAGCATGCGATATAGGCCGAGTGAGATATATATTTAAACAGTATCAATTGTATAGCCAACGATTACACATCCAGAAGTAATAGTGGATTTACCGATCCTTTAAAGAGCACAAAACACGAACGGACACAATTTTAAGGATGATATTTAGTTTCCTGAAAATAGACAAATTTCGATTTACTCGATCAAAGAGAACAATTTTGGGACTCCTCAAACCACGAGGAAGACGTTCGAGATTTTGCGATTCAGAATATGTACTATGGAATCGTGCTTGCTACGGTCGCCGCCGAGCAATCGCAATAGGTGTCGCATCGGCCGTTCGTCTCACCGGTAATAAGGGAACCCCTGAGGCACGTGCAAATCCATCGGCATGGCGGCGTGCGCGGCGGCGGCGGCGGCGGCTGCTGCGGCGGCCGCAGCGGACACGGCCGCCGCCGAATGCGAGTCCAGTTGGTGGACGGCGGAGGAGGCGGAGGACGAGGATGAGGAGGAAGAGGAGGAAGAATGGGCGGCCGCGGGGGGCGTCAGGAGCTGCTGCTGATGGTGCTGGTGGTGGTGGTGGTGCGGTTGGTGGTAACCCTGGAGACCCGGTTCGCCGAAGTGGTGCGCGAGCGGGTGGTGGTGGGGGTGGTGGTGGTGCGCCAGCGGGTGGTGCGGGTGGTGGTTGGGATGATGGTTGGGGTGGTGGTGGTGATGGTGGTGCAGGGGGGACGAGGGGGCGGAGGGAGACGGGTAGGGGGCGTGGCTCTGCTGCAGGGGGGGAGGCGGCGGAGGCTGGTGGCGGAGGGCGAAAGGAGCTTCCGCTCCCGGCTGCATCATCCCTGCAGTCCCCGTTCTCTCTCTCTCCTTTCGTGGGCCGCCTTCACTTCGCCGACGGCCGCTTAAATGTTTCTCCCGTAGCAGTCACTCGATGCCCGCGCGATCGCCCTTCTCCGGCCGTCGGATGCGAGCGCTCACACGCGGCCTCCTTCGCTCCTACCGCGAAGGAACCCTACTCGCGACTCGCCCATTTGCTCCTTCCTCTCGAGTGTCTTGGTGAAGCGTCGCACTGTGTCTTACTCTTACTCTCGAAAGACTTTGAATCACCGATCGCACCGAATTACCGATCTTTTGGACGTCCGCCGTCTCCTAAGCCTCGACGGACTCGTCCATGCGACGTTTCCAGCGGTAAATCCGCTCACGAACGCGACCTATCGATGCGCGAGGCACGACCACGTGGATGCCACATTATATCTCTGTCCATGTAACACGAATTGCCATCCTATTATCCAAGGAGATTGGCATTTGAAACGGGAAAAGACATCGCCGTACTTCCTGAATTTTATGTCTGTATTAATCGGTAAAAGGTAAAATTTTCACGGTCATTAATTAGTTACGAGTAAAATTTGTGTTTGAACTCGTAGAACTTCCATGGGGTAAGTTCCTGCGTCTCTTTTATCTGTAACAAACACGCTGAAATTTCGATAATTTGGAATGATCAGTTTGCGACAGCATTCGTGTTTTTAAACATTAGCGAAATGTATCCTCGGAATTACTTATTTTTTAAATATTTTCCAGTCCAATTTTTTCTTCGATCAGCCACTCGGAAAAAAACCACTGCCAACTTTTTCGTATATTTCCGCAAAATTTAATCCAACAAGAGGACGCCATTAACTGGCCACCACTCGAAACACACACGAACACTCGAACGAGCCGATTAGAGAAGAACACAACGGATCGCTCGGCGCCCGAACGAGCGCCCGTTGATATCTCCGGTGTCACGTGCGAACGTCGAACGCAGGACCACGAGTACGAGGGACCTCAATGGCGCGGTCGGAGGCCGTAATTGCTCCGTCCACCGGGAAGCCGCACTTCTTCCCGATCGACCATTCTTTCGGACGGCAACACCCGGATTCGATTCCAGAAAAAAAACCAACCGGTGCCGAAGTGTCTCGGGAGAGGCGTTGACGGTGGTGGTGTCGGTGGAGAGGCGCGGTGGCGATCCACGAGGTGCCGTCGGGTGACTCGGGGCAAATCGGGTAGCGCGAGGTTATACGGCGAGGAAGGACCGACCGTGGCAGGGGGTGCCGGCGGAATGGGGCGGGAACGGCAGAGTGGTAAGGCGGCCGAGGCAAGGGGAGGGGAAGGCGGGAAGAGAGGCTGTGTGGCTCGGCCCACAGCATTTTACGTCATCGGGTCACGTGGTGTGTTTCCCCCACCCATCCTCCCCCACGGCGTTCTCTCTCTCTCCCTCTTCCACTACACACCCTCTTCCCCTTATTATTCCCCTTCCAGACGTGCTCCTTGATACCCGCTCTACTCCTAGCAACTCCAAGGTGCCCAACGACGCACGGTGGGACGGATTACCAAAAAGATGGTCATTAATGGGGAAGGTATATATTCTCGCCTAAAGTCAAATAATGAGGCACTATTGAGAGGAAATAATGTAAATAAAAAAATCTGGCGAAATTTTAACGCTTTGAAGCACATTTCATACGTCAAATTTTAAGAAACGCAATATACTTAAATTTATCCAATCGCATTGATATGAAATTGAGAACTATAATGCAACTGTATTCAGTCGGTACATGTAGCAATATTTTAGCTTCTTACTATTTACCAGTAATGATCTAAAATATATTAATACAAAACGCGTAACAATTACGAATGTGAATTTTGCTAATAGTGAAAAAGAAAGTAGAGTTATTAAAACAGGTAATATCTACAATACTATGCCATCTGTTTAAAAGGTAATGAAAAAATTAATCTAATTCACTTGGTATATTCAAATTGTACTTGCAACATTTTAAAAAATCAAGTGGTTTACAAACCACAAAAGATTACTTAAGAAGACATTGATCTTATAGAACTAGATCGTTATTTACAAAATGTACAAACATAATTACTGTCGTCGTGTTCACAAAGATAAAATGTATTCAGAAACGTAGGAAATTAATTACTGAAATCGTTTTTACAAAGATAAAATTATTTACATAGTATACAAAATCATTTGCTATCACTGTTTTCGGAATCATACGAATGTTTCCTCCTTTTCAGTTTCAGATAATTCGATCTTAGGAGATGTCAACAGTAACAAAACTTTAGGGAAAGGCGCTTTTTTCTTTTGAGGTAGTTTCTTCACGCTAGAAATGAGAGGATCACAAGATATGACAAGTCTCTTGATGAGATCCTCGATTTTCTTCCTTCTAGACATCTTACGGGAAAATCCCTCACGGAAATTTTTTGTCTTTATTTCTGGCTTCCTGCGCCTCCTCCGATAACTGCCCTATAGGTAATATGCTCGCAGATATGACCTGAGCGCTGTGAATTAAAATTTTGTGTATAGTAGTCGGCATGTTGTACCAAGAGTACTTTTCCACGAATAGTCTTGCTGTTGATACTGCATAGTCTTTAAAAGCAGTTATATTTATGTCATACCCGGATGACAAAGACTGAAGTATGGTTCCAAATCTCTTGATTATTTGAAAATCAACTCCTGTAATCGATGAAGATATTTCGGGATTTGCGAAAAATGTGCGGGCAGTATTACCATCATTAGTACTTCCATAGCCCGGTTTTGGCCGATCAACAAGAAGGGCCAGTTGTTTTTTAAATTCCATTTGAATTCTTTTTTTGTTTATCACTACTAATTTTTTTTTCAATCTCATTGTCAGTTCGCGCCTTCCATTTTTTAAAAGGCGGCTTGTATGACAAATGAAGCAAAGCTTCAAAAAAACGAATCCAAGCGTGTAATGGAGACAACCCGAATTTAAAATTTTCCTCATTTACTTTTCTCTCTAACATTTTGTCTATATCGTTGAATTCTTTTGATGTTGAGTCACAGAGATAACATCTCTGAGTAGATTTCGTGGACTTAGCTGCATTACACACTTTTCCATCAGTCATGGTTAAAAGCATTTTGTGTTTCACCTGAAGCCTACTACATCTATGAGTAATGGTTGAGGAGACAGGTTTACGTATTTCTTCTTCAATACATGCAATTTCTTGCACTATTATATCCGCATTTTCATGAATAAACTTAAGCCTTAAAGGCCTACAATAACGGGTTGATGATGGTCGAGGATTATTCCAAAGGAAAATTTTAGTAGCGGATTCTGTTTGTCCACATATGAGTTGCAAAGGAACTATTGATGTGAAGAATATATATTCATCGGAATCCGAGGCATCATCAAATTTCTGTTTATATTGGTACTTTCAGTTGTTCGTTGGACATAGTGGCTATAACTTCATTTTGAACCTGTATAATTCGTTCGACCGTATGATCTAATAAGTTCTGCGATTTTATTTCCGCACTTTTATCTGTAATTGTCGCGACGCTTTGATTTCGGACAGGACGCGGATTTCGAACGCCACGCGCTTTGAATCGCGATGCATGCCGGGATGCGGTATTTCATCCGCAGCATATAGAAAATAAGTGTTACTTTTTAAAAAAAGATTACAGGGGCAGAAGATGTCCTTCGCCGACATATTCATCTATCTATCAGCTATCCTGGAATTTGCTTTTTTCATCTTGGTTAAAATCGAAGTTTAGTTTCAAGTTATTTTCTTAAAGTCTTTATTCTATTGAAAAGATCTGCATTATACATATTGATCGAATTTCTTTGTGTACTATTCATAAAAGTTGCAAATTATTGTTAGTATAAAAACGTTAAAACGTGCAGTTTAATCATTTTCTTTGTAAGATGTAAAATCATGTTACCTTTTAAGGAAATTTGGCACATTAGCATAAAGACAAGATATATTACTAGCAGATTTTCCCGTTGAATTTCAACGGATTTAGTGAAGCTACTACAGCACGACATACAAACTCTTTAAAATAGCAATATAGTAGATACTTCTTAAATTACAATTAGCTTTTCTTAACAATTAATCATATTTGCTTGTAACAATCCATTTCCGAACGTATTGCATTCAAATATAACGATAATTGTATTTCCTATCATATTACATTACCCAAATCAAGCTTCATTTCTTGTGTAATTATGCCTCGCTGAAATATTTACTTTTATGTCGGCCGGGTTATACTGGTAGGCCTTCTAACCCAAAGGTCGCGGGTTCTAATCCCGCTTCGGGCATGGATGTTGTGTTTGTCTTCTTTAAAATACATGTAACTGGGACTTTCCTGTATCTATTAAATAAAATATTATTATTATTATAAAAAGCAACGTACAGTTGTCCATGACTGAATGCTGACTGGTAAATGTACACCAGACACGTGAGATTATTTACGTTAATAAATATTATAATGTAGAAACTAATGATTTTACTTATAAAAAATGTAAGATTCCGGTATTCAATAGACGAAGGAAGGTTCAATTACTTTCATCACTCGTTATAAACGCTTCATGAATAATATTCAGTATCTATTTACGTTGCTATCCATAAACATCGATCGTTTCGTTGCTTAAACAAAAGTGCGAAGCGAATAACGATAAACTTTCGTCTATTTGTAAGCTTCATTGAAGCTAATTGAATCGGAGGTAACAATGACGGCCGCCTTGGTTACGCCCGGAAAGAGTACGAAAAATCCACAAAATTTGGAAACAAATAGCGTATTTCTGAAAACGTCGATCGTGTAACATGTAAACTTCTAAGGAATAAGATATTATACAGTTTTATTCGTCGAATAAAGCATAAACGAAAAAAATCGGTCCATATTTACGTATTTTAATGCTTGAAGGAAGAATACCTTGTAAGTCAAGAAATGGATTCATACGTGTTATCTTATGGAAAAATGTTAATCCCCTATATTGGCAGCACTGATTAATCCCGGTTGACCAAACCTTGACAATTCACTAAGTTAGGATGTAAGGAAGAATCGTAGCAAATTTGGTTATTCTAGCTTTTATCGTTTAGGAGGAGTTCCACGAACAAACACAAACACACAAACCAACAAACACGCTTCAAAATATATTATAGTTGATATATATATATATATAAGTATGCATTGAAAAAGAACCATTTCATTCAGCGAAATGTCCAAATTAATTCAGAAATGGCATCAACAATATTTAAGATTAATTTCCAACTGTAATTAAATTTTAGAAAGAGAAATGCCGTAGTTAAATTTACGATAGTACAGATTCATTGGATCCCGAAAAGTTTACTTACGCTTATAGGTAATAGTATTAATTCTGTTTGTAATAAGATAACTCTCGACTTATTTATAAGGGGTAGATCTATAGCAATTTATGAAAACTCCGACTGCTTCACTTTTTTAATGTAGAAATTCTCAATTCTTGGCAGAACACTATTGTTCTTGCAACTGTATCGTAATTGGTGTAATATCCTGAGGTTTCTTTGTTTTCGTAAAATATTTATAACGTAATTCACAAAAGGGATTCACCGATCTCGTCTTATGGCTGAAAAAAATCTAGAATAAGCACTTAAAAATCAAAAGATTGAAAAAGTACTTTTGTCTCTAGTAACGACAAAAGGTTATAAAAAATCAGATGCGCATATTCTAAGATTCACATTGAATCCGACGGAGCATATCTGCTTTCTCACAATGAGTATTGGAAATGCCCGAGATAAATACTTTTTTCAATGTTTTCATTTTTTAAAGTGCTTATTCTTGAACTTATGACGTGGTAAAAATTTGCATATGCCATCTCTAGTATATTGCAATTTTGTACTGTACTACTATTTTGCTAGGTAAATACGTTTCAGTCAAAAGCAGAAGATGTCACAATTCTAATTTATTTAATTTTTCTCTTTGAGTTTCCCATAGAGAATTCATCACACGATCCATTGATTCGATTTGCAAGTAAAGTTTGTAAATGAGTGAGAAAATCAGTATAATATATGAAGTTTTTCTTCTAAATAAATTTTAAGACTTATTTAAAGCAATAAAAGAAAATCTAATCTTTGAATCTTCGTTATTTTTATTTAAACTATATTAAATGAAACTCTACTATGCCTCTGTATAGGTCAGCCTGCTGCATCGCATGTAATTCAATGCAAAAGGTTAATTCAGGCACTATTTTCCCGTAATAATACGTTTGTTGATAATACGATACATTAGAATATTTCAAATGCATATTGGGATGAATAAATGATTTAAATAGTTGTAATTTGATGATTTATATTTTCTACGACTGCGCATTTAATGTACATGTATGCTTGTGCTAAAAACTCAAATTTTAACTAGATATTTATCAATATTAAATATTCAGAGGAATAAAACATCCAAATAACAATTTTTCTCGAAACTACAATAAAGAAATAAACAAATTTCAACGATGGAATTTAAAAACTGTCACTGCGAGAATAAATTCGCAGTTCGTTTGTTCCTACAAGTGCGCACACCGATCCATGGAAACCGGGTCAGACAAGGACAATCTCTGCCATATAAGGATCCGATGTTTCAAATGCATTTGACATCGATTGACAAGAGAATTTTTCAGCCATCTTTCCTCAGAAGATTCTATGTCCCATCTCCATATATGGTCGAAAGTAACGAGTAGAAATTGGTTTTCTCCTTCCCGCCAACAAACTTATCCCACATTATTTCTCAGAGAGTAATTTACTACGTCCCTTATTTGTGCATGTTGCATAAATTCCCAGCTTTTTGCGAGCATGCGGAAAATGTGAAAGTTTTTACGTAACATAGAATATTTTTTTCAACAATTGGAACCGTTCTAGAATATGTAAGCAACACGACATAGCAAATGAGTGAACATTATCACTCAAGCAGAAACTAAGAACTTTGCTAAACATGTTTAAGTCATTTACACTTGTCTGGCATTATTTCCACTCCACAATAGATACATACACGACTTTCTGTTAGGATAAATGCGTCTTAAAGCGAAGAGTACACATTGCGTAAATGGCATTATTGGAGTTGAATTCGAGGGAAATATGAAACCTCATACCCACACCATCCGAACAAATTTGTCAGACAAGCTTTTTATGCTATTTCATTGGTGATTTGACCAACTTTTCAATCCTTAAAAAATAATGCGTAACCAACAGATATACGTACTACATGAGAACAATGGGCGAATGCAAAATATACTCGATGAGCGTTTATGATTGTAAATATGCAAAGCATCAAAATTCCTATCATTTCATATCGATGAATAGAGGTACCTATTAAAAAAGTAACAGAAACATAATTATTAAAAATAATTTCGAATCGCGCTACAATATTTAAAATACTGTTCGCCTCAATTCGCCAGATTTTGAAGTCGCAATTTAAATCGTGACGTCAATACGTAGACCACTTTTAAAAAACAATTATTTAAAGGATGCGAAATATTTGTTTTGAACGAATCGCTAACTTTTCTTCAGTTAACCCTTCTTATTAATATCATTTTACTCATATTATTCCGTGGTAGATTTTTACTATTCGATGAAGTTGACAAAATTCCAAATCGTAAAGATAGATCGATAAGCGCCTTTATAGTATTCTCTAGATATGGCGTTGTCTCTCTGAGTGAGCCATCGCAATTATCATGGGTGAGTTGGGTTAACTTTCTTAGAATGTCGATGAAAACATTCCGAAAATCGTACTTTCCTCGCATTCATTAATCTTTTTCGAGCCACACGTCGCTTATCCATTATTAATAAAAGAACTTTCTCTCTCGATCGACGCGACTCTTTCGCGTGAAGAAAAGCAACCATTGGACGGAACCCAAAAGGAATGGGGAAAGAGAAGAGGAGACACCTTCGCAAAGGGTTCAAAACAGCGAGAGAGAGAGAGAGAGGGAAAGAGAGAGAGGTAAAAAAACAAAAGAGGGGAAAAGAGCGAATGAGGAGGCAGGAGCGATGATGGAAGAGCGAGCGAGCGAGTGAGTGAGAGGAAGTTACTTGCGCAGGATAACACAGAAAGAAACAGGAATTAAATAAGGTTTGCGAATGGAGAGAAAGAGTAAAGCACATCAGTGATTCGGAATTATAAAAGAAGAGCACGCGACACGACTCCGTCTCTTTATTTTTCTGCCGTTCTTTGTTTGTTTCGGGAGCGTAGCAGATTTTTGCAGAGGCGAGATCGATCTACTCTCCTCCTCCTCCTCCGCCCCACAATCCTCCTCTCTGGTTTGCCGCCGCCGCCGCCAGATGAATGAACCGACCAGAGAGGAATAGATAAAGAGGAAGGGGGAGAGGGAGAGGGCGAAGAGGGGGGAGGGAGCATTTTGTTTAACGGGCGGCGAACCAACTCCGTGATGAGAATTCGGCGACTCCGAATTCCGGGAAAACACTTTCTCACCAAAACACCGCCGTTTCGGACGTGAGGGCGTCCCGACACGTCCCTTTCGACACCCAACCCCTACCTCCGCCCTCCCTCCGAATACGAGATCCCATTCGGGGAGAGAGGCGCCGGCGCGTGAGCCAAAACAACCCCTTCTGCCCCCCCCAACCCTTTTCCCCTCCGCCCCCGTTCCCTAGCAGCGCTCCGCCCACATCAACGCAAAGCACGTACGCCACGTGTTCGAGGCTCCTAAAAAGCGTCCCTTTTATGACGGGTCGGGGTTCCCTCTTTGTGTCGGTATAGAAAACCGGGAAACCGTAGAATGAGGATTCGATCGAGAAACCGGGACTTGGAGCGCGTGTAGATAAAAGCGATTTTTTTTATCCTTTTCGAAAATATACTTTGAAATAAGACACGCGATTTTGTAAATTATAGAAAAGGCTTCAGGAATAAACAAGGGAAACTAATATTGTACTAATTAATGTGTTATGGCTTCTAAATATCGCGACACATAACTCCTTTTTAATTGGATACATTTGTAAATACTAGTATGTTGGGTATAGTACAGTCAAATATATACATCTTTTCGAGATAAAAACGTATGAAAATATAACGATTCATAAATTGCGTAATAATCTGGATATCGGAGGTAACGTAAGGTAAACATTAGTAATCATATACTGTGAAGTGTTTCAATTAAAAAATTGAGATGATTTAAACAAAAGTAATATAATTCGTTAAAATGAAAATTTATACATAAACGCTGCTCTCCGGGAAGGTAGTAATTTTATTAGAAATCATCGGTTAATACGTAAATTATCAAACCGAATGTTTTTCTTTATAGGAAAACTGGTATAGTGATCTCACATAGATGCGAACGATATTTATCATTTTTTTTTGATTCGCTGACTTAGAGACCTTTGAGATTAGGGCCGCCTTCTCCGAATCGATTTGGCTATCTCGTAATGGCGTGACTCTGTGTTTATATACATATATAAATATACGTATATACGTATATATATGTGTGTGTGGGTGGGTGTGTGTTCTTGTCTCATCGCGAGACATGTCTCGTGGTCATACTTTTAAGACGACGTCATAAAGTCTAGCCAAGCATAACCGCTGGTAAATAAACAGTTTCGACGTGACATGTCCAAGGTCTATGGAATGGGATTAACATTATAATAGTTGCATCTGCTGCACATGAGCGAACACGATTTCTATAAATAAGACTTCCATATAGGTCTTCTCTTACTTTTACGTCCTCATCGGATTGAAGTCAGCCGAGCCGCGTCCTCAACCGATCGCACATCGTGAATAGCAAGGAACCTCCTCCCTCACTCCATCCACTCTCCCTCCCTCCTGCCTCTTTTTCCTCCACTTTCAATTTCCCTCTCCCTCCATCTTTTCCTTTCACCTTTCTCTCTCCATTTTCAATCTCTCTCTCCCTCCCTTCAATCTCCCTCCGTCGCCTTAATCACTCTGCATCTATTTCTTTCTCTTCTCTTTCGCCCTTCCCTATTTTCTCCTCTCACAATCCATTTCCTCCACTAACCTCGTTTCTCTCTCTCCTTCCCCCCTCTCTCACTCCTATTATTCCTCTCTTCCTCCCTCCCTCTCTCGGTGGGCCCGTCCCGGGAATAGAATACGCATCCTCCCGAATGCGAGGCACGTCCGGAGCCGCCACGCCAAACAGCACGATCCCGCCGCCCCTCCTCTCTAACCGTCCCTTCCTCTCCCACCTCCCCCTCTCTCTCCTCCTCCCCCTCTCTCTCTCCTCCCCCTCTTTCTCTCCTCCCCCTCCTCCTTCGGATTAACTCCCGCAGAAAAACACCCGGGGACAACAGTAGTCGAAATGAAACTGCCGAAGCGGAGACTTGAATTAAAATATCGGATGCCTGGGGGTAATTTTAATTGGAAGTCACCTTATCCCATCGCAATGCGGACCCCTTATTAATTAAGGGGGACTCGTGCCTCGCCGTCTTCTGGCAGAAAGGGTTCGATAGGCGACACGTCCCGATTTCGAATAAAGTCGTCGTGTCGAGGTTTCGATTCGAGAATGGATTATAACTCGGGCGTGACGCACCCGAAATGGCGCTCTCTCTCTCGTTTATTAAAATATTGCAGGTCCGTGCTTCCGAGAGCTGTTTCGGACGTATAGTGAGAGGAGAGCGGCGTGATGGTTCGAGAGAGAGATTGAAGGAAAGAAGGGTTGGGGGTATATGCATATGATCCCATTGAGGGAATACGGTTTGAGATTTTGATCGATGCGATTTGGAAAATAACTATAATATCGTGTTTCTCGATCTTCTTATATCTAACGCGCTTCAAGAAAAATCCGAGGATTGAACTTCGCATGAATTCCAGCGCTCTAATTAAGATAGCCGTGATTTATTTAGGAAAGATATTGCACGGCGATCCTTTGTTTAACGCGTCCTCGGCCAAACTGCGCAAGTCGTATTAATATGGTATTATCGAGGAGGAAAATTTAAAATTGAAATTACCGCACAAATAGAAAAAATATTTCAAATAGTAGAGAGGTAAATGGGTTGGTTTTTCGAAGATGGCTTTGAAGAAGATACGTAAGTCGATCCGAAGCAGCGTCCGCAATCCACAGCATTTTTACTTTACTTCGTATTGCATCTGATCTTTTAATATCTCCACAAAAGGGAACGTGATTAAACCATTAAATGCCGCCATTTACGTCGGTTAACTCGAACTTCCATTCCTCACGCACAGACTCGCAGGACGCTTATACTCGGGGGGAAAAAGGTTAGATTCGAACACAAAAAAGGATTCCATACCTATTTTCTGCCGTCGCCTTTTACCGCCGCAGTATTTCTTCTCGAGATTGATAGCGGAGACATCTAGATCGTCTTGCGTCGAAGCACAATCAAGCGAGCGACGCTTTGCGACGCAAAGAGCACGTCGGGGGAGGAAAGTGGGTGTCGAAGTTGTGAACGGTGGATAAGGGAGGATGGACTTAGGACGAGGTAGTGCTGGCTGGGATGAGGCGGACGCGCCGTGGGTGCAGCCGTGTGCAGCGTGTACAAGGAGAGAGAGCGGTAGGATCAGAGGGTGACAGGCGGGAGGGGAATGGGGGAGGGGAGGAGCGGAGGGGAGGCGGCGGAGGGGGGGTTCACGTCACGGAGATGTCGTGTGCATGTCTCGTGGAGGGAAATCAGAATGGGAAGAGAGAGAGGAGGGAGATAGGGGGAGAGGGAGATAGGGGGAGAGGGAGATAGGGGGAGAGGGAGTAAGGGAGGGAGAGAGGAATAAATATGGAAGCGTAATGACCATATGACAATTATGCGGGAGGCACGTCGATGGAATAGTGGATCGATCGAGGGACCACCAGAGGGAATGATGGGAGGAATACACACGGGGCATGTTTCCGAAAGAGGTGATGCGAGCACCGCCATGTCGCTCGGTGCGCGCTCAAAAACAGAACTAAGGGGGGGGAGGAGTTGCGCCCGCTTTTATGATCCACTCGTTAACGGGAGAATTTAATGTCGGAATAGCGCCGCTTAAAAGGTACGCGGATCCGTATTTCTCGAGACATTTATCGCTCGTGCGCTTCGAATTATGACGCGAATGTTCGATTTGTTTTCCTGCCGGTGCATGCCGTCGGATCGGGAAGCTGCTTTAGATTCGGGATTAAGAGGAGAGAAAGGCATACTAATCAACTGCGATCTTTCGTAAAAGGCTATTCAAGCGTAGTTTTGAATGATTCAAACGGGAGATGACAAAAAAACTGCTAAAATTTTCGCAAAAACTCGAAAATTATAGTTAGACTTTGTAGTAAGTAGCGGAGGTTTCAGAATTCCTACTTTCCAGGGGGACTTTATCAACATTTAAAAGATCGTACGATTCCTAAAGTTATTTTCAATCGCTGAATAAATGTTGAATTTTTTTGTCTGACCGTCTGCATGACAATTGGCCTTCCCGTTTATCAGATGAAGAAATTTCTGATTGATTGTCGATAAGATATTTCTCCAGACTGCATCCATTTCCTTCAAAAACAAAAAATGAAACATTCTGAAATCGTATGTATCTGTATATCTGATCCATGTTTGTAACGAAACAATAACGCAGTCAGTCGACGTATCTACTTTCAAATTGACTGCTTCTTAACCGTATAACATATTCTTAAACACAATTTTAAATTATTTAAAAATGATAAATTTTCAAATTATAAAGTTATATTTTTTGCATCTAAATATAAATAAATAAATTGAAAATTGGCAGCGATTTCCAAATACCGTAGAGCCTTCATCAACGCGTGTTTCTGTTAGAGGTTTTACTTATGGAAAGTTTTAATACACACGCAGTATTTTTTTACGCACGCCGACAAGAATATGCATGTAAAGTTGGCCATTAATACGAAGCGGAAAGAAGAGGAGAATATTGGTTCGTTTGTAATTATTTGTAACAAAATAACCTACTTTTGAAATCAATTAGTTAAAAATACAGTCCTTAAACTTTGAACTCTCCAGACATTTGAATGCGTCGTTTTATATAACGCCCGTGCTCATTTTTGCCCATAAAAGAGCATATCTGTTAACATACTGTTACCAGTATGTTAACGTTTCTTTTATGGGAGCTGTTCCCACCAGGTGTGGTCAGACATACAAACTTTCTGCTTTATTAATATAGGTTTCTCCCATATCATATATCCTAACCAGTGGCGCGTGGTCCATATAAGCGAGTAATGACCACGCGATAATTGAAGAAGAAATATTTATAATTATTCAGAATTCATAATTATTTATAACTAATACTTGTATCAACAATTATAGAACGAGAGCTCAACCAAAAAGAAACAAAAGGGATGTGCTTCGTCGCCATTGGTGAAATGCGAGAAGACATATAGAATAGGAAGAGGAGGAGAGAGGAAGCAATCTTCTGATCACATTCACTGCGAGCGCATGCGCTCGAGGGAACAGCGGGAAAGGCGGCAAGAAGAGAAGATAAACAATCTGGCGAAATATAGTCACTATATGCGTCGGTACGGTACGCCTATCAAGCTTTCGACGAGAAAGAAGACGGAACCCATTGGTTCTGTGCAAAATCAACCTGGTCACGGGGAATACCCAATATTTTTGTAGGAAAAAGTTCAAGGCAGCACACGTCAAATAATACAACTCGGCCACCAATGGATGCCATTATGTAAAAGGGAAGTTTAACGTACGTAACCGGTTAGAGTAACTAACCGAGTGAAAAATAAATAAACCACGAAGTTTAAAAGCTGTTCACAATAACCAATGAAAACACAGGTTGACGCGTATAAGCGTTCGACGCAGTTAAGGGGCAAAGTGTCTGCCAACCAGATAACCCTAAATAAAATATCACCGCACGCCACTGATCCTAACCTCTGTTTACCCATTACTCTGGCAGTTCAATTGTCCCGATTTAGATTATCATTACCGAGCCAAATAAAAGTAAGTAACGTGCTCGTTTATGGTCTAAGTCAGTGGCGTAACTATAAATCCAGCACCCCCCCCCCCCCCTCCCGAAAAATATACAACGGGCTCCCTTTAAAACAAATCATACGAAACGCCTACATCTACATTCGCTTCGAAAATGTTGATAAAAACAAAAAATGTACATTTTAATATGCGTTATATTTACATTGTACAAACAAATTACACGAATGAATGCATTTAGAATATATCATTTTCCGAGCAGTATAATAAACGTTTTCCCTAAATTCCGACTTCAGGCAAGACCCTCAGAGTGATGTTATTGAAAAACCGACAAACCGGGAATGGAAGCGATGGAGTCTGTTTTTAATTCTGACCCGCAAATATCCAGAATACGAATTTATAATAATGTTATTTTTACTCACCAAATTTTGTGAATTACCCGCTCACAAGAAGACGCCTGTTCTTTTATTGCATGTTACTACAGGGTAATTCCATGTCAAATCAACAAGGGGTCTGAACCTTGATGTCTTCGATTCACTTGATTTTTGGTATGTTAGTAGTACCTATGGAGCATATTGAAAATCCAAATTTTTAGATTTTTTGAAGCAATAGTTTTTTTACATAAATTTTTGAAAATTGCAAAAAACACAATTTCGGCATGTTTTGATGCACATAAACGCCCATAAATCTGTAACCCTTAGTCATAGAGAGCTCATCTTGGGCTCATTTTAAAGCTATTTTAAAGAGCTTTAATTTGATTTACAACATACAAGAATTTTGAAGAAAAAACGTTTTTGGCCCATTTTCAAACTTTATATTTGAAAATCTCAAAAACACCATTACTGATTTTTTTTCAAAAAATATATCTTAAAGTGAGACATTTCATGAGCTTAAATGCAAAATTTCAGAATGGGATGAAAATGGGATTACACTTTTAAAAAATTTTTAAATAAGCGGTGCACCTGGTAATAGCAGCTTACCTAGATTTAATTGCTCAGTATTTTGTTTTTTTAAATTAAATTTATTTAAATATAATATGTTTTTTTATTTTAAATAGTCTTATATTCAACTTCTATGGTGTACATTAATTTTTTGAAACCATGTATTTCTATGCAGTAAAATAACACATTCTACTGTGAAAAAACTAGTGGCTCAGAAAGGTATTTTATAATCACCAGACCCTAAACCAGGGAAAACTCTTGATGATAAGACTGCATCCCTAGTAAAAAAAATTTTACAACCGCGATGTGGTCAGTAGTGTGATGCCAGGGAAAAAGGATGTTGTTTCAGTCAAAGAAGGAGATACCGTGTCATTCTCCAGAAAAGATTAGTTTTAGTTAATTTACAAGAACTTTATCAGGCATTCAAAAATCAGTACCTACCCCGATAACAAAATTGGGTTCTCAAAATTCTGTGAATGCCTTTTGGCTGGAAAAAGTGGGACACACACAGTGTGTATGCGCTATCCATCAAAATATAAAATTAATGATGAGTGGAGCACATTTTGAAAATATAATTTTGAATAATGGAGAAGAAGAATCTACTCCTTTGAAGTCTTACAGAACTTGTTTGGCCAAAATAATGTGCAATCCAGCACGTCCAGAATGTCATATGAATAAGTGTAGGGAGTGCCCTGGAGTTGATCAGTTTAAAAATGCTTTGATTCAAAAGTTTGAGGATGTTTGTTGATCGCATTACTTTTAAACAATGCGTATCCACAGATCGCTGTACACTGGAGACTGTAGTTAAAGGAGTTGATAGCTTTGTTGAAGCTTTTTGTGAAGGACTAATAAAACTTTAAACTCATGACTTCGTCGCGCAGCAGCAGAAATCATTCGATAATTTCTTAAAAGACAGCATTACTCAGGAGAAGCTCTCATAACCTGTGATTTTTCCGAAAATTACTCCTTCATCCTACAAGATGAAGTTCAATCTCATCACTGGACAAGTACGCAGGCAACAGTCCACCCATTTGTTGTGTATTACAGAGAAGAAATGGAACTGAAGCACATGAACTTTGTGTTCATTTCTGACTGTTTGATAAACAATACTGTTGCTTTTTATATATTTCAGAGCAAACTTATCCCACTCCTTAAGGATGCCATACCGAATCTTTACCGAGTCTCCAACGCCCCTACATTAATCAGATCATGACACCAAAGGACCTTTTTGAGTTCTCGAAGCAGACCATTCAGGGCATTCATTTCAAATATTCAACAAGTGAAGAACACAGCATTAGTGAAAGAAAATTAGTTACAAGATTTCAAGATGATAGAACTATTTCTGGGACACAGAAGATCCACTGTGTTGTGCCAAAGTCACAATCTGAGCTCATTACCAAGCTTTATTCATTCAGCGACAATGAAAATATCCATGTTGTGTCTGAAAGTGCTTCCGTTATAAGCTCTTATTCAGCTCCCACTGTATCTTCTGGTTATATTACTGCTGAATATGATGGAGCATGGTGGCTGGGCTGTGTTCTTGCCAGACATGATAACGTCGCCAAATTAAAAGTCAGCTTCCTCCACCCGAGAGGACCATCTCTTTCATTCGTCTTCCCTGATGATCCAGATGTCCTAGATATTCCTGCCGATACTGTTTTAACTCAGGTGGACCCTATTACTCCAAAAGAGCATGTTTACATCTTAAGTAAAAGTGACAGTTCAAGATCTTCAATTCTTTTGGCAAAAAGACTTAAAAAACTAGTGAAGTGAATTTCCTACTCTGTATATAAATAAGACTTTTTGTAAATATTTTTACGTATCTTCTTGGACTGTTTTGTAACGAAGTGTATATTAGATATTAGCCTATGATTAATGCAAAGGGAACCAGAAAACTCACTTAACATTGTGTATCTCCATTAAGTTAAAGTTTTCAATAATAAATAAATTTCAATTCTGTTACAAAAGTAGAATTTGTTATTCTACTGCATCAAAAATACATGACCTCAAAAAATTAATGTACACCACAGAAGTTGTGAGTTTTTTGCAATTTTCAAAAATTTATGTAAAAAAAACTATTGCTTCAAAAAATCTAAAAATTTGGATTTTCAATATGCTCCATAGGTACTACTAACATACCAAAAATCAAGTGAATCGGAGACATCAAGGTTCAAAATAAATGTTTAGCTGGTTGATTTGACATGGAATTACCCTACACAAGAACGAATAGGTTGTTAACATTCGCTGTTTGGTCAGGTGAACTTATGCACTATAGCGCAAGAAGGGATGACCAGAGTCAAGATGTTGGGTCGAGCCACACCAATGCCACTATCTTTACCCTCCAGAAGCCACGTAATGGGTAAAGGGGAGAGTTAGGACCCAAACACTCGTATGTACATATTATTCCTCCTTTATATCATAGTCTAGCCAACTGTTTATCTCTTTGGTGTTTAACTAGTCCAGTGTAAAAATAAAATAAATTGAAACCGGATAAAGTCGTTTTCGTTGCACTGAGTATATCGCCCTTCTGGTCATGTTTATTAATTGTTATTTTTATTGATTTGGCTATTTTCCTTTTATTCTTTATTTAGTTGGTTTGTTACTTATTAAAAATAATCATGGTCGTAATTTTGGAGCCCGACAACAGTTAGTAACTTGAGAGAATGACGAAGCCGGGGATCGTGAATATTCGTTCGCTCTGTTTACAGGGGGTGAAAAAATAAGAATTTCAGTAATGACTTGAAAAAATGCTCTGGTCGGCGTCCTCCAGACCCTTCGCCCCCACCCCCTTCTCCCGCGGTGGCAGACCTGGCGGCATAGTAATTATGACCCTGGTCTAATTGCACGTTTTATACATTGAACGTGCAGCAAATTTGTTCACTGGCTTCGATTGGTCTTTTATATTTACCACAATCAGAACAATGAAAATTGAAATTAAGAAAATAATCGCTATTCAAAACTAAGATGACGACGTGCTGGATAAAATCGAGAGAGTGAGACCAAATTCGTATGAAGAGTGTAAAAAGAATCAACGAAAAATCGTCTAACCCAGCGGTTTCCAAACATTATATCCCTCAACTAAGAAAACTGTCTTTGTGTCGACCAAAATTCATTAACAATACCTACTTGACCTACAACTTCCATAAATATAGCCACATTATGAAAAATCTGGTGTGGCCAACGCATGACTTTCTCCATATTTGGGGTATAGTTATTTAAATTATTATGAATAGCATTATAAGACAAAATTATTATTATGTATCGTAAAAGAATACAGTCGTCCTTATTGCCGTAAATTATATTTTGAATATGTTTACAGAATTCACCGCTACGTGGTGGTGGCGCTGTATACTGGAAATTAAGAAAAGTAAAATATCCCCGAAATGGATGGTTCTACGAAAATTTGTTTCAAACAAAACCTGGAATAAATATTATTCTCTACAACTTTGGTCCTCACGAAGATTACCAATAACGTTTTTAAGATATTTGAGGGAAACCGAAAAACTGATTATTTTTTATAAATAATTCCCAAAAAATAACTACTATGGAAAATCGCTTCTAATGAAAGTTGTAGAAAATTACATTCTCTATAACATTTACATAGAATTGTATATAAAATAATGATGTTTTAACGGAGAAATATCGCAAAAACCGAATCGAGTTTCGAATAAACCTCGACTTCTGGTTAAACGGTATTGTCCAAAAACTAAACAGTTCTTTGTGATCATGCTAAAGCGTTATCTATGCAGTTTGGTAACGATATGGCAAGTACTTTTTCAGTTAGAGCGCCCACAATCACATACACACACACAGACATCATTCCGAAAATAGTCTAAACGTGTTCTAGGGACCTCAAAACGTGTATTTCCGTTGAAATCTCGAAGTCGATATTTTTCGTGATCACAACACATTACTACGTATGGAGAAAGTAACAACGTGAGTGGAGAGGGGAGGAAGGGAAGATAGGGTAGGGGTAGATATGGAGGAGAAGGGGCAAGGGGAGAGGAGGGGGGGTAAATGGAGCCGTGAACCGCTGAATGGTGTAAAACAGAGATTCCCAACCTTTACGTTGGCAAGGGCGCCTTCGGTTTAACAGCGAAGGCGACGGGCGCCAGTGTCCTCTCTCTCCCCCTCCACTTCCACTCAACACATAGCTCGTAGCTGTAAGTTTTAAATTTTATTCTAAAAGACCATTTTTTATTAAACAAAAATTACAAAGTACCGAGATATACGTGCTGATTTTTTTAATTCGAGGACCCTGAAATAATCGCTATATATTAGAATACAAAACGGAGAGAATTGCTAAAATTTCTATGAACATAATTTGATGTTATTTTTTAAAAAATTACAGCAAATGTCGAAAAACATTGTTGATTACATATACGTGCTCTCCTCAGCATATTCTCTGACGCGATTTTTCAAAGTTCTCGAATAAAAAAATCGCCCTGCATAATACGAGCATATAGCTTTTCGAATATTCTCTATAATAAAAACGTCGTTCTGTAAGGAACGCAAGATGGTCGACAGCGAAATCTAATTAGACCGCTTGAAAATATGTTTTGTCAGTTAGCTAATATTGAACGCATTCTATCACAATATATTTTTCGTAGTTGTTAATATTCGAGTGGCACCTTTATTTGTCAATGTAAATATCATACCTACCTATTATTTTCCCTACGTTATATATAAATATAATTATTTCTCTGTCTTTGCACACCGACAATTATATGTAGCATTGATGAGAACAAGGTGGGAGAAGAATATCAGTATTTTATGGCCGAAAAAAAAAACCAAAGGCATTCATTAAACGACAATAGAGTATTCACTAGAAATGAGTATATGACGAAATACTTCATATGTAATAATGTGCTATTAATCGTTTTAAATGCAAATATTAATAATCACTCTATCTCTAACTCTTCCGTTGATATTTCGACGGGAATTACACTAGTTTTATAAGAAAAGTACTAATCGGTGTTTTTAATAAATCCATGAACAGAGAAATGTGACTAGAGGGCAAACATGAAGTGATATTCCTTAATCAACAAGGAAGAAAAGAATGACGACTGTTCACAAAAGGGGTGAGACAGATTACAATGAGCCACTTCCGAAACTGTTGTGGGCAATAGCTACTATTGTAATTAATGCTCGGGATAAAAGCTACTGATAGCTTTTAATGCGCGTATCTTTTTAATCAGAATATTTGCATGAATGGGATTGCGAAGATGAAAAACAGATCGCCTAATGGCTTCTCCTTTCCCATTGAAATGTGACACATTTAATTTCGAAGAAAATATAAATTTCTACACTACATTATAATTCCCATCCATTGAAAAAAGGGATCTAATCCACAGCACCATGAAAACGTTTACCAATTAAATGAAGTAATGCATTATACTTAGCAGAATTTAGATGAAATGACCTCTTACCTTTGATGATTCCAACGGCGTACGAATCTGGCAACTTCTGTTCACAAACACTTTTCCAGTAGGCACTAAGGTCCACTGATGAGGTCTCAGATTATGAATTTATCTTCATGAATACAAAAATCGGTCACTTCCAAACAAGGTGTACTTTATCTGCACTATAGAGAAAGAACACGGCCCTCCGTCTATGAAGGCAAAGTTTGACTGACGGGCTAAGATGGCGGCAAAAAAAAAAAACGCTCGCGGCGCATGTGCGAAGGTTGATTTTCAGTGTTTAGATAAATATCTCTAGCTCGCAATAGAACCAACCCAAGTAACTGGGCCCCGGCTATTGTGACGTACCCGATAAAATGTTCCATTTCAGGAACGCGACGAGAGGCTCGTAGGAACTATTCTACAAGCTCTGGCCAAAAAAGCTCGGAAAGTCGAGGCTCCTGGAGAAAGAATGATATAATGTTTTATATTATTTATTATTTTAAAAAATATGACATTTTACATTATTTTTCTACAACTACTACATTATTACAATGTAGTACAGTGTGTTTCGCTTTATGTGATCATACTGGGTTACATTTAAATGATTATAGCAAGCGGCTGATAGCATTAAACGGCAAATTTTCTTAAATTAGATCTGCTATTGGAATTCCGCGTTTGATTACAATAACCAGTGATAATAATAAGCGGCAACTACTTTAGTAGAGTAAGCAGAGAATCAATTCACCTCACGTCAATAGTCGATACGCCACATGTGGCGAGCGTATTGGACACCACTGACATAGAGCCACTGTTATACATAACTGTTGAATGTAGAAATTTATTCTTGCTAATGCGCGTCATTCGTTTTCGAAAGTTGATAATGAGAAGGGGAGGGGGACGAAGGTTTGTATATAGTGAGAGCAGGATGAGAAGGAAGGTTGGAGGTTCGCCTGAGGAGGCCAATACCTTGGAACGGTCCTGTCCTCTGTTAAAGAGTCAAAAGCGGACATACACTTGTAGACTATTCCTGTGTCATTCAGAGCGATAAGAATTAAGTCGATGCTCGCTGCCTACCGATTCAGAAGCGACCACAACCTTTTAAGACGGCTAGAACTACCTTCAAATGTCTTTCGGAGCTCTCGGAACTACTTCAAGGTACAGAGGGGCCTGCATATATTAAAGAAAATCTGATGTGGCCAACGAATGACTTTCTCCATATTTGGGGTATAGATATTAAAATTATTATGAATAGCATTATAAGGCAAAATTATTATTTCGTATCGTAAAAGAATACAGTTGTCCTTATTGCCGTAAATTAGGTATATTTTAAATATGTTTAAAGAATTCACCGCTACATGGTGGTGGCGCTGTATACTGGAAATTAAGAAAAGCAAAATATCTCCGAAATGGATGGCTCTAGAAAAATTTGTTTCAAACAAAACCTGGAATAAATATTATTCTCTACAACTTTGGTCCTCACGAAGATTACCAATAACGATGTTTCAAAAGAGATATTTGACGGAAACCGAAAAAAACAATTATTTTTTATAAATAATTCCTAAACAATAACTGCTATGGAAAATTGTTTCAAATAAAAGTTCTAGGAAATTACATTCTCTATATCATTTGTATAGAATTGTATATATAATAATGAGGTATTATTGGAGAAATATCGCAAAAACTGAATCGGGTTTCGAATAAACCTCCACTTTCGGTTAACCGATATTGTCCAAAAACCAATCATTTCTTTGAGCTCATGCAAAAGTGTTACATATGAAGTTTGGTAACGATATGGCAAGTACTTTTTGAGTTAGAGTGCCCACAATCACATACACACGCACATACAGACATCATTCCGAAAATAGTCTAAACGTGTTCTAGGGACCTCAAAACGTGTATTTCCGTTGAAATCTCGAAGTCGATTTTTTTCATGAACACAATATTTCCCATTACTACGTATGGAGAAAGTAAAAATATGCAGGGGCGGATTTGTGGATAGTGGGGCCCTGCGCGCAGACTTTTTTGAGGTCCTCTTTTTTTGATAATTTTGGAATTCGGGGGACACTCAGCAGCATGGGGCCCGACTTCTGCGCGTACTGCGCATACCTATAAATCCGCCCCTGAAAATATGGACACAAACAATAGGTCCTAACCACTCGAGGGGTAAAATTTGACGGCTACATATTTTAGGTATCACGATTAGGACGTTTAAACAGACAGTAAATATATTCGTAGTCTTTTGCGCTCTCCGACTTACTCAGCGCCCCCTCCCCTCCAGGGTGGCGCCCCTCACAGTTTGGAAGCCACATCTCTAACCTTACTGCCTATTTCTCAACGACGCAAGATTATTTTTAATATTATCATAAAAATCTGATGTGGCCGACACATGACTTTCTCCATATTTGGGGTATAGATATTTAAATTATTATGAATAGCATAATGAGGCAAAATTATTATTTCGTATCGTAAAAGAATACAGTCGTCCTTATTGCCGTAAATTAGGTATATTTTGAATAGCTACGTTTACAGAATTCACCGTTTTATGGTGGTGGCGCTGTATACTGGAAATTACGAAAAGCTAAATATCTCCGAAATGGATGGTTCTACGAAAATTTGTTTCAAACAAAGCTTGGAAGAAATATTATTTTCTACAACTTTGGTCCTCACGAAGATTACCAATAACGATGTTTTAAAAGAGAAAACCGAAAAACCGGTTATTTATAAATAACTCCTTAACGATAACTACAATATAGAATTGTTTCAAATGAAAGTTGCTGAAAATTACATTCTCTATAACTTTTGTATAGAATTGTATATACAATTATGAGGTATTATCGGAGAAATATCGCAAAAACCGAATCGAGTTTCGAATAAACCTCGACTTCCGGTTATCCGTTATTGTCCAAAAACTAATCAGTTCTTTGTGCTCATGCAAAAGTGTTACATATGAAGTTTGGTAACGATATGGCACGTACTTTTTGAGTTAGAGGGCCCACAATTACATACAAACACACACACTAGAGCTCTGCACGGGCCTGATTTTCTAGGCTCGGCCCGGCCCGTACGATGTAATTGTAGGCCCGGCCCGTGAGACATTATGGTGAACCAGTGTGACTCGCGTGATTTTTAACGCCTGGGCCCGTAATTAATTCTAAAGGCCGTACCCGGCCCGTGCAGGATTCTAACACACACACGCGCGCACACAGACATCATTCCGAAAATAGTCTAAACGTGTTCTAGGGACCTCAAAACGTGTATTTCCGTTGAAATCTCGAAGTCGATGTTTTTCATGAATACAATACTTTCCCATTACTACGTATGTGGAAAGTGAAAAAGGCATCGGAAGGAAGATAGTTGGCTGGAGAAGCGATCGGAAGGAAAGAGATAGGGAAGCGGAGAAGTAGGGAAAGATATGCGCAGACGCACATTTTTAATACAAGATAAGCGAGGGTGTGTAGAGGGGGAGGGAGAGGGGAGGGGGAGTGGAGGGGGGCGGGGGGGTCGGCCAATAAGGAATCCGACGCGATCGGGCTCATTACGTTGAAAAGTGAGTCTGGAGAACAATGGAAATTAAGTCCGCCGTAATGAACGAGTGGCAGTGGCCATAACGGGAAGCCCGTCCCATAGCCAGAGAAGATACTTCTCCCTCCCCTCGGAGCGAGCGGTGGTGGTGTGGGATGGGGAGGGGAGATGGGAGGGAGGGAGGGGAGGGGAGGGAGGGGAAGTATCAGATCGGTCAGTCGTAGATAGGAGGCGGTGGGGAAGGGGAGAATGGAGGGGGGAGGGGAGGAATAGAGGAAAAAGTGCGGGGGCGAGATGGGGAGAGGGAGATGAGGAAAAGGGAGTTTTTAAGGAGATAAGAAAACGCGGCTCTTTATTTTAAATGTTGATGGGCGTGGGGGAGGGGGGGGGGGGAGCGAGCGGCGAATAAATCGGGTTTTGCTTACAGATCGCGGCACTGTGGTCATTCAACACTCGGAGCAGAACGCCGGATGCGCAGTCTTATTATGGACCAAGAAAGAGAAGGGAGAGGAAGAGAGAAAGAGAGCGTCCCGCAAGACGTAGTATGTACTTCCCCTTTTGCGCCCTGCAATGGGAGTGTGACTGTCTTACAGATTATCATAGATTGGGATCCAATGAAGCGGTTGCTTCGCTTTTGATTTGAAATAATGGGAAGTTTACGGTCTCGTTGCCCTTGAGACGATTAAAATATATTTTTTGTGACGGGTCTCGCTCTGGTTTTCTTTTTTATATATCCGAATTAATTTGAGTCAGCTATAGAGTTATTATGTCCTATTAAATTGTTATATTAAATCCTTATGGGTAATGGAGGTCGAAAGTGAGAATAAGACGGCGCATTCGGTTGGCTTTAACATAATACGTCACTACGTAGAGAAGGAGGCGATTCGGATTGTCTATTCCACGACGCACGCAAATTCACTTGGAATTGGAATATCATCGATTGGATTCTATGGCTCTTTTACTTTGGATTTATAAAACCTCGAAATATATTTTGTATTCCGCAAATTCCCTCTTATTCGCCTCGCCTTTTATCTCCTCCTTTCAGCGGCGCTCAGTTGTCTGAATAAGTGTCACGTTCTTCTTTTCATATTTCAACCCTAAAACATAAATTGCTAGGAAGCATCCTTTTATAGAATCTACGTTTCAATCCAATCACACGTTTTACTAATTTTAAAAGCAAAACCACTTGAAAACCTTTCTTATCATCCGAACGAAAATTCGAACAAAGGAATCGTTTTTATAATTCTTATGAAAGTTATTAATGTGGACAACCTTAAATGAAGAAATATTAACGTCTGTAGAATGTAAATGATACGTATCCGACAATGTTACTCAAAATATATAGCGAAAAATTACCTTATATAATATCCGCTTCCTGTCTTTGCGTCTCCACTTTGCAAGAGGCATCGATGGTTTCCGTGCCGCTGGCGGATGGTCAATAAAACGAGCTCGAAATCTGCATTGAGGCGGAAATATTCCCCTGGAGAGAGAAAGAGAGACACTGAATAAAAAATATTCGAAAAAATCACTGAAATGATTTTTAAACGGATAACGGCTCAAAAGAATACTCAAAAAATAACAGGCAGGTAGGATAGTATACTCTGGCTTGGACAAGGACAAACAATGTAACCTTCGTTTAGACCTTTCAAATTTGATGTTGACCAGATATATTTTTACTGTTCTACAGTGAGAAAACGGAAGTATTTTTGTAAGTCATACAAGTTCAGCTGTGAAGTTCGCCACCTAAGAATTCAAAAATCATCGTAATTGTGCTTTGATAATGTTTCTGTTTAAACCAGGGGTCCCCAAACTACGGCCCGCGCAATGTTTTAATCCGGCCCGCCAGCCATGCCCAACCCAACCAACCACCCCCCCCCCCCCCTCGAAATAATTTTTAACGGTGAAGTTTCTCGATAACCACTCCCCCCCCCCTCCCTCCCCCCCTCGAAACTTGCTCTTTTAAGTTTTCACACAGCCCGATCAGTCAATTGAAAAAGTCTTAAGTGGCTCGCGCTGTCATACATAAAGCCTAATGTGGCCCTTTCAATAAAAAGTTTGGGGACCCCTGGTCTAAACAGAAGAGTCTCACTCCCTCGCTCGTGCTCTAATCTTCCTCTTATAACGATGAGTAGATTCGACGGAGTCGGTTGGCGGCGAACAAACTGCCACAATAAACAATAATTATGATGACCCCCAACAAAGGAAGATAATATTTAGAAACAAGTTAGAAAAATGTACAACGTATCACGAATGGGCGCGCTTCGTGAAATGGAGTATTAGAAAGAAATTATATACCTGTACGTAAGGGAAATTGCGTTTTAAGTTTCTTTTATTAGTCATAAATAATCCATTTTCTTCCTATTTAAAAATACTGCATGCACACGTAAGGAAATTAAACGTTGGTTTGTGAGATTGTTTATGTTAGCAACAATGAAGTAACCCTGCAAGAAAATTTTGAACTTACGTATTATCCCCATGGCACTTACGTACAACATTAAAAGAAAATGATTAGCCTGTCTCGACATTTACAAATCCAATCACCGGACAACGGGGAGAGATACTTTGGTTCCGGGCGAGGCGAAGGGCGCGGCAGCGCCCGGAGACGACTACCCATTAAAACAAAGCGAGCCGAAGGCTTGCCAATATCCTCTCCATTTTCGGCAAACAAGATATAATTCGCGGCACAACAGTCAAACGAGATAAAAATATTAACAGAATAACAACGTATTGTTGGATTTACGATATTTTATTATCAGTTTCCTAGGAATTTATAATTTATTATTATTATCAGTTAATACTTTTATGGCATGGGGATAATACGTATGGCATGGGGATAATACGTAAGTACCGAAAATTTCGATGTTCAACTCGAATTAAGACATTTTTGTTTTGTTTTCTCGATAACGCTACTCCTACGATAAAAATTGACAGGAGAGGAAATACTTTTCTTTACTAGTTCTATAACTTTTATTTGAGAAATATTTTGATATGTGCAATACTTTACGAGATATAACGAAAATTTATTTTTTTGTCACCAGTAAAGTGGTACCCCTGATTGGCGTACGTAATTCATTTTTGCGATTTTCTTGTTATATTTGATAGTAAGTCCTTAATATCAAATTTTATAAAAATCCGTTAGGTAGAAGCCGAGAACGAACATGCTGACGGCGCGGCGGACGGACCGACCGACGATAATAGGCGCTCACGCTGGAAGCGAAACGCGCCTAAAAACACTAAGACTTTCGATGAAATTTCAAATATTTCGCTTAAGTAATTTTGAAGTCAATTACCTCTTCACGATATTCCCTTGCAATTCTTCCGTCTTTTCTTCACACCGTTAATTGTAATCTAATTATCCGTTTCTTTTGTGAAAATGGAATAAAATTCTATATTAAAATCTTCATAAGAATATCCCCAAAATATGCTACAATTCAAAAGCAAATTTAACCGTAGGATCATTTACAAATACAGACTGCTACTACAACTAACAAAGCTGTTTTGTTGACCGCATAGAACTGGTAACTTTCTCTTTCCGACCATCACTTTAAGCTACTTTTTAAACTGTGATAACAGCATTTGTCAATTTAAAAAATCTTATTACTTTAAATTTATTTATTTAAAATTTATTATTAGTATACAAATACAAATAATACCCTTCTTCTTTTACCGCGTTACTGTTTGTTTTAGTGAAATTCGAAATATTTCAACAGTTGTAAAAAATTGTTTAACTGAGAGAAAATGCACTAGAGGAGCTTAAATTCTACGGCTGTGAGAGAGACTGGCATACCAATTAAACTGTAGATAAAGATCGATTGTGCTAACTGATTGTTTATTGTTTATAAGGAACGAAACAGGAAAGAAAGCTTTCATAAAACAATCGACCTACCATTTCGAAAAATAAACTGTTTTCGTCCTAGAAAAATTAGAGTACATTAGTCTAAGAGATTCCAAGAAATAGTTGTCAACAGTCAATGGATCATTCGCGAACAGTTGTCCAGTAGCTAACGTTATGTTTCCAAGTTATCGATTCTCAGTGGACGTTCGAAACGGAAACAAATTCTTTTCGAGCGAGAAGGCAAGCAAACAAACAAGGCAACCATTTTACCTTTAAGATCCATCGTCCGACCGCCACAAATCAAGCGAAAAAACACAAACACGCATGCGCACACACGCTGCACATTTCTTTCCCATTCCGACTTTTATTCCACGGCCCGCGCGTCCTCTTTTTCGCTTATTTTCCGGACGTCTTTGAAGACGTCTCTTCTGCTCCACCCCCGTACGCAGGAATCGAACCCCACTCCACCCGAGAAACATCCTCCCCCTCAACAGGTGCCTCCGCAGCGCGGTCAGACCCATTCCCAACCCACCCCTCTTTTCCGACGTCCATCTCCCAGACTTTTCTTGTTCCGCAGCCATAGAGAGTTGATTGACAACCTTGAGGGACACATGCGTCCAGTATCCTGCGGACACCCGTTCCCCCCCCCCTCCCTTCCTTCTCCCCTCCTCCCCCAACTCCTTTGTCTCCCCTTTCACTTCCACGGCGGTCCTTTCCCCATCCATCTCTCTCTTTTCTCCTTTCTATTTTTACTCCTTTCTCTCCATCTCTGCCTCTTTCTCGCCATATCTATTTCTCTCAAGACTACCTTATAACCGGACGCTTTCAGCAATAATCGACAAATCGGAACGTAACTGTCCGATTGCCTATGTTATGAATAGATCGATCAGGTTTGGGATCAAGTAGTACATACAACCGTTGCGATCCCGTATGAGTCGCTCCCTTTGAATCCGTACGCTTTTAATTTCTCGCAGTGCGTGAATCGGGAGACGGATTGGTTTTGATATACATAAGATGCGGGTGGAAGGGATGACAATAAACTACTATCCGTCCAATTATCTCGCTTAATGAAGTCCATGTTAAACTCCAATAAAAATTGAGCTCTTCATGACGTGGCCAGTAAAGGATTGAAGGGGAATCGCACTTGGCGCGCGTCAAGGACCCCTTGAATTAAGGGGCCTAGAAAAAATGTTTTTATATATGTTACGCTGAATCGGCGTGATTGCCGAATCCGCGAAATGGGCAGGTTTTTTGCAGCCTAAATTCTAGAAGATCTCTTTTTACGAGTCTCAAACTCAAAATAATAGGTTATCATTTTTAGTTTTAAATAATCTAAAAATTAGTAATTATGGAAATAGCGACCGAGCCGTTTAATAACGAGAAACACGTCTAAGGAACCCGTCGCATTAGTTTCGTGTTTTTGCTTTAAAAACAATATCAATATCAACTTGTTTTAATATATTCAGTAATTTATATCTTTGCCAAATTCACGAAATAGGCAATAGTTTCCTCGTTTCACGAAATGGATAAAGCCGTCGTCCAAAAAAAAACCAGCCCATTTCACGGATTCGGCAATTACGCCGATTCGGCGTAACATATATAATCTAAGAGATATTAAATATGTCGTTTTAAAAACGTAGAAAAATTCATTTTTTTCTCTGAGATAATTTATTTATTAATGCGATCATTCTTCTTCTTCCGTGTTCAATCTAAAGATTGGCTGGCAGCAGTTCTCCACGCTGTCCGGTCCTCGGCCAATCGCTTCATTCTGCTATAAGTTTCACATCCCATATCATCCATTATCTGTTTAACGTACCTACCCCAGCCTTGGTCTGCCCCGGCATTTTCTTCCCTCCACTGTGCCTTCTAGAATGGTCTTTATCAGCCCTTCTCGCCTCAAAATGTGTCCGATCCATATGTCTCTCCTCTTTTGCAACATTTTCCATAATCCCGGTCTCTCCTCTATCCTCCTCAGCACCTCCTCGTTTGTCACCCTGTCCACCCAGGGAATCTTTAACATCCTTCGATAGCACCACATCTCGAATGCCTCTATTCGCTTCTGCTCAGCTACCCCGAGCGTCCAGGTCTCACTGCAGTACAGTAGGACACTCCACACAAAGATCTTCACTAGGTTCTTCCTTAGCCCCTTGCTGATGCTGTTGGATGTGAAGAGTTTCCTCTTGTTATTAAAAACCGCTTTTGCCTGTTCATCCTGCTCTTCACTTCTCTTTTACTTCTTCCATCCGATGTTCTCTTGCTTCCCAGATAGGTAAACTCTTCAACATTCTCCAGTGGTTCACCCTCCAACATGCCCTGGGCTTGTGTGTCGAGTCTACTCACCACGAGGATCTTTGTCTTTCCTCTGTTGATCTTCATGCTGTACCTGGCGCTAAGGGTGGCCTCCATCTCAGCCAGTGTAGACATCAACTCCTGCTCACTCTCGGCCAGCACTGCGATGTCGTCTGCAAAGCAGAGCATGTCCTCCTGCACCTTCACTCCTCCCATTCTTCCCAGCCACTCCCTTACCTCTTCCAGCCCTTTTTGGATATACGCATTAAACATAACATGTGAGAGAGAGCAGCCCTGCCTCACTCCCTTCCTGATACTGGCCTCCTGCTCGTGCTCCCCACATCTCACCACCGCCATCTCATCCCTGTATAACTTCCAGACCACTCTCCTCTCCTTGTACTTTACACCTGCCTGCTTTAGCACCCGAAACAACTGACTCCACTCAACATTATCAAACGCTTTCTCTAGATCAACAAAGGCAATGTAGGTGTTTAGGTCTTCCCTCAGTCTCTTCTCCAGTATCAGTCTCAGTTCCAGTATCGCTTCCCGAGTCCCTCTGCCCTTCCTAAATCCAAACTGGTCCTCGGTGAGCAATGCTTCCACTTTACTCTCCATCCTCCTCAGTATGATGGTGGTCAATATCTTAATGCGATCATTAAGAGTGTTCAGATAAAGTGGTAGTCGTTTGATGAGGTTTCAGCATGAATTTTGAATGCAGGGCCCCCATTTGTTCAGCGCCAGGGGCCACAATATTTTAGCACCAAGGGCCCCAAAATGTTTAAATCCGCCACTGGACGTGGCCAATAATTCTTCATGGATGAAGTACGTAGTATTGGTAAGAATGTATAGTTTAGATTGTTTCAAAGCAATAAAATCGGTTGGGCAATCAACGATCATGAATACTGTTTATATAGAAAATTTCATAGTAACAATTAAATCTGTCATTCTCTTCTCGTAAACAACATTTGAGCTTCAGATGCTGATTGTCTACGTTCACACATATCAAAATGGAAAATCCCTAACGTTTCTCGAAATGTCGCGCAGTGAAAATGTGGGTTCTGTGCTAATAATGTATAACATTAACTTTCAAACATTAAGATTTGCCAAATGCAAGTTTAGTAAAGGTAAACCGAAGAATATATTATCTTTTCCCATATCGATTCGATTTCATGAAGATTTTTGAAAGAATTTAAGCAGTTTTTTTTAAGTTAGTTTATTTGCTTATGATTTCTACATAAATAGTAATGCACTAGTATAAGTGCCCGTCAAAAATGACGGGGAGTGATTTGGTTTATTGGTACGGTACACATTAAATAAAAATGTATTGAGTGGGCATAAATCCGGACAATGCACATACTACAGAGTTGGTTAGCCGCTTCCTTTTATAGTCTTCCGCACTATGAAAATCCTTCCTGGACTCTGAAATTGTTTTGACGCTCCTTTTCATTTGAATGACGCGCTATGCAAACGGCGATTTTCCCATTTTTTAAATCTTTTATAATTAATTGAACATTTCTTTGAAAACAAAGGTGTTGTGTAATCTCTCTTTGGCTAATTATCTCCCTCTCTCCCTTCCCCGTCACTCCCTCTCGCCGCTACTCTACCTCCTTCCCTCTCCTTCCCACTCCCTTTCTCTCAAAAGACCAATAATTTATCATGTTACACGGTCGAATCGTTCAGAAATACGCATTCTTTTTCGAAATTTAGCGGATATTTCGTACTCTTTCCGGTCGTTGTCAAGGCGACCGTCATTGTCGCCTCCGATTCAATTAATGCCAATTAAACCTTCAAATAGGTGAAAGAATAGCGTTATCCGCTTCGCACTTTGTTTAATCATCGAAATTATTGCCGTAACAATGTCAACATTTATACATAGCAAAATAAATATTTACGGATAATTATTCAGTTAACTGCGTATGGGAAGCGTTTCTAACGATTCAATCAAAGCAGTTTAATCTTTCCATCATCGTTTGAATGCTGGAATCTTGTCTCTTTGTAAGTAGAACCATTATATTATACATCTGTAATTCTTATTAACGGAAATAGGCTCACGCATAAATTTCAAATTAAATGAGAATAGGGACATACGTTATTTTTAAACACATTACATGGTTATCTTCTCTTCATTGATATTCTACATAAACGGTTTCATTGATCGTTATACAAAAAAGAAAGGACATATTTGAATAAAAAGAAAAACAAAAGCTCGCGATCAATTATTGTGTACGGAAATGGAGAAACAGGAGAAAAACTCTGCTATGACCGGGAATACGAACCCGGGTCATCCACTTGCCGGGAGTATACTCTACCACTGAACTACCTTAGCAGACTAATCCTCTTGTTTCTGAGCGGCAATAGTTTCTTAGGTTGGGACTATTAAAATGCAGATTTCTGACTGACTTCGCATAATAAATTGTCAATACGAACACACAGCCGTGCCCTCAGCGAGATTCGAACCCACGAACTTTACATTGGGAGCCAAATGCATTAAAATCCTATACCGGAGAAATGCATCATTAAAGTTAAATGTTAATTACTGAGATCAACTTATTTTACATACTTACTATTTTTTTATAAATCAATTGAAAATATACCGCGCAAACATTGCGCGGGTTCAGCTAGTTTTCAATAATTGTATTCAATCTTCGTCGTTCACCGGTTGCTTGCTGCTTTGCAATCCGTGCAGCCAGCGTTCTCTCTTCTCATTCTTTCTAACGTCTCCTGACTATGCCTTAAAAACCGAACGCTGTCTCTAGCAAATCTTCGTTTTCTATCTGCTTGTGTCTCATCATTTCCATCCAATGCTACAGATGAATAAAGCTTAGTTTTTGGAGACATTGAAATAATAAGTTAGGAAAGTGTACAACATATCACAAATGGGCGCGTTTCGTGAAATGGAGTATTAGAAAGAAATTATATACCTGTTCGTAAAGGAAATTGCGTTTTCAAGTTCTTTTCTAAGTCATAAATAATCCATTTTCTTCCTATTTTTAAAAAATGCATGCACACGTAAGGAAATTAAACGTTGGTTAGTGAGATTTTTTATATTAGCAACAATGAAGAAGTAACCATGCAAGAAAATTTCGATTTTCAACTCGAATTAAGACAGTTTTGTTTGATTTTCTCGATAACGGCTACTCCTATGATAAAACTTTATAGGAGAGGAAATACTTTTATTTACTAGTTATATAACTTTTATTTAAGAAATATTTTGATATGTGCAATACTTTACGAGATATGACGAAAATTTAATTTTTGTCACCAGTCAAGTGATTGGCGTACGTGATTCATTTTTGCTATTTTCTTATTATATTTGATAGTAAGTCCTTAATATCAAATTTCATGAAAATCCGTTCTGTAGAAGCCGAGAACGAACATGCGGACGGACGGACGATGGACGGACAGACCGACGGTAATAGGCGCACACGCTGGAAGCGAAACGCGCCAAAAAATTGAGCTTACTAATTAATCAATCAGCGGAATAATTTCTTTGAAAACTACCTGAACGAAAACAAATCGCCAATTTATTTCAACATTGTAAACTGGTAATTAACCAAACTTACCTAAATATTATCTTTCAAATGCTTTAATTTGCTTAAAAGTGTAAATTTCAGTGAAAAATTTATCGAAGAAAATTTGATTTGAAATCTACTCTGAATAAAGTTGGCTTTGCGTAACGATACAGACGATATATTAGTGTGAGGATTACAATGCAATTATCACAAAATATTACTACTTTTATTTTATACGAATCAAAATAAAATATTAGACTTACCGATATCTAAATCAAACTTCGATGAATACTGTGGGGCGGGGGAGAGGCCGGTCGTAAAATTTTAAAATGTAGCGATATAATACAGAAATCGCATCATATCGCTACAGCATGACTTTCACCTTAATGGAAACAAATACCGAAATTTTAATGCGAAATCAAAGTGAACCTGTTCGATCCCATATGGTGATGTTTTGAGCGGTCACATTTTACGACCCCATACGGGATTATAGGATGAAATCTGACTCGAAGCCCAATTTTAAGCCTTACAAAATTGAGCCCATGCAGCGAATCGCTTTAAAATAAATTAAGTAATGTGGTTGGAATCTATCCCCGAACAAATTGGAGCATCTATTCCTTTCTTACGGCAAAAAAGATGACAGAATTTTCTCTATTACAATATGTGTTGTTATTCCAAATGGCCGGTATAACTCTTAAGACCCATCCTTATAACATTATCCTAACGTATGCTGCTGCTGGAGTTAATAATCGTAGGCAGCATATTTCTCAGGAACCGTTCGTCGTGGAGATATGCGATAAAGGGCGTTTTATTTCTACCAGCTAGGAGATCTCTGGGGCCAGGGGCGGGTCTCCTAGTTATATGCATAACTAATGACGACTATTAGGTTACGTGATTTAAAGGGAAGTTCTTATCATTAAAAGGAACTTCCTCATAACGCGCAAGAAAGTTAAAAGATCAACTCGTACTTTCGCGAGTGACTAAACAACAGCGCCATTCAATCACTGCAATTAATTGATACATTTTGAAATACAACAAGAGGAACGTCTCTTCCGGAATAATCTTATACTAATTACCGAATACTTATGCATATTCAGTGCAGAATGGTTCCTGACTTTAAATTTATACAGAATGTCAATAATATTTTACAACTGAAGATGCAAACGAAATACCGCACAACCCGTTATTCGAATCTATTAGAAACGGTCAGCTTCAACTCGAGGAGCATCGATGGCAGAGTGCTCCAATGAAAAAATAATAATATCAAATCAAATAGTACGTAGTAGAATTTGTTGAAAATCCGGTGTTCCAAAACACTTTCGCTTATATATAAAAACAATAGTTTAGTTTGGCATTCCTTCGATAAAAAATCTGGCGTGTCGAGGACATTACTTTCTCCATGGAGAGCAATGAATATGATTGCACTCTCGGCATCAGCATCCTCAAGAATAATTATCATCAATTACACTCGTGAATAATTTTTAAACACTTTGAATAAGTTTGACATTGAAATATACTTTGAAACATTTGTCACATCGAAAAAGCAATAAGTTAAAAAATTGATATCTGTTGCTTTGGATAAAAAATATCTAAAGGAAATTAAAATTACTCTTTGCAATTAAAAAATGTTATCATAACAACGAAAACAATGGTGTCACTTAGCGACGTAGTTAACAAAAATTAAGAAAAATCAAACCCTCTTTAAAAATCCATTTCATGAAAAAACTTTTAAAACAAAACTTGTAGAAATTGCGTTGCCTACGACTTTAATAATAACAAATATATACGTAAATTAAGTCCTAAAAGATATATTTGAAATTTTGTGGAGACAGAAATCTGCATGCTTAAAAGTCATCTTAAAGAGGACATTAATGATACACAGTAATGAATCGCAAACTTTTCTGCATTACAGGGTCTACTACAGTCAACTGCCTTTGTTAACCATGAAAATGTTCCTTATTCCTTTCAAAAATGCTGAAACTTCTACATAACAGGCAATTTCCATCTCCTGCTATACTTTTAACAAAAAACATTCGCCCAGTACTGTCTACAAATGTAGCCATTGTAGAGTCAACAATTCCTTTTAAAAAATAAAAAGTAATATTAAATACGAAATCTAAGATTATATTTATTATATAACTCAAATATTAAACAACACTCGCAGAAAAAACAACAATATTTATCGTTTTCTTAGAATTCAATTGCAATGCACATAATTTCGCTTCTTCAAACCAAAGCTTACGTTGCTATGTAAACAAATTGAAAAAGAAACGAAATTACAAATGCTTACGATTGAAATTTACGTATATAATTTGATTATTATGTCATTCGCTATAATAAAATGCGTTTAAAACATTAGAATTGACAATACTTGCTATTATTTATTTACTTTCACTTCAAATCTTTCGTGATTTCCATATCAAGATTTCACTATATCGGATTAATATTTATCGGTTGCCGAGGCGAAGAAGCGGAACGAAGGAAGGAATAGCGCTATTATTATAATAGATGTTTTGTGTAAACATGCAAAATATTTCGAACATAGATGTAAGTCATTGTCAAAATAATTTTTAAAAGTTCATGTCACTTGACGACATAAATCCAAATAATTTCCATTTGACGTTAAGACGTGTTTCCATAGATTAAAATCCACCAACCGATTTATAATACAGTTTCTTGGCTAGACTTTACGTTCCCCATTGTTAGAAGCGACGGTGGCGCCATATTGAATTCCCCTACGATCCCCAGCAACCGTTATTTATTATTTCTAACCATGACTGATTGGCCTGTCTCGACATTTACAAACCCAATCACCGGACAACGGGGAGGGATAGTTTGGTTCCAGCGAGGCGAAGGGCGCGGTAGCGCCCGAAGACGACAACTGATATAAAAACAAAGCGAGCCGAAGGCTCGCCAATATCCTCGAAGACAGATTTGTCATTTCACTTTGGGTTGGTACTCCTTTTCACCGCAATTCAATGTGGCGCCACCGTCGCTTCTAACAATGGGGAACGTAAAGTCTTACCCAGTTTCTTACGTTGACAGAAAATCGCGGAAGGGACTGGCGATATTCCCGTCATCGCACTACGTCTCCTATAGATATATTAATTGAATTTAAGCTTATTAAACCTTCTTCGTTATCCGATTGATTGATACGTATTTGTTAATAATCGCATATACCATATATACTCGTGTATAGTACGAGTTTTTACGACCAAATTTTTATTGCAAAAATTGGGGATCGTACTATACACGAGTAATACATTTGAGGATTTAAAATTCATGTATCTTCATGGGCATTTTCGGTGAAGTTATGCCACCCGCACGCATTCTAATGGTAGGCTAACGTTAACAGTGAGGTCCTTTATCGTTGTTATGTTGTTTCGTGAAGAGTAGAATCTTTTTCAAATATACAGCTTCAAATTCACAAATACTTGATATAAGTGAAGATTTATGGGCACTTCCTTTCTTGAATTTTATGGATGTACATCTTTGTTTGCGTCTTTTTACAAGGGATTGATTGGAACAAATTGGACGAAAAGTATCGTAGACGGCGTAACTTTATGGAATTTCGACATCTTGGAAAAAAGAAATTATTTTTGTAATATTCAACAGTCTTTATTGTTTCTTCAATCACACACTGATCGGTTTCCACTACAAAGTCATTCTAAAGGTATTACGTCGGTTAGTAACACCATTAGAATGATTTTGTAGTGGAAACCGGTCGGTGTGTGATTGAAGAAACAATAAAGACTGGAATATTACAAAGTTTCTTTTTATCCGTTATCCCTACCTATTAAATATATGAGCGAGTGGAACCATTACGTACGTGGAACGTAATCCAGACATACTAGAATTGTTACGATTTTATTTCATCTTGTGCAATCATGATTCATATCACTTTTTATTAAATGTTTTAGGAGTAAGATACTTAACTTATCCGAATTTTAGTGTACTCGCAAGAAATACTATTTACGACATTTATGGTCTATTCTATGGTGGTGTGGAAAATCAAGGTCGTTCGATATATCTCGCTAGTAACCATCGAGCTATCAAAACGAAATATATCGACCCCGGTAGAAAGCTGGAGTCGTACTATAAACGAGATATATGATAAAATCAGGTTTGTTCACCAAAAAATCAGGGGTTGTAATATACATGGAGTCGGCATAAACACGAGTAACTACGGTAATTAAAAATGAAACGAAAAATCTAATGTAAGTTACCCTGCATGTGAAAACTTTTCCCTCAAAAAAGAGTAATTTTATATGATACTAGATATATTTTATGAATTGGACGTCAAGTTTGTGAATCGTTGTTGAATATACAGGCAACTGCACCACGAGTGAAATGACAAGCACAATAGTCATAACATATTATATACATACATAACAGTGTTTATGTTAATAGACAGATAACTTTTATATAATATTTGCATATAATAATTATAAATAAACATAAATAAATAGAGATTCAAATTACAATAATAAACATTCTGGTCCCGCTAAGTCCAGCAGAGGAGGACTTGAAAGCAGGTGCCATAATTTATGTATTAATAAATACAGCAGGTTGACCTCGATGTTAATAATAATAATAATATTTACTCACATAATATAATTGTTATATAATATAATTATATAATTTATATACTGTATATAATGTCCATATGAAATTTAATGATAATAATATATTATATAATTTACCTTTATCAGAATTATTTTTTCATATTCATAAATTATCTAGTAGCCATAAGAAGTACACATAATTACCCTAATTATACTTACATAATATAATTATTAACATAACACAATTACACAATTTATATAATATAATATTTAATAATAATAATATATATATATTTGACCTTTATCTCAATAGAATTATTTATTTCATATTCATAAGTTATCTAATAGCCATAATTTCAGTTTCATTTTTATATTTGAATATTTATCTAAGGTAGCTGGTTAAAAAGAATAGGTATCATAACTTCAAATTTATTTTTGCCATTTACGTTAAAATATCTGGGTACATAGTATGAAATCCTATTTCTCCTATCCATTACATGCTTATCAGTTTTAATTGTTTTATATTTAGATGAGAAATAGTTATCAAGGATAATTATGAATATGTACAATTCATTGCTTGGTAAAATTTGTAGTTTTCTGTAAATATCTTTAACATCTAAGTTAACATTAGTTACATCCAATAATTTAATAACTCTGTTTTGATTTGTTTGTAATATATTTAAATAACCGGTTTTAGCATTTCCCCAAATTGTTATACTGTATCTGATAATATACCGTATCTGATAATAGACTCACAAAGAGAATAGTAAATAATTTTTTACATTGGTTGGTAACATATTTTTAATGTGGTATAATTGATAATTTATTTTCCTTAATTTACTATTTAATTTATAAATATGCTTATTAAATCTAAAGTTGTCATCAATTATCAATCCTAAATATTTAATTTCAGATACTTGTTCTAGTGTTTTGCATTTACATATATTTGGGTTATTATTATGTAGGCATTGATGATTATGAAGTTTTAGAACAATCCTTTCATATTTAGATGCCTTATTCGAAATATACATAATTTTAGATTTTTCTAAGTTTATTAAAAAATCATTATCATGCGCCCACTTTGCCAAATCATATAGTGCATTTTGCATATTGTCAATTGACTTATTCAAATTTTTATGGTATGATATTAACACAGTATCATCCACGTATAACAATGTATCTACTACAGATATTTTACCAATTATATCATTAACATATATTAAATACAATAATGGTCTCAGAATAGATCCCTGCGACACTCCCATATTTATATTATTTATGTTACTTAGCTTGTCTCCTAATTCGACTCTTACCTTTCTTGATGTAAGATAACTCTTAAACCAATTCCATGCTATTCCTCTAATTCCAATTTTATATAATTTGTCTAAAAGAATATCCTTATCAATCAGGTCAAATGCTTTACTAAAATCTATAAAAGTGACAATGATATGGTAGTTGAAAGCTAGATATTTATTAATCGTATTTGCAAATTGTTGCAGTATATGTTTTGCACCCAATTTTTTTTGGAAAGCGAATTGATTTTTTGATATCAGATTATGTTTATTTATAAAATTCATTAATATATTTGCTACATATTTTTCCAATATTTTGCTTATTGAAGGTAAAAAGGATATCAGTCTATAGTTATTGGGGTCCATAAAGCCCCCTTTATGAATTAGTTTTATAATAGCCAATTTCAATTCCTCTGGTACAATACCTTGTGTGATACTTGCGTTAATCAATTTTGTTATTATTGGAATAATATGAGCATTCCTTTTAATATCCTTGGTGCGTATACCATCAATACCACTAGCAATATTCTTCATTTCTTTAACAAATTTGAGTATATTATTGTGAGTAGCTTCAGGGATATATATACTTTCCTGTAAACGTATATGGTTATAACACAATTTTTTTATGACAATTTAATTTTAAATTTGTTAGAACATCTGTAAATTGATTAAGTAATGCATTAGTAAAAACTTCGGTATTCATATTTTTCTCTATATTTTTAACTATTTGTCCATCTCTAGTATAGGGTGAAGTTTTTCCCATTGTCGAATTTATTTCTTTCCACATCTCTCCAGTATTTTTAACATTTGAAAATTTATTTTAAAAATATTTTTGGTTAGCCTGTAGTATTTCTAAACTATCTTTATTTCTAAATTTTTTATAAAATGATTTATATATGGCATTTGTTGGATTAGTCTAAAAAGTTTATCCCTCTCTTTTAATTTATTATATAACTCAATTGTCATCTAGTCCTTTTTACAATTCATGTTTAATTTTTTTTCTCTATCATAGACTTATTATATATCATGTTAAAAATCTCTTTTAAAAGATTATATAAATCTGTCACATTAGTTATAGTCTGTTCACTTTCTTAAGTCTCTTGACCTTCATAGAGCAAGTAGCCAATCACAAATGTTTCCCCTTCCATCGCCCCTCACAACTTTTGCGCGGGAGGACAAATACCCAGTCACGAACAGCAACAGCAAGGAAACGGCAGCAGAAATGGCAACGCAGAACGATGTGAACGCTTTGAGAGCAAGAGTAACACTGAGTTCCTCCCACTACCTTCCCAAACGAACCGTCTCCTATTGGCTGCTGCTAAGTGGCATACCCCCATCTTCAAGGTCAAGAGACTTTAGATAGTGAACAGACTATAGTTCATCATATTTATTCCATTCTGTGGTTTGAAGTAAGTTGTCTACTTTCTGATCATTTATGAAGAAAGTTTTTTCATTTGCATTTTTATCATCATTACAAAACAGATTTTATCAAGATACCAGTTACATAATGATCAGATATTTTGGATTTTATTAACACACCATCTGGATTTAGCTTATGCAGGATCTTAAAATCTTATCTAAAAGAAATTCTTCTCTTGTATACCATTTTATTATTTCTCTGAATCCAGCAGCTCTTAATATGTCTCTGTATTTAATTGTATTTAAATTTAGTTTATCTTTGATGTTAATATTTCTGTCAGCCATTGTTAGAGTTTCACTATTTTTATCATTTAGCAATTTCAATTCAATTTCATTCAAAAATTTACCAATGTTAGTATCTGGCGGTCTATATATACCGATTATTTTAATAGAATGATTGAAGAACTTAAGCTTCCCACTTATGGATTAAAATAATTCGAATCATCTTTTTCTGGGTAAAATTTGAGATAACTATTTATCATTAACATTAGTCCACCCCCTTTTTTATGAGTTCTTAAGCCAGCTGGGTTAGAGTGGTAGGCAGTGTGCCTGCATTTTAACCCAAAGGTCATGGGTTTGAATCCCACTTCCGGCATGGATGTTGTGATGTATGTTGATTTTCTCTAAGAGAATTCGACGGTGCAAAATAACCTTAGCTGTTGACGCACCTCAAAAACCTAATTACTACTACTACTATGAGTTCTTAATGCAAAGTAATTTATGTAACCAGACATATTATACAATTCCTTTTCATCATTTTTTATATTGATTTCTGTTAGTAGGATCATAGCAATTTTAAACTTTTTTTCTAGGTTTCTAATATAGATTAACAGTTCATCTCAATATTTTTTTAAAGTTCTAATGTTTAGGTTGACACAAATGTAAGTTGACTGATTTGATTTAAGTTCATCAGTGCTGTTTAAAGTATAACAATTTACTTTTTCTAAGCTAATATCATCAAATAAAGGTAAGTGCTTATTCCAACCCATAACTCAATAGAGACGTTTTAATATAAATAATTATTATCATAGATTTTACAATGGTAATAAATGAGACCTATACCAGTTTTTGTAAGTCAGTTTCATTTCGAATTTTAATGATATGTGAATTTTCATTTTTTTTGCTAGAATTATTGAATTTTTGTACAATATATATTTATAATTCATATCTTTCCCTCTAGATTTAGCCTTCCAGAGATTTTTGAAAAAACTGGTAAGGGCCTCATTTATATACATTTTGGACTCATTTAGACTCTGAAAAATATTTTTATTAAATAACGTTTTTCTATTTGCCAACCATCTATCCCTAATGTTTTTGTTATGAAAGGATACAATTATTTTGTTTGGCTTGCTGGAATAGCGGCTTTTGATGAAGAAGGCATCATCTATATCGTTAATGCTGCAATCTTTTACATTTATCTCGTTTGCAATTTTGTCAGTTATATCAAATACCTCTTTTTATTTAAATTTACATCAAATCCAGTGAGTTCCAACGTTTTCGAAAGATTTTTTTGTTCTAGTATATTAATCTTTTCTTGTAAATCAATTATTATAGTATCTTTACTTCTAATTTCCTGTTGCAGACTACATACTGTTTGTGTCAAGTCTTTAATTTTATTCGCATAATCATCTAGTTTTTGTATCACAGTGTCGTATTTCTCACATAGGAAACTAAGACTTAACTTTATTTCTCCTATGTCTTTCTTTAGCTCCACCTCTTGAGTTTCTTGGACCTTACTACCTCCAGTATCCGTGTTCAGGGTTTTGGGCGAGTTTTCAATATCAGCGTTTCCTCTCATTCTGCAGGAAGGACATCTCCAACCCTCATTCTTCCCTCTCGACATCCCCTTGTATGTCGCCTCCCTGAGCCCGGCACGGTTGTAACGCATATCCCCGTTACACCCGAAACAGGAAACATAAACACCATCTTTAGGAAGATTTTCACTACACCTACGGAAATTCATGGTTTTCGATCGTCTTATGTCAGTAGTTTTACTGTCCGACACTAGGTATGGCGCCTCCACCAAAACGCCGGAGAGTTCCAACCGCAAATACTAGCCCACTTCTAAATCAATGTTTCTCAACTTATACACCTCGACAACACTCTCCAACATGTACACAACACAACAGTGTAATAACAAAGACAGACAAATTCCACAAACTCTTTGAAAATTCGAAATACCACCCAGATAGCACAAAAGCTTCAGATCAACAAGCTCACACAACCATCATTACCACCACCGAGGTCAATAATATTAACTGAGAAGTGCATAATAGTGAAGTCCACGCTTCCGCGAGTTAGTATTACGGTCTGCCAACACGCGTAACGTTTGAACTTCTCCCTATATTGATACCTACGAGTGAAAATTTCCCAAACTCACGAGAATTCCAAAGAACTGATAAATTAGCTATTGGTTCCCGCCAGTGACAAGAGTCTTCATTACCATTGCGTCTCACGAATTACTCGTTAAGTCTCACGTATATATATTATCTTAAATGGAGTCTCACAATCAAAACGTACGCGACCAAAATGTCTCGAGGATAAACGCCTGGAAAGTCTTATTCAGGAGCAGCCACGGTTTCTCTTTACCTATGGGCCGTATGTCACCTGCCGGATGCTACTTACCTACCCTCTCCCTCTCTGGACTAGAAATGCTCCTCCATAAGCCTTATTAAGCGAGATAGAGAGGAACGCGATGGGAGAACTTGGGGCCTCAAATGCGTGCGCACAGGTGTTCGGGGAGAATCACGGAGCAACAGTGGGTGACAAAAAGCGATTGTCAATTTGCTTCGGTCTCTTCAAAGAAACTCATCCGAGAGGGAGAAAGCAGAAGAGAGAGAGAGAGACCGTTTTGCGTGGGAAGAGAGGATGAGGGAAATTGGAGTCTAAGGGAATACAAAATGGCGTGGGAATTACAATAAAGGTGTGGTAGCAAGGGAGTCCTCGTTCTATCGCGAGTATCGATTATTTACATCGGATCCGTGATTATTTATTTCCTAAGAGAACTAATTCTCCTGAAATATGTCCGACGGTTGAATGAATACTTGGGAAAAGGGAGCTGATGTGAAGTGAATAAAGCGACGTTTGGAGGGAATCAAATCGGAAGGCATCGAAGAAATAACTCTTTCCCACGCAGGTTTTATTAACATGTGCTATTAACATTGATCGTTCGTCCATGTTTCTCACAATAAAAACAAAATATACTGGCATTTATTACGGATAGAGGGAATCCACAATGCCGTCCAAAATTGTTTTGTACGGCATTGTGGAGTCCCTCTATCTGTAATAACTTTAACTGCCGTAATGCTCTAGAACGGGGTTCGTCCACCTTTTCTATACGGCGGGCCACATTCGTTGTTGTGAATGCTTCGGAGGGTCGCATTGGAAATCACTAGAGCTTCGTCGGACCGTATGGGCATTTAAATCAGAAGTTACCTAGAGATTTTGCGATCTCATATTAGTGAAACTCGATTATTATTTGCTTACTAGCGTTAAAACTCCACCAGGAAAGGTTTTGAGACAATAATTTTACTGAAAAAATCTGAGGTGGCTGACACACGACTTTCTCCATATTTGGGGTGTAGATATTTAAATTATTATGAATAGCATAATAAGGCAAAATTAGTATTTCGTTTCGTAAAAGAATAGAGTCATCCTTATTGCCGTAAATTATATTTTGAATATGTTTACAGAATTCACCGCTACATGGTGGCGGCGCTGTATACTGGAAATTTACGAATAAACAAAATATCTCCGAAATAGATGGTTCTACGAAAATTTGTTTCCAACAAAACTTGGAAGAAATATTATTCTCTACAACTTTGGTCCTCACGAAGATTACCAATACCGATTTTTTAAAGGAGATATTTGACGGAAAGCGAAAAACCGGTTATTTATAAATAATTCCTAAACAATAACTGCTATGGAAAATTGTTTCAAATAAAAGTTGTAGGAAATTAAATTCTCTATAACTTTTGTATAGAATTGTGTATACAATAATGATGTTTTAACGGAGAAATATCGCAAAAATCGAATCGGGTTTCGAATAAACTTCGACTTCCGGTTAACCGTTATTGTCCAAAAACTAATCAGTTCTTTGTGCTCATGTTAAAGTGTTATATATGAAGTTTGGTAACGATATGGCAAGTACTTTTTGAGTAAGAGCGCCCACAATCACACACACACGCACACACAGACATCACTCCGAAAATAGTCTAAACGTGTTCTAAGGACCTCAAAACGTATTTCCGTTGAAATCTCTAAGTCGATTTTTTTCGTGATCAAAATACTTTCCCATTACTTCGTATGGAGAAAGTAAAAAGTACTTTCCAAATGCTTATTTTCTTTCATTGATGTCATTCCTTTTATTTAGTGGTTATGGTGTGGCCATTGGTAAGCGATCCGATAACTTCATTCCATTTCGTTAGGTTCTTCTTTCGCTACAGAATGATAGATATTAGGATAACCTCATTTAGCATTCTTTTGTTTAATTTCCCTTTTCCCTTATAGGTTACGTCTCTCCCCATTCTCTTCTATTTACCCAAATCCCTTCCATTTCACAATCATTATAACTGAAGTAGCTTTCTCTTGTAATCTCATACAAGCATTATTCAATAAATCTTCATTGTATATTTTCGTATGCCTTATAATAATTCCATTTTTAATAAGAATTACGTAAATAATGTTAAGATTTTTCCGACAAAACCGAATGCGAAGTTTATTCTTCGTTCGTCAGTTTCTCTGGTAGCTGGAAATTCTGCGTGAAAACAGTGAAAAAAGCAGATAAAATACATTTGGTTCAGAATGTGAGTCGAAAGTAATGGCCAAAGAAGTAATGACGCATCGAACACCTGACCCGCGTGTTTGCGTGTGCGCGTACGTGTTTGTGCGTTTGTGTGTGTGTGTAACAATAGAGTTTCAGACACATTTCATAAGGAAAGGATTAATCTCTTTCGAGGATAAGAGGATATGAAACAGATGAATAACCGAACGCGTAAAGGATAACAGAATAAGCGATTTTCTCGGAATAGTCGAAGTAACGGAGGAGTGAGAAATAGAGGAAGATGGAGAGGAGGATGGGGAGGGGGATGAAAGGGGGAGGGGGATGATAAGGGGAGGGGGATGATAAGGGGAGGGCGCGGAGGAGGAGAGGGGAATGGGGGAGAGGGCGTGGTGAGAGGTGCACGACGGGGAGAGAGGAGAAAAGAGAATTTGGGGATAAGCAACAAGGATGAGGAGAGGCAGGAGAGAGGTGGAGGGAGGTAGGAGGGAGAGAAGGGAATGGGAAAGGAGAAGGAAAGTAAAGGGGAAGAAAAGGGAGAGAAAAGAGGAAGAAAAGTTGACCGAAATATGGAAAAGGAGGGAAATATTACGAAGGAAGAAGAGAAAGAGGAATGAAGGAAGGAGGTGAGGAAGGGTGGGAGTGTTGTGGGTCTGACTGAGGGGGAGGGAGGGGGAGGGAGGTGGAGGGAGGGGAGGGAGGGGAGGAAGGTAGCAGGAACAAGGAAGAACGGGAGTTTAGCTGTGGGAAGAGTTTAGCAGAGAGAGGGAGAGAGGCGCGCGCGCGGTCTTTGTTCCGACTGTCGGCCTAATTGTGCATTCAAAAGACGTGTGTTTGTGAGAGAGAGAGAGAGAGGTTCAGTCGGCAAATGGGAAGAGTACTGAGAAAGGAAAAGAGGAAATTAAAATCGAGGAGAGCCGATTCAATGAGTTTTAAAGGGAGAGAGGGGGATGTGATGAGGAGGAGAACTAAAGGGGGGGAATGGGGGGAGGGAGGACGGCCATTTTCCGTGTCTTTTTATGCACCCGCCAATTTGGAAACACAATGAAGGACTGCTCATATGCGTTTTATTTTTCCCGATTTCACGTTGTTAGGGTTGGATTTATTTCATTTATCGGAAATCTACGCTACGTGGTTATAATCCCTGATGAGGGAAACCGATGCGCAAAAAAAGCGCTCGAAATCTCGCGCCAGCAATTTCCAATCTGAAAACAAACGTCGATGCAGTTGGGCGGATTGCGCTGACCATCTGCTCCTCAAAAAGAGCGCTCGCGAGCATCCAAAGAGATGCCACCGATGTTTATTCAGCGCAATTAACGGAAGTCGAATGTTTGGTACATTTGCGCCCGCGGATGAGTTCAACTTGTCATTGGTCCCAAAACATGCGAAATGCATTGGGAAAACCTATGAGTTTATGTTAGAAATATCGAAGGTCCACGAATCGTACTTCTTCGTTCACTCGCGTCTTGTTCTTGCGATAAATTTTTCAACCGCTGCGTAAAATTTATTTTGAGTGAAGGTATAATATCGTCGCTATAACTCAAAACAGCTACAAGTATCAGGATAACCATGTTATAAAATAATGGAGCCGTTCAGAAGGTACCTTTTCTTCTCTTCGATATAATTATAACTTTAAAATGAAAGGTGATGTTAAATTAAAAAAGGTCTTCGGTAGTCAATTAATTATCTTTATTTTTTTAAAAAAACAATCTCTATTACAGCTTTCTTCAAATTGAGCGGTGCGGAACGCTATGGCGCCGAAGTTGGTTCTCACTAAAGACATAACTAATTTAATAAATCAACGAATATGAATTGCTGATAGATGATTAGAGTGATAATATTTCCTCTAATAAATTGCATATGGTATAGCACCAACATATGAACGTATCGAAACGTTGTGAAACACGTATTTATAAATATAAAAATTTGTTCCAAAGTAGGGGTGCTGAGAAATTCTGTTTATTTTTTAAAGAGTGCTGCGCCTACAAAAAGTTGGAGAACCATTGCCCTATTATAATTATAAAATCAAATCTAATTCTGTAATTCTGTGTGTAAGATTTTGTGAATTTATGCGAATAAATAAAGAACAGTTTGTCCGTTTACGATTGATCTATGGCCAAATACTCGGCACGTACTCTTGAAGGTTTTAAAAGGGCCACTGCTAAGGGAATGGGCTCCATTGCAGAAGATTTTACTTTCTCTGCTTGATAAATTTCACAAAATACGTAAGTAATAGATTTATACGGTTCTCTTCCTTTTCTCTCTGTCTCTCGGAAAACTATATTCGCAAGCACTCTGAGTTGTAGTCAACGGCCACTCATTCGTCCTCGACTCCAGTCTTGTCCGGTGTTATCCAGGTCAGCTTCCCAGGTCAGCTCTCCTCTTCATTCTTAACATAAATGATTTAGTGGAGACCATCATCTGCCCGATTTCCAAATTCTTTTATACGTCAATGACTGTTATGTTTCGAAATTAGTTCATTCAGATGAAGACTCGCAATGCCTCCAATCTGCACTTGACTCTTTGACCGAGTGGCGCACTTAAATTAATCCATCAAAAAGCATAAATTACCTCCTGTATCTACAGTTTACTTGGGAAAGCCATTCCTTTAGTTCAGTGTTATAGCGTCATTGGAGCGATTTTTATTCTAAATTAACTTTTTTTCGACGTATTGGGAAGATTTCAGCTAAACCGATGTCTCAACATGGTGTTCATTATAGATTTACTGAAATTTCAAATCTTCTTGTAGGTCTGAAGTCCTTCAATGGCTGAGCGGCTCCAATACTGAATCACTTCAATTTGTTCTACTGCTGCTCCTAACAAACCTAAACTGACTCCACATTTAAATTTTCCTGCGCCATAATCTGTATTCGTTCGCTGTGCACAACACTTTCGCTCCCCGCATCCTCTCTCTCTCTCTCTTAGGCGACTTATCACCGATCTTAACCAACTTCACTCGCTTATTACTGCTCACTTTAATCTATGTACATACTTACATAAATGAAAACGATCATATGAAATATCTTTGTATGCATCACACGTAATTTTACGAGGAATTAGAGATTTTTTATTTTATCTTTTATTGATTTATATACTTCTCCTTTTTTCGGCAAACTAATGTAATACGACACTATTATGTTAATAGGATTTACACTGGAATCGGCAAAAGGATTTATATAAGTAAATCAAAATATATGTAATTTTACAATACTTAGGGACTTATTACTGAAAGTACGATAAAATATAAAATACCCAAATGATATGATACCCTTACTAAGATATCTTTCGTTCCTTTCCGTCGCCTCTGACGACCAATTATTAAAATTTATTTTGAGAGGTTTATTAAATGCTGACAAAGACCCTCGGAAATTTTATTTAATATGCTATTTTGAATTAAAGATAAGCCATGTCCCGCATCTGGAACTCATTTAATGTTATTTTAAAACTTAATAATTGCCCATCCGTCATTTATGATGAACAATTTCACCAATAGTAGTACGCATTATTGAATTTCCGAAGTGTCGAGGATAAAATATTTTACCGTACCATCTAACTAAGATCCGAAGCATCGATTTTAAAAATAAAATTGAATTGTTGTAGATTTACAACCGTTTTTATTTAGTGTATACGACCCTTACTGTTAATATAATTCTGTTGTAATAAGGTACGCGAATTAGCAAAAAGCATTTGCGTGGGCGGTCCTTAAAATTCGCACTCGAGGAAGATCAGTACATATCAATGAAAATCAACGCTTTTGGACTAAAAAAAAACGCTTTGGCTAAAGTCGCAGTTGAACACTTTTGTGCTTGGAACGTTCACTTTTAAATCCCTTCGTATTTGCACTCGGCGTTTCCTTATACATTAAGCACAATCTCCTTTCTCACAGCTTCGGTATTTCTCCCCTCCCGCTTTGAACACACAAACTCCAACCCAGTCTCGTTTAATTCACGATGAATAACCCAAAGAAACATCCGTGAAATTTGAATCTCTCCGAAAATCAGCTTAGCAGATTAAAACCCGCGCTGAGAATTTAATGGTCACCCTTTCATGTGTTTCTCTCTCTCTCTCTTTCTCTGACAAAAGAGGAAGCACCGCGGCAGCCTCAGTGGCCAGGGATGGGGCGCTCGAATATGTCCCTAAAGTCAACGGATTCGGTCGCTTCGAGATGCGATAAAGGGAAGAGATAAGAGAGAGGCGCACGGCAGGGGGTGCTAGGGATAGAGGTGCGTAGAGGGCGCACGTCGGAAGATGCAAAGGACGCGATGTACACAATGAGCTACCGAAAGGCACGGGAAAAATACGACCTCTGCTCAAGTGGAGAGTGTGTGTGTGTGCGTTTTCGGAGGAGAGGGAAGAGAAGCGGAAGAATGAGAAGGAGAGGAAGGGATTTCATACATAAAATAAGGAAAAAGATTTGTTGAAGGCGAGTGAGCAATTTTTTAATTGGAACGGAAGAGGAGGAGACTTTAAGGAATCGCTAAAAAATATTATGCAAAAAAAGTCATAAGTATCTGACTTCTTTGAGAAGTTTTAACTCTTTCGCTTAATATTTTTAACGAAGTGAAAATTGTATTAGTATGGCCGAGTTCAAATACAGAAGTGGTTTTACGCATGGAAAAATGATTGAAACCGGAAGGAAGACGTGAGGAGAGATATTGAGAGGAAATCAAATCAGCGAAGTAATCGGAAAGTGTTAAGCGAACGAGAGAAAAGGGATTCGGAGAACAAAAGGAAAAGAAAATGGAGAAAAAACATCCGACAAACAGGATCAAAATGGAGAGAGCAGGAAGATAAGTTTGAGTCCAAAACAAATATTAATAATAATGATGATGATGATGGATGGATAACAAAATCCGAAAACGGTATCAAAATAAAATGGTGAAATATAAAAAACATAATGCAGCTTTGCGCAGTTGACGAAGTATATAACAAATGAGGTACGGAGTGCATGCCTCGGTGGCGTGTAAACGAAAGGAATTGAAATCGAACTCGAAAGGATTTAGACGGTGCAATAGATAACGAACAAGAGGGGAATGGTGGAGAAATCTAAAGGATTTTAATAAAGGAGAAAAAGTAGGAAAAAATTAAATTGTAAGTGAATAAGCGAAGGAATCAGAGAGAACAAATGAGTGAGAACGAAACTGAAGGACGAAAATAGAGAGAGAGAGAGAGCACAAAAGAGAGAGAGAAACAAGAAAAGGAGGGAGATATATAAAAGAGAGAAGAAAGAAAGTGGTGAAGAGAGAGAGGGGGGAAGAGAGAGAGAGGGGGAAGAGAGAGGGGGGGAAGAGAGAGAGGGGGGGAAGAGAGAGAGAGGGGGGAAGAGAGAGAGGGGGGAAGAGAGAGAGAGGGGGGGAAGAGAGAGAGGGGGGGAAGAGAGAGAGAGGAGCGGAAGAGAGGGGGGGAAGAGAGAGAAAACGATAAGAAAGAGAGGGGGAAGAGAGATCTAAAGATAGGAGTGGGATGAGGGAAACATTTCGAGCGGTTATGAAGGAGTTGTGAGAAGGATATAAAAGCGACGAAAGGAGGATTATTTCTTGAAAGCAGGCCTATGAGAAGGGGGAAGAGGACATAAAATGTGAGGAGGGGGGGTGAGAGGCAGGGGAGAGAGAGAAAGGGGAGGCAGGATTACATTTGGAATTTTAATAGGAGGGCCTTCGCCGGTGTTAAGGCGACGCTTCTCTGCGTCAAATCTTACGCACAAACTTGTCAACAGCGACATATATATCGCCAATTTGGTTTGTTACTTATGCGTCGCTCATATAGTAGCACTGTGAAAAGGGGAATATTAAACCGAGGGTTTTTTTATGAATTTCCTTATGTCTCTGTGACGCTCAGAGGACGATTAATGCGGGCTGCCGCTATTCTTTGCGGAAAATTTAAATTACACTTATCCTGTATTTTCGTATTAAAGATGTCTGAATGAGTTGTATATGATCGTGAAACTTTTTAGATTATAACAACCACCGATATAAGTTGAAAAAAATCGTAAACAAGTCAGGTACAACACATTTAACTTCTTTATTCTGCTATGAAATCGATATTTATTTGTAAAATCCCGTGGTTGACAGTGTGCTACTCACATCAAACAGAGACAAAGCTTAGGTAAACATAGATGCATACCTTAAATGAAAAAAATTACGCAAGGAATATATTTTATATCAATGCTACGTTGTTTCCTTTCGTATATTTCAATAATATAGTACACAGCGGACCCTCCTCCAACGCGGGGGTTACGTTCCTCGAGAACGCCGCGTTAGGCAAATCCGCGTTGGAGGAACTTAATATAATACCTTATGGGATTAGTCGAGATACGTGAACGCGGCCGCATGAAGTCCCCGATAAATACCTAGATATTTAGATACACACACAAATGTAAAGCTCTACCTATATTTTATATGAACTAAAAATATAAAATCATAAACATAATGACCATATTTGTGGCCTACCGCTTCGTAACTTTACAAGGGATCTTAATTTTCTCAGCTAATCATAATTTGTGGCATTTCTTTGCATCACTGCCATTTGGAGATGCTTTACGTTTTGATTCCACACTGCTCTCTCTAATGGTTATTACCAAAAAACTGCAAAAAGTGGCAAAAAAATCGACTGTACGTCATTGAAATTAGTTCGGTCACAGCTTACACGAGATTGAGGGAGAGGAAGATAAGCATTGCTGGAGATTGTTTATAAAGTTCTAGAGCCCGCATACTGTTGCGTGTTAGGGCGATCAGCGCATATTCGAATTTTCCGCTTTCGGCAGATAATTATCCAATTTCTAGCTGAGCCCGCGCAAAATTTGCGTTTAATTTTAAATTGATTCATAAAAAAATAATAAGTTTTTAAAATGTTGATGGTAATAATTCATATTTTAATCTAGCAATGAATTTACACAGGATAGGATACTTAGATATTTGACTCCCAATGTAAGGTTTGCGTGTTAGAATCTCACTGAGGGAAAGGCTGTGTGCGCATATTTAAAAAAATGTTATCCGTAGGTAATCAGAAATCTGCATTTTATAAGTTATGGTAGAGAGTAAATTGATGCGGCACAGTAATTAAATTGAAATGATTAGTGATCGGAAGATTCTTACGCGACAGGCATAAACTGTAGTGGTGTGAAATGAGGAAACAAAAGAATAGAACTGCTAAGACCGGGAGTCAAACTGGGTCTTAACACCTCAAAGAAAGCAAATATTGGGAAAAGAAAGATGTGAACTTTCTGTAATTTACAGGAAATGTCATCCACTTAATCAATCACAAAACATAACTCTTGTAAAAGCGACGCCACAAAAAATAATTATTTATCCACTTAAGCCAGGCGAAAGTATTAAAAAAGTAAGCACTGAAACAATTGATTGTAGAATAATGCGGAGTATAAATTTACCGGGGTTTCGGAAGATTCCTCCTCACCAAAGCCTTCATAATGAAATGGCAGAGTCTTACGCGTATTTCCACTGACAGGGTGATTCTTGGTCGCTTCAGTCACGAAAACAAAAACATTTGGTATTTCCAAAAGGTTGAATACTCAGATACAGTATTTAAAGAAATAAATATGCTTTTCTACCACAATCTACGATAAACGCGTCCTAGTCACAGAAAATAATCTTACTGAATGTTCTCGACTTAAATCATTATCTTAATGAATTCATCCATTGTTATATTTATAACAATAAAACTTTAATTAAAGCAAAATGTAGCGTATAATGATCTTACTAACTTAAGGATTCCATTTTTACGTCAATGTGAACGTTTAATCGATGGTAATTGAATCAGAGGCAACAATTAAAGTCGACTTGGCAACGTCCCGAAGGAGAACAAAAAATCGGCAAAATTTCGAAAACAATTGTGTATTTCCGAAAATTTCGGCGGCATAGGGTATAAACATTGAAAGAATAAAATAACTTAGAGTTTTACCCGTCGAATAAATCAAAAACGGAGAAAATCGGTCCATATTTACGTATTTTAACGAATGAAGGAAAAAAACCTTGCACTCTGAAAACTCGAAAATCCCGTGTAAACTTATGGGAACATATAATTATCTCCTGGAATCGAACCCGGGACTTTAGGAAATTAAGAATAGTTTTATAGGGACCTCCTGGCCTGTAGAAACAAAACGCAGTTTACTGCAAATCTCTACGGCAAACGGTTTTCGAGACAGAGGGGGGGGACGGACGGACGGACAGACGGACACTTAAGAAATTATATATAGGATAATTAGTCGCATTTATTTTTGAGCGTATAAGTGAATCCACGCCGGAAGAACACGCGTTGGAGGAGGGTTTGCTGTATATCGTATAATTCATGTTCCCAATCTATAGCATATCATTACTTTTAATACAGGTGTTTAATCTGACAGTTTACTAACAAATCAAATGCAAAAAAATATATTTAATTAATAAAAAATCTATTTTTGCGATAAAAATTGCCAATTTTAATCAAAGATTCGTATGCAGAATGAACCTGACTTCCCAAACGTAGTTTTTCATCATGATCGATGTTAAATAATCTGTAAGTTGTTTTAAAGTGAAACACTTCAAAAAAAACACCATAAACAACATTTTATTGCTATTCACTTTCAAATGACACTTGATCATGTCCGGAGGAATTTCTCTGATAACATACAATAAAGTAGCCTAAACCCGCGTAGATCGACAACAGACACCATATTCGTGATTAGGAAGGTCATCGACAAATGGCCGGAGTTGGGAGCAAACTTTTTAAATAAATTGATGTGCCCAACACATGACTTTCTCCATACGTAAGTTGTCAACTAAAATCAAATAAATACGGCGATAGGAACAGTTCAACTTACACGCTTCAGCGCTAGCGATTCAATTGTTGTCACTACCACGCGCGCGAGCTGCCCACTAACCGTCAATTTCGAAGAAAATTGAGTATCTCTTGAAATATTCCTCATATGAAAATTTAGTTCAAACAAAAGTTGTAGAAAAAATAATATCTACAACTTTTATACATAGATATGTTAACAAAAATTCAGTTTTGAGCGAAATATTTAAGAAAATTAAAATTTGACAAGAGTAAACTGCTACTTCCGGTTGACCGATTCTTATCAAAATCTTTTTAAATCTTAAGAATATATACAAAATCACAAATATAGAATTTCATGCTGATCTGATGAATAGTTTTTGAGTTAGAGCGCACGAAAAATTTCTGTCACAAACATACGGGCACACACACAGAGCGGCCAAACGTGTTCAGGGGGCCCCAAAACGTGTATTTCCGTTGAAATCTCGAATTATATTTTTTTCATGAAAAGAACACTTTCTCTATAGTACGTACCTATATGGAGAAAGTAAAAAACGCAACTGAATTGGTCATTGGTAACGGTGAGCAATGGTGGACGATGGAGCAATTTGAAATTGCATTAGAATTAGAAAAACAAATTGCCTAATAATGATCCAGCTGGAAATGCCAGAGTCGTCTTATTCAGCGTGAATGAAGACGAAGCTGGGATTCGTCATTTCCGTGGAAACAGCACATGTTGACGACGGACTTCGTGCGAAACAATGTGCAAACCTAAACAGCCGGAAGATGCCATTGCAGCATCTACAAAAATCGCCAATAAATGTCAAATATGAGTGGACTTGTATTTAAAAAATACTACATTCACATCCAGAAAGGTATTCTTTATATACGAAGAAGATCGCAGTAAACGAAACAATACGAATATTAAGCAAAAAGTAGTTATCCTGACACTGTCGTAGACATAGTGATTAATATAATAACTATACAGGAATAAAATTTTCGTTATTTAAACCAAAAGTAAAGTAATAACAAGTATATATAAAAAACAAATTTTTTAAATTAAACAACTTTTAGAAAGTGCATAGTGTAAAGATGAAACACCAACCCATCGGTTTGATTCAATGATATTACAGTCAATTAAAAATTGTACGGTCTTTTCTTCGTCTCCAAACATTTGCATGAATTCTTCAAGAGTCGGAATCATTTTTAAGGGTTGATGGTAGGACTTAGTTCGTTATGTGGCCGTCGCCATTTGCTGCACCACAATCAAGAGAGGCCATTTCCGTCAAGCCAATAATAAGAAATCCATATTCAACTGTCCCTTGCCCTTATATGATCTGTAAGGTATCGATTAATAAATTTAGTCGGATAGAGGGTGCTGAAGACACAGGAAAAATAGAAACGCACGAAAAACAACTCAAATATGTTGTTGTTTTTCGAGCGTGTCTTCAGCACCCTCGGCGGATCTCCAGTTTTGGTAAGTGCCCACTGGGCTTCCTCCAACACCTTGTTGCCACCCGCCTTTATAATTACATTTCCTTTTCCTTAAGCATATATATCGCAGTAACTTAATATAAAAGTTGTTAAATGAAATTGAAATATTTTGTCTGGAGTTAATTTTGGCAGCAAAGTGGCAGTCGCACTCCACGCAAGCATCCATTCATCGTCGTGATAATCATCACTCCAGTATTCTTGAGTTTTGCGGCTAACACCAAGGACAAGTAAAATTTCAATATTTGCCTCATTCGAGTACCTTTCGTTTGCTCAGTAGACGTGCGGTGAATTACACGTTAAATTCAAAGAAAGACCACGTATGTTAAAAACTTACATTAATTAAGAACTCAAGGCGGCCGATTCAAAGGTTGAATTTTGATATAAATAATACGTTGGAAGAACATTAATGCCATTTCAAAAGGTCTGATATATTGAAGAGGTCATTTATATTTTCACTGTTTAGTAAAAACAGAATTTTAATGTAATATCAATTTTCTCATTATAAAACATGGTACGCTTATTCAGATTGCGTAATTGATTGATGTGGTATGTAAACATAATAATTCTCGTTCCATTCAACAAGAAGTGCAGTTTACGATGGAAGGCATTAATTAATTATATGCTAGAGAAAAATCTGAGGATGAAATAATTAAAATATAGGTTCAATCTTGAAAAAAATGGAAACTTAAGATGAATAAATTTCACCCAAGTAAGAATTTTACGTAAGAAAGCCCATTTTCCTATGGATAACGACATAAAAGAAATAAATACTAAATAAATTCATTAGAGTTGTATAAAATAGGTGAAATATAAAATAATTCCATTATTTCATTTTTCTATTTCCAACAGAAATGGTTGCAAGCAAAAGTATTTCATAACTAAACATCGGTTTTTCAATGAATCCGATATTAGGACGGCCTTATCGAATAACGTAATTAAACCTTTTTTCAGAGAAGTCTATTCTTTAAAAAGGTAAGTTAATTTTAAGCCCTTGTGAGGCAGGATGGCAAATGCCAAGAAAGTAACGGGAATCATTCGCCATTATGCTACTACTTCTCTAGTAAACTTTATATCTTATACAGAAAATACAAGCTTACGCGTGCCACATCTGGCACGCGTGCCACGTATTTGCCATCCCTGACTTATGGCAACACTATTTAAACCTGAACCTATCTACAGCGGTGCCATTAAATTCCCTAACAAACGAAACATAATTCGGAATTGATTTTTTCCTTAATCCTACAAAAAACTAATGTACGTAACAAAGTTATGGTACGAAAGCGAGCTCTAAACGAAAGGCGAAGAATATTTGAGGCTAACGTATAGGGAAACGTGGGAATAAGAAATCGTTTCTGTTAGTCGGGAACTGATACAAGTCGCGGGAGGAAAGGATAAGAACAAAGATTGTGGGAATTCTACGAATCCAAATACGGATTTCATCGCAAGTGTAGCACACCTGCGCAAAGTGAGGAGAAGAGAGAGGAGGGGAGTGGGAGGAAGGGGGTCGGGGGAAAAGGGGCGGGGGACAGGAAGTTCCGGGGAGAAGAGAGAGGGGGGGGCGGAGGGGGAGGAGGAATAAAAGACAGAGTAGGCGGAATGGAGAGGAAGAATATGCGAGGACAGGATTAGAAGGAATAACGGGCGTGATGATCCCATGGCGGAAGAAAAAGGGCGGAGTCGCTGGATAAAGCATCTCATACGACACGAGCGGCATCATCATCCCCGATCTCTCTTCTCTCTCCCTCTCTCTCCCTCTTTCTCTCTCTTTCTTTCTCCAACTTTCCCACGATATCACCACCTGCTGCACGACTCTCGCTCTCCCGATAAAGACAGCTAAACGACTTACCGTCCGACAAAAGTTTTTTTTTACTCTTTATTCTGATCTTGACTTCCCTTCCTCTCTCTCTCTCTCTCTCTCTCTCTCCTTAAACGTACTCACCGGATTAGCATTTTTTCCGCTTCAACTTGCATTTCTCTCGTTTCCGCCCAGAGAACGGAGGAACAAATTTATCTGGTTTTGTGCTAAAATGTCGCGAGAATTATTATTATTCGGTGAGGATAAAATATATATATATATATGATGCCCCGTTAAAAAATGGCAGAAAATTACCTATGCCATGTTTACTTCCAAATTATTTTCAACTATAGAGAACACTGCTCATAGCTTAACAAATTTAACGTTTTGCTAGATGCCCGTTTCCGCAATTGCGGCAAGTTCTAGGTTCTCATTGTAAAACAAAAATGTTTTTACGCTACTCCGGAATAAACGTAGCCTAACGTTCTTTGTCATTTAACCGGAATCTACGGTTACGGTCGCTAAAAGTATTTTTTCTCGTCCCACATAGATTGCTAGTAAAAGTGTTTATTATTAACTATTATATAAATTGGAAAATAAATATTGTTATTATTAATAAAAAAGATAAGAGTAATAAATTTATCTTAAATAAAGCGGAAATTAAACCTTAATTTAAGTCTTCACGAATATTCTTTGTAGTATCTAACGTAATCGGACTTAGAGCTCTGCACGGGCCTGATTTTCTAGGCCCGGCCCATACAAAATCGGGCCCGTCCCGTCCCGTACGATGTCGCAGAAATTGTAGTCCCGGCCCGTGAGACTTACGGAGGTCAGTGTAACTCGCGTAATTTTTAAAGCCAGGCCCGGGCCCATAATTAATTCCAAAGGACCCTGGCAGTGCAGGACTTTAATCGGACTACGAAGCATGCCGCAGTATTTCAAGCCGTATGATCATATAATAGAATTTCTTCTGCTAGAGGATTATTTATATATATATATATATAAATACTAAGGAAGAGGAAAGGTAAGTAAGGATATTTTGGGCAACTAGGTGTTGAAGGAAACCCAGTGAACACTTACCGGAAGTAGAGCCGCTGGGGTGTTGGAGAGACACATTTGTAGAGGTTAGAGCTTTCGGGATGATCCCTTCGTCAGCACAAGAGAGACACAACACCTAGTTGCCCAAAAAAAAAATATATATATATATACTGCTAGGAAATGTTTGTTTTTAACTATTATATGAATCGGAAAGGAAGCACTGCTATTATTAATAAAAGCTAAGTGTAATAAAGGTACTTAAAATACAGCGGAAATCAAATCTTACTTTAATTCTTCAGGAATATTCTTTTCAGTAACTAATACAATCGGAATACGCTCTCAAGTCGCATGATCATATAGTTCAATTCATTCCTTCCGCTAGAGATTTCTTTAACTATAGGGTCTCCGCTCCTGGGCGCTGTCCGGTTTAACCCCGTGAGATTGCGGCAAAAATTCAGGGCATATTTCTAGCTCTGTTTAATAGCTTGTGTGTTAAGTCATTGTCTCTTTTCCACATCAATCCGGCGCCAGGGAGGATTACCCACAAGTCAGTCAGAAATCTGTATTTAAAAGTCACATTAGAGAGGAAATTAATGCTACACAGTAATTGATAACGAACCTTTACGTGTATAATTTTCTTTGTTTCTTTTTATTGTAATATGTCCTTTCTTTTTTTATATAACAAACAATGCAACAGTTTATTTAGATTATCTACTGAGAGAGGATAGCCATGTAACATTCAATATTCTCATCTAATTTTTAAGTTATGCGTGAGCCTATTTGCGTTAATAAGCATTACAGATGTGCAATATGATGGTTCTACCTACAAAAAGGTAAGATTCCAGTATTCAAACAATGAAATGTCTTGATTAAATCGTTAGAAACGCTTCCCATATGCAGTCAACAGAATAATTATCCTTAAATATTTACGTTGCTATGCTTCATTAATTTCGATGCTTAAACAAAATAAATAAATGCGTTATTCGGTTCGAAGCGAATAACGCATTTATTTAGTCTATTTGAAGGTTTCATCGACCGGGCAGAGTACGAAAAATCCAAACAATTTTGAAAGCAATTGCGTATTTCTGAAAGCTTCTATCGCGTAACATATAAACATCGCAATAATAAGATAGTATAATGTTTTACCCGTCGAATCAAGTAAAAACAAAGAAAATCGGTCCATATTTACGTATTCCCGTGTAAACTTATGGGAAAATATAATTTTCTCCTGGATTCGAACCCGGGACACTTTATCAAACGAAAATATTTTTCAAGGGACCTTATAGCTAGTAGAAACAAAACGCCGTTTACCGCATATCTTCACGACGAACGGTTCTTGAGAAATACGTCGCTGTAATGCTTTACGTACGATCAGAAATATAATATTATAAGATTCTTTAATCAGATTGAGTTTCTTAATTTTTTAAATACACAATAATTAACGATATATTTGAGAAAATTTACAATGATAAACATTTATGCAGTGCTCCTCAGGGTGAATTTATTCCTTCCTAGCATGTATACCTTTAAAAGTAAAACAACGTATTTATAATTTTCAAATATTTGGCATGATTATGTGATTGGAAATATTCTGTGTAAAAATGTTAAAATACGTTCGTAGTATGAATTGACACCAAACAACAGAACGATGGATTTACACGTGCACGGAATTCGGTGATCCTAAGCAATGACTCGTGGAAGATTATTTTTGTTGCATGGTCAACAACAGACACTTATATTTGTGTTTTACTTAATAAAGCACAAGTAATCACACAAAAGGCCGGAAGTCAATTCTTTTCTTTTTGGGAAACTAAGAGCATACAGCAGCATTAAGGCCGATTTACACATAGCAGACTGTGCACCGACTGGGCGCCGACCGCGCACCGACCGTGTCGTGTCACTTACATTTACACATAACAGACTGCGCACCGACCGTGCCCCTACCGTTCTCCATCCTGATTTCAGAGATCGCTATGGATTCTTCAGAGCAGGATGTAGTAGTTGTGGCTTGCTCGCTTTACTTGTTATATGAAGAGGAGAAGAAGAAAAGAAAACGAAGAAATCTTGTATGAAAGAAAGGGCAGTTCAGTATCTTCAAATGCGAATTTCACTCACCTTTAGCAGAGAGTTTTTCTGCTATTTCTTTCCATGTATTTTCTTTTATTATATTATTATCATAGTCTTTGTGCTCCAAATTATATAAACATTCATTTTCTTGCACTAAATTAATGAGTGTTTCTTCATGCATATTCATATATGATCTCTCTACAACAGAAAACGGACTAATCGCACGAGTCCACTGAACTGAAGACATTCGTGCATGTCCGTAGAGGCGAAAAGAGCCGAATCACCAAAAACAGCGGCGACGTCTAACCATTTACACATACGAGACTGCGCACCGACCGGGCGCCGACCGTGTCGCGTCGTTACCTTGAGGAAGCTCTTTCGAAGTGCTCTGTAGGAACACGGTAGGGGCACGGTCTACGCGCAGTCCCCCATGTGTAAATGGAAAACAGTCCATCCCGTACAATTCAAATGGAAAGGACCCCTTCGCGGTCCTCTATGAAACGACACGGTCGGCGCCCGGTCGGTGCACAGTCTGCTATGTGTAAATCGGCCTTTAAGCGACCTTTTGGGAACAAGTAGAGCAATTACATATGTATCAGCATTTTCTCATAGACAAGAGACTGTCGTCATTACATATTTTCAGTAAAATAGGATATGTTTAATTTTCGACGACGCGGGAAATATTAGACAGGTGTCCTTCATTTTCCAAATTTTAAATCCTTTTATTCAATTAAAAAAATTGTGGTTTGAAAAATAACATTAGTTGGCATAACGACTATCGATATCATACCACATCATAAAAATAATAAAAAACCTCTTGTTTTCTTGTCTACCGTGTTGTTTAAATTATGAAAATAGAAATATGGTTTCTTTAAATATTAGCTGTTCAGGTGCGCGTGTTATCGAGAAAAGAAAAATGAGAGTATCAACATATAACAAGGATTTATTCAGAATGAAATGGCAGAACCGCCTGATCACACGTGATCGTCTCACGACGAACTTCACGTCTGCTGTCGCGGGCCGGCATTCTGGGCTTCGGTGTGAGTTGCAAACTGCGCAGGCGCAGCTTTAGAAAGTAGGAGCAGTTCCTCTCCCCCCAATCTATTCTTCCACGTCTCCGTGACGTCACCAGCGATTTCCTTTCCGCTATCACGCGCAGATTAATCGGGGGCCATAATTTCTTTGCAGAAAATTTCTCCTCTGCTTAATAAAAACATATCATTGCATGTAGAACATGTTATCCAAACTAGCATTTCGCGGCCCATTGTGCCGGTAGGCACGATTGAGCGAAGCCATGATTTGGTGACTTGATGATATAGTATATAGCATTCCATAGAAGAGAATCAGAATACTACTTTTTCATTTCATGTGCGAACATCTTTTATTCAGAGTAGACCAAGACGCAGTGCAAATCAGAACAACATTAATAATCCTCCTCTGGTCGCTTATCTATCATACGTAGAATCTTAATTCTGTTCTCCACACTACTTCCAAGCAATCCTCTCATCGCCTTCCTTCATTCCTCCCTCTTTCTATCTCTCTCTCTCTCTCACTCTCTCTATCTCTCTCTCTCCCTCTATCTCTCTCTCTCCCCTCTTTATCTCCCTCTCTCTCTTCCTCTATCTCTCTCCCTGTCTCTCTCCCATCTACTTACCCTTTGTTCCCTCCGACCGACTCGCTGCTGCGTTTATCTCTCCTCTCAGCATCTCTCCGCAATCTCTCATTCCTTCGCCCTCGTTCGTCCCTTTCCCTCCGCGATATCTCCTCTCCTCCCTCTCTTCCTAACCTCCTTTCTCTCCCTCCTTCTCTCTCTCCCTCCTCGCCGGACTCCACCTGGAGTGCTTTATGGCCCTCGGCCCCTGAGATATGTCCGCTGGACCACTCGGCCTCCACTCCAGCCCGCCTGCTCTCCCCCCCCCTCCCGCCTCAAAATGCGCCCCTCCCACACTCCCCCAACCTTCTCCATACCCACCCACTCAAGGCGACCGACGTCTTCATCCCAATCTCCGGCGCTCCACTAACTCCTTCATCGCCATCTTTACATCTGCATGGCCTCTATCTTTTCGTGCCGCATTGGAAGACAAGGGTTGCTTTTCCCGGCCGTAGTGGTAATAGGGAAGGACGTTTATATAATGTATACGTATAAAAAGGAGGTACCGTGGAAGAAGAAATAGAGTGGCGCGCTTGGAAATATCTCCAAAGACAACGCGCAATTAATGATAATTAATGGAGAGGATGCCATGTAGACCGCCGCGCGACTGCGGCCAATAGAGAAGCATAAATTTGTGTCGCTCGAATGAGGAAAGTTTCCGGTGGCTTTCCATACGTATGTTCCTGGAAGTGCCGTAAGAAGGAAACACGGTTCTGTCGCTTTCGCAGGAATATGCTTCTCGTATGAGATCCCTGTTTCGACTTCCGTGGTGTTATCGAATTAGTTGAAAACCACGAAACAAAAATCCAAAGTCTTATTAGATTAAATAAATAATCGGACTTTGATATCGCTGGCCGTTTTATTACTTGGAGAAATCGGCATAAGATTTCACGGTGCGTTTTAAGTGTATTAGTGAATGAACAGTTCTCGACCGAATTTAAAGTCTTACGCTGTTCCGGAGAGCCTCTCCTCGCGTCAACACGCTCCGTACAGTGAGACCCCAAATACCTGGCGGAGAGGTTTTCTCAGAATCCCACCATTCGCCGATTCCAGCCTCGTCCTCAGCAACGCCCTCCTTCGTTCGAGGAACACATTACACATTCCTCGAATATTAGGAATTATCATAAATTAAATAAAACTATTGTCAAAGTTATTACAAATATTTTAACACATTTAAAAGGTGAATAAATTAACAAATCAAATCCCTGAAGCTCTACAGCACGATTTTAGGCATATCTGTCCACTCTCCCTCTTCGTTCATTTTGCCACGCAATTTATAAAAACTCTCCAATTTTCATAATTCCTTTTGCATTTCTACAGGGAGGTAATTAATTCCTTATGTTTTCTTTTTTGACTTCCTACCTCTATACTAAGATGACCAAGGTTTCATGTAACTAAGGAGGGACATTTTAAAATGTTCGCTAACTATAAGGAGGGACATATTAAAGTGACCTCCTTTTGGTGCATATATACAGTGCTTAATTTGCATCCAAATACGAAAGGGAACGCCTAACCTTACCTAACCATTCAGAACAAAACTGAATACATAATGAGATCTATGATCTTTAATAAATATAAAGTAATTTGGAAAATGCAAAATAAAAAAAACAATCTTGTGCAAGTCAGATGTTGTCCCACAAGAGGGAGGTTGAAATGTACAGACATTCATCAGCCTTTAAATTCATGTAACTTAAACCTTTTTTATTCATAACATTTTAGAAACTTCCACTCAAGTAAGTGAGGGAACGGCGTTCCCTTGCGTTCCTTCAGAAATGAAGCACTGCATATATTGATGCATCGGCTTTAGATAGATAGATGTAATAGATATCAGATAGCTTGGTTTGGCCGGTGAGGGTATTATGGACGGTTCAAAAGACAATTTTGCATATGAATCATGATTTTTCAAAAAGTGAGACATATGTTGGGACAAATTGAGAGAGCGGGACAGATGATGAAAACAAGAGACTGTACCTCGAATTTTGGGACGGTTGATCGCCCTACTCTAAAAGCCTCTTCAATCTCACTATCCAATAATCCCAAACCAACAATGTCTTCCTCCCTATAAGACCTTCAAATCTTTTCCACAAAATTCTTCAATGTTTCATTTCCAGCTTTCCTCACATTCTCCGGCTCAAATAATAGTTCTCTCTTTAATAGTGGCAAACGTATTTCTCTCCATGTTTCCCTATTACCTCTTCACATCAGTCTTCGCACTTCCCTTTATGTGGTTACCCCTTAATCCTGTTCTTTAATCCTCGACACATTCTCCTTCCACATTTAGTTTCGTATATGTACTACCTCTTCCTCTCATCTGCCTTTTCAGTCACATCCTCCTCCGTAACCAAGGGGATTCCTTATTTACTTCGAGGTGGTTCTTCCAACCGTTTTACTCTCACTTTCTATGATACACGCTTTCATAATGCCTCAGCTGCTCTCAACAGTCGTTTTCCAACCAGAGCATTTTCTTATTCTTGCACAACAGTCCCCATAATAGCCTTTCCCTATCCTCCAGAACTTAAAAATGCAATTTCTATACTATTTCCATTTATTATTTATTTATTTTAAGAAATACCTTTCGAGGGTCAATTTGAGATCAGAGTTTGTATCCGCCCCCGGAAAACCATTATAGTTCAAAACACCATTCCTTTATATTTTTATGACTATAACAATCTGATACTTTTGAATGTCTCCCAACATTTTCAAACTGTATATTCGCTCTTATGATGCTTAAACTACGTCTTGTTTCTTTCAAAAAAAAATCTTTTTCTGCCCTCCTTCATTTCACCCTCTTAAGCCAAATTTCCTGACCTCGCTACCATCTTGTCTTGCCCGAATACATCATACACATCTCCGATGACTACCTTTCCTCCTCAAGTTGATCCTACAATTCACTCACTTCCTCCTCCCTGCGGTCAATCGTTGGCATTTATGTACTTATATAAACACTAAATTCACTGGTTATTCCTTAACACTGGGTCGTTCACTTGCCGTGTGCTAATAACTCTTTATCCTGCCTATCTATAGCTAAATCTACTCCCCTCTGGATTTTATTTCCCTCATTTTATATATTACCCCGCAATCATCACTTCAGAAACCTCCTTTTTTCCACCAAACCTCTCGCAATCCTAGGATATTTCCCTCTCTTCCTTTCTAGTTATTTCTCTCTATATTATAACCGCACTAATGTGCGTTACTCAAACTATTTATTACTTCCGTATGAGCTAGAATGCTGAAAAAACTCAAGACTGATTATTCATGACTTACAAACAGAGGAAAAATTGCGAAAACGGGAAGTTTTTAAGTTCAAGAGCCCAAGAAAATTTTTTTTATTCGAGAAATTTCCATAAGATTAACATTGGAGAATTGTTGCCATCATGCCCGCTTTGAAAGCATTTAGCGCTGGCACACGCGTGGGAATTACGGTAACTAATCTAAAACATTGCACTTTCTCATAATAAAGCGCCTAATTATATTCTTCATTATATCATTTAAACTGGTAAATAATTAGTTCTGCATTAAAATATTATTAATATGTGCACACATTGTACGAATGCTGATTTTGTTACGACGCTCGAAAAGGGTTGTTAATGTCAACAAATCCATGCCAACAATGCAATCGAGGCCAAAGAACTCATTACTGAGTGTTACTTGGTGTTACTGAGAGAATATTTCTGGGAGTTGGATCATTGTCATTGGCTTCCGTCATATTTTGTGGGAGAGTCTGAATATTGGGAGTGAATTGTGCTCTCAATTTGTATTCATCGAGTTCATTACTCCTCGACTGTAGTTTATTGCTCCTGTTTTCCTTGAGTTCTGTTTATGTCAATAATAAGGTAAAGAAATTTGTAAACATAAAAGTTCGTGATCAGTTACTGTGTAGCATTAATTTCCTCTCTAATATAACTTTTAAAACGTAGATTTCTGACTTATTTCGCAAAACTTTTATTTTACACTACTCTCAGCAATTCAGACGCTACATCTGCCTTCACATATTTTATTTATCAATTTTTTCTGTTTTTAAATATGGACAATTTATAAAAGTTTATCAGTTTTCATTGCCGATTCTTTCTGACAATTCTAATAGGATCGGCGGATCATTAATAAAATAAATAAATGTGTTGTCACACATAAGTTATCTTCTTTCTACTATATTACACTACTATATATTAATTTGCTATGCGTGAAGCCGTGTTAAAAATGCGAATAACTCGATAAAGAATCGAGATATAAACTCTAAATTTACCAAGAATGCTCGACTCATATATTGCATGGTGGCGACGAAAAAAATCTTGTAAAAAGTCCTGGGCTCGACTACAAATTAAGCATTTCTATTTCTCATAAGGTAGGAGGGAGGGAAGGAGAGGGTGAGAGGGAGAGAGGGGGAGGGAGGGTGAGAGAGAGAGAGGGATAGAAAGAGGGTGAGAAAGGGAGGAGGAGAGAAGCAATTATTTTTTTAAGTTTAATTAAAGAAAAGTCGCCGCTCGGAGCGTGGCACGGGGTTGGGCGCCGGTGGCGCCAGGGGCGGAGCCCCTATTATTATAAAATCGTAATGGTCATCGTGATGCGTAACGCTCTTAATTTTGTGAATAACTCGATTAGAAATAAACTTAGAAGCCTGAAATTTATCAGGATTTCAGTGTTGATGAATCTTTACGTTATGACTAAAAAATTTTCGAAAAAGGTCACGGGTTCGACTCCAGAGGATAACACGTAAAAATCACCTTTTTGGTTTGAAGGCTTTCATTCTTTTACTCTTTAAAATATCTTAAAATTAAGTTATCGACACGAAATTTGCGCTAAAACACGTCAAAATGAATGAGGATTCTTATTCTTACCGTCGAATACTCAAACTCATTCCAATTCACTCATATTTTGAATTTATACTCGAGTTTTGGTAAATTTTTTAACATTTCAATAATAAGATTCCATGGTTACCGGTATTGTTGTCCTCGGTAATTTCCGTGCATATGCACCTAAATAAAGGCCTAAAGATCGAAAATATGATTAAAACTTGCTCGAAATGACAGAAGATATGAATTTAATGCAAATACATCGAACGCAGTATTCATGTCATTTATATTTTTTATCTATATTACTAAAATCCTATTTTTGGTTTTCTCTCTCTTTGACGCTCTATACCTCAGCCATTTTTAATCTCCGGGAATTTCAGCCCTCTAAGTTTATTTTTTATCGAGTTATTCAACTACTTTTCTTAATTTGTGATTAAAAACAAAACATACATCCCTTATAAAATATATTCATTAAACTCATATTCAAAACATATTCCCGTTAAACTAATCTAAATCCAATAGGAACGAAGAAACAGAGAGCAAAGGGGGCGAGGGGGGCGAGCATCAGCGAGCAGGGGGCTTGCCCCCTAATATTTACAAATTCACCTTATCTGGCTTTCAACGTTCCTATTCTGTTTTCCGAAATCTCAAACATAAATCATCCATGCTTGCATAGAAAATTGAATCTAATTCTGGGTCATTTGTTACATAAGAAAAACGAAATAATAATTGTCATTTTTAATATCTAATTAACATCAACAAAATTATATGACAAACTTCATAAAAAATAACAATGTTAAATTTCAAATGGTTATTTTACTGTTTTTGCCATGGACCAAATCAGGGCTTCCTCACAAACTTTGAATTATATTACATTACCACGTTTAAATACTAAGTCTCTTAACTCATAATTTCCTTTTTTTATTTACTTTCTTAAAGGTTGCTAACACCATCGTACCAATGGTTTCGTTCTTTCAAGCCTGAAACCAAATCCGATACGTAACTATACGCCGTATTCGATTTCATTATTTATTTAATTTACGAGTCTCCAAGGTAGCAACAGAATTTTCAAAACCTTTGACAATCCATAAATCTCCTGAGCATTTTCATTCCAATAAATCAGATCCGTGTAACAGAAATCCACTGCTGCGTCTAAATTCGCCGCCATGCTCAAGCAATCTTCCCACCTTCTTTAAGTTCCTCCTCGAATCTTCTTCCCCCTCCATTCCCTTCTTCCCGTTAATTCCCTCCGCCCAGACCATACACTCCCCCTCCCTCTCTTTCCATCCCCATTCCTCTCAGGAGGCCATCTGGACCGTAGACGCGGAAGATGGGATAATGGCTGTGCGAGATTGCGTAATGGATAGAGAGCAGAGAAGGGGGTGGGTGGGTGGATAGGCTCCCTTGGAGGGAGAGGGAGAGAACACACTGGGTGCGTGCGTGTAACAAACATGACGTGAACTAGCTCAGAGGGATGGTAGACGCGAGAGAGCGTTTTAAGGAAGCGATCACCCAATCAGCAGATAATCTTTCACCGAGTGGCACGGGATCTGAGGAAATAACTCTTTCCCGTTGCTATGATTTTGAACTGGCGTACATTTTGAAAGATATCAAAGACAAAATATGACTAATCATAACGGGTATCCCTGATTCCACACGGTTGCACGATTTTAAGCGTCGCGACACCGTCAAAAGGGGCGGCCCGAGGAATTTTGGAACCCCGGGCGAAATAGCACGTTTTTTTTTAGACATTTCAAAAGACGCGTTAATTAATTCGTCGCTTTGTAAAAATTATTGATGGTGATAAAATAAAAGGAATGTCGTCAAGATTCCAGCCTTTTCCACGGTATAAATTGGTGTCCATTATTTAGTCACTTTCAAATATGCGTATATATATATATGATCGGGATAGCGCTCTCAAGATTTTGGTGCCCGGGGCATACGCCCTACTCGCCCGTACCTCGGGCCGAGCCTGACCCTAAACACTAACAATTTCGACATCTATATTCAGCATTCGAAGGAATATTCCGCGCGCGTAACAGACATCCGAATTCCTTAAATAAAATTACGCTGCCACACACTGGGCTAAGGCGTGAAAATGATTAATAGAGTCGGCGACGCCAGTATGATTGTAATGTGGGCCTCGTAAATGCGTGCGTGGCGCATTCCGAATATTGCTCCACCGATATCAAACGGATTTTCTGCATTCTGAGATCTAAACTTAGCAATTTTTTGAGAGGGTCAAATTTTTCGAGACCTCCTTAACTCTTCGTATCTCTCTAGATCTCCGGCATATTAATTGCCAATCGAGGTCAATGTAGATAAGAGGTACTTATACGCGTTTTGGCTTGTATACAAACCGTCCAATTATCGTAAAGTTTACTGTTTGTAAACAAATGAGGCATACGGTCGGGAATGATATTTTTGCAATCTGGCGAGAATACGACTGGTGACAGGAGAAAGTGTTTTCGGAAAAGGATTCTTAATCGCGCCTAAGCCAAATTACACCGTTAGTTTGAGAGATTGCGGAATCGATAGATAAAGGAAAACGAATAGATAGTAATCAACTTTTTAAAAAGCCTTCGATAGGGACTACCATAATATATTATTTAAAAAGGTATCGGGAATGGGATTTAGTCGGTAGAGTCAGTCGCACGTTGTATTAGAACAGCGGTGCGCAAATTAGTCTGAGAAAACAACGTCTTGAGTCAACTGTAAGAAAAATTTTCCCTTCCATGGCTTGTAAAATGTTTTACGAAAAGTACAGATAGTCCTCCTATAACGCTCTTTCCGTTTACGCGTTTTCGCTACTATGCGGAGTATCAGTTAGGGACCGTTTTCGTTATGCGCGGCACTTTCGCGTTGTTACTTGGAAAGTTCACCAGTCAGTGATGCACGCTGAGTATGTAATGTTATATAGAAAGGAGACGATGGGTGGCGCCCAATAAGGGATTTACATACCTTAATGCAGTGCCTAAGATTAGGGGAGCGCATGTCTTTTATTTATTATTTGAATTCAGTAAAAACAATGTGATTATAAACAGTTAATAAGATGTTTAATTGGAAATATTAAAATAAAAATTAATTATAAATTTCGATAAAAACAGTTGTTTTATTTTAACTAAAAATAGAGTACGAGGGAGGCGTGAATCTCTAAAGGACGCAATAATTGTAACTCTGATACTGGTTCGTCAGTTCTATGGTGTCCTGCTATACAGAGGAAAATGCTTCTTGGTATATCACACCAAGATGAAGTACATATTATTAAAAACTCTCATAAGTACATATTATATCCCTTGTTTCGCACCTTTCTCACTTTCTGCCTATTTTGCGATTTTTGTTTTAGTACGCCTTTCATATTTTGTCAAATTTTCGTTCAGCACGTCTGCATTATCCGTTAAGATCGATTTTACTGAACTTACTAGAATTAATGACGTCATCGAATAGTTTAATCGACCTTTTTTTTAGGGAACACTTTTAAATATGTAATCCCCGAGTACTGTTTTACGTAACACTCGAACATTTCCTTAATTCTTTCCCTTTATTCCATTAACATTCGCAACAGCTTATGAAGACTAACAAGAAATGTATGTATTATATGGAAATAAGTTAGCTGATATAATATAAATGAATTCTAAATATATGACAAGTTTAAACGTAGAATGTTTTAGTTTATGGTTAACATATGTTTATGACAAAAAAATATCATTTTTTTCGTTCATTAAAAAGAAAAACAGCTGTAATAATAGGAATGTATGCAATAAATGGTTGTATTAAATTTCCACCACAGTTCCTTGCTAAACTCATGCGTCCGGTTTTCTCAAATTAAATTTATCCCCATTACACACTGATAAATAATAAACAGGGTTAACGTACAAAAATTATTTTTTAAAATAATTCTTATGCGAGTACAGCGAAATCTCGTTACAACTATACATAAGTATCTCCTATTCTCAAAAAAGAATTGAGATAAAATCTTAAGTTCTAGGAATTATGTCTGCTGTTAGACTTCCATTCTCGCCGCTTTCGGTTTGCTCCGGACCTGCGAGAATGCCGATTCCCCAATGAAATGCTTACAGAGAAAATACGGTACTCCTTATGGGTATTTTCAGTGTACCGTACTTTCAGTATAAAGTACAAAAATTCATGCTCCGTAGAGATACGTTGTATCGAGATTTTACTACTGTAGTATAATGACAGTGCTTAAATGTAGTGCCACATGGCCAGATCAATAAAAAAAAACGTGAAGAAAATGTTATGTATTTTATCACATCTAATTTCATGGTGTCACATATAAATAAATGCGGTCGCCCTCTTCGAAAATACATCCCGAGTCTTTGATCGGGAAATGTTTGCATGAACAATTTACGTCTCTAACACGTGAGTGGAATATCATCTTTAAGCTTTTTGTATAAGTTTAATCAAGGAAACAACTATCATACTCCCAGTGCATCCAATCAGTGCATACATTCAGTGTCTCTTTAACAGCATAAAATATGACATTGCTGGAATAAAAATATTTTTCCAAAATATTTTCGAATCTGGTCGTGATACCGATGGCAATAATATTCATCAATAATTCAATCCACAAAACTCTAAATTTCTCCGTGAAAGGCGTCGAAGGTGTATACCATTAAAGATCAACTTTTCTCTTAATTTGTTGTGCGTTCGTCTGATCTCTCTCTCCCTCCCTCTCTCTCTCTCTCCCTCTCTCTCCCTCTCTCTCCCTCTCTCTCCCTCTCTCTCCCTCTCTCTTTCTCCCTCTATCACTCCCTCTCTCTCTCTCTTCTGTTATTCTCAGCGCTACAGAGACGACTGCGTTTTAAAAGAAACTGAGACGTTTTTGAATCTGACTCGTCATCAAGTGGGACTGCTAAGCCGCACGTTTGTATGTATAATAAACCCTTCTGTCCGCCTCAAGCGATGTTTTTCCTCAGGGCTTTAGAGATTACACGACCGGCGCATATTATACACACACAAATATACACAAGAGGCGAGTGGTTCGTCCGTTTGATAATAACCATGGGATATAGCGCTCGAGGAAGGGGCAGCCGGAGGGAGTTATCCTGTTATTACTGGGCATCATTACCCTTCGACGCGGCAGCCGAAAGCCACGCCTCCCTCGCCCCTGCCCACCCTTCCGCCCCCTCACAACACCCTCTCCTGCTGCCTCCCCCCTTTCCTACCGCCTCCTCAACGGCCTAGAGGTAGCCAGAGCGGCGTGCACCACCCGAACCCAACCTCACCGCGTTTCATGGAGTCTGTTAGGACAAGAATGGAATCGCTTGGTGACGAGGTCGTTAATATACGTGATGAAGATAGATCCTCAAATGAGAGGCTGGAATGAAATATGAAAACGAGAGATTTCTTTTGAGCGTCGCACGCTCAATAAATCTCTACGGCTCGCAGGAAACGAGAATCTTTCGATTTGCGCCAATTCGGTGAGAAAAAAATCGTTATCTTTGCCGCAATCGCCGGAATGAGCGGGGAAGACGGCAAAAGGTCCCACGGAAGTGGTGCCGCCAAGCGGGCAGCCATCAAATTAAGAGGTGGCGAGGATGGATGCGTGGGAGAGCGTTTGGAGAAAGATTTCGGCACCTATCCCCTCGCAGGCAAAGAATAGCTACGCTGAAAGCCTCTCTCCTTTCACAGAGGGCCCCTTTGTCTGTCCCAGTCCAGTATATCTCCCGGAAGAGGGTCCGAATAATGAGCCCCCCGCAAACGAATTCTGGTCTGTTGCTGCTTCCTTTCTTTTCCCACCACAGGCATGAAGATGTTTACGAACCATCAAGTGTGCGAGGCGTCAGCAAAGGTCACAATGGACTCGACTGTGAACTCGAGGATAATTCCCTTCATATCTAAATTAAACTCCAATTGCTTATCATCCCCGCTCTCCATCATGGCGCCGATGAGCTCACACATTTCTATTGCAAAGCTCATCGATCAAATTTTAGAACAAACAATTTGAGATAAAAATTGAATGTGTAAATCAGTCAGCGTTTTTCTTCATGGAAGATTATTTTTCGCATCGTGTATATAAATCTGATATGGAGCGTAGCATTACAAATATCGGTGTGAGACATGGACTACAATAAAAGAAGATGCAAGCGGATTACAGGAGTTTGAGATTGGAGTATAGCGCAGACCAGGGGTTCTCATGGAAAAAATTGACGTGGCCGCACTTATATTTTTTTAAATATTTATTATATTAGTCTTAAAACTCTTGTAAGATCAAATTTTTACAAATAAATATGAAATAACTCATTAATGTGCATACCTCTTATAGTCAAAGAAGTTTATTAAACGGAAATTCACTCAACCTTTCCTTTTTATATACCTACAGCATTGGCGTGCGGTCCACATAAGTGAGTAATGCGCCGCATGCCCACGCGATAAATGAAGAAAAACTAGTTGTAATTATTCAGAATTCATAATTATTTAGAAGTAATACTTGTATCAAAATGAGTATAGAACGAGAATTCAATCAAAAAGAAACAATTGGGATGCGCTTCTTCGCCATTGGTGAAGTGCGAGAATAGAGAGAGAGAGAGAGAGAGAGAGAGAGAGAGAGAGAGAGAGAGAGAGAGAATGGGAAGGCGACGAGAGAGAGAGAGTAGGCAATCTTATTATATCTTACGCATTCATTGCGAGCATGAACTCGAGAGAATATCGGGGTGTTGTAGGCGGCAAGAAGAGAAGATAAAGAAGCTGGCGAAATAAATAGAGTCACTATATGCGTCCATACGGTACGCTTCTGAAGGTTTCGAGGATGAAGCAGACGGAATGCGTGCGGTCCTTTCTTTCTTTCTTCTTCTTTCTTGTCCTGTTTCTCGGTGGGAAGAGGAGGGGAAGGAGACTAGTTGGAAAGAGGAGAGGCGTGGAAGGGGACAAGAGCAGAAGTATTCCAGTTAGCTAGAATGTGCCCATAATATTTCGATTACTACGATTTTTTTAATTTTTCTTTTCTGAAAATCTCAAAATATGAAAGAAATATTTGGGTAAGGGAGTATTTAAGAATATCAGATGAGAAACGCGAGACGGAGATTATTATACATTAATTATATCCAGAAGAAGTTTAAAAAATTTCTATCGTGATTATTACAGTTTTTAAATATTTTGTATGATAGTTTTCGAAATATGGCACAATACATAAGGGCACCTCACATTCTTTGCAACAATAAATTCTTTCTTTTCTCTTTATATATTTCTTTTTTATATGCAAACCACACACCTTTTCCTTGAATGCAACTGATTAGACGTACTAGGATTATAGCCTAAAACGTATTTTCCAGTAAGTCGTAATGGGGTGTCTATAGATTGTTCTCTTGCCCTCTTTGCTTTTGGTTTACTTTCACTGTATTTTTCTCTCCAGGCAGTCACTAGCCTAAAATTTAGCTGACTCCTTTACCCCATGTTTTTTTGTGAATTACATTTGCAATAAAAAGTGTCATATACAATAAATGATGAAACATTTTCACGCAATATTTTAGTGACTTTCTCGCAGTGAAGTAGGTGACGATGCACTTGTCTGCAAGTTTGACTCCTCTTTGCCATAGTCAACACTCATTAGAGGTTTAATTTATTACCAGCCTAAACTTCAACAATATCAATATCAACCAAATATTTCCGCTTTTTGGACGAAAACCTTTTACTCGTAAACGCGATATTTTTGCGCAAAATCAACCTGGTCACGGGGAATACCTAATATTTTTGCAGGAAAAAGTTCAAGTATACGTCAAATAATACAACTCGGACACCAATAGATGTCAATATGTAATAGTTAAGTTTAACGTGTGTAAGCGGTTAGAGTAACTAGCTGAGAGCAAAAGAAATACACTACGAAGCTTAAAAGCGGTTCAGAAGCATCCAATGAGAACAGGTTGACGCGTATAAGCGGTTGACGCAGTTAAGGGGTAAAGTGTCTGTCAGTCAGCTCATACATAAATTAAAAATCCTGGCGGATTTTCTCGTAAAACCATTGCTGGCATTTCCATCGTATGGACGCGACTTCGATGAGATGCGAACTCCGGCCGGCTACATATAAAGCGGATCGTTTCGTGAAGAGATCGGATGGAGGACCAAAGGGAACGAGAACAAAAAATGACGCGAGTAAAAAAATTCCTCGGCCGTTATTTTGGTTTATACCCGAGCGGCAGCTACCACCTGACCACATTTTTTAATTTTCTCAACGTCATTTTTTCGGAGGATTGATCGCGGCACAAAATCACAGGCGAAGAGGTAATAGAGTGGGAGGAGAGGGTTGTGGGAGGAGGGTGTTAGGCCGGGGACGGAGTGAAGGTCACGCCGAAGCGGCTTATGGTTGGAGGACAACATTTTGGACGAACGAAAAACACCGAAAAATAATTGTGTGGACTTCCACGGAAGTAGTTTCCTTTAACAAAAAAATGTACCGATTATGTTGCGGGCGAAAGAAAACATTTTCGAATTGGAGCCAATACAAGCCGTTTGAAAATCGATCACTCGTTTTATTTCATAAAAAAGAGAAAGGTATTGTTTGAAAAATATTATAATGCCTTGGAAGAGAAAGATTCTTTACGGCGTACGAAACTGTTCTGTCTGTCGAACGTCGAATGGCGCCCGCCTTCGAAATCCAAAAATCGTTGCGCCGAAATCATCGTATCCGAAGTGTACGACGCGAAAGTCGGAGTTTCTCCGAGTCGAGTGCAATTTCTCATCGAATGAGACAGACACATTGTGGAGAATGTATAGGCCCTTGTGAAACTCGAGTTCATTTGGCTCTTCGCGACTTTGCACGGCGGAGTACCTAATTGGTACTCCATTCGGACACTTTGGGTCGCTTCGTTTTCCCGAGCGAGTGTTCCAAACAAAGAATCGCCGATAGCATTCGATTCGCGAGTGACGGAACGTCCTTAGCTTTGCTACAGTTGGCCAGATGAGAATATTCGCTTTTTAACCCTCGAATTAGAGAAATTTTATGACTCGAATAGCGTTTAATGCCCGAAATGCAACGGAGAAAAAAGGGAAATAACTAATTCCATCCATTAATTCCAAATTAAATATATTTTCAACGTTCCATTTATATTTGTGTTGAAGAATATCAGTAAGTTAGCTATTAACTGAAAGTGTTTATCGGAGAATACTTTGTAAAAACTTTAATGTTAAACCTAATCGCTATATCAATGGTTTCACTCAAGGAAAAAAAGGAATCAAAGATAAAATTCAAATTAATAAAATTATTTGAGACAAGTTAAAAGAAAAATCACATTATAGAGGTTTGAGATAATTTTTCAGAAAATCTCTTATACAGTGAGACAAATACAAGTTTTTATTATATTATTGAGTAAAAATACTATTTTACTGCTGTTTTCTCTCAAATATGGTCGAAAAACTTTCCTCAGAAGCAAAATATGACGCTTAAGTGGTGAATGAAGAATATTTTATTTATGGACTTTGGATTTCCGGTCTTACAATTATCACAAGAAATTGAACACTGTAAAACACGGCAGCCTCGGATCAAAATATCCACATCAACAGCATTCTACAAAACTGAATTTTTTGGATCAACTTTCAGCTTTTCTTATATGGCCAACTGTATGTCGCGAATGATTGATTTAATTAGTGAATATAAATAGGTCTAGCATTATTCACTGTCCGAAATTTAAAATGGAGAAGATCTACAGTTAATAATTACCTATTTACGAATTTCTTCGTTAATTATATTTCCATCGCTCGTTCTTTTGATTCAATCTTATGTGGATAGGGATTTTGAATTAGTTGACTTCATTTATGGACAATTCCTCTGAATAAGTTTCTGATGTACGCATCAAAGACCTAGCTTGTACAAAAAAGATTTATAACCGATTCAGTGATTGACAAAGGATTAGAGATCAGCATTACTAAAAATGTTGCATAATCTATGAACCTCAATTATAATAAAAATCAACAACATGGGTTTACTGAAAAACATTTTTTTACTTTAAATGAGCTGAATTTTTCTGGCTTTGCCAGATAAAAAGCATTTTCAGAAACTTCGTTAAATTAGCAAATTTTTTTATCGTTATCTATGTAATCTTCAGTTAAAGACAAATTCAGCTTAGATAAAATCTATTTTTCTATCAATCTTATAATTGTTATTAATTTACGCTTTAAATAATTATGTATCGATTTTTTCGAAGAGCCGATGTTTTAATTAAAATTACACGAATTGCATTAATGTGCTAAAAGTGAAAGTACTACAACTAAAACGAAAGCCAAGGACAATGTAATTCTATGAGGGTTTAGGTAACCCATATAAAGGTTTAGAAACATGAAAACGATCTAATAACTTCGCGCATCAAATTCCTTCATGTGTCGACTCAACGCTCGTTCATCGCGAAAGATTCTCTCTCGGCAGCATTTATGACGGCCACGATTTATAGAATAATGATTTAAGTGTTTCCATTGCAATTTTTATTTTCCTAAAATAGCATTCTCCTTTTCTATCATCGGACGAAAGGTTCTCGGAAATGGCTGGAGAAGTCCATCGCATTCGAAACGAGCGACCTCAATCGCCTTAAGTGCGCGCAGCATCATTCGCCCAGATAAGCGAACGTCTACTCGCTTATCGGAAATGTTCGATCTTTCGATTAACCAGCAGTTTCGAAAAAAAAATTTTTTTCGTGGATTATAATACGACTCTAAAGAGACCAAGGCTACATTTAACGATCCGATTCGTTGGCGAATTCAAACAATCACAGTTCGAAGCTACGTCACAGTCAAATGAAAAATAAAACCAGAGGAATACTTTTAGCGCTAAAAATCTTGAGAGATAACGAGAATCGAGATGACTTCACGAGAGGATCGCCCTCTCTGCGATCGTTACGAAGAGTATCGAAAGAAGATTATTAAAGGAGAGGGGGGGTAAAGGAGAAGAACAGAGGAGGCGAAGAACAAAATCGTCATCATTTCGATCGAGATACGAATTTCCCATCGAAAAAAAATTAATTCGGAAATAGGGGAAAATAAAGCATAATGGAGGATCTCTCCCACCCTCCTCCTCTATCCCTTTCCTCATACGATCGTGGTAGTCGGGACAACCCCTAATAACTATCGTTGGCAGGTTCTCTCTTTCTCTCTCTTTCTCCCTTTCTTCTCCCTACCACTTATCCTCGTCTCTTTGCTTCGGTGAGGTGAGAATCGGTGATGGATGGATGGAGGGGAGGGGAGGGGAGGGGGAGGGGAGGGGGAGGGGAGGGGAGGAGGAGAGGAATAGACATGAACCAGAGGGTTATAGGTGCACTTCAATTTCAGTCAGAATTCGTTACAATACGCTCTCATAAAAATGAACACATTTCATAAAAGCAAACATCATGTGCGTGGAGAAAATATAAAATTGTTAACTTATTGTAATGTTCTATTTGAAGATTAATGTGTCGCCACCGTTTGCAATTTTTTTAATTTTCAAAAATATCAGCTAATCGCACTTAGTTTCTTTCCCCATTGTAAAAGTTCTGTTTCATTGGAGAAATTGTAGTTATGTATTATCAGCGATAAACATAATATTTATTAAATTACATTAAATATAATAAATCGGAAACAATAAACACAATAATGAAAGCACATTATAATCACTAGAACTATGACGATGGTAAAAAATATTTGTGAGATGCTGCAGAGTGTATTATTTATAGGAATCTATTATAAAATTTGCGAGATGTAACTGCTTGTCCGAATAATTTGAAAACTGTCCAATTTGCATAGTTTCACATGAAAAATGTAAAAAAAATCGAATGTAAAAATGAAGGTCCAAACTTTGAAAATTATTTACATTTTAAATCGCCTTTAAAGTGTTTAAAATGTATTTTGACACAAATTTTCAAATCAACCGGAGGGCACAATTTTCAGGTCAATAAATCGGAAAATATATTGTGATCACCACCATGTGAATTAGGACAATTCGAGGGTCCATTGAGAGCTTGTCTCGATTATTGGAAATGTAATTCAATCAATTTAGGTAGAGAGGTTACCATTTAACATGTATTATTACTTCAAATCATTAAAAACCTCGAGGGAAAATATACTAATAATAAAAATGTGTTATGATAAGTTTTTGCCTGACGCCTTGCATTTATTACATGTTTGTGCTAAGCGTTAGATGACTGCGACTTTTCAACACAACATGTAACATTTATGAGCGATGACATTGGATTACAGTCAGCGTCAAACCCAAAAATTTGAATGAATATCGTTTTAAACCGTTTAGACAATTTAAAAACTTTTATAATATAAGTTTTAAAATTGAAACTGGAGTGGAAATTTTTTCTTCCAGAAAAAAATTCTAGCATGTGTAATTTAACGGTCGAACTGTATAGTACGGAAGCAATCTTATCGACATAAAAGGCATCTGTAATTTGTGAATAAGCACTGATGAAAAGTTGAGAAAAAGATGATAACCGTAGTTCAAGTGTTATAAAATATCATTATACTAGCAGAATTTCCCGTTGAATTTCAACAGATTTAGTGAAGCTACTACAGCACAACATACAAACTCTTTAAAATATATAGTAGATATTTTTTAACTTACAATTAGCTTTTCTTAACAATTAATCATATTTGCTTGTAACAATCCGTTTCCGAACGTATTGCATTCAAACACAACGATAATTGTATTTCCTATCATATATATCACTTTCGCCAAATCCAGCCTCATTTCTTGTGTAATTATGCTTATGAAATGTTTACATTTATATGTTGTAAGCAAGAAACCCGTAAAAAAGCAACGTATAGTTGTCCATGATTGAACACTGACTGGTAAATGTACACCAGATACGTGAGATTATTTACGTTAATAAACATTATAATGTAGAATATAATTATTTTACTTACAAAAAATGTAAGATTCCAGTATTCAATAGACGAAAGAAGGTTCAATTACTTTCATCACTCGTTATAAACGCTTCCTGAATAATAATCAGTACTATCTATTTACGTTGCTATCCATAAACTTCGATCGTTTCGTTGCTTAAACAAAAGTGCGAATCGAATAAGGCTAAACCTTTCGTCTATTTGTAAGCTTCATTGAAGCTAATTGAATCCGAGGTAACAATGACGGCCGCCTTGGTTACGTCCGAAAAGAGTACGAAAAATCCACACAATTTCGAATCAAATACCGTATTTCTGAAAACTTCGACGGTGTAACATGTAAACTTCGCAGGAATAAGATAGTATAGAGTTTTATTCGTCGAATAAAGCAAAAACGAAAAAAATCGCTCCATATTTACATATTTTGATGTTTGAAGGAAGAATACCTTGCAAGTCAAGAAATTGATTCATTCGTGTTATCTTATGGAAAAATGTTAATCCCCTATATTGGCAGCACTGATTAATCCCGGTTGACCAAACCTTGACCATTCACTAAGTTAGGATGTAAGGAAGAATTGTACCGAACTTGGTTATTCTAGCTTTTATCGTTTAGGAGGAGTTCCATGAACAAACACACGCTTCAAAATATATTATAGATAAGCCACATTAGGAAACAGCAGTTCTTAGGGGTTAGCAAAAAACAAAAGTTTTTCTGGAATAATATATTGAGCGAAACAAATGATAGAGTAGCAAATACTAAAAACGGAAAGAATTATACCTCGAGGCCAGTCCCGTAAATAGATATTTTAGCACTCGGAGCAAACTACTAAATATGCACCCTCTTTCCCTTCAAGAAATTATTTTCTCTAGTTTATTTTGTGACAATTTGTAATTTTTGCGCCCCTTGCTTGGTTGCCCCACCCTAGTTGCGGCACTGCTCGAGGCTATGCTGAATTTCCTAAGTGTAAAACATCGATTCTGTACTCGATAAATTAGAAAAATAATTCATTTGATGTAAATTCATGAGCTGTACATTGAATAAAATTCAAACGACGATCTTTCGTAAAACTATTCCAGATTTACTTTTTTATGCAAAATAACGGGACTTGGTATAAACGGTGTTGCAAACATGGAGAGAATCACAAGAGGAAATGCGTGCAAAGGGAATATGAGAGAAGGAGAAGGAGAAGAGAGAGAGAGAGGAAGATGCAGGGAGAACCGTGTAAAGAGAGAGAGATGGAATTAAAAAGAGGAGAGAGAGGAGGAGGAGTAGCAGAAGTTTTTAAAAGCATCGGAGGCGTATAGATGGCTATCTGCTAATGAACGCGCTCAGGCATGTGACCGAGGGGCAGGTGGAAATTACATGTTTTGGAATGGGATAGGTGTGTGTGTGTGCGCGTACGCGGATGAGTAGAAGAGGGGGCGGAGAGAGAGAGAGCAAAGGGGTGGAGGGGGCGGTACCCTTCTTTCCCAAGATGGAGAAGGCGTCGAAGATATTTTTAAGGGAAAGTGTGCGAGATTAAAGCGCATGCGCGCCATCGCTGGCATTTGTCGACTGACCAACTGACGCGGAAAATGAAAACGCAGAGAGATTTAATTTCTCCTGAATCTGCGATACTTTTCCATCCGTTTAGCGCATCGAAGGACCTCCTTCCCCTCTTTCTTACTCAATTTTACTTTTAATGTCCTTCTATGAAAGAAACGGTTAACGATTTTCTAACATTTATTAAATGTTCTAAGGTGTAGCAGCCTCTGCTATACGGATATACAGTTATATAAAAACGATATAATAAAATTCCTAACGAAAAGGTAATTTGTCCGTCAGATAATTATGATAATTCACTTGTTTCCGGTGACCGTTTTTTTAATTATCTCTTAATCTTACGTAAGATTTTGAAGCGAAAAAGAGGAAGAAGACGTATTCCACACTATTATGATAACTGCACGCGTAGTGATAATCAGAATAGGTGCAAGTTATTTTCGGAATATTTCTGGTCTTTTTGGAATATAATTTTCACCTGTATCGCCTGAAAATAGCTTCCGTTCAATTCAATAAAGTTTAAGTAAAATCCACCTTTCAACCTCTTTTTAAAAAATACATCACCCGACCTCGATGTCTCAAAGACTTCTATTGAGTTTTCCTATTCAATGAAGAATTGCATTTTCAAAACTTCCTCGCTAGGTGGAAGCAAGCCATTCAAACAAGATTGTGACAAATTACAGGTCTCTCTAATTGTCGTCCGAATTCTCTACATTGCTTGAAAACTTTCATACAGAAAATTAATTGTTCATTTTTAAACGGAAATTTTAAGATCATGGAACGATCTTCTACCTCACCTCGTGTCATCTTAGGTCCTTTAATGTCTCTTTAATATCTTCATTAATAATCTACCAGAGCCCATATACCGTAAGAAGTTGTTGAATGATGACGACTTCAAAATTTCAAAGAGAATTGCCAACTTAAATGACCGCATAGCTATACAAAACGATTTGTGCAAAAATGTAAACGTAATATTTACTAATGACCTTGGAAGCAAGACGGATGCTTCAACTTCTCCTCTTTCTGTACAGTAAATAAGAAAAGCGTTGGACATTATAATCTTACGAAACACATTGGCTGGCATCGACGACTCAATTTATCTGCTAAATTCATTAGAAATCTGTTATGTACATTCCTTAAATCTGGCCATCTCTTTCCTGAACCCTTCTTTAAAGAATAAATGTTTGCATATACTCCCAAACACAAAGGATAATAACAGCCTCTAACCGTAAAGTATCAAAACATATTTCATGATTACCTTCAGTTTCTGCGAAACATAATCTATATGCTGTATATTCATACACATTTATAAATCCCTTTTTTTACTGGCACGGCCATTCGTTCTACGCATGATTTTTGGTGGTTTACAGAGTATTTAGTCATCGCATTGTAGAAATAAAAAGACTTTCTGGATAATTCCACATAAACAGTTATTTTTATAGGACCTAAGTTTCGTTGCTGTGCAAGTACTAAGTAAGTCTTTTTAATTCCACAATATGAAGAAATTCCACCAATTTACGCCCGAAACAATTAACTATAGTCATCGTAGTTAGGATGTCTTTTCAAGGTCGTTAGTTCAGTAAGTAACTAAGTTATTTATTCGAAATTTATAGGTAAGCGTTGGAACGGTAAATATTTAAGAAGCAAATGTAATCTATTTTTAATTTTCTGATTGTGTCCTCCCCGCCTCACTCTCCCTTTCACACAAAACACAATTTCCTACGAAGACCAATCTCTCCAAATTGTCCAGATTCACTTCGCGTCAATTTCCTCGCAGAAAACCTTCGAAAATCTCCACTTCGGCCTTGGCCTCGAACACAAAAAGGCAATCGACGACTAGATCCCTGTGAGCGGGAGGTCGGAGAGGGAATAATGGGGAGGGAGGGGGAGTTAGGAAGAGAGAGGGGCAGATATAAATAAATAGATATATAATAATTTACAATGTCTGCGTGTGTGTCTGTCAGCAAAGGCTGAAGCTTAATATCTCGCAAATTAATGAACCGAATTTGATGTGATTTTCAGGATAGCATTACGATATAATAAAATTACGTTTTAACGTATTAAACTTGAGATCAAAGACCCGGGTTCGATTCCTGGAGACATTCTCTATTTCCCATAAGGTAACACGTAAAAAGGCACATTTCGACTGCAGGCTTTCATTCTTTTTTAGATTAAAATTAGAAAGAATTGACCTACAATCTTCGGATATAAACCATTTTGAATAAAACATTATAAAGTTTCTAGTCTGTTCATCTTTTTCCGTCTACAGTTCGAAATTTCTCAATGTAAACGTTTAATTCACACAGTTTGTGGAAATCTTGCCATTTTAAGGGGATGTAGCCTTGCCTACCAATTCCATTGTTAGATCTCTATATCATATTGTTAATTCAATCCTTATGGGTATAAACTTGCTTTGAATGCTTTTAATACGAGAGGGGAGGGGGGGGGGAGAGAGAGCGGCAGAGGGGGAGCGAGAGGGAGGGGGAGAGGGGGAAGTAGTAGTATTTTAAATGAAAATAATAATCCATCTATAATTCTTCCGTTGATATTTCAACGAGCATTACACTAGTAGATATATATTTGAGCTTATTTTCGGGAGGCTGAGACTAATAAGCTTCCTCTTAACAAAATAAATAAAAGTATCCTTCGTGTGATTAATACTAAAAGACCCCCTTACGCCCTAATCATTTTACAATTAGCTCTAATTACAGCATGAATATTGAGCTCAAAATCAAAATAATAATATCATTACAGACGGTGATTACATTTGAAATAATAAAAATACATTTAAATGGAACGGAAAATAAACAATATCTAGGGCTAAAGCGGGAAATAACAGAGGGGGAGTGAGAAATCACTAGAATCTCCGCTGTTAGAGCATATCCAATCCGGAGTGCGGAAGAGAGCGAGGGGAATGAAATTGAGCGGGGGCGACATCGCGTGGCGAGCGAGATTGGTGTCGCGGGAATCGCCCCCGGAGGTGGACGAGGCCCAAGTGTAATACACGACGATCGGATGGGGAAGGAGAAAAAACAAAGGCTCATTGTGGGGCGAGATGGGGAGGGGAAGGGAGTGATAGAAAAGAGGGGGAGAAATACTTATAGGGAGCGGCGAAGGGTGCTAAGAAATGTTCGAGTGTGTGGGAGGGGGAAGGGTGGCAGGCGGAGAGAGTCCATTGGGCGGCCGTGGAAAGACACAAAAAAAGGTCGATTGGGAAGCGGTGAATGCCTCATTCCACGCGGTAAAAAGCGAACGAAAAACCAATCCTTGCTTCGGATTCCAGAGAAATCACCGGAAGTCGTTTAAAGGGAAGATCTCCAAACAATCGGAAAGATTCCGAGTGTGTATTCTCCTTTTGTCAGGATGTCAAATTCAATATTCTCACGTGCGAATCGGAAAAAGGAAAAGACACGCTCGCAAACTGCACAACGGGAAGAATCTCTTTCTCTCTCGGGCATTTTGTTCCGCGAGAAAGGGAATCTTTCGTACAAATGAGGAGATCCATTTTAAAAGTAAACAATCCCACGACCCACTGAGGACGCCCGAGCAAAAAATATCCAAATGTCCGACGATATTGCGCACCACGCACGCCACCTGTAACGGAGGTCTGCGAGAACGAAATCGAGGGACGATCAACGCACGGAGGTCGATGGAAAGTCAGTGTCGTTTAGAGCAATCGTGTCCGAAAGGGTTTCGATGTTTCTAAAGATGGTGGTCAATATATTCCCTAAATGATACGAAATACATACAATGCTCATAAATAGGACGTGTATTCTTTTTAAAATTGGTTTGTGCTTCCAAATCGGCTTCAGTCGACACAGTAAAGAACAGTAAATGCTTTGTAATATTGAAACAAATGAAATATTTGTCATTCCTTATACCTCTATTATATGGTGTAAATTTCGGTTAATATTATACTCTTAATTTTTTAATACGGCAAACGTTTTTCGCGCATACCAAGAAAATACTTCGAATAGTTTAAATGTTAGAAGAAAGCATTACTAAAGGAGAGCATAAATACGGCACATAGGTATCTGATCGATTGGCGAACGCAATAGACATTTCTGGTTCATAGAGAAAACTCCGAATGGGGAATTTCCAATATCCAAAAAATCTGATGTGGCCAACACATGACTTTCTCCATATTTGGGGTATAGATATTTAAATTATTATGAATAGCATTATGAGGCAAAATTATTATTTCGTATCGTAAAAGAATACAGTCGTCCTTATTGCCCTAAATTATATTTTGAATATATTTACAGAATTCACCGTTACATGCAGGGCCGTCTTAAGACTTTTGGGCGCCCGGGGATAGTAACATGATGCGCCCTCTTACAGTGGGGTAGGGATTACTACTAATTGTAAGTTTTAACCCTAGAACTACCAAGGGGGGGGGGGGCTCAGAGGCCCACAAATTTTGTTTTCGTATGTATCTCTATTTAAAATAAAGGTGACGTCTTGATATTTAATTACATTATGCAGAGACTTATAGATAACAATTACTTGAAGTTTCCCATCAATGTGTGCATATTTCAATTTTCTGCAAATTATTTCGTCATTGGCTGCATGCCTTGACAAGCGGGTGGCCTAAATTATAGAGTGCCTTCTGATTGATCAATTTTGTTCTTGCAACTCCCGCCTTCCGGTATTGCTATTTATATTCAAATTATGTTGCATTTCATTCATTTCCACACCCTCCTTATTAGTAGTTCATTTGTTTTCTCATAGAGCAATGCATCGGCGTGTAAAACCTTACATGCAAGCGAGGATGTGGGAGGATTTTTGTTTTGTTTCTTTCAATATGAATGCGACATTAGTTTGGTCCATACCAATAAGCAATATGGCATCGTGGTCGTTTTATGACAGTATGACAGCAAAAAGAAGGGGCGGTCAAACCCGCGGTCTCGTAAAACCCTGGGGTTCAGGGAGCCAGGAAAAGAATGACCTTTCCCAAACGAATAATGGCCCAAGCCAGGGCACAGACCTTGAGGGTGAAAATAGTGCATTTTACGACATGATAACATACTGCATTGTAATTTTTCCATTTCAAAAGAATTCGTCGCGAGCCAGAAGAAAAAGTCACGAATTTTCTATCACTCCGCACGAAATATATTTTTGCACGTAATTCACCTATGGAAATGGCTGTCTAACAAAAAACCGATATGGCGGCTCCAACGTCGGATTAATGAACGTCCGATTTTCACTGCAAATACGAATTTCCGCGTGTTTCATGCCTTAACTTATGCATCAAAACGTAAAAACAGTATTCACATCACTATTCCGTTGACTCGTTCTTGCGAACTCTCTCTCTCCCTCCCACTCTCTCCATCTCTCTCTCCCTCTCTCTCCCTCCCCCCTCTCTCCCTCACACTCCCTCCCTCCCTCTATCTCCCTATCTCGTATTAAAAACATTTAATGCACGCTTACACCCATAAGGATTGATTTAACAATAGGATTTTGAGGTCTAACAATATGATTAGTCACCATGACAACATTCCGTTAAAATGGCAAGATTTGCATAAAATATGTAAATTAAACGTTTAAGAAGGAATACTTCGAACTGTGGGCAAAAAAGATGAACTGAATAAGAAACTTTATAATTCTTTCCGAAACAACAACTTTCAATAGTTATAAATTGATTTTTGCTTTGAAATATACTTGAGTCAATTCAGTACAACTTCCGCTTTACATACTGTAAATTCCAAGGTAACTCCTTTTATAATAGGCAATGCTAGCCTAAAATTAATTCATTCTGTCAAGTGAATAAATAAAGTTCTTTCTTTAAACTATAATTGCCACGGTTATTAGATTTAAATGGATTATAAGCCTTAGAACTTACTCTGTATTAAATAAGCACCCAAATTCCTTTTATAAAAACAAATCAATTCATTAAAAGATCCACTGTTGTTTCTTCGAAAAGTGCCTGTTAACAGTTTTAAATCTCCTTTTAATTTTAATTGAATTTTAATTTATATTCGTTTCCAAACTTCGGCCATTGTTACGAAATTAATTCGAGGAATAACAATATAAATTCGTAAGCACGTATGGTTTACAAAGAATTTAATTTAAGAATGCTTTTTATTTCCAATTTTTCTAAAATGACACTGTTGATACTTAAATTTTTTTATATTTACGTTAATATACTTATTTTCCACAAAACACGCCAATCTCGCCCCTTCCTTCCCCTCTCTCTCTCTCTCGTATTGAAGCACTTAAGGCACGCTTATTCCCAGAAGGATGTATACAATAATAGTAATTTGAGGTGTAACAATGATAATGGTCGACATAGCAACATCACGTAAAAATGGCGAGATTTCCACAAAATATGCAAATGAAACGTTTAACATGGAATATTTCGGACTGTGGGCAGAAAAAGACGAACGGAATAAGAAACTTTATAACTTTTTCTTCAAAATGAAAAAGAAATTTCGATTGAATTAATGCTGGTTAAACAGTTTTATATCGCTATTATCTGTTAATTTTAGTAAACTTGACTTAAGACATTGTTACATGTTTGTTCTTACAATATTAATGTTTTATTCGTTGACAATTTTCTCGAAGAGTAAGAATCAAGGTTTTAAAAGCAATCCAACCCGCCATTCGAGACATCATTACGAGTGTTCTTTACTTTTCCCTCATTCATCAAGAAAGAATTCCAAGCACCATCATTTCCTTCCTATCCGTTCTACCACGAAAACACTTTATTTCGTTTTCCCTTCCTATTTACAGCAATCATCCCATCAACACATTTACATTCGCTGAATGTCGAGATAGATGCTGCAGAGCAAACGAACAAGCAAAGACTCTTTTCTAATATAGTTCCCTAAAACGGCGAAGAGCGGCGCTGCAGTACAGGAGGCAGCAAGGCCTTGTATATACAAGGTTATGACAACTATGCGCTGGCGGCCATCTTGAGTCCTCGAGCAGACGACGTCTACGTATAACTATACGATGTATTTTTACGGGGCGTACATTTTTAGGCAAATAGAAGGTTTAAAAAATTCCTAATTACCAAGGTGTGCCCATTATTTTCACCAAGTAATTGATGTGAAGCCAGGAACATTAAATTTTCCGTAAGAAATTCATTAAAATAAGCGTATAATGTATTCAGCGTAACGGGAAGGAATCGGGGTAGTAACTGAGCGGTCGGATGCCCGTAATTAAGAAAAAGTAATTTAATTATTACCAAATAGATCTCCAAAAACATTATTCATACTAAGATTATATTTATTTCAGTATGAGTACTGCATTAGACATAAGTTATGTAGTAATTCCCGCAATCTTATGTAGGTCATTTCTACTGGACAAAAATTACTTTTATTTACAAACATTTTCAGTTATGTTTAAAAATAAAAACTTTTTATTATATTGCACGTTTATTAATGGAAGACAAGCCAAAAATTAAGAAACAGTGTTGCATTATTTTACATTAATTTACAATACTTCAATAGTGTTATTATTAAATATGAAAGTATTTTATAGCAAATTTACATCACATGGAAGCTCACATTCATAGACATTAATGCTTTTGACAGGTCATATAAGAATTCACAAGTGTCCCATCAGGACAGATGAGTTATAATAACATCAGAACTCACTTAAGAGATTGTGTAATTTCAAAAATGAAAATCACTCTTAGCATTAAAAGTTAAACAGGTATTATGATTTTAAATAAATACACAAATTACAAGTAAATAAGAAAGTATCTAAAATTATATTTTTTACCTCAATGCTAGGAAATGATTTTCCAGTGAAATGATATGCCATTGTTTGCTTCCAACGAGTAGAAACACCAGCCAACATAAAAACTAATGCATGAGAAGCAATGTATTCACTGTGAGGTAGAGTGTTATAGCCAAATATTGTTCCTGTGCTCCTATCAAACTCAACCTTCTCTTCTATCACCATTTCATCCAACAGCAAAACACAGTACCTTTCATTGTCTTGTAGTAGCTTCACCTTCAGTTCCAAAAATTTGAACACTTCCATTTGAATTCCTGGAGAAAAGGTCAAATTTTCCAGCCTTCTGCTAAGGGTTCTGTCACTTGGAAGTGGATAGCCCAAGTTTAACAAGGAATTGTAACCTTTGATGCCACAAGAAAAACGAATTTGCATAGCCTTTTTTACAGTTAAGTTTGACCATTTCTGTCCTCTAGTTGTTCTTTTACCTAATGACTGCAATTGGTCAGCATTTAAAAACCTTTTCAGTGCCCTGGTAGTTTCCTCCAGATTTGACTTTAACTTCTTCCAGATTTGACTTTAACTTCTTCACTTGTTTTTGCAAAGAAGAAACTTGTGCTGTAAGCCTTCGTATAATTTCATCTTTATCATCTTCTGCATTCCGATTAGTTGCCTCGTCCTCGGAAGCTGTAGTTGCATTATTTTCATGCCTTTCTGTTTCAACTCCCTTGTTTTCAGGCTCTTGATTGGATTCATCTCTCACAGCTATAATAAAACGAATATTTACATGAGTGAAACTGTTATAATATTAAATGATGTAGTTTTAAACTTACATGTGATAGTTAAAATTTTAATCTAAAGTATCTAGTTTCACTTAATACTCAACATATTCAAACAGCTCAGCTTAAACATTAATAATGAAAACATCTTCAAAGTGGGAACATCATATTAAATGAAAATAAACATTCTTAATACAATCTAACATACTGCATGTTGGCATGTAATCATAAACCTTTCATTCGTTAACACAATATTTATATTTTATTCATTATTTCTAATACCCTACCTTGGACATTTACAGAAAATTGTCTTTTTGCTGGAGCTTTACGTAGTGATTTTTTCGGTCGGTGGGGAAATATTTCTGGAACTGCGAAAGGTCTCAATAATTTCCGACCATCAAGCCTATTTGCTTCGAACTGAGTCACGTCGAAATGAGCCTGGAATAAATCAAATTTTTGAACGAAATAAAAAATTTACCGAAGAAATATAATAGGTAATCTCATTGAGATTTCTGAGTTACAAGAATGAAAACCGAGAAAATTTTGACATTAGCTTACTTACCTCGCATAACCTGCTTGCCGATGTCGGCATCCAGAAATCACGCTTCACTTTTGCGATCCAAATTTTTCGTCTATTTGCATCTGAGGGAAAACGAAAAAGCCTATACACGCCTTCACTACGGTTTTTGCAACCAACTGCAGAACAGCAAGGCATGGCTAACGTTTTATAAACCTTAAATCTTCAAAATTATCGACAGCAATCACACACCTTCCCATAAGAAGTAAATGTAACCAATAGGACACTGAGGACACAACATGGCTGACGCGTACCACGTGACCCCCTCTAGTCCAATGAGATGCCGCGCTTGTCGGCATTCTCAACATCAAAGGTTGTCACAAACTTGCATATACATAGCCTTGGGAGGCAGCAAGGGAGGCAGAGACAAGAGGCGCCAACAGTAACCTCGGGAGAAACGAAAACGTGTTTATCTTGTTCCATGTATGATCGCATATCGTGATGATTGTGGAACCTGAGGCTGTGTTATTTACTGTTGAGGTTGATGGTTGGACGTCAACTGCGGATGTCTATTTCGTATTTTTCAAGAAATGTACAAGCGATCGTTGTTATGATCTACCGCAGCATTTGTCTGCTAAGAAAGTTTCCCACTACCGATTGAGGACGTCGAAATAGAAAGTGTTTGATGTGGAGTTAGAGGAAGCGATTATACAATAGCAAATATGTGCGCATTTTATAGACCTCCCAATGCAAGTTTAGAAATTATTCATAATCTCTAGAAACAAGTAGCAACGCTAATATCGAAAAATAAAGAGAGGGCCAATATAATTGGAGGAGACTTCAACTTACCTTCAATAGACTGGAATCATAATTGCTTTGATCCCGGTGGTAGAGAGCGTGAATCATGCGAAGCACTGATAGAAACCTTCTTTAAACACTCGTTGTGTCAGCTAGTAAGATGTCCCACGAGATCGAACAATATATTAGATGTACTCGTAACGAACTACCCCGAGCGTATGAACAAGCTTTCCATAGAGGAAGGAATAAGCGATCATAATGCCGTGTACGCAGAATTTAAGCTAAAGGTGGAGAAACAGGTTAAGGCTAGAAGACGCGTATAAATGTACGCCAAAGGCGATTACTCTAAATTTAGGTCTTTTTTACAGACACAATTCCCTAATTTCTGCGAGGCATCTATCGACGCTAGTACAGAGGAATTATGGTGCATGTTCAGGGATATGATGCGAGAGGGTACGGATAAATTCATTCCACATAAACTTAAACGTGATGGTGCGGAACTAAGATGGTACAATCAGAAAGTTAGATGCGCTCATATTGTTAGACGGCAAAGACAACTTCACGCTCGCTTGAATATCAATTCTTTAAAAGTCAGGGAGGAACAGAGGTCAATGATACGGCATCAATATAGAGAGGCGCGGTCAAGAGCTAGAGTAACAATGCGAGAAGCATTTAATGATTACAAAAAGAAAGTTTTGCATAATAATTTGAAAGAAAATCCGAAAGCATTTTGGTCGTACGTTAGGGAGGTTCATGGTAGAGGCCCCACCATAGCGTCATTGAGAACGGAGGCAGGTGATGTAGTACATGACAGCGCGGAAAAAGCGAACTTGTTAAATGAACACTTTCAGAAAGCGTTTACTTCGGAGAGCAACGAATTTGAGGAACCAGCTTTGAATGATGAGGGACATTCGATGGAAGATTTGATATTCTCTGAAACAGGTATCGCGCACCAACTAGAGTCGATTAAGGAAAATAAGTCTCCCGGACCGGAGTGCATACCCGCGCGTGTAACGCCCATCCACAAAGGCAGTGACGAAGAGAACCCCGAAAATTATAGACCGATTTCCTTGACGTCATTAATGCGTAAGATTCTAGAACATATAATCGTTACCTCTGTTCTGCGTTATTTAGATGGACGTTCTTCGCTAAGCAAAAACAAGCACGGGTTTTGGAAAGCTAGGTCATGCGAAAGCAGCTCGCCCTGTTCGTAAACGATTTGTTGCAATGCGGAGAGAAAAACATTCAGGTTGATGCGATTTTCATTGATTTTAAAAAAGCGTTTGATAAAGTACCCCATAATAAATTAATAGAAAAACTAGGAATGTACGGCATAAACCCTAATATCGTGAGTTGGATAAAAGACTTCCTCTCCAACAGAAAACAGATAGTAATTATTGATGGGAAATCGTCATACCCGGTAAAAGTCACATCAGGTGTTCCACAGGGAAGTGTCATAGGCCCACTACTATTCCTGATATATATAAAGGATATCTGCTCGGTAGTTCGCTGCAAAATAAGACTTTTCGCAGATGACACCGTTTTATATAAGGAATTAATAAGGCCGGGATGACCAAAAATCGCTCCTGGAAGATTTAAACGCCCTTTCAGCATGGTGTCAAGATTGGAAAGTCGAAATTAATCACAGCAAATGTTCTCTATTGAGTTTCTGGAAGAGTAAGAACAATGAATTAGACTCGGAGTACAGAATTGACAGATTGAATATCCAATCTGCGGAGTACGTTAAATATTTAGGAGTCACCATTTGTCGTGATCTATCGTGGAATATGCATATTCGAAGGATCGTAGGCGCAGCTACTAAGAAATTGGGCTTCGTAGGCAGAATAGTAAGAAGTAGCACAGAACAGGTACGAGAAACGTGTTATTTATCATTGGTCAGATCTCAGGGCGAATACGTTTCCAGCATATGGGATCCGTACGAAAAGGGACAGATACTTGAGTTAGAAAGAATCCAACGCAGAGCAGCCAGATTCGTTAAGCAAAAGTATGAGCAAAATTAAGCGTCACATCACTCTTGAAGGTGATGAATTGTATATCGCTAGAGGACCGCAGAATTAGCGCTAAGTTAAGGCTTCTGGAGAAATTTAGGTCGGAAGTTCTCTTAGAGGAGGTCTCAGAAATATTAGAGGCACCTACGTACATGGGCAGGCACGATCACGAGGATAAAATACGAGGAATCGACTGTAGGACCGAGCGATATCAGGGCTCGTTTTTCCCAAGGACCATACGGGATGATAATAGGAGAGTGATTCCCACGAGAGACGTTATTATGTAGGTTTTGGTGCGCTGCACCCCCTGCCACCCACCAGTCTGATGATTTGCAGGGTATCATGTAGATGTAGATATTTCAGAGATAAAACAGCCGTCCGGCAAGCGGAAGCCATTAGTTCGATTTCTGATCAAAGCAGAATTTATCTCCTGTTTCCATTTTCCAATACTAATTTTTAGGCGCTTTTCGCTTACAGCGTGCGCTCCTATTATCGTCGGTCCGCATGTTCGTTCTCGGCTTCTACCGAATGGATTTTCATGAAATTTGACATTAAGGACTTACAATCAAGTATAATACGAAAATCGCATAAATGAACGACGTACGCCAATCAGGGTGGTTTACTGGTGACAAAAAATTAAATTTTCGTCATATCTCGTAAAGTATTGCTCATATCAAAATATTTTTCAAATAGTTGTAGAACTGGTATACATTTTTATCGTAGGAGTTGCCGTTATCAATAAAATCAAACCAAAATGTCTTAATTCGAGTTGAACTTTGAAAATTTCTTGCATAGTTACTTCTTCATTGTTGCTAACAAAAACAATCTCACAAACAAACGTATAATTTCCTTACGTGTGCATGCACTATTTTAAAATAGGAAGAAAATGGATTATTTATGATAACGAAAAGAATTTTAAAACGCTATTTCCCTTACGTACAGGTAGGTATATGATTTCTTTCTAACACTCCATTGCGCCCATTTGTGATACGTTGTACACTTTCCTAACTTGTTGAGAAATATGAACTTTACATTATTATTGAAGAAGTAAACTCAAGTAACTGTACGAAATTTGATCAAAATCGTTAGAGCCGTTTTTGAGAAAATCGAATTATTGTTCAAGATGCCTAGAATAAACTACTCTTAATTATTGAGAAATGTCAACCATTCTATGTATACTCTGCTCAGTATGATAAAATGCTTAAATACGAGATTTCATTCATTTTCGCTCTACCGTTTAGACCAGTGGTCTTCAAGGTGGGCGATAGCGCCCACCAGTGGGCGTTTTTGGATTTTTAGTGGGCGTTAAAGAACTCACCAAATGCTATTCTAATTTTTACACTGAAAAATAAAATTCTATAAAAAAGCTTTAATGATACGCACACATTCTGTACAACTATTTTATGTTACAGTTCGTTTGTCGTTAACTATAGTATCATATCATACTAAACTAGCGACAATGTATCCATGCTGCGGTAAAATCGAAAGGCCCATGAGGGTGGTCGGAGTCTCTCGCAGAAGCAGCGAAGCGTTTAAGTTTAATTTTATCAAATATATAAAATCATAAATTTTTAAACACTGTTATTACCACTGAGACCGTATTCGGTAATCTCATCTAACGTCAATCCCACTAGTATTAGGGTTACAATACCTCCATAAATCGCTTTGCTACTGGGGGCACAAAATTATTCTTTGCCCTGGGCGCCAGAAACCCTCACTACGCCACTGGGTGGGCGGTGAACTTATTTCAAAGGACAACATATGGTCAAAGTGGGCGGTGACTCAAAAAAGGTTGAAGACCACTGGTTTAGACCCTAGAGCCAGTAACAGACAGACAGACGGCATTGCGAAAAGCACTTTATCGGATTCAGCGACACCTAAAACATATATTTCCGTAAAAATCTCGAGGTCGAATTTTTTCGCGATAACAATACTTTCTCGATGCTTCGTATGAGAAAGTAGAAATTGGGAGTGCTTCGTCGCCATTGGTGAAGTGCGAGAAGAAGAGAGAATGGGAAGGCGACGAGAGAGGTGGCAAGCTTTTTATCTTAACGCATTCATTGCGAGCATGAGCTGGAGAGAATAGCGGGGTAAACTGCAAGAAGAGAGGATAAACAAGCTGGCGAAATATAGTCACTATATGCATCCATACGGTACGCTTCTCAAGGTTTCGAGGATGAAGCAGACGGAATGTGTTCTTTCTTGTCCTGTTTCTCGGTGGAAAGAGGAGGGGAAGGAGACTAGTTGGAAAGAGGAGAGGCGTGGAAGGGGACAAGAGCGTAAGTATTCATTTAGCTAGAATGTGCCCATAATATAGTATTTACTTCTTTTCAGCAGCCGTTTGATAGTCAACAACGTGTAAGAATTTCGATGACTAATTATCATATTTTAATTTTTAGGCGCGTTTCGCCTCCAGCGTGAGCGCCTATTATCGTCGGTCTGTTCGTCCGTCTGTCTGTCCGTCTGTCTGTCTGTCTGTCCGTCCGCATGTTCGTTCTCGGCTTCTACCGAACGGATTTTCATGAAATTTGATATTAAGGGCTTAAAATCAAAGCTGATAAGAAAATCGCAAAAATTAATGGCGTAAGACAATCAGGGGTACCACTTTACTGGTGACAAAAATGAACTTTCCGTCATATCTCGTAAAGTATTGCTCATATCAAAATATTTTTCGAATAAAACTCGTAGAACTATTATTTTAGAGTATTTCTTTTCCTATATATTTTTATCGTAGGAATAGCTGTTATCAAGAAAATCAAACCAGAATGTCTTAATTCGAGTTGAACGTTGAAAATTTCTTGCATGGTTACTTCTTCATTGTTGCTAACAAAAACAATCTTACAAATAAACGTTTAACTTCCTTACGTGTGCATGCAATATTTTAAAATAGAAAGAAAATGGATTATTTATGATGAAGAAAAGAACTTTAAAACGCTATTACCCTTACGTACAGGTATATCATTTCTTTCTAATACTCCACGCCCATTTGTGATACGTTGTAGACTTTCCAAACTTGTTTCTTTAACCCCTCACAATAGCAACAAATGCGATCATCAATTGCTCTTACTACCTCAAAACTGAGTTTTCAATCTGGATCTTCAAGGATTGCCAATTTTTCCTCGATATGATTAAATGTTTTTCAGAATCTCTTCTGGTCAACATACGAGGAAGCAAATTCCTTCTCTCCTAGTTCATCTAGTTTCCTCAGTTCTTCATTTGATAACTCTCCTGCGTGAGAATCGAAGAACACCACCGCAGCAGCATTAATATCTAAGGTGATTAAGCTAACACTGCTCCACTACTAATCGTTTTCAAAATTATGTAGACTCGAGTTTGAGCCATATCTATTGAGTCGTATCTAGAAAACGGCTCACCAGATTTTGATGAAAGCATATCAGCTTAAAGCTTGTTGTATTCCACGTTACATGAAGGTAAAGGAAATTTTTAAACAAATTGAAAGCGGATGTTTATGCTTTGAGAATGAAAAAAAACCCTTTTTTGGACCGCGGGACGAAAGGTCTGACTTTGCCGGTCTGTAATTTCAGAACTGTTAAACATATTGCAATGCGCTTTTGAAGAAACACGAGTCATAGTATTTTTAATGCGTACGAGAAGTCTCAACTTTATTGTTTTTTTGGTTTTTGAGTATTTGTCCAATTTACGAGTCGATGTTATCTCCGAAAATAAAAGATGCAGCGGCATGAGATACTCCTCCTCCGGCCAAGTAGAAAGTGTTTGATGAAAGTGTTCGGCGTTTTAAAATTGTTGTTTATAATTTCACACTCGAAGTGATTCGCCGAACCATTTACGATTTTTATATCCGGAAAATATTCCCCAAAGTAGAAAATGTGAAGCATGCTCTTCGAGAATCCATGGACGACTTCCCGCATATGTTATATTCTACTCTGCGTAGAATTATTATCAATCTGGGCTTCAAGTTTAAGAAGCTTAACAAAAAACCCTGTTTTAATGGAGTCCATTAGCGTGTCAGCAAGTCGGCATAATTTTTTGAGGAATATTCGCCGTCTTCGTTCGGATGGGTACAAAGTATTTTATACGGATGAGACCTGGTGTGGCCAAAACCATTCCCTTCGTTGGTTGAGAGATTGAGATTACATATATAACATTGACCTATGGCTAACGAATTAGCCATGGAAAACCATTTTTAAAACTGCCATCGGAGATCCAAAGCTCTCATGAGAAAAGTTAAAGAGAAATGGTAAATAAAACTCGCGCGCTCTTTCGTTCTCGCGTTCCGACTTTTTCGGCGCGGGCATTTGGCAACGTCGCGCGTAGAATCGCCGCTCTAAAACGCCTCCGATTTTCAACAAATATAAAATTCGATATAAAATATTCTACGGATTATGTGATTATGATGTTAACATATTCGCAGTAAAAATCTTAAGACAAAGCCAACAGGTTTCGTCCCATGCCGCTGCATCTTTTATTTTCGGAGATAAAATCAACTCGTAAATCGGACAAATACTCAAAAACCAAAAAAACAATAAAGAAAAGCGCATTGCAATATGTTTAACAGTTCTGAAATTACAGACCGGCAAAGTCAGACCTTTCGTCCCGCGGTCCAAAAAAGGGTTTTTTTTTCATTCTCAAAGCATAAACATCCGCTTTCAATTTGTTTAAAAATTTCCTTTACCTTCATGTAACGTGGAATACAACAAGCTTTAAGCTGATATGCTTTCATCAAAATCTGGTGAGCCGTTTTCTAGATACGACTCAATAGATATGGCTCAAACTCGAGTCTACATAATTTTGAAAACGATAGTAGACTCCGAGAATTCAATATTTTGTACAGCGACAGCGATTGCAATGGCTTATGAGAAAGAGGAGGATAGATTAAACTAGGAAACGGAAAGTGGATTCTTTCGATAAATCAAAGCATACACTGTAATTAATTTTATTTCATCGTGAATTACAGAAAGAATGCGATTGGCAATTGGCGAATATCTATTTAAGTGAAGACGTACTATCCGCGAATAGTCGAACCCGCGAATGAAGAGACCGCGAACGAAACGACGGTTTGCCGTATCATCAGGCCCTCTCCCTCCTCTGTCCTCCTTCCCGCCTCCGCTTCCCCTGCCCCATCTCTCGCCCCCCTAATCCGGGTCATTTGTAGTCACCTCGATGTTCCCACGTCTCAAACCTCGCCCCCGACTCTCCCAATAAACCCCTCCCGCCCGCCTCCCCGCATCGCACTTTCCACTCTTCCCCGTGTCCCGAATATATTTGCTTTCCACGTACTCTCTACCTCAATATACCGCCCTCTCTCTTTCTCTCCCTCTTCTTCTGGTTCCTCGGCTTACGTTTACCGCAGTGGAGACCGCCAAACACCGTCAATGCGGCCTCAAGCGCCATCTCTGATAATCCTCAAATAAAACTTTCCTGCGCCAAAGCCGCACCAAAAATGCGAGAGAGATTAATCGCCATCTCCACAAAATTCGCGATAAGATTATTAAAATAAAGAGTTAAATTTAAATGACGATTAAAATGCATTAATATAGGAAACTTCTTCCCGTTGAAGGAGCAGTAAAGTTGATCGATAGTTACTCGAGTTTAGAAGTGTCAAAAATTGCGGATATAGGTTTACCTAAATTCGTGCAGTAATTAATTTAGGTTTGAAATTTTAATTTCCCTGTAGCAGGACCATCTTTTCTTACGAAACGACTATTTTAATCTTGAATTTTTAAAGGTGCAGTTTGCCGGAATGCATGCGTTATTAAGGTTGCAGGAATTGGATTAGATCATGGTACACTAGAATGGTGTTTACAGAGATAATTCGACATTGTATACAATGACGACATCTTCGTAATTATCCTTATTTTGCGACTATATCATAACATACATTGAATATCCTGGGTAGATGACGTGGTGCACTCTTAACGAGTAACATGCCAAATGATCCAATATTATAAATCACTGTTTAAGTACCTAAATCCACAAAATACATCACCAAAGGAGAGCTATTCACTCCACTAAAGTGTAATTCGTGATGAACATTGCCAAATGGTTACGCACTATTTACCCTGCGTATTTATAAACAATATATAACGGAGAAAGTAGACAAACTTTCTTTGAAATATCATGACAGCGGACATCGGGGTTTGTCATGGTTATCATTTATTCGCAATGTCCTGCTTGAGCCTCATCAAATTCATATTGCATGTAACTTGCACCAAACCCAAACAAAAATGGGCACGTTTCGTGCAATGGAGTATTTGAAAGAAATTATATGCGTGTACGTAAGGGAAATAGCGTTTTAAAGTTCTTTTCATCATCGTAAATAATCAATTTTCTTCCTATTTTAAAATGTATCTTGCACACGTAAGGAAATCAAACGTTTGTTTGTGGGATTGTTTATGTTAGCAACAATGAAGAAGTAAACATTCAAGAAATTTTCAAAGTTCAACTCGAATTAAGACATTGCTTGATTATCTTTTTAACGGATAACCCGACGATAAAAAGTATAGGAAAAGAAATACTCTACTTTCCTAGTTCTACAAGTTTTATTTGAAAAATATTTTGATATGACCAATACTTTAGGAGATATGACGGAAAGTTTATTTTTTGTCCCCAGTAAAGTGGTACCTCTGATTGTCTTACGTGATTTATTTGTGCGATTTTCTTATTATCTTTGATTGCAAGTCCTTTCAAGCTGGAAGCGGAACGCGTCTAAAAATACTAAAAGACCGACTATGAAAAAATAAATAATATTAGCATACAGCAGTGTTTCCTAAACTTTTTGACCCCACGAACCCCTTTTTATGAAGATCTGAATCTCGCGAACCCCCTCCTTGAAATTCAAATTTTCAAGGATTACATTTCTTATCATAGTATAAATTATTAAGGAAAATATGTTATAACCAATTTTGTATTAATTTAACTAAACAATATTTAAAAGGAAACTCCTTAACCGTTAAGAAGTTTTCTTTTAAACGTCCATTTCGCCGTAGTCTCAAACCCCTTCTTAATTGAACAATATTTAATTAAATTTATTATTTCCACCTTTTAATTGTATTTTACGCATTCACTAGTAAAACAGCGTAAATTGTATTTGCATATTAAAAAATCGGTACAACATACATTGTACAAACTTTCTCATATACTAACGCGTCGTTTAGTTATCTTTAGAAAATGAAAATCGTATGAGCCTGTCTTTAGAATATCCTATTTTTGTTCAAGTTGTCAAGAAGAAACTAGCCTTATATTCATTCATTGAGAAAAAGGAAATATGTAGTATTATTGCAGACGTATACTCAAGTAACTGTACGAAATTTTATCAAAATCGTTAGAGCCGTTTTTGAGAAAATAAAATTATTGTTAAAGTTGCCAAGAAAAAACTAGCCTTATATTCATTTTTTGAGAAATATGAACTATACAGTATTATTGAAGACGTAAACTCAAGTAACTGTACGAAATTTGATCAAAATCGTTGCAGCCGTTTTTGAACAAATGAAATTGTTGTTAAAATTGCATAGAATAAACTTCCCTTAATTATTGTGTAATGTCAACCATTTCTTCTAGCTTCTGCTCTGTATGATAAAATGTCTAAATACGAGATTTAATTCTAGAGCCAGTAACAGACAGACAGTCATACGGCATTGAGAAAACCACTTTTTCGGGCTCGGCTACACCTAAAACGTATATTTCCGTCAAAATCTCGGTCTAATTTTTTCGCGATTACAATACTTTCTCAATATACTTAGTATATGAGAAAGTAAAAATAGGAGAATTAGGAATTCGAGATCTAAAGCAAAGCGAGTTTACAAGATTTTATTTTTCCGACCGTACATTTGAGAATATGCGTGTCGTTAACCAACAAATAAATTTAAGACTACTATTTTAATTTTGCAGTAACTTACACGGTACTACGCTTCCAGTGCATTTTCGACGTCAATAGTTGGTTTTATTAAAAAGCTGGTAATGTCACTTCTTCGCTCTTCTAATTTCCGTTTGAAAAAATCAACTGTCTTCTCAGTTAGTCTAGGATGCCGGGTTTCTAAGTGGCGCCGAAATAGAGATGTTTTGAAGAGACTACTGTTTGCTAAAACTTCGTCACAAATCACGCACCTTGGTTGTGGACAATCTTGATCCCCTGTAGACGTAAAACCAAACTTTATATAATCATCACTGTACTTTTTTTCTTACTAATTGATTCTCCAACACTAACTTGACAACGTTTCTTCAGTAGAACGCGAAAACACAAAGTAAATACTAAATAAAAACTTCAGTTCATGGGAGTAAGTTTACACCGTGAGGATAAAACACCAATTGATTTAAAGCATGAAAAGAATGTGAAAGTATAGGATAACTGAAATTGAGCACATTTTGTAGCACACAATAGAAATTTTTCCTATTGTGTGCTACAGTGTGTGCTCAATTTCGGTCCATTACATAACGTGTACTCGCTCCGGACCGCTTCCAGAAACCAAGTACAATTTACTTGGATAATTGTCTCAACGTTCCTGCTTAACCTTTATGTTAACAGTGATAGTTTCAACAAAAGTATCAATTTGTGCGTCGTCTCTTTCTATTCCTTTAACTAATCGCTTGCAAAGACGAAATCCAGAATTTTTACAAAATAGTAGTATAGTTGTTAAAAATATCCAACAAGGACTAAATTAATTGATAAACCTTGGCCGCCATTACGGACTTATTTGCCACGAACCCCCTGAGTGATCTCGCGAACCCCAAGGGGGTCGCGAACCACAGTTTGGGAACCTCTGCCATAGAGACTAGCCAAGTCAATGTTCATTTGAAATTAGATTATTTCTGATAATATTAGACGAAAATCTCAACTCAATAAAACTAAAGACCGTGTTTCATTCAGATTATTTTTCTGCCGCCGTGCATGACAGGAGAATATCCTGGTTTTTACAAAGTCGCTTTTGAATTTAACTTTGAAATCCCGTGCGACTGCTCTGGGGCGTTAAGTTTGAGCACCTAGCAAAAATATTGCGCCAAAATTTTAGGCAAACCTTAATTTTTCTTGGCTCAATAAAAAAATATAAATATTTCTAATTGTGAATGATTCAGTAGACATGTTGAATTAATATATTTTTTCGAGTAGATTCATTTAACGGCCATTAATGACGACGCGTCATGCGAAGTATAAACAATAAATTCAGGAAAGAAAGTACAAATAATGAAGAACATACCTTCGAGAGAAGCCTCCATTTTAGTAAATAAATTCGCTTGGGATAGAACTCGTGTGACGATGTTGACTAGCACAAGTGCGAAACACGACTGGAAAAAATAATAACGCTACCCAGCGATTTTGCCTTCTCCTGATCCTTCTGTGTTGGTCGCCTGGTGGCTATTGTTATATTTTACGGTGACACATTTATTCTATTTGGTAACAGTACATCAATTGGACATTTCTGAGAAAAAAGTGTATTGGGGTTTTGTCTGGTTAGATTTGCAATCCGAACCACTGAGCGACGGTGCGGAATGTGACCGTCGAAAATCAATCTTCATCTTTTTCGGACACACCGACATAAATAGCCATTTTAAAAAATCGCTTCGATTCTAAAATAAAGATGCGATCCGGCGACGATAAGGGCTTGCTTCAACGGGGAATGAAGAGGTAAGACGCGAAGGAATTCGAGCGGAAACTAAGGCGGCGATTTGGTCGGAGATATCGGAGGGAAAGCAGCTCCTGCGTGTCTCGTTTAGCCATTCTAAATCTCACTCCGTTTGTACAAATCATTTTCTTTGCTCTCGACACAAAAACGATAAAAAAAGGCTTAACGTACGATCACCTTGAAAGAATTCGTGTAGAAATCAACTAAACATTTTACTCTGAGTCACATTTATCATATAATGATGCTATTTTTTTAATTAAAAAATTCCAATGCATAGATAGAGGCAAGAAAGTTTAATCGTTAATTAAATTCAAATAGGTAACTTTTTAAAGGATTCTGAGGCTTAGGTTCACTATTGTGATCCCCAGTCTCGATGGGTTGTTGACGTACATGTGGCGCCGACCTATCGGGCAGAATGAGAACTACGACCTATGGCGACATTTACCTACACAATCACTTACTTGAATTTAATAACTTTCACGCAAAACTGATCAGGCCTGTCGCGACATTTACCAATCCGATCACGGGACAACGGGGAGGGTTAGTTTCGTTCCAGCGAGGCGAAGGGCGCGGTAGCGCCCGGAGACGACAACTCATTTAAAAGCAAAGCGAGCCAAAGGCTCGCCAATATCCTCGATTACCAGGCAATTGAAATTAGACAGATGTATTATTTGCTCAATGTCGAGCATTGTTTCATATACATAACAACAAAATAAAAACTTCATTAACAAATGATAGTATTATTCTTACAAATAAAACGAGATACCGAAATTTCCGTCTAATAAGCAAAACAAAAGAATAGTAAAACGACGTTTGAATTATTTCTGGGAGCCCTCTACAATTGTACCAAATTTGATTCAAATCAATAGTAGGACTTGGGAAAATACGCGTAGTTTAATCAGTCCCCGCCGTCCAATAAGGAAGTAGTCGTTTCCCACCTTTCTCACTGTGTATAAGATGTAGAGTTACCTGTTCTTTGAGAACAGGAAGTTTATGAGAACAGTTATTTTATTGAACAGTTTAGGCATCAGAACAGTTCGAAAAGAACTGTCCCGTTCTTCCTGACCCATCTCTAGATGGTAATGCATTAGCATACAAAGTTATTTTGCTTTTAGTACAAGTAATATAAAACATTTGGGATTAAAAAGTAGCCCTCGTTCTTCCTATTTGTGAAGAAAGTATTTGTTGAAAGTTTGATTATTCTAGCTTTAACGGTGTGGAAATATATAGATTCACAAACAAACAAACTTTCATAAATATATGGAAGATTGATCTTATACTTGTATTGAAAGTGACAAATATAAAATTTGAACTTCTTAAGTTAATTTACTCGAGAGTTATCGTCGAAAACCAAATCGATGCCCCCCCAAACCCCAACTTAAATTTTTTTTTGAGATACACCACACAGCCTATATTTTAAGCTGGACCAGTGTAAAGATACGCTGCAAGTTTCATAAAAATTCGACGAGCCGTTTTCGAGTGATGCGGTAACAAACAGACAGACTTTTTCCTAAAATATTTACCAAAATATTTACCAAATTGTTTTCCTAAAATATTTCTTATTTATACTTCTTCGATGTAATCAACCGTTAGCTTGAAATCAGTGATTTCTCTTACGGGTGCCCCCCCCCCCACAACCCCCCCTTCCCTTGGTCTGATTTTGCTCATCCACAAACTTGATCTTATACTTGTATTGAAAGTGACAAATATAAAATTTTAACTTCCTAAGTTAATTTACTCGAGAGTTATCGTCGAAAAACCAAATCAATGCCCCCCCCCCCGAAACCCCCACTTAACATTTCTTTTGAGATACACCACATAGCCTATATTTTAAGTTGGACCAGTCTAAAGATACGCTGCAAGTTTCATAAAAATTCGACCAGCCGTTATTGCGTGATGCGGTAACAAGCAAACAGACAGACAGAAAGACAGACAACAATTCTGCAAACCGGTTCAAACGTCTTCTTATGATGCAAAACACAAAAAAAGTAAAACCTCGCCAAAAAAAACAAATGTACAGATAGAGTTTACAATTTTATTTATATAGATAGCATTATAAGGCAAAATCATTATTTCGTATCGTAAAAGAATACAGTCCTCCTTATTGCCGTAAATTCGGTATATTCTGAATATGTTTACAGAATTCACCGCTACATGGTGCTGTATACTGGAAATTACGAAAAAGCAAAATACCTCCGAAATGGATGGTTCTACGAAAATTTGTTTCAAACAAAACTTGGAAGAAATATTGTTCTCTACAACTTTGGTCCTTACGAAGATTACCAATAATGAAGGTTTTAAGGAGATATTTGATGGAAACCGAAAAAACCGATTATTTATAAATAATTCCTAAGCAATAACTACTATAAGAAATTGTTTCAAATCAAAGTTGTAGGAAATTACATAGTCTATAACATTTGTATAGAATTGTATATACAATAATGATGTTTTAACGGAGAAATATCGCAAAAACCGAATCGGGTTTTGAATAAACCTCGACTTCCGGTTATCCGGTATTGTTAAAAAACTAATCAGTTCTTTGTGATCATGCTAAAGTGTTATATATGAAATTTAGTATTAATATGACAATTACTTTTTGAGTTAGAGCGCCCAGAATCTCTCTCTCTCTCACACACACACACACCCGCACGCACACACACAGACATCATTCCGAAAATAGTCTAATCGTCTTCTAGGGACCTCAAAACGTGTATTTCCTTTGAAATTTAGAAGTAGATGTTTCCGTGATCACAATACTTTCCCATTACTACGTATGGAGAAAGTAAAAAGAATGGATGGCTAAGAAAGGAATATTAAGAACAAGCGAAGCTAAGAAACAATACAGAGACAATAGTGTATTTGTCAATGAACGCTTGACCTGGTTTTTCAGGGATCTCCTTTGGAAAACTAAGGCCAAGGCAGAAGGATACAAGTTTGTGTGATTTAAAGAATGTAAGATATTAGTAAATAATCTGATGTGGCCAACACATGACTTTCTACATATTTGGGATATAGATATTAAAATTATTATGAATATCATTATGAGGCAAAATTATTATTTCGTATCGTAAAAGAATACAGTCGTCCTTATTGCCATAAATTCGGTATATTTTGAATATGTTTACAGAATTCACCGCTACATGGTGGTGGCGCTGTATACTGGAAATTTACGAATAAGCAAAATATCTCCAAAATGGATGGTTCTACGAAAATTTGTTTTAAACAAAACTTGGAAGAAATATAATTTTCTACGACTTTAGTCCTAACAAAGGTTACCAATAACGACGTTTTTAAGGAGCTATTTGACGGAAACCAAAAAAACTGATTATTTATAAATAATTCCTAAACAATAACTGCTACGGAAAATTATTTTTAAAAAAAGTTGTAGGAAATTACATTCTCTATAACATTTGTATAGAATTGTATATACAGTAATGATGTTTTAACGCACACACATCCACACACACAGTCATCATTCCGAAAATAGTCTAAACGTGTTCTAGGGACCTCAAAACGTGTATTTCCGTTGAAATCTCAGTCGTTTTTTTTTCGTGATCACAATACTTTCCCATTACTTCGTATGGAGAAAGTAAAAAGGATGAAAACTCAAGGGTCATCAAAGTGTCAAATGAGAAAATGTTAGAAAAACTATAGTTCTATTTTCTAAAGGTTTTATAACCATAGGAAATTATCTTTCGTTTCACTTCCATATAATGGATAGTTTCGCATACATTAAAAAACCCAAGAGTACTTTTGCAGTTTATGATGGCATTTCAGATGTAGCTACGTTTAAATAAAAATGAAAACTTGAGTATTCTCCATCTAAATATTAGATCTATTAGGAAAACTAAGATAATTTTGTTTGTGTTTTGAATAATATTTTAAGCAAACTCAATGTAGGTGTTATTCTTCTTACTGAAGTCAATACTAACACTGATGAGTGTTTTCTTTATAATACTGAGGGTTTTCAAATGTTCTAACAACTGAGAGGGTACAGAAGGGATGGAGGACTATTACTTTATGTATAATTAGGTCTGCATTTTGTCAAGGAAAGCACAAACCTATTTCACTGTGAATCTATACTTGGTAAAATTACAGATGACCAAAATATAATTCAAATTGTTGCCTTATATAGACCTCCTGGGACTAATGTACAAGTATTATCATTTTTGGATGATATGGAACAAAACGTATTTAGTGTTTTTAAAAAAGAGACAATAATTATTGGTGATGTTAATATTAATTTAAAAGATAAAAGTAATTTAAATACCATGAAGTATAAAGATATGCTTTTAAGCAGTGGTTACCTATCTCTAATTAACTCATTTACTAGAGAAGAAATAAGGGCTGGTGTTTTATCCCAATCTAGTATTGATCATATAATCTATAATGGTGCTATAACCTGTGTTCAAGGTTTTGTTATTAAAACTAAGATCTCAGATCATTACATAATTGGCCTAACTCGTCATATGCAGACTCAGGAATGTTCTCCTAAACCGAGAAAAGATAATGTTTTCTTTATTCAAGACAATATAGTTGACGTGGAGATTAATAAGATTAATTGGGATGCTATGTTTGTAGAAAATGATGTTAATGCTTACTATAACAAAATGTGCAATGAGTTGGCAACCATCTATGAAAAATTTAAGATAAGTATGTATAGGAAATACAGAAGTAATAATAGTACCTGTATGACAAAGGATTTGTATTTAAAAATTTTAAAAAGGGATCGAGCATTTAAAAGATGGAAAAACTGCCCATCAAACATGAATTATAAAATTATATATAAAAAGTTAAGAAATATTGTTGTGCATGATATAAGAATGGCAAAAAAAAGTTATAATTATGAGAATCTCTCAAAAGTCACTAATAGTAGAACTCTTTGGTCTGAAATTAATAAATTAACTGGGAAAACAGCACATATTAATTGTGACGATCAGGTCCTTCATCATTTGGGTAAGGATAAAAATATTAAGGAAGTATGTAACAATTTTTTGATGCAGTTTACTTCTGGTATTGATAACATTAAAATTAATTGTATTAAATGGATAGGGACTAAAGTTCTGCTTAGTATACCTAATAGAATAGTCAGTGCTTTTTTCTAGAAAAATAGGTGGGTATACTGTGTTTTCTAAAAAAGGGGTGTGTATTTTTAGCATCGTGTTTTCAACTTCAAAAGTAATTTGTGGTTAAGCAACACGTTAAAGGTCATTTTTTTTCGTTGTGGAACCTACTTGTTACGTAGTAGATTTTTGTGAGAGGTGGAGAAATTTGGAAAAAATATAAAATATTGAATGTATTAATTTTATTTCTATTTATTAATTAGGAAAGTTAAACAAAAGTTTTCAGTAATTAATGATGTGAATATTAAAAAAACATATTTGTAAAAGTTTTACACGGATACACAAGATTAATGTAGACTTTTGATTAAGGGATGTTGCTTCATCAATGATTAATGATATTTTTGATTTGGAAGTTATGATTTTGTGGACCAAGTTTGTCCTCATTTCCTTGCTAATGTTATTGATAATGTTGATGCAAGCATTTGCAGAGTGAAGTATTCGTCCCATATCAACACCATTAAGTTCTTGCAAGTCAATTTCTATTTGAAAATTACTGAATGATTGATTACTTTTTGCAACTTTGTAGGCTGTGCGAAATATTTTGGCAGTAACCTCTTTTTGGCATGAAAGGGATTTCAGGCAAACCTTCTCTAGCGTTTCTTTACTTGCCTCTTCCAATATCTTATGGCATTTTTGTGACCAGCACTTTCTTTGTGTTTAAATATCTTGGTCCGTAGAAATGTTAACTGTTGTTCCCGAGTTGTACCAAAATGGGTAACTTCATTATTGGCCCATTCCTTTGATATCTTCATACCCATTTTTGCCTCATTTCCAAGCGTTTGAACTTTACGGCAAGCACCACAACCAAGTTTTCTGTTTTTTGTACATAACCAGACGTTTTTTTCACAGAAATTATTCTTTTGCTCTAAAGTCCAACAAGAAGGCCACGTATTTTCCTTAGTAGAAAATGGCGATGTCGAAACTACAATCGATTCACACGTATCAATTATTTCTTCTGTATCCTCAGTTCTCTTCCTTTTCGACATGGGCATTAAAAAATCTGTTATTTTATTCATTTTATAAAGATATAAAGTGTCCCGAAAAAAGTCAAGATAATACAATTTCTTTCACAATAATGCTTCACTAACAGCCGAATACAGTTTTACAAAACTTTTTTACGCACAACTAGTCAAGCCGGGATGAGAATGTCGAAAGTCTACTGCATTCGCAGCCGGGACACATTAGAAGTTAGAGTAAAGACAGCTGACAGCATAGATAAGATATTGTCACGATATTCACACACGATCAGAAAACAGATGCTCACACACGGTACTCTTTCACTCACTCTGTGTTCCGTCGATTTTTCCTGCTACCCTGCGCATCCCTTTGCAAGGATTCCTAAGGGTCAGTGCCCTCCCAACCCTGCTGCCACGGCGACAATATCTATGGCATGCGCAGTTGTCTTTTTTCTTTTCGCGGGAAATTTTTTTCCATTCATGCAACGCAGATTGAAACATAGACAAATAAATATTAATTTACAAGAATACGTAACAGGGAAACTAAAAACTTGCAATTTTCTAAAAATATTTTTTTGTTAAATATTAACACGAAATTTGTAAGTTTCTTCAAATTTAGGATAAAAGCAAAAGAATATTTTTAAAAAAAGGTGGGGATACGCCGTATCCCCGCGTACCCCCAGAAAAAAAGCACTGAGTAATTCCTGAACCGACAGATAATGATATTGCTAATGTTATTAATTCATTAAAAAATAAAGGACCAGGTGATGATAGTATTAGAATTAGAGATATAAAAAAAATGAAATACTGATTCCTGTAATAACACAAATAGTTACAAAAAAGCTTACAGCTATGTGTAGTACCTGATGGTTTAAAGGTGGCTATAGTGAAGATTATTTATAAAGGGGTCTCTTATAGAGAACTAAGTAATTACAGACCCATTTCTATACTCTCAACTATAAGTAAAATAATAGAAAAATATGTAAATAATATTCTAACTGCTTATTTATGTAAATATAACCTTATTTCTATGAACCAGTATGGCTTTCAAAAAAATAAAGGTACAAAAGAAGCTTTGGAAGAATTTGCTCACATTGTAAACTCCAATCTTAACTCGAATAATGAGGTTATCGTTGTATTTATAGACTTTCAAAAAGAATTTGACACTGTTAATCATAATATACTCTTTGAAATGATGTATGATATGGGTGTTAGAGGTGATGTTCTCAAGTGGTTTCAAAATTATTTACAACGTAGGTATTTAAAGGTGAAGTTGAAGGAGTCATCAAGTGATAAGGGCATAGTGAAATTTGGAGTTTCACAGGGCTCCATTTTAGGTCCAACTTTACTTCTAATGTACATTAATAAAATTGTAAATCGTGTGAAACACTGTGATATATTGCTTTATGCAAATGATGTTGTATTGATATCCGTGCTAAAAATATTCACACTGCTCTAACTAACATCCAAGAAGACCTAAATAATCTATCAATTTGGACACATGACAATGACTTAGTAATTAATTTCAAAAAAACGAAAACAATGCACATTGTCAATTATACGGTAAACAGAAAAACTTGTTTATAAAATTACATGAGCATATGTGTTTACATAGGAAGATTAATTAAAAACTTTGTAAATGTAAGGATACAGACCAAGTCATAGATTATAAATATTTAGGAGTAATTATTGAAGAAAATTTTAAATTTAAGAAACATATAGAATGTATCTGTAGTAAACTAAGAGCTGTTAGTTATCAAATGTACTATATTAAAGAAATTGTTCCAATTTATATTAGAAAAATATTATACCATGCTCTTGTGGAATCATTAGTAAGACCAATATGGCAGACCCAAACATTAGTACAAGTGTAGCTAGTGATAAAAATGAAATTATTAATGGAAAGTATGCAACAGAAATGTGCTATGTATGTAAGAAGCAATTTAAAAGAAAATCGGAGGTGTTGGAATGTGATAATTGCACGCAGACTGTGCACAAAGGCTGTTCAAGAAAGAACACGGAATGCACGGTGTGTGAACCGTGTTTTACCTGTGAAATGGACAAAGTGAAGGAGGTAAATAGAGATGTGGTCTGTTTGAAGTTAATAGAGGAATTGGGAAAAGCTCAAAATAAAATAATTGAGCTGACAGAAAGGATTACCAGCCTTGAAACAGAGTTAAGGTTAAAAAATGAGAGTAACTATAATGTAAACAAAAGAGTGTCATATAAGCAAGCATTAGAAAACACGAAAAGAAGTGAGATAAATGCTAATAACAGTAGTGGTGTTATTATGTATTAAGAAGGATGAACATGAAGCAAAGGATCAAGTGTTGGTTGTGAAAGCGAAAGACTATACAATGAGGGGAAAGATAAGTAAGCTCATTAAAGACAATGTGAAACCTTCAGACAGAAAAGCAAAAGTAGTGAACTTAAAAGAAACAAAGAGTGGAGAAGTATTGATCAGGTGTAATGACGAAATTTCAGCGAAAAAGTTGAGGGAATCAGTGATTCAAAAGTTCAGGGAAAAAGTAGAGGTGTCTAAGAATTTGTAGAATAAATGCAAGCTTGAGATATCGATAGATAAAGAAGCTGGGGAAAACATTGAAACTAGCGATCTGGAGAGAATGTTTAGATCAGAATGGCATAGAAAGGATGGATGATGATTATTGCTTTAAAGTAATATACAGACGTACACCAAACAATAATGGTAAAACACTGACTGTGTTTGAGGTGGATGATATCACAAAAGAAGTTATTTTTAGTGAGAAAGGAGGGAAGATTGCGCTAGAATGAGAAATGTATGAGGTAAGAAAGCATATTAACATTATACATTGCTACTCTTGTCAAGGTTATGGGCATAAGAGTGCTGGCTGCACATCAAAAGTGCTGTGCTGTAAATTCTGTGAGGATAATCATGACTGGAATCAATGCCTGGCGGAATATTCATTTGCATCAATTGTTTTAGAAGAAACAAGAGAAATCCACATTTAGATTAATGGGATTGTTATCACGTGGCCCACAGCAGACCATGCAGAGTATTCATGGATATCAAGACCCGGCTAAACAGCAAATGGGAATAGGGAGGAAGTCCACAGGCAAGCAGTGAGATAATATGTATTTGAACACTGCAGGTTTGACTAGACATAAGGATGAATTAGAGTGGCTCATGTTTAAGATAAAACCTGTAATTGTGTGTATAAGTGAAACGCATGTGGCTGAAGAAGTGGAGGTACAAGAGTTATATATTCATGGGTACAAAAATTTTTCATTGACGTCCAAAAGTAACCACACTGGTGGTTGTTGTATTTATGTAAGGGATGATCTGAAGGTGGATAAAGTTTCTAGGCATGTATTAGAAAGAAATTGTTGGTTGTTGGGTGCACAAATTGTTAAAGATGGGTCTAAAATAGTTATTTACATGTTATATCATTCTCCAAGTAGCTCTCATGCAGACTTTATGAATCTTATGACTGATTGCATGGAGGATATTATCGACAATGATTGTGATAATGTTCTAGTTGGTGATTTCAATATAGATATGTTAAAGGATGACTTCTATGCAGTAAAACTTAGAGACTTGATTGGGATGACTGACCTCAAACTCTTGTATGATAAAGCAACAAGAATAGGCAGGGATTTAGAAACACTAATTGACTTAATTTACAGTAATAATAGTGAAATAAGTGTTAATGCAACTGAAGAATGTAATATAACCGATCATGAAAGTCATGTATTTCTGTATAAATTCAAGAGTAAAAATAATAGAAAACCTACGACAAACCAAAGGTACATGAAGTGCAATATGATGATGTTAACCCGGGAGCAGGCACGCTATGAGCGTTTCCCTCACAGTATTTAAAAACTTACTTCTCAAACTGGCTGTAATGGACGTTTGATAATTTCCTTTTTTCTAGCTGACTTTATTTTCTTAACGAATAGAAACAATGAGTAGTGAACTCAGGGACAAGTCTAAATTCGTTGTTATGCGTATGCGAAAACAAGCGTGAGGGTTTCCCTCACTGTGCACCCGCTGACGTCAGTATAATTCCAACCAGCTGGGAGGGATTCCCTCACTGGGCGCCCGCTGACGTCAGTATAATTCCAACCAGCTGGGAGGGATTCCCTCACTGGGCGCCCGCTGACGTCAGTATAATTCCAACCAGCTGGGAGGGATTCCCTCACTGGGCGCCCGCTGACGTCAGTATAATTCCAACCAGCTGGGAGGGATTCCCTCACTGGGCGCCCGCTGACGTCAGTATAATTCCAACCAGCTGGGAGGGATTCCCTCACTGGGCGCCCGCTGACGTCAGTATAATTCCAACCAGCTGGGAGGGATTCTCTTACTGCGCGCCTGCTGACGTCAGTATAATTCCAACCAGCTGGGAGGGATTCCCTCACTGGGCGCCCGCTGACGTCAGTATAATTCCAACCAGCTGGGAGGGATTCCCTCACTGGGCGCCCGCTGACGTCAGTATAATTCCAACCAGCTGGGAGGGATTCCCTCACTGGGCGCCCGCTGACGTCAGTATAATTCCAACCAGCTGGGAGGGATTCTCTTACTGCGCGCCTGCTGACGTCAGTATAATTCCAACCAGCTGGGAGGGATTCCCTCACTGGGCGCCCGCTGACGTCAGTATAATTCCAACCAGCTGGGAGGGATTCTCTTACTGCGCGCCTGCTGGCATCAGTATAATTCCAACCGTCAGTGACGGAATTGATCACTCCGAGCTTGGTCGTTTTTGTGTTGCATTTAATTACTTCAATTTATTGTTCCTATACTGTCTTCTACATGAGTCCGGCAAGAAAAATTCTCGATCTGTTGTCACAAATGGAGTCTCCTAGTAAGGCAGACACTGGAAAACCATGTAAGTTTTTATTCAATCACCTGAATACCTGAATATCTTATATATACATATACATATATGCAGGTGAGGTGGCGAGGCAACTGCCTCAGGCACCTCTAGAAGGGGGGCGCCAAAATCTGACAAAAATGAAAACCTATCAAAATAAATTCGTAAGGCACCCGTAACAAGTGAAAATGCGGTTCATTTCATCAATCATAAAAATACACACAAAATCAAAATAACTGTATCCTATTAAATTAATAAATTATTCCTCATATAACTTGTATGACTCTATGGGTGCCATAATTGAAATCTGCTTGGGGCGCACGAATGTCTTGAGTCAGTCCTGTCTAAGCCTATCGTACGATTTCAAATTTTCAATTAAATGTGTTTAGTACGACACATAAATAATCTTCTTGAAGTATACTTGATAATAAATTTAAACAAAAGTTTAGACCAATCTGAAATAAAATTATCATCAGAATGACCTCAAACTTAATCCAGAACTAAAACAACGATTCGTATTTCATATTTAATTAATACGCCGTAATTTTTGATGGGCAGTTATGCTAGTTTATTTATAAAGTCAAGTTATTTTTTCTACTTTTACTATGTAAAAATCTTCTTCATAATATTAACTGATTTTTATTTTTGAATTTTCTTTATTTTAATTGAATTTTTCTTATGGTGTCAACCAGGATGCTGGATGAAGGAAAGAATAAAAAATATTTGTCATTGTAAGCGGTACGTGGAAATTTAATTATATGTATATCTTTAAAGGCATTTTCGGTATGATTTTTCCATCTGAATATGGGCCAGCTTCCATTGCAGCCAACTATATAATAACAGAAAAGGAAATATAAGTTATTATGGATTTGAATAAATAGATTTTTATTATTCCTATCGTTTTTGACTAACATATAATAAAATTACTTAGTAAAAAAATTAAGGGGGCGCCATATTATATCTCGCCTCAGGCGGCCAAATGTCTGGGCACGACCCTGCATATATATATATATATATAATTTACATCTGTATTTTATTTTTAGATGCTTATGCTTGGCTTCTTGAGTCGTATCCATCAGAAAACCTAGAAGAGCCAGGATCGAGCCTAAGCTGTGACGAAATTGACACTGATAATGACAGCGTGCACATTGAACATCCAACAGATACAGAGCAATCAGAAGACGAATTCGGCAGTCACCTCGAGCCAGCTTAAGTAGGAAAAGACAAAGTAACAAAGTGGTGTAAGACATAATATTTTAACACATCTTCCAGGCGTAAAATCCATCGCTAAAAGTGCAAAATCTATTATAGATTGTTGGAAATTATTTTTTCCAGACAACTTGATTGAAGAACTAGTGAAATTCACTAATATATACATTGAGTCCATTAGACATAATTTTGATCGTGAACGAGATTGCAAACCAACAACTTCTGAGGAAATAAGTGCCCTTCTTGGCTTACTGTATATGGCTGGATTGAAGAAAGCCATCATCTAAATCTAGAAGAATTATGGTCTGATGACGGAACTGCCCCAGAATGCTTTAGAGCAACCATGTCGCTGAAGAAATTTTATTTCTTACTAAGAGGGCTCAGATTTGATGATATCAATGACCGCAATTCACGAAAAGCCATTGACAGTTTGGTCCCTATTAGTAAGGTTTTTGAAGATTTTGAAGATGTCAAAACAATTATCAGGTAGGTGAATATTCAACAGTAGACGAAATGCTTGAAGGTTTTTGAGATAGATGCAAATTTCGTGTATATATAGCAAATAAGCCGGCCAAGTATGGGCTCAAGGTGTACGCTTTAGTCGATTCCAGAACATTTTATACCCACAATTTAGAAATATATGCTGGGAAACAGCCTGAAGGCCCTTTCAAAGTGGACAATAGTGCGAGCAGCGTCATAAAACGCATGATAGCCCCTATTGCAAATACTGGCAGGAATGTCACAGTAAATAATTTTTTCACATCCATTCCACTAGCAATGGACCTTTTGCAGTCTCGGACAACTTTAGTTGGGACATTATGAAAAAACAAGAGTGAGATACCCCCTATTCTTTTGAATATCAGGGATAGGTCAGTGCTAAGTAGCATGTTTGCCTTCATGAAAGATGGTGTGCTTGTTTCTTATAAACCCAAAAGAAACAAGAATGTATTACTTTTTTCGACCTTATATTCTGACGACAAAATAGATACAACATCAGGACATTTGGCCAAACCTGAGATCATAACATTTTATAATTTAACGAAGGGAGGAGTAGATGCAGTCGATGAACTCAAATCTCAATATTCCGTGGCAAGAATAAGTAATCGTTGGCCGCTGACTATTTTTTATTCAATTATGAACACTGCTGCGATCAACAGTCAAATTATTTTTTAAGCGAACACAGGAGAGCATATTACAAGGCCGCGTGGAGTGCTAACCGGAAGTAGTAGGGACTTCTGCCGCTAGGATATGCTGAAGACATCCTTTATGAAGCAGTGTGTAAAGTTTCAGGTGTGTGTGTGTGCACGTGTTTTCTTTTCTCACGAGTTTTTTCAACCCATTGTTACCGGCATTCTGCGATTTTCTTGTGTAGTGAAATGGCAGACTGCATCAAGTTTTGCTTCAAGCTTGACGAAACCGTATCCGAGACACATGAAATGCTTAAGCAAGCATTTGATGACAAGGCTATGAGTAGAACCCGGACTTTCAACTGGTTCTCGCGTTTCAAACGTTGACATCTGTTGAAGATTCCGAATGTTCTGGTAGGCCTTCAACTAGCACAATGGACTAAAACATGGAAAAAGTGCAACAGGTCATTCGCGAGGATCGTCGGCGTACCATCCAAGATGTCAGCAGCATTGTTGGCCTGTGCTATGGGACATGTCAACGAATTCTGTCTGATGAACTAAATATGAGGCAGATTGCAGCCAAATTCACTCTGTCTGTGCAGCAGTTCTTGGGTAAGAACAACATGGCAGTGGTCCTCCATCCCCTCTACTCCCACGACTTAGCCCCCTGCGACTTGTTCCTGTTCCCCAAGATGAAAATTCGTATGAAGGGACGGAGATTTGACACCGTTGAGGACTTCCAGGCAGAATCGCAGGAAGTGCTGAACAGCATTTCAAAATCACAGTTCCAGAGGTGCTTCCATGACTGGCAGAGGTGCTGGGATCGTTGTATCAACTCCCAAGGGGACTACTTCGAGGGTGATGGTGGCGATTAGAACCTCAGGTAAGCCTACGGTAGTTTATGGCTACAGTCCCGGAACTTTTGGGTAGCACCTCGTATGTCAAAATGGAGAGATGAGTTAAATAAAGGAAATGTTGTGGTTAGTGTAATGCTTGATCTGAAAAGGGTATTTGAGACAGTTAATCACGAAAAATTGATTAGAAAATTAGAATATTATGGAATAGATGGAATGGTACTTGAGTGGTTTAAAAATTATTTAAGCTATCTGTACCAAAGAGTTAAAATAAATGACAGTATTTCTGATAAAATACCTTGTAATATTGGTGTCCCACAAGGAAGTGTTCTCAGTAGCCTCCTTTTCTTAATTTATATTAATAATATGAATTTATGTTGTAACCAGTGGCGTAGCTAGGGTCTTCGGCGCCCGGGGCAAGGCATCTTTTTGGCGCCCCTGGGGGGGGGGGGTATGGGGGGGGGGGTATGGGGGGGTATGGGGGGGGGGGTATGGGGGGGGGGGTATGGGGGGGGGGGTATGGGGGGGGGGGTATTATTCCCAGTTTTTCTTGCAGCCAAGTTCCAGGGGGAGGGGTTTACGGGGTCTTCTGTACTTAATTTAGCGTATTGACGTCTTCAAGCAATTTCCTGTTTTGCTACCGTATGTAACAAACATATTTGAATGGGAAATTGGTGCGAGTAAGGCTAGATGGCAGGAGATACCTCAACTCAATTGCAAATACTCCTAGCCCGTCGGCACAACATCGTTTACAAGTGAGATCCAGTCTAAGGAAATATATAGGCAAAACAAGAGTGTAACCCGAAACTCAAAGAATGAGCGATAACCCTAAAGACTTCGGGGGAGACATGAAAAGGTGGCAACCTGAGGGGCCACCTCAAGTTCGTCAATGACCCGGAGATTTCCTTATCTGTCCCAGTGATTTCCTAGTTTAGCCCGAAGATTCTCATATGTGAAGAAATTTAAAATTTAAAGACAACTTTTGAGCAACACTGGCATCCAGCATTTACGTCACTAGCAATAATAAGCCACTCATATTTTTTTGGAGTAATCAAGTTGTTTTTCATTCCAGAAATATAAATTATTTGTTTTATTTTGTACTGATTCTTGTACGGTACCGTAAGAAGTTCCAGGTTGTTCTAATATTTGCACAACATCAGAAGATATTCCAGGTTGCAGCTCATTATTGTTATCTTTTCTTCTTTGTTCTCCTGCAGATTTAGCAGATTCATGTTTTTGAGATTTAGAAGGAACGTTAAAATATTAGCCAAACTTTGCTGTCTCTTCATTCTGGGGGTTTTATTTTTAATAACTTATTAGAAATTCAAAATTTATAAATATAAAAACACTGCACACTTACTTTACCGCTCACATTTACAGAAGGTGTAAAACGCACTAACAAAACCAATGTAAAAACTAAACTATGTGAAAATTTGGTGGTATCGATATATCGATTATAGAAAAATGAAGAATGAAATGTGTAATTCACATTTCTGCTGCGTTTCGCATGTTTTGGCAGCTTATCTACAAAACAATTACAAAACAAACCGCCACGATTGTTGTTTATTATTACTAGTAATTGGAACTTCGTCCGCTTGGAGCGCTAACGAAAGGCTTTACTTGCCTTGAACATAAAACTAACGAGTTTATAACAATTTATATTACTTATAATTTTACCGCTTACCGCAGTTATTATTATAACATTTAACAACCGGTACGTAAGTATTTCCATATTTTAACAACCGGTACGGCCGTACCGGTGCGTACCGGCTGAATATCAGCCCTGGTCATACCTACTCCACATACAAAAAGAAACTTTATTCCTTACAAAATAGATTTATTAAACTGGTATATGGCTGTGATAATTATGATTTGCTAAAAAAGAACTTGAATCGGGAGCAGGCATACACTATGTACGACTACTTGCAATGTTTACCCCTGGAATCGTTGTTCCAATACACGATTATTGTAGAGAACTATTTTAGTAACCAAAATAAGAAACGTAAACCTAAGTTAACTGCTATAGAGACAAGATTCTGTTTTTATGAGGTATCTAAATATTATAATAAATATGGTGGTAGTGAGTTAAAAATCGTTGTCCCTAAATTAATGAATAGCTTACCAAAAGAGTTAACGTAATTTGAAATCTGTCTAAGGTAAAGAGGAGATTAAGATGTTCCTATTCTCAAAAGGTGTTGATTTATAATGATTTTAAAATGAATTTTTGTTCTTTTTACTTTCTCATACGTAGTAATTGGAAAGTATTGTATTCATGAAAAAAATCGACTTCGAGATTTCAACGGAAATACATGTTTTGAGGTCCCTAAAACACGTTTAGACTATTTTCGGAATGATGTCTGTGTGTGTGTGTATGTGTATGTTATTGTGGGCGCTCTAACTCAAAAAGTACGTGCCATATCGTTACCAAACTTCATATATAACACTTTAGCATGAGCACAAAGAACTGATTAGTTTTTGGACAATAACGGTTAACCGGAAGTCGAGGTTTATTCGAAACCCGATTCGGTTTTTGCGATATTTCTTCGTTAGAACATCATTATTGTATATACAATTCCATACAAAAGTTATAGAGAATGTAATTTCCTACAGTTTTTATTTGAAACAATTTTCTATAGGAGTTATTGTTTAGGAGTTATTTATAAATAACCGGTTTTTCGGTTTCCGTTAAATATCTCCTTAAAAACATCGTTATTGGTAATCTTCGTAAGGACCAAAGTTGTAGAGAATATTATTTCTTCCAAGTTTTGTTTGTAACTAATTTTCGTAGAACCATCCATTTCGGATATATTTCGCTTTATCTTAATACCAGCCTACAGCGCCAACACCATGTAGCGGTGAATTCTGTAAACATTCAAAATATACGTAATTTACGGCAAGGACGTGTCTTCTTTTACGATACGAAATAATAATTTTGCCTTATAATGCTACTCATAATAATTTAAATATCTATACCCCAAATATGGAGAAAGTCATGTGTTGGCCACATCAGATTTTTTCTTTTGCCTTCATGTATAGTGTGCCATAGATATGTATTTCACAGAATTATAGATTGTAATGACAATTAATTAACCCCTCTACGACGGAGGAGTTTTTACGAATTCCCTCCTCAGCGTACGGAGGAGTTTTTTGAAAAACCACGAAAAAGTTGCGAAAAATTTTAAAAATCATAACTTTTGATGTTTTCAACGTTTTTTGATGAAATTTCCTATGTAGTTACATAAAAGATGAAATTTTTAAATAGTATCACTTAAAAAATCATACGTCACACACAAACATTGCTACATGCATTTGCAATGAAATTTTCATTTTTGCGCTGAAAAATCGGTGCGTCACCAACTTTTATTGCCTATTGACGCAAGCGATATTCGTAAATCTCAATAACCTTTATATATTCCGAAAGAGGAAGCTTTGACCTTTCTAGTAATGCAAATCTTATAATTTTAGTGTAGTTTTTATAAAGTTTGCAATGAAATTTTCGTTTTTGACTCGAAAAATCGCTAATTACGCAAGGGACTTTCGTCAATCTGAATAAGATATATGTACTTTGATAGAGGAAGCTTCGGCCTCTTCAGTAATGTACGTCCTGTAATTTTAGTGTTGTTACTGTATTTTATAATCTAGGTGAAAGTTTGCGTTGAAATTTTCCTTTTTGCTCCGAAAATTCGGCGCACCAACACATTCTTTTGTCTAATTGCGCAAGGCATATTGGTACATCTGAATATACTATATGCACTTTGATAGAGGAAGCTTTGGCCTCTTCGTTAACGAACGACTTGTAATTTTACTATTGTTCTAACATTTTATAATCAACGTGAATATTTGCGTTGAAATTTTCCTTTTTGCCCCGAAAATTCGGCGGACCAACACATTCTTTTGTCTAATTACGCAAGGCATATTGGTACATCTGAATAACCTATACGCATTTTGATAGAGGAAGCTTTGGCCTCTTCAGTAATACACGACCTGTAATTTTACTATTGTTCTAACGTTTTATAAACAACACGAAATTTGCGGTGAAATTTTCGTTTCTGCGCTGAAAATTTGGAGCGCAACCACAAACTTTTGTCTAATTAGGCAAGGCATATTCGTCCATCTGAATAATCTATTCGTACTTTGATAGAGGAAGCTTTGTACACTTCAGTAATACACGATCTGTAATTATGCTATTGTTCTAACGTTTTATAATCAACGTGAAATTTGCGATGATATTCTCATTTTCCCACAAAATTACGTTTTCTCTGCCTTGTGAGATAGGTGTTCGCCTGCTTGAGTTATGAAAGAAATGTCTCCTATATGTAAAGTGACTAGACGTACTGATTTAATCAGTACAGTACTGATTTTAGAGACTGTGTACTGATTTCATATATGTACTGAATTTTGTACTGATTTTTAAAGTTGTATTGATTTTAAAAGAAGAAAAAATCTATATTTAGTTCATTTACTGTCGGATTGACGGTTGAGGTGGCTCGGGTGCGATGTTGCCAGGATGTGTAAAGAGGACTTGCCGCACCTCCACCTATGATTGGCTGTGAGGGAGACGAGTTTTTCAGTCTTTCCTTCCAAACCCCCACCCCTTATCTACAACTATAAATCTCAATTCCAAAGTAATGTCGTCCAAACAATAGTAGTTATGGTTGTGTATGTCATGTCATGAGTCATATGACAAGTTTTATACAGAAATTTTAAATGATGAAAGAATTTTAAAAGAAATTGTTTCTTCCAATAAATATATGAAATAAATATTGACATATTTTGTTTTTTCTTAATAGAGTATACTTAAAGTGACCAGACGTACTGATTTAATTAGTACAGTACTGATTTTAGACATTGTGTATTGATTTCAAATATGTACTGAATTTTAAAGTTGTATTGATTTCAAAAGAAGAAAAAATCTATAATTATTTAGTTCATTTACTGTGGGATTGACGGTTGAGGTGACTCGGGTGCGATGTTGCCAGGATGTGTAAAGAGGACTTGCGGCAACGCTGTGTAGTTCCCCCTAGCAAACATTCCCCCCCCCCCCCCCCCTCCACCTATGATTGGCTGTGAGGGAGGGGAGTTTTTCAGTCTTTCCTTCCAAACCCCCACCCCTTCTCTACAACTAATTGTAAGTCTCAATTCCAAAGTAATGTCGTCCAGACAATAGTAATTATGGTTGTGTATGTCATGTGAGTAGTATAATATTTTAATGCTGTTTAGTAAAGTAACATTATTCTCAGAATAGATTATTAATATTCTTATTTCATTATATTTAAAGATCCTGCCATAAATAGAAGAAAAAACATTTTCTGATCGACTTCAGCAAGAATATCCGTATATATATATATATATATATATATATATATACACACATATATATATAACAATAGTGTTATATACCTATGTATACTGTATAAAATTTCAATATATAAAGTATTATATTGAAATGTAGTTTTCTGTCATGGATATAAGAAATTTAAAAATTGTACTGATTTTACATCTAGAAAATCTGGTCACTTTAAGTATACTATATAAAATTTCAATATATAAAGTATTACACTGAAATGTAGTTTTCTTTCATGGATAGGTATAAGAAATAAAAAATGTACCTACTGATTTTACATTAGAAAATCTGGTAGTTTTCTTTCGTGAATATAAAAAATGTACTGATTTGACATCTAGAAAATCTGGTCACTTTACCTATATGCTATGTACACACAATCTACTTGAAATGCTTCTAAAAATCGCTTTTCATTTCACCAAGAATTATTTCCTCTTCGGTGATACTTCAACGACCGATATCAGCCTTTGTTCCTCGCAGCCAAAGAAAGCACCTTTCGATTTCCACACAGAGCTTGGACTTTTCCTTCTTCTCCACAGCTAAAAAAACCATCTTACCAAAATCGGCTCTTTCTGTGCCTGGCTGCATCTGACTTCACGAGTTTCAATTCACTTCCCAAAAGACGTTCCCCACCTCCTAGTAGCTGTTAGGCACCTCTCAAGAATATTACGCTCGAACCTCAGAAAGAAGTCCTATGGCAGAGTGTGGAGAGGGCGAGGCCGCTACCAAGCAGTACCGAGTCCACGCGAAGACGAAATGAAGGGGCTTGTTCCGCTTTTTTTATTTTTTTCAATGTTTACCTAATAAGTGATGTGGCCAACACGACTTTCTCCATATTTGGGGTATAGTTACTTAAATTATTATAAATAGCATTATGAGGCAAGATTATTATTTCCTTTCGTAAAAGAATACAGTCGTCCTTATTGCCGTAAATTAGGTATATTTTGAATATGTGTACAGAATTCACCGCTAAATGGTGGTGGCGCTGTATACCAGAAAAAGCAAAATATCTCCAAAATGGATGGTTCTACGAAAATTTGTTTAAAAAAAACTTGGAAGAAATATTATTCTCTACAACTTTGGTCCTCACGAAGATTACCAATAACGATGTTTTTAAGGAGATATTTGACGGAAACCGATAACACCGATTATTTATAAATAATTCCTAAACAATAACCTATGGAAAATTGTTTCAAGTGAAAGTTGTAGGAAATTACATTCTCTATAACCTTTGAATAGAATTGTATATACAATAATGATGTTTTAACGGAGAAATATCGCAAAAACTGAATCGGGTTTCAAATAAACCTCGACTTCCAGTTAACTGTTATTGTCCAAAAACTAATCAGTTCTTTGTGCTCATGTTAAAGTGTTATATATGAAATTAGGTATTAATATGACAGGTACTTTTTGAGTTAGAGCGCTCACAATCACATACACACACACACGCACACACACACAGACCATTCCGACGACGTTTTTAAGGAGATATTTGACGGAAACCGAAAAAACCGATTATTTTTTATAATTCCTAAACAATAACTGCTATGGAAAATTGTTTTAAAAAAAGATGTAGGAAATTATATTTTATACGTTTTTTGTAATGGTCAATGTATACAATAATGACGTATTATCGGAGAAATATCGCAAAAACCGAATCAGGTTTCGAATAAACCTCGACTTCCGGTTAACTGGTATTGTCCAAAAACTAATCAGTTCTTTGTGTTCATGCTAAAGTGTTATATATGAAATTTGGTATTAATATGACAAGTACTTTTTGAGTTAGAGCGCCCACAATCACATACATCCATCCATCCATCGACTCACATACATTATTCCGAAAATAGTCTAAACGTGTTCTAGGGACCTCAAAACGTGTATTTTCGTTGAAATCTCGAAGTCGATTTTTTTCATGATCACAATACTTTCCCTATACTACGTATGGAGAAAGTAAAAATCCTCGAGCGGCAAAAAAATTCTAGAGCGACAATATAAAGAGGAACATTTTTTTACGAGTCATGTCATTTTTTTGGAGGAAATGATACCTATAATGATGATAATCTATATACTAATATAATCGAATTGCGTAATTTGTAAATAATTTCAACTTGGATTGCAGTAAATACTTTCAATAAAACGCTGTTTTGAATTGGATTTGGAAAAAAAATTCTCTTCGTAAATGTGTGACTCTTTTAAAATTTAGTATATTATCTTTATATTTATGCATTAAAAGAGATCAATCACTTTACGAAAAGCGAACGATAAAACTTTTCGGAACCTGAAAAACCGAGGTAGCTTTCCTATTATGCGCTTTACTTCCTCGAATTATTATACATACTGAAATAAGTTTAAAAACGTGAAAAATGATTTCGGAAAAATATCCCTTACTTTTTGAGCTGTTAAATATGACAGTTCTAACTCTATAGAAAAGTCTTTATCGTCAAGTCAGGTGTTTTCATAGAGTAAAATGTTTTACCTCGGTATGAAAAGCGAGAGTTGAAGATGGGAACAAGAAACTTTTAAAGAGTCGTTCTTTCATTACATTTAGTGATAAATATAGGGAAAATATCTATCGGGCGATGAATTTATCATTTAAATAGCGCGTATTTTAAGATTAGTAATGCACTTCTCACATTAGACTTTCATTTCAAGTGAAGCTGCCGTGTTTATATTAACCAACTTTTCACATCCTCATTGCAATGCGGGAATGTCTTTGTAACCGAAAATTGGAATTAGGCTGTGATTCTTGTTTATTTCGGTAGCGTCTCTTCGATTGTACTGTGTCCAACTATGTACATTCACAGGGATATGAGTTGCGTGGAGTTAATACGATACTATCTAGTCGGCGACACCAATAATTTAAAGTGTAAAATATCTGATGTGGCCAACACATGACTTTCTCCATATTTGGGGTATAGATATTTAAATTATTATGAGTAGCATTATAAGGCAAAATTATTATTTCGTATCGTAAAAGAAGACACGTCCTTGCCGTAAATTACGTATATTTTGAATGTTTACAGAATTCACCGCTACATGGTGTTGGCGCTGTAGGCTGGTATTAAGATAAAGCGAAATATATCCGAAATGGATGGTTCTACGAAAATTAGTTTCAAACAAAACTTGGAAGAAATATTATTCTCTACAACTTTGGTCCTTACGAAGATTACCAATAACGATGTTTTTAAGGAGATATTTAACGGAAACCGAAAAACCGGTTATTTATAAATAAGTCCTAAACAATAACTCCTCTAGAAAATTGTTTCAAATGAAAACTGTAGGAAATTACATTCTCTATAACCTTTGTATAGAATTGTATATACAATAATGATATTTTAACGAAGAAATATCACAAAAACCGAATCGGGTTTCGAATAAACCTCGACTTCCCGTTTTTGTCGAAAAACTAATTAGTTCTTTATGCTCATGTTAAAGTGTTATATATGAAGTTTGGAAACGATATGGCATGTACTTTTTTAGTTAGAGCGCCCACAATAACACACACACACAGACATCATTCCGAAAATAGTCTAAACGTGTTCTAGGGACCTCAAAACATGTATTTCCGTTGAAATCTCGAAGTCGATTTTTTTCATGAATACAAAACTTTCCCATTACTACGTATGGAGAAAGTAAAAAACGAAGTTAACAGTATCACTTGTCTGCTGCTTTTCCTGCGCGTAGCGCTATGTATTGAGCGACTGTCTAACGCGCGGAAGTTAAACTACTGCGATTAAACGTGCTCATGAGTTACGCAGTGTTTCCGTGTAAGTCTGGTTTTACTGTATTAAAACAATAAGATTATAGAAAAAAATTTAAATGAAAAATGACATGCACCCGTTATGACATGAAAATAAAGTGAACACTCGAAATATTCTGATCCAATTCCACGCGAACGATCAGGATCTACTTCACGGCGATCACGCGCCGTCTACGCGATGTTTTTATAAGTGAAATGCATACAATGTGATAATATGTATGTATCTCTAGTTCACACGAAGTAGCGGGTACTATGTAGGTATCTCGTTACTTGCTTTTCCCCCTCCTCCCCTCTTCATTCCTTCACTCTGCACGTCGCCCGTGGTTTCAGTTACGCTGTCGCATCGTTTTTTAGCGGCCGATTTCTCGTACTATGTAGTATTCTAAATTATTTTCATATTACGTTTTTTTTACATCCCGGTTAATCCGCACCCCAGTTAAGCCGATCCCGGATAATCGAGGGTCTACTGTATATGGAGAAAGTAAAATCTCTCCCGATTGTGTTAAATTGTACGGCCACAAAGTTCACCCCGCATTTTAATATATATTTTATATATTACATTTGTCTTATTTCATTTAAAAGCATAAAATAAATAAGGCTAAAATTGACACGTCCGTACAATGTAGGCGTGCAATAGAATCTCATATAATATGTTAATGAAAGATAAATATTAATGTTGTCTTAATCTAGTGTACTATTTCCACATTCTACTTCGATAGAAACAAAAAATATCAAGTTTTGTATTTGAATGTTTCCAGCAGAAAAACAACACGGACAGAAACCAAATAATGTTTCTAATTACCAGATGCCTCAGGACCGAACCTGTTACGGTTAATGGGATAATCCGATCGATCCATATGCATATACAAACCTGCTATACTTTACGAAAACTAAAAATACATATGTAAATATTATGGAAGAGAAAGTACCTACTCCAAGGAAGTCCTTATTTAATATCATTGTGCAGTTTTCGGGCCAAGTAATACTGTAATGCACATTAACACCTTATTAAGCGTCGGAAAAGTGAATAGATAGTATATACTACATATATGTAGGGAAGAAATGCAGCGTAAAAAAACTTTGAAGTTAAGTTTTAAATTTCCAATTAAACGAAATTCCTGTTATTCGATAGTCAGTTAACCATGAATTTACCGTTTCTTCCAAGAAAACGCCAAAAACGTGTCAACGGTTTGACGTAAACCACATCCCTGGTTTTCGCGCACATTTTCGAACACATGCGACGACGTATGCAGAGCAATAAAATAAAATGAGGCGCGAGACTCGGAGCGATTTCAAATTACGATTCCGATCGAACCATTCGACGAGGATGTGCAAAGGGTGGGGGGAGAAGACGTACGAGGGGTGGGAGGGAAAGCGGAACAATTTGGACGATATGGCCCAGCGGAAACCTCATATGATTCGCAGAGGGAGAGAACAAAATATGCGCACGTGCGGCCATTGTTCGCGGGAACATTTGACGTTTTTTAGTTCCGCTCTCCCTTCATATCTCCCTCCTTGCCTCTACCCCAGACCCGCTTTCCCTTCGCACCCCTTAAGGAATTTCAATATTTGCAAGCAAGAAGGAGGCCGCGTGCAAATACCAATTCCCAGTCACCGAATGGAGGGACCTAGGAAAATGGACGAGGGCTTCGGGAAAGAGAACTTAGAGATACGCGCACCAGCGAATCGCACACCACTCACCTGCGAATCATGCTGCACACCATTCACCACGTCGTCCCTCCAAGTATGATCCGCTCTACCCATTTTCGTGTGTGTGGTATCAGCTACTCCTACGTTCCTCCTCACTCCTACAATGTCAAAAGAACAGTAACTTGAACTACGTTATTATGAAGGAGATGAAGGCGTTACCAAACTTCATACAAAAGAGAGCACAATGAGGCAACATTGCTGCTCGGTGATTGGTCGGATTTTGTCCTGGCTCTCGCAGCGCAATTTTGACTGCGACGGCTATAGTATTACACTGGAGGCCTCCGCCCCCTGGCCGCCTCGCGGCTCTAACCACGGCCTGAGCGAGTCCCCCGTTCTCCCCCTCCCGCAAGTAGAAGTGAGGAGGCCGCGGTTACAACAAATCACGCGCGTAGTGAAATGAGGCAAAAATACTTGATTTCTTATTTCTAAAAACGGTACATCTATATTAGCCTGGCTGAATGAATGACAAAACGTGCCGCAATGTTGTCACACTTCCCCTTTCGCGGTTTCATTCCAAAAGCTCAGCTTCAAGCTTAACTGATTTGAAATTTTGTATTTTTTGGCAAATCTACACTAATAAAGGATTAAAATGGGCTTTGACGAAAATCGGTTGAACGCGAGGGATTATGGATGAGTAACGAAATCACCCCTCCGTATTAACATATGGATGCATACGGGCATGTGACCTTCCCTCGCAAGGTCCGTGTATTCTCCCCCATAAGAACCAATATAGGTGCAATAAATTTCTATGGAAATTGTGATAACAAAAGAAAGCAATCAAATTCCTATGTGGCCGAGTTTAGTAATGAATAAACAATACATTTAAAATAAATCCAATTTTAGAATTTTTTCATAGAAAATTATTCTTAATTTTCTCAAGAATTTACAAAATATTTATCCAAAATATATTATACGTTTTCATGCGAATATTCTAAATTATTCCCAAATAAATTCCGAGGTTTTCCCACAACTTTTTTACATATATGTACAGTCATTTCGAAAAGTCAAGCGACACGACTCGGTCACGCCACACAGGCCGGAGCTGAAAGTTCCGAGTATGCTGGAACCCATTTCTTGAGGGGAAGCAGGAGAGGGGAATGATAGGGAGGGGCGGAAGAATGAGGAGGTGGGTTTCGAAGCCTGGGTAGGCTTACAGGGAGAAACGAACGGAATGAGAGCCTACGAGACAAAACCCATTCAACAGTGCGAGGGCATCCATTCCAACTCGGAAAAAGGACTCTCTCGGTGGTTGCCTTCGCATGCCAAGGGTAACAAGGAAACCTCCGAGAGAAGGAGGCGTGTAAACGGTTCAAACATGAAGAATATGCCGCGTCTAGAAAGCACTTGCGGAAAAGATGCAATATTTTCATCTTTGTGGGCGTTATTAATGCGAAATTCTAGGCTGCACTTCACTTCGGAAAGCGTAAAAAATCATTAATGGGTCAAGGGCAAAAATTATATAATACTCCATAAATTAGGATAACAAGAATGAGAGGTGTTGATTTAGTGGAGATCCTGAATGAGCATCTTCTGCCTATGTCAGACAGATACTGCCAGACCGCGAAGACGTGGTAAAAATACAAGATAATTAATTCATCGTTAGATACGGCCGGTGTAACTCAACAATTTTTTTTACCAAAACTGGAATATCAATGTTCTGCCCTGGCCAGCTCGCTCTCCGGAATAAAATTTTTATTCCATTGTACTCTATCACTCAAGCGTCAAGAAATTGTCAGCACGAGAATTGCTTTTTCGGGAAAACATTAGGAAATATTTACATCCTTTATCCAATCAGTTTTACCAAAACTCTAATAAATGGCAATTTATCACCTGTAGCACTTTTCTCACAGATAGTGGATACATTTTATATTGACTTTATTTTAATTTTCGAATAAAAATTTTATTCTAGCAGCATTTAATAGGCAATGAAAACAATGAAAGATTATTTAGTGTTTTATTTTAGTATTTAGTGAAGTCTCAGCCTGAGACGATCACTTTCACATATTTGTGGCCGTCGTCCGATTGAGCCCCAGAGTTCCATAACATTCTCTTCAAGAGCGGCTGCCGTCCTCAACTTTCCTCCCGTCCACTCATTCACCATTATACCCCATAAGTTCTCAGTGGGAATCATATCCGGCAAGCGAGCTGGCCAGGGCAGAACATTGATAATCCAGTTCTGGTCAAAAAAATTGTCGAGTTACACCGGCCGTATCTAACGATGAATTAATTATATTACTACCACGTCTTCGCCGTCTGGCACTATCTGTCTGACAGGCAGAAGATGCTCATTGTGGATACTGGGCCTTATATTTACATTACAATAGCAGGGATGAGCACCAGAGCTCTATGGAGCATACAAAAGGTATAGTTGTAGAAGAAATTTTATTAAAAAATAGTTCTCTCCCAGTTCCAATTAAATATTGGTTACATAATAGTTCCCTTTCTCTCTCTCTCAATGCAATAGAACCAAACAATAAGCCTGTAAATAACTGTTATTGACCGTCTGCGAAAGAATTCTTGGGTTTGTTACCATGCATCATATGCACTATCAATTTGGCCAAATTTTCATGAAAGGTTTTCTATTATGTAAATTACTATAAACGGCATAGTTGACTTGGGAGAAAGAATAAAAAATATCATAGTAGCCTCGCGTATCCCCGGAACTGTTACGGTAGTCTCACGTGTTGATGAGCTAGGCTGATATGCAAGACCAAGCTCGTGCAACAGGATGTATTACACAACTCGCGAATATGCGGATATGGAACTCACCAATCCCAGGGGAGTGGTGTATTAAAATTCTCTGCCTAGAATAAAAAATTAATATAAAAACTATTTTTTATTAAACAAATAATTATTAATTTTATAAGTATTTTGCAAATACTTTAAAAAATTTACAAACTTTTGCACTCAAAAGTAAAAAATGGAATGGAATGAGACAAAAGTGGAGTGGCAATTTTATAAATATTATCAGATGAGAATGAGATTTTCAGATTGGATAGATATATGGCATGTGAATAGAATGCCCGAGTAGGGAGGCTGGATCTCGCAATACTGCATTCACTTTTCATTTTTATTCACTCCATCAACATTTTCTCAAACTAACCCAACGCCCTTTTGACTATCTCCTCCACTGCCCTCCTCCATCCACTCCACCAACCACTCTCTATCCCTCTCCTCCCCCCCCCCCTCCCCCCTTTCTCCACTCAGACATAATATTTATTGTCTACTCTTTCCATTTCCTCTGCCATTACAATCTTCTCTATTCCCAGCATTTCCCTCTCTCAACCATCTCTCTCTACCTCCTCAATTTAACCTCCAACTCTCTTAGACGCCCACACACCATTTCCCTGTTTTCAAATATGAACTCAAATATTTTCCAAAAATTTCAAACTTACAGAAAAAATAAAATTAATAATTTCATCTAAAAAAATTTCAATTTAAAAAAATAAATAATAAATCTACCAATTCCCCTTTGGTATACCACGCTATTCAATCCACCACCTTTCCCCATCTACCTCTCCCATTCCCTCCTCTTTCAATAAACACATTTATTCCTCTCTACTCATTCACATAATGTAGTATCCCTCTTCCTCTCTCGTTCATCCCCCCCCCTCCCTCCCTCTTCTACTTCATTACTCTCCCTCTCCTCTCCCATCATCATCCACAACCACCCTCTTCTTCGTCTCTTTCTCTCATCTTTTTTCCACAAATTTCCTAATCTAATCACAAAGTAATTATAATGAATTAAAAAATGATGGGGAAAAATAGAAGTATGTAAATAACGCATTTATTTGAATCTCAAATTGCTGTTACATTTTCTTAACAAAGGTTTTAAAAAGGAAGACTCAAAAAATACAAACGTACATTTGGTTAAATGAAAGAATAGATTCTCAATTATTTATGGAGAATTGGTTTAACTGCGCTTCCTTAGAAGCTGCTCAAACATTTGAGACAAATGTTGTCCCATTTGTAAAATATACTTTCTTTTGATATAAAATAAACCATACACAGATAATGCCACAAAACTCCACAATCATAATTTGTTTACAATATATAAAATGAGACCTTACAGTCGGCCACAGAGAAACAACCCTGTTTCTTATAAAAACATTAACCCCAAAGGACACATCACACCATATCATGCACATGAATAAATGAACAGGTCAATGACGTTAAAAAAATGTTTTTATTAAACCCTCAAAATGGGTGAATTAATGATATATGGTACTAAAAAAATATGAGACCAAACTCGTTCTCATCGATATGAGAATTCCCTATCTTTTATGCATCTTTTTACCATAGACATCATATAGCAAGAGAAAATTTGGTAATTATGCATCAAAAATAATAAATTTATGGAGATCATAAACTCAATTGAGCTGCCAAACAATAAATTCCCTTCAATGTTTACGAAAAACCAAATACATTTGAAAATATTGCTAAATATAACTTTGCTCAAGAATGATGATCGCAAAGGTATTCCATAATAGTAAAAAGGGTTTGTACTATTTTTTCTTTTGCCATTCCAATCGCAAAGGCAACATAGCTATACAACAGCTAAATTAACGTGACACACACATCAGAATCTTTGTGTTCTCAACAGATTTGAAAAAATCTCTCTAGGCTTCCCAAAGGAAGTGGTAACTGAAAATCAAGCCTTTAAGACTCAATAAATAAAGGCCCAAAACATGGAGGAAACTGCTTTAAAAACATCGTCACCCACAATTCCCTTCCCTCTGCATGCTATCAAATGAGGGCAGCTCACTAAGAAGTACAACCTGAGACAAGGCTGTCATTTGAAGAATGCTCTCCGGTGAACTAATACATGTAGTGCTATATGTGACATTGGGTCATCAACTACATCTCGTCTTAATGTGACACAGCTTTGTGGTTGAATGAGATGACAGAGTAGTAACTATGAATAACAAGTCACCCAGTACATTTGTTTACACTTATTAACTCAAATCCTGTTTTCCTTACTTCAAAGGAGAGGATAAAATTATTAGTAGCCACTAAATAATTGTGGTAGGCATTTCCTCTTGTAAATAGTATAAACTTGTTACAAGTTAAACAACTCAGCATTAGCAAACCTATCAGTTACACAATGATAGATAGATAGATAGATATATATTATACTCATATCAATAAACATTTTAATAATTAAATATGTATAAAAATATAACAGTTGCCAGCTTCTAAAGCTACCTGAAAACAAACTGGAGTATATGGTTATAGGGAAAAGTTAAGTTTTATTTCCCAATTCAAAACACACTTTTAAGAACAACATTTCCATACATAAACAATGCTCTTTATTTCATAAAAACAAATCTAAATGCAAACTATACCATATACTCCAAAAGGTTAAACGCACATTAATTTCATTAAATGCTATACATAAAACCAACATGAATCTGCTCAGCCTAGGCGACTGACCACAGGAACCATCAGAAAAATAATCCATACGTTCTACATAATTCCACCCAAACGATAGAAATCAGACCAAAGCCCATGATCAACACTAATTTCCACCAAAACACACCAGAAATGCAATTAAAAATCAGTCTTTTAAGTGAAGGTGTCTATGCCACCCGAGGTTTAAGCAATTTGTTATGTCCCGCAAGACCTCAAAGGATTGAAATGGCACAGTCAAAAATTTGCTATCACAACCAGAATGGGAGGAAATTCATGACTCCAAAAAAGTCTCATTTACGCACCCCAAAAACTGCTCCGCAATTCTAGTAGAATACAGAGACTCGTGCATTTGGGGGTGCACGTCGCAATGGTTTCCTGCTTTAGTCGCCCGAACTACAGACAAGGTCCCCAAAAACACGGAGTGGATTGCACAGGTGCCTTCCCACAGTGCAGTCGCTAACTCAAGAGCTATGATCGAAACTCATTCTCAAACTATTTTGCACAACTATCGTGCTATGGTGCAAAATGGAGACTTGGTTTCTCAATGGATGCTTCAGATCAACAAGCATGCAGTTAAAAATTTTATAACTTGAGTTAAGAGAAAACCCTCAAGAGCATCCACGTTCATAGACAAATATTAAACTTACATTTACCGATGTTAAATAGAGTGGATAACCTTATACATATATTTTCTTTTACAATAACTGCTCAGGGTCCGTGCTGGGGATAAATCTAAGGTGAATCTCCTCAAATGACGGTCTGCAAAACTATCGCCGACTTGAGTCTCAAAGGCACGAGCACCACAGAGAAGCCTCAAGTGGGCGGAGGGCCACGCACATAGTGCAATTGGGGTGAAAGGGAGAAGGAGAGATTGTTGAGGGCACTGCAACAGTGTGGTTCAAGGAAATAGGCAGCATATAGGATGAAGATCACAGCCAGTTGGAATGGCATGGCATAGCACAATGCACGCCACAGCCAATGCTTGCGTCCCTTGCCACGCCCTTTCCCTCTGCCACTGCTGCCGCCCAGGTCATCATCGTCACCTCCTCCGCCTCCACCCCCATTCCTCACCTTCTTTGAACCCAGACTCCTGTCTTTCGCTGCCTTTTCCTCAGGTAACATCCTCAACCTTTGTTAAATATAAAAAAAATTAACAAGAATGTTAGCCACCAAAATTGTTATAACATTACATTACCTCTGCTCATATGATGAAGAATCTGTATTCTAGTTTAATAAATTATAGCGTATCTAATAAAACTTGGAGGCTAATGACTTACAGGTATCACATTCTCAGAGTCATGCATCATTACTATTATGATTATTTGGTTTAATACATGAGAATAAATCCAAATTCTTCAACAATTTTCAAAAAAGGGCAATTGGGAACATTTTGAATGATCTGAAGATCCTGGAACTTCCTCTTGCAGGATGGATATTCTGCCACTGAACTACCGTAGCAGACTAATTCCCGTTTCAGAATGGGAATATTTATGGGCTAGTTATGCTAGTTCAACCAGCCCCAACATTCGATTCTCAGTTATAGCAGATTTTTCAATTTCCCATGAATTGATCTTCTTAGAACATTTTATGGAAATACTAGCTGAAAGTACCCGGCGATGCCCGGGTTATGCCAGATGTCTTTGGCGAATAAAATTATGTATTATATGGTAATACAATCATTTCACCTTTTGCACATTTTTTACCAAAGTATGAAGGCATTATAGAGGATTTTGATTTTAACAATGTAATTGGTTGGCAAGGTAACTTCACGTTAAAAACGCTAAATTTTGTCAAAATTTGGTATTAAAACGTTAGATTCGAAAGATTTAGATTCGAAAGCGATAAAAGACGATAAGAAAAGAAACTGCATTTGTTTTTCTTTAATACAGTCCAAGTCCAAAAATCGTGTCAAATATGAGAATTTTAATAAGCAAAATAAAATAATGTTGCAGGTGGAAATATCGATTTTTCCATGTTATCTTATGAGGAATGGAAATCATTCTTGGGAATCGAACCCGGGTCAATTTTGGAAATTTTTTTTCCGTAAATTGCTTCTACTTTAAGAACCGAACATTCCTACCAAATGTCAATCTTCTAGCTACTCTGAAAGTTTGTTAAAAATAGCACTACATAGTTCCAATTTCCCACCGACGACGACAAAGTCAATTTTATATAATAAGATACACAATCTGCTAAAAGTGGGATATTTGCTGTCCCATTTTTTTATTTTTCAAATCCAGATTGTCCAACCTGAATAAGGGCAGGTGTCAACCCTATACATATGGAAGCACAGTCAGCCAAAATTGTTTCACTTCCAAAATTCTTGACTAAAAATCTGATTTGTCTTTGAAAGCTGTGTAAACACGAACCCAGATTGCGCTCTAGGATACTATGGTCACACTGTAAATCATGCATACCGACGTGAAACTGCATTCTAGGATACCGTGTTATATTCCTTCAATTTCCTACATTTTAAATCACAAATTCACCAAAATATGCCTTTGAGAAATTGATGGAATAAATTGGGAAATCATACCATTCAAAGTTTTGAGTTGAATACATTATATGCAGCATACATTGTTACATATGCAGCGGTAACCATAGATGCCAATGCCTACCGACATTTAATAAATTGACATCTGTTAAATCCTATGCCTCTGTATGTGAATCTCCATAATGTAGCAATTAAGTAAAACAAAATTTGCCCAACTACATCACCTAAGCAAACCAAAACAACGATTTCCAACTTCTAATATATAAAGGAAGTACATAAAAAATAACCAGTTTAATAATATATTTTTAATTTCAGTCTTATACCTGCTGAATCTTTCTTCCTCCAAAGAAGGTAACACATTTATACTGTCATTGGTTAAAACTCCATCCGAGGCAGAATTGTTACAGCCGAGTCCTTCTGAGGTGCTCTCTTCCGTGATGCCACCTCTTCCTTGGCTAGCAGAACAAAGCATTGCAGTGCAGACTACCAGATCTCTGCACGTCCTCTGGAGGCACCTTAGCTCTTTCTGTGCATCGTCCATGCGCTGGAACATTTAAACAATCAATGTCAAGAAAAAATACAATTTCTTTTTAATCACAAAAACAAAATTGATTATTAATAACAAAATTGATGTGGCCAACACATGACTTTCTCCATATTTGTGGTATAGATATTTAAATTATTATGAATAGCATTATGAGGCAAAATTATTATTTCCTATCGTAAAAGAATGCAGTTGTCCTTATTGCCGTAAATTATATTTTGAATATGTTTACAGAATTCACCGCTACATGGTGGTGGCGCTGTATACCGGAAATTTACGAATAAGCAAAATATCTCCGAAATGGATGGTTCTACGAAAATTTGTTTCAAACAAAACTTCGAAGAAATATTTTTCTCTACAACTTTGGTCCTTATGAAGATTACCAATAATGAAGTTTTTAAGGAGATATTTGACGGAAACCGAAAAAACAGATTATTTATAAATAATTCCTAAACAATAAATAAATAAACTAAATAAACCTCGACTTCCGGTTAACCGGTATTGTCCAAATACTAATCAGTTCTTTGTGCTCATGCTAAAGTGTTATATATGAAGTTTGGTAACGATATGGCAAGTACTTTTTGAGTTAGAGCACCCACAATCACATACACGCACACACACACATAGATCATTCCAAAAATAGTCTAAACGTGATCTAGGGACCTCAAAACGTGTATTTCCGTTGAAATCTCGAGGTTGATTTTTTTCGTGATCACAATACTTTCCCCATCCTATGTATGGAGAAAGTAACAAGTGATTCATTCACAACTTGGAAATTATAGATCTAGTGTAAGATCATTTTCTGAAGGCATTCGTTCACAATGAAAACTACTCCAAGAAGCTGCTGTACACTTACACACTCGTAATTGGTTATTTTAAGAGTAATTGTTAAAATTTCCCTCACCTGTTTCAAGGCAACAAGAGGTGCACTATTAGGGCCGAGTGTAGCTGCAAGAACTCGAGCAAGTTTTCTAAGGGCAGCAAGCCGCCGTCCCCTTTCGCACATTCCAAGTCCTTCTGATCCAGAATCTGAGATGCCAGAGTCAGAGAGAGAGCCAAGAGGGTCCGCAGAATTACTGAAGCTTATGTGTGCACCTCCATTTAGATCTGTTCCTTCCATAAAACCCTGTAAAAAATAAATTTCAAGCACATTGAATTTAGAATAACAAAGCATATTTCAGGTTCAACTTTCTTAACAAAAACCATATTTTTTTTTTTTAATTCCCTCAATATGAAAATATAAAACAAGAAATTAAAATTACACCGAAAGTCACTGTATCAGAACTAATTGTAAGCTTCCAAATACTGAATTCTTACAAGATATTAATTTCCAAGATATGTAATTTTGCATATTTGGTGGCAATAGTTATCTATAAAAACAATATCAGAATCATAACATTATAACTAGTATAGAAAGCCATTATTGATTATCCTCTTAATAAGAGGAAAAGATATAAAATGTGTAATGCCTATAAGATTAAAAATAAACAGACGTGTCTCATCTTTCGGCTCCATAGACACTAGTTTGCAAGAAATCGGGGGTCAACGTTTATTGAAGATTACTGCGCCCCTTAAAACCCCTTAGCGGAGAGTGTATTGTTAGGTTGTCAGGATGGGTGAGTGTCTAAGGCGCTAGACCATGAAGTTGATGCTTGTTGTTTTGAGGTTTGAATCCCTATGCTGGCATTTTTTAAAAATATTTGTCGATGGAGTACTGTTTGGTATAAGTTTCATTCTTTTCTGAAAAAATGCCTATCGCCGTATTTATTTGATTTTAGTTGACAACTTATGTATGGAGAAAGTCATGTGTTGGACACATCAGTTTATTTATAATATATCTAACTCGCAAAATCGCCGCATAATTAAGCCCGATCTCTTTAGCTCTACCACGGGCAACGACGCACTTCCATGGTGTGGCGTTCATGCCATTCGTTCGATAAACATTTCACTCTTTTATCGACAAAGGTTTTAACGGCCTTATATCGCTACTTTCTGCCATTAACACAAACGATCAAATTTCGGCGTCGAACTTCAACAAAACGAAGAAAATGAAAGGAGCAAATAGGACGCAGGGAAAACGGACTACGACAAAGACACAGGTCGAAATAGACCGATCGCGAGAGTGGCAGAGAACATTCATATACTATGGTGAGTCGGAAGGGGTAAGAGATGAGTCCACGCGAGGGCCACGGCACGTGACGTAAGGGCGAATGCGTGGTCGTCAAATGGGAATAGGCACAATTGGAAGGGAGGGAGAGAGAGATATCCCCCTCTTAAACATCAGACGAGACAGAATTCCACTTGCGAGAAAGGGCACCGCGAGCAAGAATCCGGACTATTCCTTCAAATTGGATTAAGAAGCGAATGGATTTTTACCAATTAACGTCTATAAAAAGGAATGGTCTGAATTAAAACAGGCGACGATCGCCCGTCAAGTTAAAATTCGAGAGCAAAATACTATTATAAACTTCGCAACAACAGCGTCGAACTGAAAAACAAATAATACCATATCTTATTAAACCATTATGAAATATAGCTAGCTAGCTTTAAATTGACTATTTTTGGAATCTGTGCCTTGAAACACGAGCAATATTTGCGTAGATAAAATAAATCCGCGGAGTGGTGACCGTATAGAATGGCTGTGTCCAAGGTCACTTGTGGCAAACGGGTCACCTTACTCTCCACACCGTACAAATATGTTGATGCTCCTCGAATGTCACTCTTGCGGCTTACGTAGTCGCATATTAAGTACAATCAACGATCACTCCGATCCCCGCACGAATTACCTTTTATTAATACGCTCTCGACTTCAGGCCTTAATGTCCGTTTTTATCTTTAAGTTCTCGGGCCAAACGATGTGCTATCCATTTAGAACATGGTCGAAATAAATGAGTCTAATGATATGAACACATAGAAAGCAGTTTGTCGGATTTCCGGCAAGCAGGTAGGCGCCGGCAATCGATGCAAAGTTTAGACACGCTTTTGCTATGTGCGTCTCCATTAACTTACATGTATTATTTCAACAGCTGATCGGCGCCGATTATCGGAGAGCCGGCAACATGCTTTCTATGTGTTCGTACCCTAACAAAGGACTCTGCCATTCGGCAGAGCTTATCATGATTAGTCAGTATCATTTCAACCATAGCACCAAAAATGTGCTTCATCCAGCGTTAGTTATCAGCAAGGAAAATGCATTTGAAGCGTCATTTCGTGACAAGAATGCGCCAATTCGCCACGCGTGGCATCGTTAGGCTGGACTAAACAGTGAAAGAGGTGAAGAGAATGAGGGGGAGACAGAGGGGAGAAGCGAGGGAGAAAGGAGGGTGGAGGGAGGGGAGGGAGGAGGGAGGGGAGGAGGGAGGGGGAGGGAGGAGGGAGGGGAGGAGGGAGGGGGAGGGAGGAGGGAGGGGGAGGGAGGGGGGAAAGGGAGGGGAAGAGGGTGGGAGGGGAGGAGAGAGGGAGGGGGAAAAGGGAGGGAAGGGCGATAGGTGACTCATACGAACGAACCAAAGATTCTCAACGTGACTGGAATTACGAGAAGTTAACGAGATTGGAGTTTTAATATCCATTACATATATGTACTAGACACGATCAGTTTTCTCTCGCCGTAACTAGTACGTCGAGTCTGTCTAGATAGGTAATTTTCTAAGTAAATTTTCATTTAACTTGGTTAATCACCGATGCGATTATGTTTCTAAGCAAGATATTTCAGAAAATTTTAACATTTATTACTTTGCAAGATTGTGTTTTAAATTTTGAACTTGAGACCGACACCCAATATACATATATGGAAAATGTGATATCCGGTAACGCACAGCCGATAACAAGGGTGGACACATTTGAAGCGTATCAATGCAGATTCGGCAGCACACATTTCATGTAGGTCTCCAGCAGGAAATATACATAGTACGTGTTCGCCGTATTTTCAGAATTTTACTATTTAGATTATATGCATTTCATTTATTTCATTAATTATTCAACAAAAATTATTTCACTAAACCTTCAGTTTATTTAAATCGCGTTCAGGATCGGAGATCCGGGGCTGCTCTACTAGTTGAAAATAATAAAATGCATATAGTATGCGGAATATCCAGCCTCCCCTGAGAAGTTCCATCGAATCGTGGCACACGTCCGAGAATATCAACTACCGCATTAAGACAACCAATCTTCCCGGATTAGGCGGGACAGTCCCGGATTCAGCTCATTTTAATCCCGGAAAATGTCCCGCATTTCCGCAATTTGTCCTGCTTGACCCGCATTTTCAGAATCAAAAACGCTTGAAAGTTGAGCGAATCACTTACGCGCTCCGAGGTTTGTTTCCGTCGCTCAGTATTAGCCTGGCCAGTTCAAATTACAATGTATACGTTTGATGTAATACAATGTCGCGGGAAGTTCTACTCCTGAGCAAAGGGGATTACCGAGGAGCCAGCTGACTTGCGTTCGACAGACCGCACAGGGCCATAGGGTGGGGTGGCGCTTATTTTTCGAAATTTTATGGTTTCGACACTTCAAAATATTGGATTTGGTTAGAAAACGAATATGTTTCAGTCCGATCGCCGTGCGACAGCATTAACCCGTGCCTAATTGCAACCAACTCAAATATTCGAATTTTCGGTCGGAAAAAATCGTACTTAATAAAAAAGGCCATTAAAAAATCCTGATGAGCCAAAATTTAGTCGGTTTTAACGAATCTCAAGCCGTTTACGAGATATTGGCCTTCATAGCTAAAGTGACCAGACGTACTGATTTAATCAGTACAGTACTGATTTTGGAGATTGTGTACTGATTTCAAATATGTACTGAATTTTAAAGTTGTATTGATTTCAAAAGAAGAAAAAACCTATAATTATTTAGTTCATTTACTGTGGGATTGACGGTTGAGGTGACTCGGGTGCGATGTTGCCCGGATGTGTAAAGAGGACTTGCGGCAACGCTGTGTAGTTCCCCCTAGCAAACATTTCCCCCCCTCCACCTATGATTGGCTGTGAGGGAGGGGAGTTTTTCAGTCTTTCCTTCCAAGCCCCCACCCCTTCTCTACAACTAAGTCTCAATTCCAAAGTAATGTCGTCCAGACAATAGTAATTATGGTTGTGTATGTCATGTGAGTAGTATAATATTTTAATGCTGTTTAGTAAAGTAACATTATTCTCAGAATAGATTATTAATATTCTTATTTAATTATATTTAAAGATCCTGCCATAAATAGAAGAAAAAACATTTTCTGATCGACTTCAGCAAGAATATCCGATATATATATATATATATATATACACACACACACATATATATAACAATAGTGTTATATACCTATGTATACTGTATAAAATTTCAATATATAAAGTATTATATTGAAATGTAGTTTTCTGTCATGGATATAAGAAATAAAAAAAAGTACTGATTTTACATCTAGAAAATCTGGTCACTTAAGTATACTGTATAAAATTTCAATATATAAAGTATTACACTGAAATGTAGTTTTCTTTCATGGATAGGTATAAGAAATAAAAAATGTACCTACTGATTTTACATTAGAAAATCTGGTAGTTTTCTTTCATGAATATAAAAAATGTACTGATTTGACATCTAGAAAATCTGGTCACTTTATTCATAGCGCGCGACGCGGTGCCACCCCGGCGAGACCAGCCCTAACGCCGCCGACCCCGCAGATTCGGAGGGGGGCAGCACGTGCTGTGTTGGTTGCACGACGCTACAATGTTGCATCGCTGCCTGTTTAAACTTACTGCTTTCGCTGGCTTCCCCTTTATTTACGTCGGAACACGAGAAAATGTCATTTTCTTTTGATATCTCGCATACGTTGCACGTTTATAACATGAGAATTTATTATATTTTAGTTGTGAATATTTAGGAAAGTAAGATTTTTTCTTTTGAGAATTTGAAACGCCACCGAAGACACCAGCCAAGTCAAGCGGGTCACATGTAAGTAAGGCACTCATTTTAAGTATCATTCACATTTTAAAAACTTTAAAAAATTTTAAAGCCATTCCCATTTTTTCACATTTTAAAATATCCCTTTCGTTAGGAAATGCCGCCAAAAAGAAGGAAATGTGTATTTAACCAGGAGTTGGAAAAGCAATTTCCGTTTTTAAAAAAATTTGATGCGGCCAACACATGACTTTCTCCATATTTGGGGTATAGATATTTAAATTATTATGAAAAGCATTATGAGGCAAAATTATCATTTCGTATCATAAAAGAATACAGTCGTCCTTATTGCCGTAAATTAGGTATATTTTGAATATGTTTACAGAATTCACCGCTACATGGTGGCGGCGCTGTATACTGGAAATTTACATATAAGCAAAATATCTCCAAAATGGATGGTTCTACGAAAATTTGTTTCAAACAAAACTTGGAAGAAATATTATTCTCTACAACTGTGGTCCTCACGAAGATTACAAATAACGACATTTTTAAGGAGATATTTGACGGAAACCGAAAACACCGATTATTTATAAATAATTCCTAAACGATAACTGCTATAAGAAATTGTTTCAAATGAAAGTTGTAGGAAATTATATTTTCTACGTTGTCCAAAAACTAATCAGTTCTTTGTGCTCATGCTAAAGTGTTATATATGAAATTTGGTATTAATATGACAAGTACTTTTTGAGTTAGAGTGCCCACAATCACATACACACACAGACATAATTCCGAAAATGGTCTAAACGTGATCTAGGGACTTCAAAACGTGTATTTCCATTGAAATCTCGAAGTCGATTTTTTTCATGATCACAATACTTTCCCATACAACGTATGGAGAAAGTAAAAAGGAAAGACTATGTCTGATGTTCCATGCAACCTATGCAACTGTATATTTTCTATTTCTCATTGGGGAAGGAATGATATTACAAGACATGTTGCCTCAGATAAACACAAAAGCCTTTTGTGTTTGACTGCTTCATCTTCTAAATTAAGTGATTAATTTCGAGAAGAAAAATTTTGCAATAAAGAAGAGGAACTAGCAAAATCAGAGGGCTTGCTTATTTTCCTTACTACATACTATATAGTACCACTTGCATGCATTATCGATATCCTGAGCGCTTATGTTAGCCGCCTTGGCGTATTTTTTTAAGGTGACCCGCATGTACCGCATTGGCAAATTAGAAATCCCCGGATGTCCCGCATCGGCTACCTACTCAGAAATCTGGCTGCTTTGCATTTACTCGCATAATTGCCCGAATTATTAAAAGAAAATAAAAGATTTTTTTTTTGCACCGCATAATTTCATCACTTCTCATATGACAACAAGCTTCTTTTGGCTACTACATCCAAATGTTGAGTTTGCATCCCATTTTAGAAAAATTTAAATACGATAACCTCGTCCTCACCACGCTGAAATAGCATTTTAAAACAATCTGTAACGACTTTGTCTCTCCTTTACATTGTTACGATGGTAATCATTGTAACTAACTTGAAGGCATTCTAAAGTTTCCATGAAATAAAATAATAGGGTTTTTATAGACCAGATTGCGCGGGGTCAAAATACCAGTGAATGTTTTAAATCACATTATCAATAATATTTCATTCTGAAAAGATTAATTTTCTGTAATACAAGGCATAGCCGCTACTATATAGGTGGTGGTGGCACTTGCCATGGGCGTCACTCTCAAAAGGCGCACTACGACGCCCCTTAACACGCGAAATTGTGCATTTTCGTTCGAAAAAATACTTAGCCGATGCTCCAGAAATAACAATCGTTTTAACTACTAGAACTAGTAGAATGAAATCTTTCTCAAGTACAACGAGGAATAATGGTATTTCTCACAAATATCCTTTCGAAAAGCGCCAGTTTAAAACTCCGATTCTTCCAGATACGACGCTGATATAAGGGGAAACCCGCCCCACCCTTGTTTTGGTGTAAAAAAAATCAGTGATGGAAAACGTTACGCATAACGTAACTAAATAACGGAATAACGAAACTATTTTTAATTAACGTAAAGAAAAGCGTTAACACAATGTCGAAAACTACTGTAACGAAAAACGGAAAACAAAAAACAGTGCGTGCATGCGTATCTATTATTCTATGTATATATTTTTATATGTATGTTAACATTACTACGTTGCTATCTACAACCAGTAAATAAACAAAAGTTAATTTAGCTGAGTAACGCCCGCACCGAATGCTATGACGCTTGCATAAATAAATCTAAATTATGAAAAGAATTTAAAAACTTTACGTTGACTGAAAATATAAGAGTTGAAACTGATAGTAATAATAGTAGCAATTGGACTGATTATTTGTTAAAAATAGGAAATGGAAGTATTCAAAAGGATTCTGACGGTTACATAGAGTTACCAATGGAATGCACAAGCAGTGGTAATTTAATAGATGAAATATTCGGAAAGAAAATCGAAAAAGGTAAAGAAGAAGAACTATACGGAAAAGTTACATTAGCACCTACAAATGCTGATTGCTTAGAAATAAATAATGAAATATTAAATCGAGTGGTCATTGATGTGGATGAAAGCGAAGTAGTATATACAAGTGCGGACGAGTTAGTTAATTGTAATGAAGAAGAAAAGGCAAATTTTCCATATTATGGCAATTAGCTAGATTTCATTGATGTATATTAAAATTTTTCGTTATAAGTTAAACGTAACGAAAAGCGAAATACCGATTTCAGTGTAACGAAAAACAATATATTTTTTTTTACCATAACGAAAGGTATTTTTTTTCGTTTGCCATAACTGAAAAAATTGTGAAAAAGTGAAGTAAATTTGCGAGTAAATACGTTATGTCCACCTCCGCGGTGGACGGATCGGCAAACGTCATTGCAGACGCGAATCCCGAGCACTCCTTTCACCCGAAAGACTCACATTTGCCTCCCACTCGTACTCCTCCTCCTTGTCCCCGCGTGGACCAGTCGCCTTGGCCGCTGCGTCCTTCTCCTCCGACAGCACCCTCGCCAGCTCCCTGACGGAGGCGGCGAGCAGTGCCGGCGTCTCGCCCACCTTTTGAGCCATCGATGACGCGGACGACTTTCTGGAGGACGACCTGGCCGCGGCCACTGCCGTAGACAGGGTGGTCAGGGCGTTGCGATCGGAGTCGAGGGCAGAGCCCAGATTGGCGAGACCCTCTTCCAGTTCGGTCCAAGTGCGGGAGGCGCGCTGCAGGGCTGCCAACTCTGCGTTCAACCTGACAATTGGAAAACCATTGTTATAGCGCCGAAACGACAACACGTCCCACTGCCAGATGTAAAAAATGAAGATTAAAATATTAGGAATTTACTAAACTTAAAGAAACTAATGAAATATTTTTTGGGAGTTGCCCAAAACAGTACACTCTTACTTTTAAACTGTCTTCTAAGGTTAATATTTAAAAAAATCGGTACAACATACATTGTACAAACTTTCTCATATACTAACGCGTCGTTTAGTTATCTTTAGAAAATGAAAATCGTATGAGCCTGTTTTTAGGAAATCCAATATTTGTTCAAGTTGCCCAAGAATAAACTAGTCTTTTATTCATTCATTGAGAAATATGAACTACACAGTGTTATTGAAGACGTATGCTTAAGAAACTGTACGAAATTTGATCAAAATCGTTAAGAGCCGTTTTCGAGAAAATCGGATTGTTGTTAAAAATGCGTAGAATAAACTACTCTTATTGAGCAATGTCAACCTTTTCTACGTATACTCTGCTCAGTATGATAAAATGCCTAAGTACGAGATTTCATTCATTTTCGCTCTACCGTCTAGGCTCCAGAGCCAGTAACAGACAGAAAGACGACATTGCGAAAACCACTTTCTCGGATTCGGCGACACCTAAAACGTGTATTCCGTAAAAATCTCGAGGTCGAATTTTTTCGCGAAAACAATACTTTCTCGATACTTCGTATGAGAAAGTAAAAGCCGTTTTGGGTAAAGACGATTTTTCTCAACTCAACTCAGTAGAGGGAATTTTGTGGAAACATACGATTCAGTGCAAACACAAACGCTAAGAAGCAGACAACTTTATGATGGGAATTAGATTTTAAATTCCCGAGATGTATCTGTTGATTAAAAATCCCTTTCCGTAAAATTCAAGTCGCGATCGAGAGTGCCAGTCAAATGCGTCATATCCTGCAAACGAAAACAAAAAATTGCGTCCGAGAACGAATGACCTCGAAGATCTAAATAGGTGGTCGAGCAGCAACAGATGGATCGATCGGAGGGAGAACACCGCAAAGACGGCGAAAAGAGAATGCATGCCGTCTAGTAATTACCACAACGAAATATTAAATACAAATATTGAAAAATCTTATCGACGACCTCTTTACCTTTATTACAGATATGAATTTATAATGACGATAATTTTTCTCAGAAATGCACTTTCCCTAACTCTATGTAACCAATTTTATTGTAAATGACTAGGTAATTTTTTCAATCTGTTTGTAGTTCCAAAAATTTAAGTATAAAATGGTGTTTTAAAACAAAAATGAGTACGAGACTTCATTCATTTTCGCTCTACCGTTTAGGCTCCAGAGCCAGTAACAGACAGACACAGACAGACAGCATTGCAAAAACCACTTTTTCGGATTCAGCGACACCTAAAACGTTTATTTCCGTAAAAATCTCGAGGTCGAATTTTTTTCGTGATAACAATACTTTCTCAATACTTGGTATGAGAAAGTAAAAAACGTCTACCCTGCGGTAGAAAAGTGGCGAAGAATGACATTCAATATTAAGAGGGCGACCGACTCATTTCGGCCTGAAAACCCCCCGAAAAGGAGCAAGGGGCGAGACGTGTCCCCGAGGGGGCAGGACACCAGGCGGGTTCCGGGATCTAATGAGTGGCGATATAGGGTGAGAGGTGGAGGCCCCCGTGGGATAAGGATGGACACGTATTAGGGAAGCGCGGGCAATAACCGTTGTTTGAATAGAGAGAGAGAGGGGAGACACCATTCGATAGAGAGGAAGGCTGAGGCGATTGGTTGGAGGGGAGAACGTAGAGGAGGAGGGAGAGGGTGGAGAACGCGGGTAGTAGGCAAAAACACAGCAAGACGAGGCACCATTTGCTATTGAACAGCAAACACTAAAATACTTGCTTCAATTATCTCCAATAGCCACAACGAGTTTATAAAAAAACAGGATGCGAATTTGCAGCCGTATTCAGTGGAAATTCATCAAAAAACGGAATATGGTCACCTCCCCCCTACATACTCAACAAAATGAATACTGATTATTCAATGAATCACATCTGCCTGGAATTTCGAAATTTGACGAATATATCAAACAAATAAAGTTGCATCAAATATATACTTCCTAACTTCAGATACCGCGATATATACTCATTCCGGCAGCTTCCTCTAATAAAATCCACTATAAATTAAAATGGTAGATATTTATTAGTCCATACGGCTCGCAACATAAAATAAATCTTCGGCGACTACAAAAACGCGCCATTTATACTGATTTAATGCGCGCGTGGTGAAATAAACCTTATTACGATTATAAGAAGAACCATGGAAGTCGAGCGGAAGGAGAATGGTAGCAGCGGTTGGCACAGCAACGAACACCACTCGGGGGACGCTAATATCGAGACCTTTCGAGATTTTAAAGAAACAGGGCCGATGAAACCGTATAAGCAATTTTAAAGCGATCCTCATTTCGATAATTAAAAATTTGCCGCCCAACGGCAACCAGTGGCAAAGGCCCTTCACCACGATTACGGTTAGAAGTTGGCCTCTCCACCCCCCCTCCCCCCCCCATATCTCCCTCTACCTCCCTCTGCCATCCTACCTCCCTCCCTCCCACCTCCCTAACTCCCTCCACTCCTATGGTTTTCGCACCTCGACCGAAGGAATAATCCGTCAAATTCTGACCGAGAGCATTTCTTGTGTTATACGTATAAAATAAAGAGCGCTAAGAATATCGAATTTTTCTTGTAGAAGAATCTAATTATTAATCTCATTTCATCGGTCAGACGATTGGAGGCGTAAAATATACGAAAATGAATACTATTTCGTTGCATCTGCCAAACGAAAAATCATCATCGTCATTTCCTCAACCATTAAGTACTCGACTGTTATCAGGCTTTCCGATGAGATCTTAATGCTCGCCAAACCAACTATCAGGAACCTAGCGTAATTTCTAAGTACGGCTAATATTGGACTACTAATTCTTTATTTTTTCATACATTTTCCGCATACCAAAAACGAACATTTCGAACGGTTAACAAAATTAGAATAAAAATATTACCGATGAAAAAAGCGCCAATGTATGTATACGCTACAAGTAGCCAGTGGCGAAGGAATTGGACACTCCTGCACTAGAGGCTGGGATACGCAGAATAATTAATGCGATTACTTTTAATACAAGGGTACAATGGAGATCACTACATGATATACAGCAAAAAAACATCTTCGAATGGTTACACAATATCTGTGAGTGAGAGACAACAACTTTAAATACTCCCGACATATGCATTCCAGCTATGCGTGTTCTGTCTTTTCTTCCATCTCTCCTCCACCTTCTCTCTTTTTCTCCCCGTTTGCAGACGCAGAGCTATCCCCCCTCCAGCCCCACCTACATTCTAACCAGCCCTCGCTCCTACTGCCCTCCCCCTCCCTTCCAACATGTCATCACGTCTCGCGATGACGATTTGTGATCCAAGTCATACAAACGTATCAAAACCGCAATGGAAACAGTAAACGTAGTAGAAAAAAGCAAATGCTCCTCGAATCCATCAGAATCGAACGGGTGCGAGAAATTGTTACTCTCACATGAGAAGAGGGTTGGCCTCAAAGGTCGCTTGGGAGGCCACCGCGAAGGGTTCAATATGCCACCGTCCACGTTACACAATAGTAAGAGGTCGCTTCCGTCCTCCTTTCTTCCGCTTTCTAAATCGACGCCCTCTCGTGGCCACCGCGGACGCATCCTCGAGCAACGAGGGCAGGAAGAGGTCACGGGATGCGCCGAGGTCAAGGGAAAGAGTAGTGCGGAAGAGGGAGAGGGGGAGACGTGGGGAGTGCCATTCAAGAGACACCGGCTGGGCGACCGAGATTCCATCGAAAGTGCTCACCGAAACATTCTGGAATTTCATTGGTTCGATATGCTCTTTCACAGGTCTCCTCCAGCAACGAGAGAGGTGGAAGAAAAATATTAAGTCAGGAATCGTATTTACTCGATCATTTTCCACACTTTCCCGCCGAAGGTTTAACTTAAGAGGAAATTATGTACTTTTTGAAAACTGTTATGTCAGCAGTCCGTCTATTATAGATTTTTGGACAACAGAAACTGCTAAATTGATTAATTTATAAACCTACGAAAAATACCGCTTCTATTCATTGCTGTGTGCGAATACGTCGATCTAAATTAAAGATGATGGAATTGTGGGAGCGAAAAATCGTTTATTTCTTTATAAATAATGGGACGGAAAATACGCGATCTAGGAAACGAAGCGAGTAAGTACGGTACTTTTAATACCGCAAGAAATTTGTAATTCATGTCGAAAATTTCGCTCGTGCGTCGACTTTTGAATTCGATGTATTTGACGCACCCTCCACCAATAGCACCTCCATAAAGAGCCCTATTATAAACGTAATAGAGATGGTGGATCGAACTGCTAATTAGTTCATTTCTGGCAATTTGAGAATATAAATAAGACTCGAAATTGCTAAAAATATTCTAGATAAAAGACATCTTAAGAGATGCCACTAGAGTTCCTTAATTCCGTTTATAGCAATCGAAACATTTCATTAATCAAACCTTAACATTTTCAGGTGGATGCATAAATAGGTTTCTGTGGAATGCTGAACGGCGAACCAAGAGAACCAAGAGCTTCTTGCGCTGCCTCTCTCTACAGACAATGGGCGGCAAAGGAATAAGGGGAAGCAGAAAGGGGCTCGCTAGGAAAGAGGTGGAAAGCAACGGCCGTTATATCCTTCGATCGGCGTTGGGTCGGAGGGAGACAGGACAACAGGAGAAGGGCAAAAAGTGGATCGAGGGGAAAAATGCAATGACGCCATCGGGAGGCGAGCGAGGGTGACCTCAGCCGACAATGCACTCGAAGCTGCAGAGGATTAACGCCGCAAAGTTTCTACGTAGTAGGTCTTCCATCGGCCTCACCGCTTTAGACAATTCGGATTATAAGCGTAGTTAACATCTCGACCATAATTAACGCGTTTAATACATACCACTTGTCGTGCGCTAGAACCGCAGTTGAACAGACAGAAAAAGTAGCTGTCAACACGTAAATGCGTTAATCTCACTCTTTCAAATGTAAACTACGCTACGCAAATGTGTCGCTTTAACTTGAAGAGTCTCGCACCTTAATCATATCTGTTTAATAAAATCCGAACTTCGAATCAAAAGATTAGGTGAAACGCGGACGAAAAAAACGTCGGAGCTATAAAAATGCATAATATTCTGTTAATACCGAGTTTACACTTTCTAGGGGCGAATGAAAACCACTCTATTTGAACAACGGATAAATTGCGCGTAATTGATAGATTGACTGTGATCTACCTTATACTAATAGAAACGTTGTGTATTCAATATACACCAGTTATACGAATACTTTTCTTAGACGCTTACTTAATGTTAATTTACTTAAGAACTTAAAGCGGTAAAACATTAGTTTAATAAAATCATGCAGTTATTCAATCAATTAAAATACGGCCATACATTTTTAATCCACATACGAAATAAAACTTTTTTCAATAATTTGCGTCGGGGAAATTAATCGCTTAACTTTTTGACAGTACACACACAATATGTCCTTTATTCCATAACAAGGAGCAACGCCATTCAAAGTAACAAAGTGGGAAGAGCAAGAAGCTAATAAAATGGGGAAATGTTGCGTCCGCCAGCTTCTCTTGCGTCAATTCCTCGCCATTTGGACAACCCCGAACCCAATTAATAAGAACAACAAAGTGCACAACTCCACAAAAAATTCCCACAAACAATTCAAAACCGATATCACATAAGGGATGGAAAAGCTATCTTGCGAGTCGTTTAGACATACGGCCTAAACATCCTCAGTGTCTCGATATCAACGGCTTAAACAGGCGTTAGAGTCGTGCGGGTCGGGCAGCGGACGGGGAAAAACGTATTGCGGAGGATAGAAACGAAGGCTAAAGAGATGCGATATTAAGAAGGGTAGCAAGGGAAAAGGGGTGGGCAGGTCTAGGGAAAGGGGAGGTAATGGCATCAGCCACGGGAGGGTGGAGGGGGGGAAGAAGGTTGTCACGGAGGCGCCCCAAGGTGAATCTGCGGGTAAAGCCAAAGACTAGCAATAACGTGCCTATGTCTGAAGAAATAGATTCGTAATAATTCATTTCCTAAGTAAAATAAAATGAAATTAGATATACTAGCTGTACCAGTGCAATGTTTGCGCGGGTTTTCTTCAGTTAATTTATAAAAAATTAATGTGTGTGGAAAAAGGTGATCTCAACAATTCACAGTTAACTCTAATAATGCATTTCCCCGGTATAGGATTTTAATGTATTTGGGTCCCAGTATAAGATTCGCGGGTTCGAATCTCGGTGAGGACATGACTGTGCGCGTATTGACAATTTATTATATGAAGTCAGTCAGAAATCTGCATTTAAAAGTCATATTAGAGAGGAAATTAATGATACACAGTAATTGATCGCGAACTTTTCTGTTTAGTTTTATTTGGTTCTTTTTATTGAATTATATGTCATTTATTTTTTATATAACAATCAACGCAACCGTTTATTTAGATTATCAATGAAGAGAACATAACCATGTAATGTGTTAAAAAATATAACGTATGTCCCTAATCTCATGTAATTTTAAATTTATGCGTGGGCCTATTTGCGTTAATAAACATTATAGATATGTAAGATAATATAGTTTTACTTACAAAAAGGTAAGATTCCAGCATTCAAACGATGAAAAAAGATTCAACTGCCTTGATTAAAACGTTAGAAACGCTCCCCATACGCAGTTAACTGAATAATTATCCGTAAATATTTACGTCGCTATGTATAAAGTTTGACGTTGCTACAGCAATAATTTCGATGCTTAAACAAAAGTGCAAAACGAATATAATTCTTTCACCTATTTGAAGGTTTAAATGACAGTAATTAATTCGGAGGCAACAACGACGGTAGCCTTCAGAACGCCCAGAGTATGAAATATCAGCAAATTTTCGAAAACAATTGCGTATTTCTGAAAGCTTCGACCGTGTAACACGTAAACATTGCAAGAATAAGATAGTGTACAATTTTATCCATCGAATGAAGCAAAACCGAAGAAAATCGGTCCATATTTAGATATTTTGATGAATCAAGGAAAAAACCTTGCACTCTAAAAAATCGAAAATCCCATGTAAACTTATGGGAAAATATAATTGTTTCCTGGATTCAAACCCGCGACTTTATGAAAATGACTATAGTTTTCCTGGGACCACCTAGCGTGTAGAAACAAAACGCCCTAACCGCATATCTCTACGACGAACGGTTCTCGAGATATAAGTGGGGACAGACGGTCGGACACTTGTCAAATTAGATACAAGATATTTACATGGTAATTTACATTGGTAAGTATAGATTTGCGAACAACAATTTATCACTGTTTGTGATACAATAATATTCTCTTCTTATCCATAACTATATATTAATGCTTTTTTTACGAAAGAGTATTTGGCGTTACGGGAAAATTATATGCGGGGAAAATATTTTATTTCCCCTCGAAATGGAGAGATTAAAATAAAATATGCAGGTAAATAGCAAGTGACTCTAAAGGGGGGGGGGGGGTTACAGACGCATTGCGGAAAAAGCAGGATCAAGGAGAGCGAGCCGACAGAGGATGCTCGATTGACGTCATTAACCGCAGAACAAAAGAGTTAAAAATATATACGCAGTGTCGCAATTACCAATTCTGGACGATCACGGGAAAATTTCGAACGGGCGCCCCTTAAACAACCATATTAAAATCATTCATATTCCCATTAAATGTTCTCTTTATTTAATCAATTTTATTCACGTGTTTATGCGTTTTAAATTGTATAATTTTCGTGTTTCTTTTTTTTTTAGTTCTTCGAATTTTCTTTTCCTTACCTTTTCCGCAGAGCCGATATTTGTACTTAAATTATCCTTCTCCATTCTAAATAACTATGAAAAATAACTAAATACAGTTGCAGGGTGTCTTAATATGTACTTAACAAACTAAATTTCCTCTTACATCTGAATTTGGGCATTATATTCTAAAGCTGATGGATGACTTGAAAGGGAAAGAGAGCTATCAAGACATGAAGAACAACGCTGCGGAAAATAATAGTACTATTTATGGAGAACCAAGTTCAACCATGAATAATCACGGACCTGTCTACGGACAGACTACCTATGATGGTGATTCTAGAATACTGATACATAAAGGGACGGACTTCTCACTAGGTAGGAACACGAATAGGACGTTCTAGCAATACGATTATTATTGCCCATGTAGTAGTAAAAAGAAAAATCACCTGTGAGAAATCCTAACTTTCGCGAATTAAATGACATATTTAAGCAGGCATGGCTTAATACTTCATTTTTTACGGAAAGAATCTAATCCAGCGATCCCGTATGGCGCTCCTGTTCACCCCCCCCCCCCCCCCCCAATCCCCCCCTCGCCCTCATAATACTCCATTTCCCCTCTTCCCAGACGCGGATCTCACTCGGAATCACACGAACAACGACAACAGACGCATCTCAAAACGCGTTCAATTTTGATTTTATGAGTATACTCCATCTCTTCCGCTTATTCATTTGTTTTCAATAGCTCTTAAACGGCACATCTACGGATAAAGAACTTTTAACAGTAACATAGACAAACACATCCATGCCCAAAGCAAGAGTCGAGCCCGCGACCTTATGATTAAGAGGCAGACAATTGAATCATCCCTATACCAGGGCCGAATGAATCGAAGGGCCGCGCATTCGAGACCCCTGACCTTGAACGGAAACTTTACCGAGCATCGGCTTGAGGTGCTAAAGAGCGCGGAACGCCCAATGCCGAGTGGCGCCGATGTCTTCGGTGGATGTGAGAATTCATGGAAAGGAGGATTTCGCCGCCCTAGTTATATCACGAGTGAACTCGACTCGCCTGAACAGGGAGCTCCCAGTAAAGAGGATTTTATGCGAAGTTTAAGAACAAAAAACACAGGAGGTGAGGCATGGCGAAAGAGAGAGGAGAGAGGGGGCCGAATTCGTCCGCTGCGGCCCACTTCTCCCTGAGGGCAGGGTGAGAATTTCCACTCCAAATACCCTCGCGGGCACCCCCAACACCAAATAGATCGAGAGATCGCGTTCCACTACTAACAGATCGAGAGGGGGGGAGAGTTCAGCTGATATGGTCTCTCTGTCACCATGGCGACAAGTGGAATGCGAGAAACGAGGAAGCTACCGGAAAAGTTTGTTTATATGTAGTTTGTGCTGTAATGCACAAACAACTAATACGGCCACTCCCTTGAGAGAAATCCATCGAAAGTGGTGGCGACTAATAGGCAAACGAAAAGCAGTTTAAATGTCCACTTAAATCAATTAATTAAAAAAAGGTTTATTAAAAAATAACTTTTATGTTATGCATTAAAAAGGAAAAAATAAATTTTTATTTATCGATCGTGAGTTCGGCTGGTAAGGAGGAACAAAATTACAACAATTTCAGTGGAATAAATTCCCTCTTGCTCAACAATGTTGACTTACTAAACTTTATTTAGAACTTTTGTAAAAGTTATATGGTGCAAGTAATAAAGCCCGTAAGGCGCCATATAACTTTTACAAAAGTTCTAAATAAAGTTTAGTAAGTCAACATTGTTGAGCAAGAGGGAATTTATTCCACTGAAATTGTTGTAATTTTGTTCCTCCTTACCAGCCGAACTCACGATCGATAAATAAATAAAATTTTATTTTTTTCCTTTTTAGTGCATAATATAAAAGTTATTTTTTAAAAAAACCTTCTTTTAATTAATTAATTTTTTCTTTTTAGTCTCAAGCATTGAAATTTCACATTCTTCCATGGTTTCTATAGGTAAGGGTGTTAAATTACAAATGTTATCTCTAACTAATTGTTGATGTAACTAAAAATGTTAACATTCACCATTCAAGCCCTCTAAACCAGTATGACGTATCATAATTAAAAGTGTAAGTAATTTAAAAGCTCTATAACAACCCGAAACAAACAAATGAAGACAATCGAGTAACTACATTTACGAGTGTCGGTATACTTAATTATACGTAAGAAATCGTTGCTCTATCCCTTATTCGTTCTCAGTTATTAATTATATTAGAAAAAGTGTCAAACTACGAAAGAGTTTACTTTGTAGAAATATACGACATAATAAACAAACATTTTCGGGGAGTCGTGGCGTAGTGGTGCGGGCGCTGGACTGCTACGCTTAGCAAACTCGGTGCGAACCGGGTTGCCCGACTCCCCATTTGCGTGGTTATGTGGAAAACACGCAAATCAGCGCCCCGTCCTTCGGAAGGGACGTAAAGCCGTTGGTCCCCTTGGTGTTTCTCGTTAAGAGTAGGCTAATGCCGGCACCGGGTTTCACTCCTCCCTTGCTTTGTGATTTAGACTGAGAAGCCTTCTAGCGCTGGAGTCGTTTGAAGTCACAAGGTCCCCCCAATTGGTTGGTTGGTAAGTAAGGATATGCTTTCGGGATGATCCCTTCGTCAGCACAAGAGAGACACAACTCTATACATATATATATAATAAGGTAGCAACAAGGTGTTGGAGGAAGCCCAGTGGACACTTACCTGTATATGTTTCTCCGTCGCTGAAGAAGGGCGTCAGCCCGAAAGCTCCATTTTTGTGTCGTTTTTGTTCTTTTGTGTTTTTCGTGTGTCCTCAGCACCCCCAGCGGCTCTTCAATCTAGGTAAGTGTCCACTGGGCTTCCTCCAACACCTTGTTGCTACCTTATTATTACCTTTCCTTTTCCTTAAGCATTTATATATACACACACACCTATACATACATACATACATACATACATATATATGTATATATATATACCTACACACACATTACACACACGCACGCGCACACACACACACACACACACACATATATATATATATATATACATATATATCGAGTGAGGTTAATATAAAAGTTATTAAAAAGAAACCGGATTCGTGGAGGCACTCACCGTCCTATGGACTCATCCCACTCTCTGTACAGTTCGGCCACCTCGTCCTTCAAGAAGGCGAAGTCGGTGCGATCCGTGGGGGCGTCGTCCCGGTCGTCGGGGGCGGAGGGCGCGCACTGCGCCACGGGACCCGTCGTGGTGACAGACGGACACTGAATGGGTTGCGCCGCGCCGGTCAAGAAGCGATTTACGGACACGTTCACGTCCAGTAGTTCGTTCTTCAGCTCGAAGAGTGCAGCAATCTCCGCCTGGAAGAATAAAAAAGACGATCAGAAGCCGGTTTGGTGGAGGAACCGTAATGCGGCCTCTAGCTCCACTCCCGCTAAATGACATATTAGGCGAAAACCAAGACTCGCGTCACGGCGGCGAATAAATGCTATAACGGAGAGACCGACCTGAAATATTTGTCCCGTTAGCGAACTAATTTAATGGTCTGCTATTAATACGCCCTCGAATTTTGGCAAAAAGAAACTCGGATCGTCGACTATTATACGCGAACCTCGTTCGATCTCTTCCGAAGAAACGATTACCTACTATATTAACCTCGTCTCAAAACAAGACGGCTTTCTTCTTCGCCCGACATCGCATTTAAACTTACGATATAAAGACAGCTATAAACGGAATCTCGGATAGAAGCTGCGTCCGAGAGGGTAACGCGGTAGAAAACTGGAAAATCTGAAACAATCAATTGGTTCCGTTAGCAAGAAGAAAGCCGCGCGAGAGATATCTTGCCGGGAGTTCGCGTTGCACAGAATGTGGGGGGGGGGAGGGAGGGGGGGGGAGAGAGAGACAGAGAGAGAGAGAGAGAGAGGACACAACCACCCGTCATTCCATCGAAACCTGGAGATTCACTCCACACCCTCTCTCCGACAAATCTCGTTTTCTCTTCAAGATGGCAGCCACTGGCACCTCCTCCAGCAGGGGCAACACACCCGGGGCAACTTCCGAGGAATGCGATCTCCTCGCTTCGAGTAACGCGGATCGAAATAAATTTCTCCAGTTAAAACACCAAGAGATGAGAGATAAAGAGATGGAAGCCGTTTGGCACGGGAGGTGAAAAGCACATCCCCTGGCCGACGGAAAATTATAACGAAGAGGAACACGTCTGACGTATTTCGCAACGTACGAGGACGTAAGAATCCTTACTGGATCGAAAGCCAACAGGTGGGTTGGAGGAAGAAGGACGCAACACGCACCGCTCTTCGCGTACACAAGAAGACCCTCCTTTGAAGGAGATCGCCAAGCGAGTCTTCCATCTACGGCACCGAGCACACGGGGGCTCGAGAGGTCGCCTAGTTGCTATCCCTTACCCTTTAATATGATTAAGCTGCACGAACCAACTAGTCGGCATCTCGATTTTCCAAAACGCCACTCCGTGGTGTCGAGTGAAAGGCCCCTATCTGGGGCCGTCGCTCAAAAAGGGCGTTTGCATAGGCCTCGGAGGACGAATTTGGTCGAAGAACGTCGGAGGAGAAACCGACTACCCTTTCCGTGGCACCACAGCGACTCCCGAGGAAATTTCGGACGAATTATAAAAAGCGATTTCATCAATAGGGCGACGAGCGATCGAAGCTAATCGGGGCTTGCTACGCGAGTCAAATATTAGGATATAGTATTTTCTAAATTTATATATAAAGAATAATCTTCGAACGGCACATATTTAGAGTCACGACATTGAAACATTTCATTCCCAAATCAAAACTGAGGCAACCGAGATGAGGCAAGATGCAGATGGAGTCCGCGTCGAGGCTAATGGGGAAAAAGGGCGGTGACGCGACCAAAACTGCGGGAAAGAAAACAAACGACTCTCGTCGAAACTCTTCGTCTCTTCTGGTAATTCCCCTTTCCTTCGGCGCTCCCTCAACTAACGAACAAATGAGGCCGTCGGCAGAGAAACGAGAGAGAATCTCCTTGACCTTCTCCGAGGTGCGCAATGTAGAGATGCAGGGGAAGAGAGAAGGAGATCACAGGGTGACTAACGCTGCAATAAAAGCCGAGGACACACACACACGAGGAGCAAGGAGAGCAATGGAGCGAGGCCTTGGGCGGGGGAAGCGGAATCTAGGAGAGAGTGGTAAAACGGGGGCGCGAAAGGGAGAGTGCTGGATGAAGTCGCGGGGCGGAATAAAAAGGCCGCGGAGATTAGGAAGGGGAGAAAGCCATCACGTGGGAGGGAGAGGGTCGGAGGAACGGTGCAGCCTAGCGACCCTGTGCGATATGCACCTCGCGTGCAATCGCATAGCGACGAATATGATGATATTCTGCGATCCCTAAAAGCGTTACGGTCACTTCAAGACATGAAAATTAAGGCGATTTAATTTTTCGACCACGAGATTGGACGCAAAGACACGAACAATCAAGGCCATACGAGTTATATTTCGACGAGGGCTGACATTTATGATACATTCCAGTCATACAATCTTACGAGAGCGATTTCGGAAAACGCGCAAATGACTCGGAGAGGCAGCAGAAATTCATATACGACGACTGTGTGTAACAGAAATCGCCGCAAAACGTTCCAAAATGAGTTGAATCGTCGCGATTCGGACGAGTTCTCGAAATGCGAGAAATCGATAATAAAACCCCAAAGGTCTATCTAGGTCGCAAATCTGCCCTTCACTTAGTTATTGCGTAATACGAACTATGTATTTTGAGTACGAAACGAGAAAATGTTGCAAATCGATGATTGCTAATTGCATGTGTAGCACCGTGGCAGTTATCAACCGCCCAACCCACGACACGCAATACAAACGCGGAATTTGCGAGGGGAAAGACCCAGACACGTACCGAAAATAAATGAAAGATGAACGGTTCGAGCGGCAGAAATAAGCTTGGCCCCATCAGCGACATCTGGAATCGAATTTCGCCGTCAGAAGCGACAATACGGCTGCGAAATGGCGGAATAAAGAGTTTAGATGTCGGAGAGACCAAATGCTGATTAAAACGAAGAGGGGAAAAGAAATGCTAAGAGAGGAAGGGGAAGAAGGACCACGTCGTCATTCGAAAACCCAATTCCTTCGACTCTCCTCGGGCATCGAATCGAGAAATCGAGGTCAGAAAAAAAACATCTCGTTTCGTAGTTGAGCGCGGAGCTCCAAATATCACGGAGGGGATATGTACCTACTTGTAGAACAACGATTCCTAAACTTCGTGTATTTGTGACCGTCTTATCAAGGCAGGCGATCTCATCCCCAACCCCCTCAAACGCACCCATCGAACGATAACTATAAAATGCAATATTAATTTCGAAACTATACATGCCTATCTTATTTACGGAAAATTTGAATTTATTCTAAAAACATCCACGCGTGAAATGAAGAAAATAAAAACATTCAATTTGGGAAGCACTGCCGTGGGAGATTACAGGGAGAGAATGGCAACAGCCCCCTGCCTTACTCCGATCAACGCCTCAAATTTAAGTATGTACATTCCACTCACCAAATATTAAGCCATTACAGATAACTCAAATACCACTGCGTCGTCATCTAAAGGTAAAAAAATCTGATGTGGCCAACACGTGACTTTCTCCATACAGAGGAATGAATATGATTCCTCTTGACATCACCGTTCTCAGAAATATTTATCGGCGATTACAACAGAGAAAAACTTAAAAACTATTTCAATAGCCTTTATTAAAAACAAAGTGGAAAGAACCAAATAAAACAACCGAAAAATCTCCTCAGCTCAATGTATCAGAACGTAAAGTAGCGACTGACGCTTTGAATTCAGTTGCTATGTAAACAAAAAAATACGAAGTTGCATGTTACAGTGAAGAGTAAACATTGACGACGCGAAACATTTATAATAGATCAATTATTTCGAAAATATATATATATTTCAAAGTTAGCTTTTGGGCTAAAATTATTATTTTTTGTGAAATAAGAATACAGCCATCCTCTTTAAGCACCATTATTGGGTAGATAATACATTCCAATTTTTCCGATAGGTGGTGTCCGTGTGAACTGGAATTTTACGAATAAGTTAAATAATTTCAAATTGGATAGTTCTACGAAAATCTGTTTCAAACAAAAGTTGATAGGAAATATTATTGGAAGAAATATTATTCTCTACAACTTTGGTCCTCACGAAGATTACAAATAACGACGTTTTTAAGGAGATATCTGACGGAAACCGAAAACACCGATTATTTATAAATAATTCCTAAACGATAACTGCTATAAGAAATTGTTTCAAATGAAAGTTGTAGGAAATTATATTTTATACATTTTTTGTAATGGTCAATGTATACAATAATGACGTACTATCGGAGAAATATCGCAAAAACCGAATCGGGTTTCGAATAAACCTCGACTTCCCTTTGTGCTCATGCTAAAGTGTTATATATGAAGTTTGGTAACGATATGGCAAGTACTTTTTGAGTTAGAGCGCCCACAATAACATACACACACACACACATACATCATTCTGAAAATAGTCTATACGTGATCTAGGGACCTCAAAACGTGTATTTCCGTTGAAATCTCGAAGTCGATTTTTTTCGTGATCACAATACTTTCCCATACTACGTATGGAGAAAGTAATAACCGAATCGGGTTTGGAATAAACCTCGACTTTCGGTTAACCGGTTTTGTCCAAAAACTACTCAGTTCTTTGTGCTCATGCTAAAGTGTTATATATGAAATTTGGTATTAATATGACAAGTACTTTTCGAGTAAGAGTGCCCACACACACACAGACATCATTCCGAAAATAGTCATAACGTGTTCTAGGGACCTCAAAACATGTATTTCCGTTGAAATCTCGAATTCGATTTTTATCATGAAAACAATACTTTCCCTGTACTACACATACGAAGAAAGTAAAAGAAGGCATTTTTTAAAATAATAAGTTTAAGTATATACATAATAGAACAAATTCAGCGTCGAAACAGATCAGGAATGTAAATTCTCAAGGACCCAATGGGAGCTTTGATCACAATAACCGTTGCAAACAATCTACTCTCCTTTAATCTGCCTTTCTCGGTAGGAGTCATTGATCAAAGCGATTCAAAAATGACAAAAACCGAAGGCGTCAAAGGGAGTTTAATTTCCTGACCGATTACAAACTAAGGAAAACATATGAAAACAACCATTGAATGCCAATAAAACCACCAAAAATTATCTAGCGTCGAAAACTTTCTAAACTGAGAGCGACATTCTTATGAAAAGGACCAGCGAAACCTTTTTTTTTTCGACTATAACGAACCAAAGTCTTCAAAGCTTTAGGGGGGAGGTTAGAGCATTCTAGGAGAAAGGATGAAGGAAGGTGCAGAGAGAATGGGGAGCGGTGTCACACGGCATCACCAAGAGGATTAAGGGGTCGAAAGGGAGGCATCTCCCTTAAACGCTTAAATCCCTTCCGTTCCCTTTCACGCAGTTAATGCTCCAAGATGGCCTCTCCCCTATCTCGTGCCGTGGCGGGGGCGAAATACCTAGAAGCACCTCCCCCCTTCACGCATCGCGCCACCCCCGCGGTGGGGAGCCATCAGTATTCGCCTCCACTCTCCAGTAAACTTGGAATTTCGAATGTCCGCGCGCAGGGCGCATTAATTCAATTTGCAATCAACAGGAAATCGATGAATGGTTGAGGGGTTGGGTTGGAATGGAGTGGGAGACGCTGGAAAGGCTGAGTGGAATCATTTCAATGGATTTCACGTGGGACGGGATGAAATGGATTTGGATGGAATAATTATTTTCAATTCCAAGCAATTTAATGGAAAAGCCGTCCTCGAGTCCGGCGACTTTATCCCACATCTCCCGATTCCTTCGTATGAAACACCCAAAAAAGAAAAGTGGGTGAAAAGATGGCGTGGGGGAGGTGGAATAGGGGAAGAAAGAGGGGGAGAGGGAATAAAGAGGGGGAGAGGGAATAGGGGGGGATGGGGGGATAGGGGAAGAAAGAGGGGGAGTGGGCGGTGCTAGCCACTGCGCATCGTAGAAAAATGTTATTGTCTTCACGACAGATCTGCAGAGATCATTGGAGTGCTAACTATGCGATCATTGCACCTAAACCCCTTCCTTTCGTTCCGAGGTTGGCTCGAGTTTAAGGTTTCACAATTCCTTAATTCATGTTCACGGAAATGATCCCAATGAAAGCTGTACGAAATGATTTGATTTCTAAATGATCGTTGCTGGATCGGAAATATCCTCTTCAGAGCTACGCCATTCCGACACTATTTCATCAAAAACCTCACCCTTACCACGGCAGGAAAATCACTCGAGTGAAACTAACGAAACAGAAAAGAGGAAGGAAATGGTGTCAATACGCGAAGGAGAACATCATCGAGAAAGCGGGTTTAGAATATAATAGAGAGAGAGAGAGAGAGAGAGAGGTTAAGTTGGTCGTAGAAGAATAGAAACTTGTCAGTGGATATACTAGAGGGCGGCGAAGGTCCCAGGCGGCAGAATACTACTGTGTAATATAAGAAAGAATTTCGTGGGAATTGCCAGGAAACTGTAAGGGTAAAAATAAGCAATATGAATTAGCTGTAACCATTTCTGTAATACAATTACATGCCAGAGAAGCATACAAGCATGTATTGATTTAATGGGACGACTGTCTCCGATGTGCCATAAAAACTGTTGAACAAACATTCCCAAAGAAATCGAAGAATAAGTCTAGTCGCGATTTACAGCGGTAGAACAGTTGCAAATTTTTTTATTGTGCTACATGAAGATGGCAAAATATATGAAACAGTGGAACTACCGAAAGGAAAGATAGGGAGGAGGAAGGAAGGAGAGGGGGAGAGAGGGAGGAGAGAGGGAGGAGAGAGGGAGAGAGGAAAAGGGAGAGTGCAATTGGCAGTTAAGCTCTCCTACCCATAGTAGAGATGTGAGCAGGGAGGGGGAGATTTTATGACGTTCTCGAAACAAAAGAAGGAGAGAAAAAGATAGGAGTGGAAGGGGGAGGGAGATGGAGGCTAAAGGGAGGGGGGCGAGAGGGGAAATGGATGGAGAGGGGAAATGGATGGAGAGGGGAAATGGATGGAGTGAGGAATGAGGGGGAAGATGGAGGAGGGGAAAGGAGGGGAGAAATATGTACAGTAAAACTCGTTTATAACGATCACGCCTAAAACGAAATCTCGGCTATAACGAAGAAATGTCTCGATCCCTTGAACTTCTCCATAAGGGCATTGGTTAAATTTCTCGAATGTAACGAACACGCATTTTACGAATTCTCGGCTGTAACGAACAAATGTTTGGTCCCGTGGCAAAAAATGCCCCATATATAACGAATTTAGGCGAGCAGAGCGATAAGTAATGAATAGTTTCCGCCCGTTTACCGCGCACTTGTTCGTAGAGGTCCCCTTCCTCCATCTACCCCTTCCATACGAATTTCCACGCTCCCTTTGTTTTGAAATTGATATTAAAAATGTGAAATGTTTATGTAAATTAATGACCATAATAATAATATTAATTGACCATTTAAAAAATCGTATGTAATGCAGTCGAACATTTTACATGCCGCGAAGTTGATAAGCATCTCTTTGCATATGTAAGTACGGCAATGAAGTCGACTCACTGCAAATACAGTAAAATCTGTGTTATCCGGCTATCTTGAGGATTGTGGAAAGCCGATTAGGAGAAATAGCCGGTTAGGGGAGCGATTTTCGATTTTGACATCGCAAATTTAGCAATAACCAAACAAAATTGGGCTTAGGTTCACTATCGTACTCCCCAAACATAACTATGCATGGGGTTTGCATTTCCCACTTTAATTCTTCCACACTTAGTTAGATATAGACACTATTTACCCATTCTTATTTAATACGTTGCTACGCTTACATGCAAAACAAAAAGACTACTGAAAAGTTTAGGGCGTCCGGGAAGTTTGCAGATTACGGCAGTGAACCTGTTCCCAAAATTGAATTTATTGGATTATATCTTTCTTATTTATCTTTATTTACTCTATTAGAAAAGGACGAAATTATTTAATTCTTCTGAACATTTCTGTGAAAACCAGTCATATAATATTTTATCCAATTCCTCAATTTTTGACTTATGAAGCGTATGATGTTTATTAATTGATTTACTCGTCTCAGAAGATAACACAAATTTAATTAATTTAGCCTTGACATCGTAGAGCGTGGAAGACCCAATGTTGAATTCTTTTGCTATGGATGCTCTATTTTTTCCTTCTTCGATTAGTTCGATCAGCTCCAGCTTTTGTGTTAGCGTTAAACCAACCTTTTTTAAATAATAAAAAGCGATAAAACTGGAAATTGTAGAAGTACACCAAAACATCTAGACAATGCAAACGGCTTACGTAACCAAAAACGCATTGCTTACTCGGCAGCCACAGAAGTATACGGTGTAAATACGTAATATATATACATCTTATATTTTAAGAAATTTTAAAGTGAAAATTGTGGTATTACACATATACAATTCACACAAAAAAGAAAAAGAAATACAAAATGAATAGTATTTGTGTAATTGCCAGTATCTAAGGCTGGCCGGTTCTAAATAGCCGGATAGCACACCTTTTACTGTATGTGTCTACGTGTTATATGGGATGTATAGGCCAAAAACCATGTTTCTCGTATATAACGTAGTCACGCTTATAACGAAGCAATGAGTCGGTTCCCTCAAAAACGTATTAAACGAGCTTTACTGTATTTTCGAGAGAAATAAGAAGCGATGACTTTGTTGCCAACCGCGCAAACAGCGGCGCAGCGAAGAAATACCATGTCAGTGAGTGATGTAAGAGACTCGGGAAGGGTACGAACGTGGATCTCTGCTCGAAAGCCTAGTCTAGAACTTGAATTACATCCGTCCACATTCAAAACGGTACTTCAGAGAAAAAGTAGAGATTGACAAAATTATCTAATTAACCAAATGATTAACCGAGAGAAAAGGATTTCAAGCAAAATACTCCAAAAAGGACAAAAAAAGAGATGTATCGTTACTACTCATTACATAAGACCGAAGAACGCATACTATTCGTTTCAAGCGAATCTTATTTTAAAAACCTTTTCCCGATAAAGAAAAAGTTTTAATGAATAATTCGATTAAAGGCTTGGTAGAAATTACGCGAAAAACGAAAATTTGAAAAATGGCTTCGAAACCAACCACACGGATTACCCAAGACTCTCGAGTCAGGATTTAACAGAGACACTAAATGAACAAGGCAAACATTTTATGAATGGAACTACGAATTGAAACGTTTGCGCGGAGAAATAATTCAAAATGTGCATTTATATATCTTTTAACTAATAACAACTTCACCAAATGAAAAATGGCATCAGCAGGTAAAGAGATATTATTATGACGATAGGAGAGAAGGAAGCGACGCATAGGAAAGGAGCGGGAGGAAAAGATAGGGTGGGGTGGGGTGGAGTGGAGGAGAGATAGGGTGGGGCGGAGGAGGGATAGGGTGGGGCGGAGGAGAGATAGGGTGGGGCGGAGGAGAGATAGGGTGGGGCGGAGGAGAGATAGGGTGGGGCGGAGGAGGGATAGGGTGGGGCGGAGGAGGGATAGGGTGGGGCGGAGGAGGGATAGGGTGGGGCGGAGGAGGGATAGGGTGGGGCGGAGGAGAGATAGGGTGGGGCGGAGGAGGGATAGGGTGGGGCGGAGGAGGGATAGGGTGGGGCGGAGGAGAGATAGGGTGGGGCGGAGGAGAGATAGGGTGGGGCGGAGGAGAGATAGGGTGGGGCGGAGGAGAGATAGGGTGGGGCGGAGGAGAGATAGGGTGGGGCGGAGGAGGGATAGGGTGGGGCGGAGGAGGGATAGGGTGGGGCGGAGGAGGGATAGGGTGGGGCGGAGGAGGGATAGGGTGGGGCGGAGGAGAGATAGGGTGGGGCGGAGTGGATGGGGTGGAGGGGATGAGAGGGGGAGGGGAGGGGGTGGAGGGAGAGGGAAAGGAGGTGCTTACAAAACTCGGCTTACACACGTTCGCCAGTGCGGAAGTCATCCTCAACCGTTACGACCGCCAAAGTCCAGATGTTAACGACTCACTTCCTCGCTTACGCACGCCGCACTCAACGACACGAACAACAATTTTTACGACGGAGAAGAAAGCTGCATATTCCCAAACTACAGAGAGCATGGAGATGCGAGATCATTTCTCCCCTCGCGAGACACACCTCTAAAGCCCATTACGCAGAGCAGACTATGTTAGGCGTTTCGGCGTCGAGGGTTTGGATGGAGGCCACTCCTTAAGGGAAATCCGAGGGATTGAAACGACCGAAAACATTAACAACTTTTCCTTTTCTACAGGTACAATAACGGCCTTTAAAGACTTTCCCGAAGAGACGTTAAAACTCGTCCATGTGGCTCGGCCGTGTGGCGCGTCGCCATGTTTACTTCCGAGCGTATGCAATTAGGAGTCGAGTAGGTACATATTAGTTCGACACTACATGTTCGTTTCCGGCGTACGCCGCTATTAGAGAGGACTACGTTTGTTATCGACGTGATAGAGCACGTGGTTGGATCCACGTTCGCAGAGATAATAGATGGACGCTTATCTCTCTAACATTCCATCGGAAACTTACCCGACGCGATACCCGAGCAAAAAATTAGTTTCTTTTTTATGCTGAAAAATGACAAACAAAACAGATTTAAAACTTAAGTCCTCAAACATTCCAAGTTTCGCTAAAATATCACTTTGAAGAGTCTAAATTATAGCAGCAAGGGCCTCGTCATAGATAACGCAGCGAAAATGTTAATATTTACATCTAAATAATTAGTTTCCTGAACAAAACATTTTCAGTATAATTTCATAAAACAAACCCAAACAAATACAAAACGATTAATGCATAAAATTTCTCGAAAAAATTCCAAAAACGAACTTGACTCATTATACCCGCTAACAATATTTACAGCTGCTACTTCCCGATTCTAAAGCATCTTGCCGACTATTTAAGGAAAGGAGATATTTAAATTTCGAGATTTTCTTTTTCAAAGGAAACATTTTCTATTTGTCTTCTTAGCGAGATATGATTTGCCCGTGAATGCGAAGATAAAAAAATGCAGCGAACAACAACTCAACGCTCCACTTTCGCTGTCGATTGCAGCGGCGGAATAAAAAAACGTCAGCCTGCGGGATGTCTACCGAGGTGAAAGGAGGGAAGCAAACGACCACGAGATAGAGAAAGCGAGAGGGGATGCGAACCTCTCATTCGCGGGTGTTAAAAGTTGGTAGATCAGACCTTCGACCTACCCATAGTAGGAGACGAGCCACAAACCACGAAAAACGTCTAATGAGGAATAAAGGTTTCGACTATCCAACCGATTAATCTTCAGGAGCGACGATCGTCGCTTTCAAACTACGATCGCTACATTCGCGTTCTTCTCCAAGAAATGCGAGGGTGATCATGGATTCGTTTGCACCTAACAAATACCTAAGATATGAGAAAAGTTGGAGAGGTGGCAAAGCGAGGAGGGGTGCGCGAGACCTCTCAAACTCTAATCCTCTCTCTTTTCGGTATATCCATTACTGCGTTTCCCCCCCCCCACTCACTTTCAACGCCTTCAACCTTAAAACTCGTTTCTCCCTCCATACCACTTACTGCCTTCTTACTCCACCCTCGCTCACCTCACATAAAAACTTCTCCACATACCAAAGGCGCTCTCTTTCTCTCTCTTATGCTTAAATCCTTCTAACTCCCCTCCTAAGAGACAACCCCCACCAAGTATTACACCGCCACATGATCGTATGTACGGATGTATGTAATACATACACACCCTCATACATACATATATACACAAGCGTGCACGTATGCATACTCGAGCCCCCTCTTACCTTAACGGGGCCCAACCTGTCGCGCAGAGAGTCCCACCACCCCAACCTAACCGTAAAACCCCAATTCATATGACGCTCACGTATTTAAGCCCATTTCCACCCTCGCTCGCCGTTTCTACCCTCCGCCCCGTCGCTACCCCAAACCTCTTTCGGCAGTCCCCCCGAAATGGGGAAGCCTCGCCGCCTACTTCTTCCGCCTCCCAAACACATCTCTCCTCCTCCCTCCTTTTAGGATCAAAACCTATTTTGATAGCAATTCCCGCGATGGACGAAAGAAAGAAGCAACGTTCGTCGTTATCTTCTGATAAGCGTCGCTATTTTACCGCTATCTTATTTTATCGAAATCTAACAATTCCACTTCGTACTCAAATACTGATTACTACGACCGCCAAAATGAAACTGCATTTATAAAGAACATAACTTGGGCTTTAGTATCCCAACAATAACTGCTTTTCTGGACCACGGCCAAGCTCAGGGTCGCGGAGCAAAATAAACTAGGCTATAAAGCTCAAGACAAGAGAGGACCAGTGGAGGATCCAGAAAAATTTGACGAGGGGCAGATAATAAAAAATCAATAAACAAACAAACATTATCAAGTGTTCTTGTAAGTTTCTACAAGTGATGCGAGAATAGGGTTGCCATATTTTCCTCAGAGACAACCTGAAGATTTCCAATTTTGACCCGAATACAGTTGAACCTCCTTAATCCGGCAACCTTGGGGCCTGACCGAAGTCGGATTACGGAAGGTACCTAATCCTATAATTAAGCATAGCTCATCTCTTCATGATATTACACGTCGTAATATAGTAAATATGAAATTAAATGCATTGAATGTTAATTAAGCATGAGTTACAATAATAAGGTAATAAAATAAAAATTACGATGCGCAGTGCATTTTATGGAGGCGAGGCGAACGAGACGCTTTTTTAACGACGGAGAGCTAACTACGTACTTCACAGACGTTCCTACGACAATTGCGATCTATTTTGAATAGCAAGGGAAGTTGGTTTGATCGGCGGAGTGCTAAATTTACAAATAAAAATTGTTATTGCGAATCGATTGTCGCCAGCTGGTAATATCAAGTCGACACTAGCGAGCGGGCGACCGTATTTTTCGAGCCCTGTCCATAACTACTACGTGGTAGTAATTTGTAAATTAAATAAATAACAAAATCCACAAAGAATAAGTCCATCAGCCCAAAGAGATGACGCAGATCAGTTCCAAGTGGAGTGGCCAGTTTCGGCAGGCTTGATACTTAAGAGGGATAACCATACATTTAAAAGTCAGTACGGAAAGGGTTAAGCTCAATTACTCTTTTGTTACCCATACAGAAGCCGAAATAACATTTATACTACGTGGTTGGGCATTGGGAATGAATGCAATGAATTAATACTAATATATAATTTTCAATTAAATATTTGCGGGGATGACGACGGGGGAGGACACGTGATCCGGTCCCCCCCCCCCCCCCACTTCTTGGATCCTCCACTGGAGAGGAATGATTGCATTAAGAGGTGAAAGCTGTTAAATCGACTGGAATGAGCTCATACTATCGGGTAAATTACTTTCTTATAACGTTTATTGCCTTTTGTCGTGAGTTTTAAAAAACTGTCAGAAGATGCTCTTTCTTCTGGAGAACCTTTAGTCCACAGGTATCAGCTGAATACAATGAAAACAAAGGCCTTTGGCCAATTCCCTTACCTTGACCTCCTGAATCCTCCTATCCAGCTCCTTCCTGTTTTGGAGGTCTTCCACCCTGCCGTTTCGCATCTTCCCCGACGATGGTGCCACCATAGCATCTCTCAGTGCTGCTATCTCTTGGCGAAGCATGCGAACCAGATGACATTCCTCCGCTCGAGATTCCAACATTTCCCACCGAATCACGAGATCTTGAACGGAAAAAAGAAACGTTTCTATACGACACTCAACACTGCGCACAAAATATATGGCGGCCGATATAATAGCGGCACGACGCGCTAGATCACTTCGGCGCTATATCTCATCTCGACGACCGGCTCCGTGCGGCGGCGGAGTACGACTGAAAAAGGAAGCGGCTTGCGACCACGCGAGTCCTTGAACCAGCAGGTGACGCAACCAACTCGTTCCGGGGATGCCCATCAGAGGGGGGAGGGGGGGGCGAGAAAACACCTGGCCAGCTCCTCCTGCACGCATCTCTTAAGATCTACCCTCCGAGAGGAAACCGAGGATCACTTTGCGTAGGGGAGGTCGGAGGGGAGCGTGTCACCAAAGATATAGGTCAGCTAACAGTCACGTTTCACATTCGCCCTCTCCATCCTGAATAAGCCGTGACGCGAAACGACCCCTTCTCTCTCATTCGGACTGCACGCTCGAACAGGGGCCCCAGAGGGGAAAGGGGGATATTAGGTGGAGGGGAGTGGTGCCACATCGCCTCGTCCCTCCGATTGAGGCGAGGAAAGCCACGGCTCCATCGGTAAAACGAATCCACTCCAAGACGGCTGTTATTCTTATCGGTGTGAGCAACCAGACTCATCCTCGCCTACCATAACATCGACATCTCTTTTTATGTTGCCGAGCAGATTATCAAGTATCGCATAAACAGTCGTCGAAACTTGTAATGCTCCTCTTCTCTATAGGCAACGCGAAACTGCGGAACGATACATAAAACGATACTCGGGAAAAATCTTTCTGCAACGTAAACTCAAGGTTAAGTTGATAAGAGTAATCATTTCACGGCAACGCATAAACTAATCGAAGAAAAGGTTTCGACCGCTAAACTCTCCATAGCTGCTGTCGTTCCGTCCGAAGCGATGAGCTCACATTGAGCAACTCCTCCGAACATCGGCAAATCCAGTTGCATCGCGAGATTACCTAAAAACCCTATTTCTCAACATTCCGCATAAAATAGACACGGATTTTAACGCATTTAGTCTTAGAAATACTGATAACTGTGGTAAAAAGTCAATAAGCATTTAATAATATTCCGTATTTCTTCTTCCACCCGCAGTCTAGCTGCAACAAATCCTGAATCACTCTCTTCCACTTTAATAGAGAAGAGAGACGAATGCTCGCTCGGAGCTTCGATTTTGGCACTCCACGATGATAAATGCAGATGCTATCTTTATTCCCGTGGGTTAGTCTACACAAGTGATTTCCCTCTTATGGGAGCTGCGCTAAATCTGTTACGTTCCACCTCGAACTGTCGATGTGATACACATTTAAGCTATAGGAGAGGAATCGTCTTTCTTTTTATTTGGTAGTAACTGACTTTCAAAACCCAAAGAAGACTCCTTTCCTCGTCGCTATATACACTGCTATAAAAGATACAAAAAAAAGAACGTGCATTCTGCTCTCTAAAGAGTCGAAACAAAAGCTTAAACTTCTTTTTTTAAATTGTCTTTTCATGAAAGATTTCAACATCTCTAGCTTTCCATTATGCACGCCCATCGACCTCGGAAAGGTGCAGTCGTTTTACGGCAATGCTTTTCAATGCAATGCCCGCGTAAATCGAGGGAAAAAGCAATGCTCGAGTAATTTATCCACAGGGATCGTCAAGTTTTAAGAGTACATATTTTTGGAACATAAATAAAACTACACTTAGGAAGGAACGTTGGGAAGAAAAATGCCATATGAAGGAGAATTAAGGCAGGAGAGAAAAGGTTTCCTAAATCTGATGAAGTAGTCCGGCCTGATGGAACGAACGAGGTGGGGGACAGAGGAAGGGCTTTTTTATTCGGTTCAAAGATAGTCCCGCCGCGAGAAATTGGCCGAATCTGCTCCTGGATCGCACCGCCCCCGCCACGCCCCCCTCTCGCTATTTTCGTCCTTTTCACAAACGGACGAGTTGGCAACGATTCACTCCTTATGATGCAACCGCCCGAAGAAGGCTCCCTTTGCGCATTACGAACGATCGTCTTATGTCAGCAGTTACGCTATTCCTGTCACAACAATCGCTTGATTTACCAGCGAAAATGGCCGGCGAACGACATAAATCATAGTTTTCCGTATTGGGTGAACCACCGAGCTAAACGTCCGCCGGAATGAGTTTAAAACTTGCCTGTTATGAGCAACGGACAAAACATCACGTGCGATTCTATTAGATGACCATTAAGAATATTTGTTTACTATTTCCATCGCCCCAGTAACCTTCCGCTTTGCAAAGAGAGTCGTAGAGTTAATAACCATGGCTTCGGAGAAAAATACTTTTTCGCTCTTGGTTAGAAATGTTTAAATAAATTACAACTGAATCACAAGTAAAATGAAAGCCTCTGGTGAAAATTCGACTTAAAATTTTCAACGAAAGTGAAATCATTTACCTTATTCTACTAATATTCACCTCGATTCCCTTCATCATAACTCGCGATACTCCACGATTTTATCCTTGAGAAAGTGGCATTAAAAATTCTTAATATAAGTAAAAACTCAAAAATCCAACTCGATAAGAAAAATGTAAAAATTTATCCTTTAATTCGAAAACTTATGAATCGATCATTAGCGTCGTTGGTTAAAATTACTTAAATTTTTAAATAAACTAATAAAAGATTTAATATTTTTAAGTCGTGCTTTGGGGTTCCCTTCGGTCGAGGTTAAAGAAAAACGACAGAATAAAAGAGAAGCCGTAATTATGAGAATGCACTCATCCGTGCATCGCTGGTCTGGGGCCAAACTAAAACACCAGCTTATTCTGATCTTTTTATGGAATTATATGGTATTTATACTAGCACATCTTTCAGACTTTCGCCGTGGTAAAAAAAGCACAAACCGTTTAATGTTAAAAAATATAATAAAACCGAATAAACCAACAAAATGCAACAAATAGCCCAATTGCGTTAATGTCTTTGTCGTCAGACTTATAGCTCCATCATCCGAAATTTGCGATGGAATTAAAACAGCGAGTACTGTGAATTTTAGCTTAAAATACTGTCACTTATCAATTTTGGTCCGAGTTTTTTCTCGACCGGGTTTTTAATGGCTGGGAGGAGAACACACGCGTTGAAAGATGCATGGCGCGAGCCAAGAAGCGCCTTGGATTCGAATGGCAAACCGCTCCGAGGACAGGAGACCGACGCGACGTGCGGGGGAACCGCGCTAAATGAGACATTCGCAATGCGAATACATACATAGATCGCCTCCTTCGCGGCGCCTCATATCTGCGCAAAACACGCGGTCGCGTCAAAAGTAAACGTAAGTATGTACAACTGTGGGACTTTAAAAAAATCGGGTGAAAATCGCTCATTTTTTTAAATGCTCCTCTGCATTATAAAATACTTCTTAAAAATCGAATGTTATACTGTAAAATTTGAATTATTCTGATAAGAACATTACACGTTATATTGAAAGACAATTCATATTATGCTCATTATCTTCTTCAAAAAGGAAAATAAACCAGAAGTTATTTTTGGCAAGACATTGTCTCTGGCGTTTAAGTGTAACTTCACGGTTTATCCATCTTCGAATTTGTAAAATAGACCAAACTACTTACTTTATATTCAAAGACAGTCGACTGAATGCGCTATTCGGTATTTTTTCCCGATTAATCTGTCGACTTAAGAGGCTACCGGAGAGAGGGTTTTCGACCCGAATTTTCGTCGACTGATTTCTCGGAATCCGCTCAACGTAAAGGGCTAAAATTTTGGATATAGAATGTCTAAAACAATATAAATCCGGGACGTGTCTCACTTTTTTGAATTGTTGTTGTTTTTTTTTCGAATGCTTCTAAATTGTTAAATATCTTTTAATGGAAAACAAAAATGAAAAATATCGCTCGCACGCCGGAAAGGTCATATTTTTCTCTTTTAAATTATTCTTAAATTGTCAATGTAGCATAATTTTTGACAAAGAAATCAGTAGAAGTTGTAATAACTTCGTTTTAGCTTCTAATAGTTCACGGATCTGGAGACTGATCGCGCCACCGTAGTTCTGACGTCATCTGAACGGTCCGCCGGCTTGTCCCTACTATGAGACGGGGAGGAATTTCCTTTTGACCGTCTCCAGGAAGGAGAGAGGAGATCTATTCTCCAGATGGCCCTCTTCCATATGACTAAGAATGAAACGTAAACAAAATATCTGTTTACGTCCAATGAAGCTCTTTAACTTAGGAAAGAATCGACTAACCGCCAGAGCTGCCTCGATAAGACCAGGCCAGTATTTCTGCTGTAGTGTTGCGAGTAGGTTGTCTGCAGTCGAGAAATTCTATAATATATTCAACGTTTACTTATTGTTTCGTTTTGTGGTCATAATTTCTACCTTTTTGCTGTTTTTTTTAGGTTTTTGTTAGTTAGGTATTTAGCCTTTTCTACGTTGTTTTTGCCTCCTTCACAATCATTATGGATCGCAAGCACGAACTTAGGCATTCCGATAAAAGAAGAAAAAACCGTGGTGGTGATCGACTACGATTGTGGCGCAAATCTCAGGGTGCGTCGAGAAATGAGTCAGTTTCGGAAACTTTAACATCGTGCGTAACACCTCTTGAGAACATAGAAATGACGACTCCAGAAAACAACCAGAAGACTCCATCCTCTCCATCATTGAGTGGATCGTACTCATTAGAATGTTCATTCAAAGAAGCTTCCTCTACAGTATACCATCTCACAGAACGAAGGGTCGTGGACCTACAATATTTTTTGCAGCAACTACAGACATTGGAAAACCATGGACCATTTGGTTGCAGATTGGTGGACATGATAGTAACGGGCGAGAAAATGGAAGGTCTTCGAAGTTGTCTCACTTTTGAATGTAAGATGTGCCAATTCAAAGGACATATATGGACCGATAAAAAGAAAGAACCGTCGAAGCTCGACATAAATACTGCATCTGTCTCCGGATTTCTGAGCACTGGTGGTGGTCATTCTCAGCTGGAAGAAGTTTTTGGAGCGATGAATATTCCCTCAATATCTTCCAAAACTTACATTCGATACGAGCAGAGGTTGGCAAACATTTTACTGTCCGCCGCTGTAGTTGAGATGGAAAACGCGGCGAAAGAGGAAGCGCGACTTGCTGTGGAAATGGGAGATATTGATGATGATGGAGTCCCTCTCATTCCTGTAGTTGCTGATGGCAGCTGGGCAAAAAGATCGTACAGAACTAAATACAACTCATTTTCTGGACTTGTAAGTAGAATGTATCTTGTCACAATTAGTTTTTTAATTCTGGATTTCCTATTTTTGGGGTAATTACAGAGGGTTATTTCGTTAGGAGTTTTTTGAATACCTCAACATAGAATATCTCTTTCCATCATTCGGAAGAAATCGGTCAGAAGCGGAAGTCTCATTAACCTGCTGAAACTGATACCGATCGCGTAAAATATAAATTTTTTGATTAGTAAGCTATGTGTTTTTTCCTATTTTTGAATGTCAGTCCTCGGGATGGCATATATCATAGAAGGCACGCCAGCCGAACGTAGCACGCCCAACATTCATAATCACGGTGTTCTCTATGGTTAATTTGTCACAATTTATACAATTTCCTTAAAATATAGAATCACAAAAGTATATAAGTATATGCATTTTTATTTCGTTGCTTATGTTATAGAAGGACGTTTAATAATTTAAGGATATTCACATTTCATGAATTATTTGATGCATGCATTCCTTTCTTCCTCAGGCAGCTATTGTTGGGTATCGAACAAAAAAAGTTCTGTTCATCGGTATTCGCAATAAATATTGCACTGTGTGTGCAAGATACGCAAATAAGGGAGAGGACTCGAAGCCTCATGCATGCTTCAAAAATTGGGAGAGTACAAAAAGCTCCAGCAGTATGGAGGCTTCCATTATTGTTGAAGGTTTTAAGAAGAGCGAGGAAATGTATGGAGTGCGCTACAATAAATTGATTGCTGATGGAGACAGCAGTGTCTATTCGGGGATTTTGAAAGCACGCCCATATAGGAATACCCCAATAGAAAAAATTGAGTGCAAGAATCACTTGTTGAGGAATTTCTGCAAGAAACTGCGTGATCTTGCTTCGAGCAGCACGAGTGGGCCTCTTGAATTACGGAGGAAAATTGGAGGGAATATTCTAAGGATCCGGGGGTCCATTAATAAAGCGATCCTACATAGAAAAAAAGAAAACGGTTCTCTCTCCGACCGAATATCATCCCTCCGTAAAGACACACTGAATGTTCCACGGCATATTTTCGGTGACCACGCACAGTGTGACAAGTACTTTTGTGTTGGCTCCAAAGAAGGGGAGGATAATCTTGTTCCTAAATTGTTGAGCGTAGGATTATTCCAGAAGGCGGAAGAAGTTATATCTGTAACCCTTGCCAGGCACACTAGGAGTCTGATTCAAAACCTAAACAGCAACTGTGCGGAACATTTTAATTCAATAGTGGCGAAATTAGTTGGGGGTAAAAGGGTAAATTATTGTTTGAAGGGTTCATACCAGGCTAGAGCAATGGCAGCCGTTATATCCCACAACACAAAGCTCCTGCACACAAAAATCCACAAGCGTTTTTGTTCCTCAAGCCCTGGGAAGTTCACCAAGCAAATGGAAGCTCGGCGACAAAAAAAACTGGCGAAAAACCTAGACAGAAGAGAATTGGATAGGTGCAAGCCAAGAAAGCTGCTCCCTCATCTTCTTGGCCGGAGTAAGCAAGATGAAGATTATGGACCATTCTCTTCAAAGCCAGATATCAGCGAATCAGACTATGCTCAGGAAGCTGATGAATATTTGATGAGGCTGGAATTGTCTCCTGAACAAAGGAAGCTTCTGGAGAGGTCCACACAAGACCAGGAGCAAAATATTATATGGACTGAAGAAAGGAGGAAGAGATTGACAGCGTCCAACTTCGGACAAGTTTGTCACCTCCGACCTTCAACGTGTTCTTCCAAGCTTATCGATCGCCTTTTGTACAAAACTTTTACAAATACGGCGATGGAATATGGCTCAAAATTGGAGACAACAGCGCTTTGCCAACTTAGTGAACAGCTAGGAGTCGACATTTCCAAGTGCGGCTTTTTTGTTGATCCTGATCTTGCGTTCTTGGGAGCTTCACCAGACGGGATAATCGGGAATGACGGAATTGTAGAAATTAAATGCCCGTATTCTGCCAGACATATGAGTCCAGATGAAGCAGTTGAAGCAAGGAAGGTAACGGCTTGGTCAGTAAATGGACGAATTAACGAGAACCACAACTACTATTTTCAGGTAAAAAATTATTTTTCTTTTGTTTCTTGTATACAATTTTCGTGATATGCATACCGGTTCGATGGAAAAAATCATATACACAAAATCATTCTTGGGAATTCGTAGGTGCAGGGACAATTGCACGTCACCAGGAGGAAGTATTGCTTTTTTGCAGTATGGACACAAAAGGAGCCTTTTTTGAAATTTGAAAGAATTGCAAGAGACGACGAATTCTGGAAGAAAAGAATGGAGAAAAAACTGAGTAACTTTTACCTCCAGTGTGTTCTTCCCGAATTAGTGGACCCTCGTCGTACACGATCGATGCCTCTCCGAAAAACGTGTATTCAAGCCGTGACTCGTGAGACTCAAGGAAAGAAAAGAAAAAGGGCCAACAGTTAACTGCATATGTGAGTCTAAGTAATAAATAGAAATAAGTTATATCCGTTGGAAAAAGATAATTTCCATTTCCAGTGGTGTAATAGATCGAAGGGACATTTCCCGCCGAACTTGTTCAAAAATCTGCAAATGTATGCGAGTATGCGAACTTAATTTCTTAATTGCCTGTTATAAATCTTACATACATTTAAGTACACGAACAATGTTTCCCTCTGTCGTATTCTGTGAATGAAATTTCATGAATCGCAAAGAGAAAAAGCTGTAGCTAAGTGAATGTAAAGTACCTTTATTAAGAGCAAGGGAAGGATAGAAACAATTAGATTTTTTGTTATTTTTAAGTATAGTTTCTGTTACTGTGATACTATAATTTTCGTATATAATATTATTTAACACAGACAATTTAAAAAAGTTTATCAAAACTTAAAATATAAATAGAATATCCGCAGCGAAAAAAATACGTCTTGATGGTGTAAAATCTTGTTAGGAATTAATACATCTAAGGTTTTCGTTTTTTATGTAAACAATGTTTCCTTTATTTCAAAAATATTTTTCATTACTAATTTTCTTCACTCGTATAATTATAGTTTATAATACTAGGTAATCGACTTGGTACTCTTTTTCATAAACGGTATTTCTGTTCATTTTATTAATCGCCCGAGTAAAGTTTATTAGTCAAATGTATAAACGCTACATATTTGTTTACAATTTTAAGGGCATATTATTATATTGAAAACCGCCATCTGTCTGTCAGAAATATAAAGACGGCATTGGGCACTGACTGCCAGGATTCGCCCGTCCGCCCCTGCTCATCTCACGTTGCAAAAGGAAAGTGAAAAAAGCTGAGCCAAGCCTTACTGGAGATATGTAAACATATCTCGGTCGAGAAATGGTCGAGGCGTGATCCTTGGGTAGCTTGGGGAGGGGGATGGGTATTCGTGAATCCCGAACGTACATAGTTCTGATAGAAGCCGTGAATGCCCGTAGCGCCACGGTCAGCACTCGAATTTTTCGTCTCTCCGGTAGCCTCTTAACGAGATCTTGCCTGGCGGGCCAACGTAGACGCAAGCAGCACAATAGAAACAACTCCGACCACCACCACAAACACGATCACCACGGTCCCCAAAACAATTATCCACCGATCGGTTATTCGTGTCACGTCAGCTGCAAAGATAGCCACCAAACCGTAACATACTCCAGGAGCCCTTGAAAACCGCTGTCCGGCTCACCTGAAACAGATGGTCAATTCTTTCTTTCTCTCGACGGCTATAACAGCACGCCCAGGCAAGACCGTCTTCGACTCGCCTGTACATACAGTCAGGATGGGCCCACGTGATTTGCGAGACCTCTCCGCCCACGCACTCGCCTTCCTCACCCCACCTCGGGTTGTTACCCCTTTCTATTTGGCGCGAAGCCCGTAACAACCAACCCACGGCAGTCATCTAAACTCACGCCCACCTCCTCGAGTAAACATCCACCAAGTTATTTCTATTCATCTCTCGCAATCGATACCTATCTCGTTCGCGAATCTTATGCATTTTCAAAGCGGTTGCTTTCACGCAGCTTATTGTTAGATTAGCGCTTCGGTTTGCCTATGAATCGGATGCCCAAAATGCGCGATAACGATGTCATCAGAAGCGTCGCATTTAAAATAGGAAACCTGAACTTATTTGCATTTGCAATGCGCAGTTTTACATAGCGCGATTGTCCAACGCCGAGCCATGCCATCCGCGTCACAAAGAATACCAATTCCAAGTGGATATGAAAAAGGACGTCATGATAGAAATAAAACGATAATTATGAAACACCCACGGGTTTTACAGTAAGAATATCTGCTCCAAATAAAGAGAAGATGGGTCCAACAACCAGAATCTGCCGACGCTGGCAAAATAATGGGTCGCGTCACGCGCAACGATCTTCATGGAAAACCGCCATCCGAAAGGAATTTATGCTGGCATATGTAGTTTTGAAAATGCTCAGGTCGTAGTAACGAATTGAAATGCGCGTCGATGGCTTCCGATGCAATGCAATGTTGTCGCTAGTACGTCCCAATTTGGCGCCACAGTTAAAAGTATCGACAGGTAATAAAAGTCAAGCCCGGTGTGTTGTCTCTCTAACGATAGATCTGCTATTATAAGAGTCGAAACATAGCGTCCATTTTATATCAACTCATTTAAACGGGCTTCGGAAGGGCACACACACAGGAAAATGCCATTAATAAAAAGTAGATATGGCTCTAAACAAACACGAGAACAACAATAAAATTGTAATGGCTTTCAACTATAAATAAATGTACTACATGGATAACAAGCCATAAATTTAACGGCCTTAAGTGAAAATCTTTCATTAGAAATTTGTAGAAACAATGCCCTTGAATGAAATTACAACTAAAATGGTCTTTTAAGACATTTGAAATTGCTGCTTGTTTACCAAAAACGATCAAGTATCAAAAATATACTTTCAGCCACCTCTTGCCCCTTTTGCCACTCTCCACATGGCGTACTCAGGCTGGAAATATGTCATTCCCAATAAACGAATTTTAGAATTGGTGAACTCTCTAATGGTGACCACACTATGACAAATGCATTTGGCAATGTAATAAATTCTAATTTCAACCTAGATCTGTGCTCAGCCAAGCCATTTTTCCTACAATAGAGAAATTTCTTTGTTGTTAGCCAAAGATGTTTCACCTCAGCACTGTCAAGCTGTAGCTAAATATAGCTAATGAGTTTTCTCTTTATAGATTGAAAGGTTTCACATTCAATCAATAGGATGAACTGGGGCTTCTGAAAACACCTAAACCAACCCAACCCATGTTAAATAAAAAAACATATGGCAATCAGACAAGGTTTCCACAATGTATTCAAACATATATTTTAGCCATGACAAATGATATATATAAATTTGTATTAAGATGTAATAACATTCTATATCTGAGCTGGAGCAGGCATTTTCCAATCACTACCTTTGTAGAAGTATATAAAAAGAAGTAACTTTAAATAGATATATATTCAATCTCGTGACATATTTAAAGATATGGGAATTAAAAAACCAACACAATTAAACTGAATTAGCTGAAAATATGCCTAATTGCAGCAGAGATACAGAACAAAAGAGGAAGACGGATGCAGCTGTAGGTTTAACAATATGACCTGTGTTTCTAGGGATGTGCATTTAGGAAAGACATCATTTGGAACATGCCAAGGAAACTTGGCAGAGGAAAATTCTTGGAGTGAGTGGATGAGTGTTACATCACAGATGTAAAGAATAAAAATAGAAATAGTAAGGGGATGAGATAAACCAGTCCAAGAAATGATTATAATGCAACGAGTAAATATTATGGAGACTAGAAAATTATGAAATTTCACTCCACCAAAGTGAATTCTAATTCAAGCAAAAGTCTCATTAGTATCACTTAAAACCAAAAAATTTAACAGAAAAACAATCACATTCTAAAGGAGTATTAACATCTAATCCAAACTACAACTGAAATGTAAGGAGGACAAAACACACACTATAATATTTAATGGAAGGTTAAAATAAAACTTATCATTTGGATGTTCACGATCTATCAACTTATCAACTTTAGTAGCACAACGAAAATAGTTAAACTTTTGCTAAATGAAAAGTATTCCAATCATGGTGCAAGTCAATGATGCCATGCATAAGAGATATTAAAAATCGAAATGTTCTGGAGAGCAGAAGGAAAGTTTATCACAAACGCAAGATATGGCAAACAGATCTGTTAAAGCTACACAGTAAAACTCCGTTATTTCGATCCTAGACAATTCAAAGTTTCGTGTAATTTGAAGCTAAGATCAGTCCCTGGCCAACACCATAGGATTTTGCAACCTTTTTGGTACGGATTATTCGAAATATGCCTACAATGAAATTCAAAGTCATGATCTGGTCCGGTACCTCATGAACAGTTCGTTTAATTCGAAATCTTGATCCTGTGTAAGCGGAAGGTTTGTGCGCGCGCCATCCTGCCATGTTAACATCCTATACAGATTTCCTACATTCAAGTTGACTCTACTGCAGCTTTCTTTAAGTTGAAGGACTCTTATTTACCAAAATTAACACATTAATGTATGTTTCACTTGAATTCTTTCTTCTAAATATATATATTTATTGCTTTTTTCTTCATCTTCTTACATCTTACGACTTAGTAATGCATTAAACTTTCTTTTGTTTTTTCCAGAAGAATTCATCATAGATTCTTAATTTTACTGCAATTTCTAACGATAAAATTTGGATTGTTAAAGAAGAAGCTGAAAACATAATTTTCATGAAGAGAGGAAGTGTAAACACCTGTTTACGACAGTGAAAGGCAAGCGTGTATGCTTAATTTGTGGCACTAAAATGTTAATTCCAAAAAAAGGTAATCTTGAAAGACACTTTTCTACAACTCACAAGTAGTTTTCGGTTGATTTTCTTGAAGGATCTGCCGTACAAAATAAAAAGGTACAAGAAATGAAGTATGCTCTTGGGAAACAGCAGTCTTTACTGATGCAAATAACAAAGAAATCAGTAATAACTATGGAATAGGGATGGGTGATCTTACACTGAAAGATCTATTCGCAGAATCGATCTAGATCGTATTAAAAAAGATCGATTTACTGATAAGATCGAACCAAAAAGATTGATTCAAGAAAGATCGATCTTCGATTCTAGCCACAATGAAGGTTATAAACTAAAAGAATAATTTTCGTGTTACAATATTTTAAATATAATATGGATCGATCTTCGATTCTAGCCATAAGAACCAACATTTTACATTAACATTTTATAATCATAATAAAATAATAAAAAGAAACAAAGAAAGTAAATAACATAAAAGTTCGCGATCAGTTACTGTGTAGCATTAATTTCCTCTCTAATATGATTTTTAGTTTTACAGATTTCTGACTGACTATTATTCGCATGATGAATTGCCAATACACACACACAGCCATGCCCTCAGCAAGATTCGAACCCGTGAACCTTACATTGGAAACCAAATATATGAAAATCCTATACCGGGGAAATACATTATTAGAGTAAAATGTGAATTATTGAGATCAATTTATTTCACACACTTCTTAATTTATCATTAATTAATTGAAAAAACCATGCATACATTGCGCGGGTACAGCTATAGTCGCCCCAACATCTAAAGTCTCTTGGCCTTGAAAACAAGGCGTACGCCAGTTAGCAGCAGCCAATAGGAGACGGTTTGTTTGGGAAGGTAGTGGGGAGGAACCCAGTCTCACTCCTGCTCTCGAAGAGATCACATCGGGATGCGTTGCCATTAGAAATTGCGTAGTATATCAGCTGAAGGCAAAAATCCGCAAGAGCTGGCAATGCGCACCAATATCTGCTCTCCCGCACGAAAGTTGAGAGGGGCGATGGAAGGGGAAACGTTCGTGATTGGCTACTTGCTCTAAGTAGGCCAAGAGCCTTCAGATGGTGAAGCGACTATAGTAAGGTTAAGTTGCCGACTAGGTTTGATGCCCACCACTCGAGTTCACAACTGCCCCTCTCCTTCATATGCACCCCACCAGGTGGGGTCGAATGATTCTCGATTTTGGGGTAAAAGAATCGATCCACATAAAAATCGTAGAACAAAAGATCGATCCAAAAAATCGAATCGGCCTTGTAAAAAGATCGATCCTGTAAAATAACGATCTTAGATTGCCCATCCCTACCATGGAAGCATCACTTAGAATTGCTTACATACTAGCAAAATACCAAAAACCTTTCACAGATGGAGCTATTATTAAAGAAGCAGTAACAGCAGCGGTAGAATCATTACTCAAAAATGAAAAATATAAACAAGATGTAGTATCAGCTGTAGAAGGCTTACAGCTCGGTCCTAACCAGGGTCCTGGCTCTTACATAGCAGAGTGAGGACCGTCTGAGGAGCCAATGAAAAGTACCCCAAAAGATACTGAGCCAATAGGGGTACTTTGACGTCACGTCACGTGGTTCATTGACGTTGCGGCTTTGTTGATTCAAATCGGTTGAAGCCGGTTGAAGCAGAGGAAGCAGTATTACTCGTTTGAGAAGGTCTAACGTGTTAAAAAGTTTTGTTGAAGCAGTTTTATTTTTAAATTAGAAGTGAAAGTATGGTTGGCACGAAGTGCTGTCCCCAATTGCCACGAAAGGCTGGTTACTCGAGTTAGGTAAGTTTTTTGACAAATATCAAACATTCTTTTAGCAAAATTAATACTTTTTTACGAAAAATGTATGTATTTTTTCGAAATTTTCATCTAGCAAGCCTAATATTGGAAAGAACACCAATAATCATGTGTTTCTGATAAATTACGTCTAAATTTAATTAATTAAACGATTTCATTGTATCAAAAGTATTCGTATACGTTTGATTGTTGTCCGACATAATCGTTACAGTATACAATGTATATTCATGTTCTATACAATTTACAACAATGTATGAAAGTAAAACTCAAAGTATGCAATAAATAAGGGGAAAGAACTTCAATAATCGTGTGTTTCTGATAAATTACGTCTAAATTTGATGAATTTTAACGATTTCATTGCCACAAAAGTATTCGTTTACATTGTCCATTTCGATTGTTGTCCGACATAATTTTTACAAACGAAAGTAAGTTCAACATTTTTAGATCCAATGTGATGGTTATAGTGTGGAGTAAACGAAATACTGAGTGAAATGTTTGAAATTTGCATGCCACAGTGAAGGATGGGGGTGGTTCTGTAATGGCGTGGAGTTGTATGTCAGCGAATGGAGTTTAATATTTTGATGAGACAGATTCAAGTAAGTAGACATTTAAAAAAAGAATTTGATAGAGAGTGCTATAAAAATGGGTATTGCTAATACGTTTAAATTTTATGAAGACAATGACACAAAATATGTCTTTATATTTTATAAATGATCCAGGTTCCCTCATCTTACTTCCGACTCGAATCGGCGATTTGATGTTTGGGTAAAGCTGGTTGGGGATCCTAACCTACTCTCCATGGACCAATCATTCATTGTTCTATATGGAGGCAGCGGCTGTATACGCTAAAAGGCCGACCCTGCCTTTGAATGTATGCACTTTTATTATTCCAGTAATGTTTAGCATTTATTGTTTCTGCTAATGTTAATAGAGAAGCTCTTATGATATATCCATTCATGTTTATACTATGTCAACCTTGACTTGTCTTATATCTGTTTATACAGATCGAAAGACTAATAAATATAATTGTTATTATTATTGTTGTGAATGCTATTATTATAATTATTTTTTATAAATTTGCCTTAATTTATTGTCAATAAATCTGTAAAGGAATATATGTTCTTTTCCTTCAGAATTGTTTACCAATTCCCCACATCCTTATAAAGGTGCAGTAAGTTTTCAGGTAACCCAAATGGTTTCATTTTTTCATAAATTTGACGTTATAATTCCTTAATTTTCTTTTTTTTCTTCGAATAATTCCCGCTCAAACATTTGATGGGGTAAACTATTCTCAGAACAAAAAAAATGGAGGATCATGGCGTCAAATTTATGGAAAAATTAAACTACATTTGGTTTATGGAAAATTCCCGGTACCTGCAAAAAGCGGTCCGCATGACGGGAGGAGAAGAGAGGGGAGGGACTGTTTACGTAGTTGTTGACTAGTAATGTAGGACCAATGAAAAGTACCCCGAAAGGCACCGAGGCAACGGAGGAGTGTTTACTCGTGCCTCATTCTTAACGTTGAGTGTCGCGAGCCTGGTCCTAACACTACTGCCAGAAGAATTGAGGTTATTTCAGAAAATCTTTCAATTCAAGTTAAAGGGGATAAATATACCTGTAAATATTTTTCTTTGCAATTAGATGAATCACAGGGCATGTCTAGCACAGCTCAGCTGATGGTATACATGAGGATGGTGTTTGATGATTTTAGCATTAAAGAAGAAATGCTCACTGTCATTTCAATGAAAGGAAGAGTTAGAGGAGAAGATATTTATGATGCTTTTAAGAGGTATCTAGAAAAGGAACCTTTGCCAATGACTAAGCTGGCTTGCATAACTACTGATTGCGCACGAGCTATGACTGGGCATAATAAGGGGTTTATTGCTCTTTGTAATGAAGATCCTGCATTTCCTCCCATTCACTGCATAATCTACCAAGAGGTTCTATTTGCAAAAACTGTGGATTTCACTCATGTAATGGAACTAGTTGTAAAAATAGTCAACTCAATTTGTGGAAAAAGCCTCCAGCACCGCATATTCAAAGCTCTTCTAGAGGAAGGGGACCTCATTTTTCGCACACAGGTTAGGTGGCTGAGCAGAGGGAAGGTCTAAAAAGGTTTGTAGATCTCCTCCCAGAGATAAGAATATTCCTAGAATCAAATAAAGAGAACTACCAAGAACTATCTGATGAGAATTCGCTGGTTGATTTAATGTTTCTAAGAGACATTATTCAGAAGCTTAATGAACTAAACATGAAGTTGCAGGAAAAAGATGAGGATGTTGTGTAACTAATGAGTGCAGTCAATCAGAGGCGTAGCCAAGGGGAGGGTTTATGGGGTTCAAACCCCCCCCCCATGAGGAAATCGAAAAATTTATTTGTTATTATTATTTTTTGCCTGTTTTTATTACAACTATGATATCCAATGAAAAAATTGAACTTATTAGTAAAAATAATTAACAAAATAGTAACAAAGAATGCCGTGTAAATATGAGACAAAAACAGCGAACTGATCATCTACACTTCAAAGTGAAACAAGTGCTGCACTTGAAGCGCGTACAACCTTAGGCGTGAAATTATTACGGAACGCTGATTCTTACTTTATTTTCGCTATTTATGGATTATTTTTGTCTACTGTACACATTTTTAAAGGTAAAAATGGGCCAGGGGTGAGGCGACAACCTCAGGCGGCGTTTAGCTTGGGGTGGCATTTTCAGACGCATATTGAGACAAAAATAAACTGCCATTGCGGATTTGCGAAAAAGAAAAGGGTGCCCATACATTGTTATTCACCACTTCAACATCAACTAAGCGTACATGATTTTCCACTCAGAGCATTAAAAAAAATAATTTGAATTTTTTAAATATCTCTCCGTGATGTTTAGATGTTTATATTAGAGTTTCCTTCCCCTTCTCTGTATCTTTCGTTGGCTTCTGTTTCATGTTCCGCTTAACTTAATTCTTAGCATCTAGCATGCCTTTCTTCGCTTGCTGCATCTTAGTTCCCAGTCAGAATTACGGGATCACCGGCCTCGGTCGTGTTAGAAGATAACTCTCCAAAAAGTACAAGTCTGCAGGTATCGTCTAATGTAGGACGGCCTGTGCGAGTGTAGTTTTACGGTTACACTCAATTTCTGCAGAGGGGTCCTAAGTGCATCCTTACCACTGTTTCAGCCAGTAACACTAACATCTTCATCCTAGATCAACTTTACATCTAGGTACATAATCGCTCATCAATATAATGGCAGCATTTTTTATCTGAAAATTGGTATACAGTGGAACCCTCTTAAGATGTTTTTCAAGGGACCAAGTGATTTGAACATATTAAGCAGGAAAACATCTTTAAAGGGTAGAACCAAATTTACTTCTAATTGAAATTTTTGAAGGGAGGGGATGGAATTTAATGTTTTGATACTTTCCAAAAATCATACATAGGTGTTAACATTTATTAACTTTATTTTAAAGCATTTTAAATAAACAAATAATATATTTTCTAAGTAGGAACCATATAGTAATTGCACTTAGAAAGATTTTATTAAATTTCCAAACGAAAGTAGAATAATAACTTCATTTTTTGAAAAACTGTCCAGTGTACTCTGCTTCATATTTTTCTCAAATGCTTTTAAAGTAAAATTTTCTAAGTCTCTTATTTTTTGCATTATTGAGCTAGGTACATCAGGGATGCTAACAAGAAATCTCTTGTACTCTTCTAAATTTTGTATAGCTTCAGCACAAGTTGACACTGATTTGTGTAGGTCTTCATTTTCATCTTCTTCTATTCCTGAATCTTCTTCATGACAAAGTTCCTCAACACTTTTAACTCCACAAGGTACAAGATTGGCATCTGCATTGATGTAATCCTCAAATGTGGCATTGAAATCAAGCTTTTCCTGAAGAATGTTCCATACATCATCATCCACTCTTTCCTCCTCCACCTCTTCACTTTCTGAGCATGTATCTCCAAATCCTGTTTTTCCTAAAGCAATTTCTTATAACCTCAGGAGGCACTGTGTCCCAAGATGCTGCCAGGAAAGATACTGCTTCCAGCAAAAAGACAATTTGTTTTTGTTTATATTGCCACTTAAATTGTGGAATAGCTTATACACAAGGCGCTTTCGAAATCTTTCTTTTAAGACTTTTATAATGCCTTGGTCCAAGGGCTGAAGTACAGATGTAGAGTTGGCTGGAAGAAATTCTAAATGCACATTTTTCAGATGGTGAACATCCTTAGGATGAGCTGCACATTGATCTACAAATAAAACAATTTTTCGGTTCCTTGATGCCATTTTTCTATCTAAACATGTCATAAATTCTTCAAAGATTTTACATGTCATCCACGCAGATTTATTATGCCAATAGGTACATGGGAGGGACTTCACATTTTTGAAACATCTTAGATTTTCAGACTTTCCAATGACTACTAGTGGCAGCTTTTCAGATCCATCCATATTGGTACACACTAGAACTGTCACTCTTTCTTTGCTTCGTTTTCCCCCATGGCAATTTTCTCTTTTAAAAGCAAACGTTTTCTCTGGGAGCAAATTAAAAAATAACCCAAATTCATCTGCATCAAATGTATCTTTCTCGTTGTACTTCTCCATTAGTCTAGGAAGTACAGCAGCCTTCCATACTTCAACTTTTTCAGTATTTACACTTTTTGACTCACCACTAATTGTCTTATAAACGAGTCCTGCACGTTTTTTGAACCGGCCAGTCCATCCATTCGATGCAGTGAATTCCAAATTCATTTTAAAAGCTATCTCTTCCGCTTTTTCTCATATAACAGTTCCACCAATAGGAAGGTTTAACGCACGCGTTTGTTTAAACCATTCCAACAACACATTTTCCAGTTTCTCATTTTTTGCAGATTTCATCTTCTTTCGACTTGGTTGCTGAACATGGTAATCGTTCAGTATTTTTTCCCGATTAGCCATGATGTTATTGAGCATAGGTACGGGAATATTAAGTAATGTTGCCATCTTCACATGTGTAGAGTTTCGATTGGCATCTACTTTACTTATAATCTCAAGTTTTTCATTTAGTGAAAGTGGTTTTCTTTTAATTTCCTTTTTAGATGACATCCCTATTCAAAAATAATATACTTGGGTTAATAAACTGAATTTAAAAAAGGAAATCTATGACACAGCCACAAACACACAGAACACTATGAATACTTCGAGCACGCTATCATAACTGAATGGTCAGAGCTGAAAACTACAATAACATAGGGAATTACAATACTGACCTGAATATAGAATATAAGTTGATGGTTTTTTGTAATTATTCGAAACGTCACGTCCAGTGATTTCCCTCTTTAAAATTTTACCGCTTCGTAAGTTAGCCTCTTGCGCTTGTCGCTTCGAGTTTGTCAGCTGTTTCGTCTGTTCTGCACCGTCACTTGGCATAATGTGTTCATTGTAATGTTATTTTATAGAAACAATATTAGGCGGCAAGGTGTTCCATTCCAAAATGAATGAATGACTGGGATATTAGATTTCTTTTTATAGAAAAGTTTTAAAAATATTTAGAGAAAAATTACATTTTGACTAATAAGGAAAATGTTCACGAAAATGTGAAAATCGCATTCATTTTTTATGTAAGAAATGAAATTAAAGTTTCTGGCATATGTACACTTGAAACATTTTGGTTGACGAGTCATGTAAAATGTACTCAAAAACATATAAAACGGGTACATTTCCATTTTTTAAGGTTCGTTATGACCATCTTAGGTGGGAAAACATTTTATACAGAAACATATTAAACGGGAAAAAATTACATTGTTCTTATGAGGAAATTTTCGGGACCGAAAGATTTGAACATCTTAGGCAGGAAAACATCTTAAGCGAGAACATCTTAAACGGGTTCCACTGCATATGATATCGTATTTTGTAGGAAACAGAGGAATTCTAAAATACTAATAATCATCATAGAAATGCGGAATTTTAATCATAATATAAATTAAATAATAGTAATTAATTTTCAAATCAAAAAACTACCGAAGGTCCACCACTGGCCAAGATCGGTGCGTTCACAGTATTCATATAGCTTACAGTATCGTGAACACTATTGAATCTATTGATATGCAATCTTACTCAAAGAAACGTGTGAACATTTCTAAACATTTCATCCACTGGGTGTACCTCTCTAAAACAAAAAGGGGAATAAACATTTCAGCCGCTGGTTGTACCTCTCTAAAACAAATAGGGGAAAAGTTTACCACAGGTCAATTTTTTGACGTTTCGACTGGAAATTTTCAAGAAAATGTTGCGTTTCTGATTTTTTAAAAGACAGCTCATTAATAATATAGAAGTTATAGTTACAAAATCATTATTCATAAACATTACAAAGTCATACACAAAAAATTGTTGCAGTTTGTTCATTAGAACTGGAGATATGGCAACGGGAGAGGGTTTTCTATGCAATTTGAATGCGAGAATCTTTCCCTCGCATCTCGGACTCACTCTCGGTCAAAAGATAAACATCGTAAATTTCTTTGAGGGGTTTCATTGTAACTGACATAAGATACGTGTGGACGATGGCTCCTTCCTTTTGTGCCGAGATAAGATTCGTCTCAGAATTATATGGGGTTTTTACACAGACGAGTTCCACATTTTGTTACTTGCATGAAAATATAAACGCAAAAATTAATGTACATTATATGCACTAAATTGTAGAATGGAGCTGAAAAAGTAAAGGCCAAAGGTTCCTCTTTTGAAATATATCAAGATTTTTCGGAATTAAGAAAATTCATTGGGTCTAAAAAATATAAATGCTGTTACTGTGCAAAAGGGCGGCATATAGTACACTCGCCTCAGACGGCAATTTTTGACGCGACGGCCCTGAATGGAAGTTATAAAATTTAATGTATCTAGTAACATTATATAGAATTTCATATTTTAATAACAGTATTTGTAGCATTGAGTTTTTAAACTAAAAATTTAAATGTCTCGGATAAATGACAATGTGACTTATTGTTAGTAATTTCCAGAATCCTTAAGATAAAAATTTACATAAATTAATTTTTATAGCTAAAGTTTATATTATTACTGACGTTACATCAACCAAGCATACAAGATACTTTATATTTTAATCATACATTATACATTCAAAGGTAATTCGCTTGATCATTTTTAGAAATAATACATAAATGCTACTATGGAAATACTTGTGTTATAAAAAGGCGAATTTTGATAACTTGGCCATAGGCGCCAATATTCCTAGCTACGTCTTTGTTACTAATGTTGCATAAAATGCATTTATGATAGCAAATGCATGTACAGTAGTCCCTCACCATTCGCGAGGGTTAGGTTCCTACAAACCCTCGCAAAGGGCAAATTTGCAAATGGCAAATTCGCAAATGGTAAGTAATTGGGAATATGGAAAAATGGGGTTTGGTTCTTAGAGTCCCTATTCCAGCATGTAATTTGTAAGTTTGTATGTTGTGCTGTAGTAGCTTCACTAAATCCGTTGAAATTCAACGGGAAATTCTGCTAGTGTATTTATAAAGTAAGTGTTGTGAAATTGCTCCTATAAAACAATAATTAAAAATATTAATGTCTTGGAGAAAACTACGTGAGACATAACACGATAATACCGTTTTTAAGTACTCAACGACAGTGGTGTATCCAGGAGAATCAGGCAAAGACTAACATTTGTAAATACAGGCACTCTCCGGGTTATGTAAGGAATATGTTCCGGCACCCATCCTGTGACCCAAAATTTGCCAAGTCAAAAATTACTGCGGATGCCATATATTTAAAGTATAATTTACTGCATCGGTACAGTACAAGTAATCGGTTAAAATAGAGGCATGTGAACCAGCACTTTCAGTCTCACTGCAATGCATATCAGCCATGATTGCTAGGGCAAAAGTGAAAAACATGTTAAGAGATCAAGGAAATGTGCATGAGCGGTAGAACACTGCATTATAACCCACACCTTGCTAACGTAAACTTTCTGCATAATAAAAACTTTTTTTTGTGACTTATAGGCCTGCTTACATACCGTATCTGCCCGAATACAAGCCGATGATTTTTTGTCAAAATCCATCAAGGAAAATTTGGGTTTTGGTTAAATCTCATAGTCACTCATAGATGCAGCATCTCATGATAGTACTATATTTTTCGTAAAGTAAATATCTGACCTACGATGAATATTAATGAATAAATAATAATGGCTAGAATATTGAATTTAGCATTACCTGTGCTTTGTTACCATTTAAGGCTGGGTTTTTCACATTATTTGAGTGATCACATTATTTGCATGTTCTGACTACGCAGACGATTATGCAAAATGCGTTGACGGGTTCGGATGCTCAACTGTTCGAATTTCGATAAAACTTTACATGGAACATGTATAATTATAAAAATGAAATTTCTTAAGGCTATGTAAATGCTAATTTCATTGGAAATAGACTTGGATATAAAAATGCAATTTCTTAAGGCTATGTAAATGCTAATTTCATTGGAAATAGACTTGGATGAAAAATAATCTTGGCAAGATCGCTATTACTATATTTGACCTTTGTGAAAATGAATGAAATTATTGTCAGTGAATGTGGAATACCGTATTTGACCGAATATAGCCCCCCTCCGAATATAGCCCCCCTACCCATCTTTTCTCACACAAATCTAGAAAATATTTTAATACCCTGAAAAAACATGATCATTTTTAGGACTTTAATGTCATGAAACATGCTGTATAATTTGAAGAAATATCAAACTTGCATTCATTTAATAAAAAGGTACCAATTAGCGAGTGATAAAATGCCATGCTAACTGGAATTTTAAGGTTTTCAGATTTGTACCTCAGAATTCAGAGGGTATACTAACAAAAGAGAGATCTGACAAGGAAATGAACAAAAATATATTTTTAGGGAGTAAAAATAAACTTTAAAAAGTCGAAATAACATACTAATTAATGCAGCAATATTAGAAAGTTGAAATAACATACCAATTTATGCAGCAATATAAATTCGCACTTTGCTCATATTTCGATGCGCAATGCTAATCTATCTTTCGTTTGTGTAATTAACAATTCGAGCTTAGCCAGGCAATTGGTCCATTCTCGGGTAAGGTTAACTGTATTGGTATTACCATATTTGCTCGTGTAAGCTGTGCACCTTTTTTCCCAAAACGCCGGTGAAAAAAAGGGGGTGCGTGTCTTACACGAATTCTTTTATTTGCCGCTCACCTTTTTTCCCAAAATGTCGTGTCAGTAAACAAATATACGTTAAGCTAGCACCCATGCTGCATCTATTATTCTATTTCTAAATTTCGGTGTATTTAGTCATTTTCATTCATCATATAAAAATTTAAAATGAGTTTTAAGTTTAAATGGGTGCTCCCCAAACTCGATGGCTTTCTGATGCAATCGTCATGGAGGCCACGGCGCATGCGCGACCAGTTTGGGTTGGTGGGGGTTTTGTTCTCACGGCAGACGACGCCTACGATGTTCAGATACGGCATGATTCCTTTATTCTATGATACGTCTATGAAAGTCATAGCCACCGTGGTGATCACTGATCATAATTTTAGTTTGCCAAAAAAATGACGATCGCTACAGTAGGGATCAGTGACCATATGGCTGGAAAATTACATACAGCAGAATGATCGCTACCGGAGCGATTTCTGCCGAACATGACCAATATGACGACAAAAACAGTTAAGTGTTTAACAAAAGAGGACTATCGTTGAGATTTCTGCTAGTACCGATATAAAGATATCACCCAATAAATTCGTCACGTAGGAGTGTGAAGATGCTTAACTTGAGCGTAGCATTTTTGAGAAATAGGAATTGGTGATTTAAAAAACCCTTTTTCAGCTCAAATTTTTTTCCCTAGAGCTGGCCCAAAAACCAGGGTGCACGGGATACACGGGGGCGCGGCTTACATGAGCAAATACGGTAAAACTTGCAATTTGACGATAATGAGAGCGATCAGGTAACTGAAAAATCCTTCCTATATGGTGACATCAATCAGCCTTGCAAATAAATATTCGCAACCCGAGTAGTTTAGTCTTACAATGGATAGAAACACTTACTGACTCGAATGAAATTCATTGTTATTGCAGCTTTGCACACTTGTTTGAACCCACCTAATTTTTAGTGCCCGAAAATAGCCTCCCCCTCAACTTTTGCACTTCACTTTTGGCCAAAAACAGGGGGGTTATATTCGGTCAAATACGGTATTATTCAACAATGCAAAATTATTAATTGGAGTAATATTTCAAAATGTCAACAACTAAACCATTTCCCACATTTCTTCAATCTAGAATACTGTATTCTAAGTCATGCATGAATGCCCGGCACACTTCAGCATAAAATCTATGAAATTTACATTTTTGCCAAAAAAAATGGATTATGTAACCTGGGGAGTGCCTGTACAGGCGACTCCCGAGATTTGATGGGATGTGTTCCTGAAAACATGGTCGAATCTCGGACTGTCGCATGTTGAACGCCGTTTTTCCATATACTTGCATGTTATAATTGGGGGATACGTTTCCGCATCTCGGGAGAAAGTCTCCCCTCACGTTCTATAAGGATAAAATAACATTACTAATATGTTAATACAACAATATTAAATTATGAATAAATTAAATAAATATTTTAAATGTATAACTTATTTTTTGCACTAAAAAGGAAAAAAAAATTTTTTGTTTCGAACTTCAAAGATAGATGTATGCAATATGTTCTGCAGACGGCCCGGTCTGCCTCATGCGAGTCGGACAACATACCTGCATACATCTATCTATACATGCAACTATTTATCGCAGCGAAATTAATATAAAAGTTATTAAAAAGCACAAAATAACTTAAGAATAAAGAAACAAAAAAATATTTTCATATCTTAAATCTTTTTCAACTGCGCTTTCTGGACTTGGTTTATTAATTGAGAAGTTGGAAGAAGAGGAGTTATTGGGTAGGGAATTGTTTATTGTTGTTATCAAATTACCTGAATTTATCACATCTTGTTGAATTTTCTCCTTCTGTTTCACATAAGTGCTAATAGTTGAAGGACACATTCCCAACGATCGTACGACTTCAATATGGCTTTCACCTTTCTCTACATGCTTTAAAACAGGGCATCGAACCGTAATTTTCTTCGCTCCGGTTTTCGTTCCGGTTCACTCAAAACACAAAATTTCGGTTCGGTTCCGGTTTCGCTCCGGCAAGCGTCACTGAACCGGTTCGAACCGTTTTTTTTTTTTCGCTCCGACTTTAAAATATTTTTAGGAAACTTTCAAGAATTGATTTATTAATTAAGTAATTTTCTTATAAAATCAAATACATCTTCACTATAAAAATAGTGATATTTAAAAAAACATAATCAAAACACGAAAATAAATTATTTAAATGTGAATATTTAGTTTGTATCTTATTTATTTAAGATTATATTTTGAATTGAATATTTACAAGCCATACATGCGCCGCAAATGAATTCAACATATTAGGAAAGTACAAAGTAAATTATAAATGAGCACGTTTTCTGCGATAGAGTAATCTAAACATTATGTTATGCAAAGCATTCATCTCATTTTCTAATTTTATCAAAATCCGCTGAATAGCTAGGAGAAAAAATCGCATCCTGATAGAAGAACGGACAGACCGAAGCTGGAATGCCTAATAATGAATTATTAATATTTTCATTTACAAATCGTGCGGTAAAATAAGAGATCAAGTTATCTCAATAGTGCCAGTAAGTTGAGTAAGATATTACGTTATTTTCATTAACAATTTGTAGATCACGTCCACTGCTCGTATTATAGTAAAAACTGTAAATGCACGGCTTAAATTTTTTTCATTCAGAGATTACTTAAATGGATGAAAAAATCTATAAAATATGTATGAGGAAGAAGCCCGCAGAAATTGAGGGTCCGAGAATTCAGAAAGGCTGAGAAATGTTTATTAACATGATACAAATTTACGATGACTGTATATTTTTAATCACTTACGTAGTGTGAGAATGTTAAACTTCATTATTTCATGAAATTGAAATGATAAGTACGGTTTCGAAAAGTTATTACTAAGCGAAAGCATGTGATTTTCACCCGGCAGCAAATGAAAAATATCTACGTACATCTACATATTACCCTGCAATCAAACATGCAAACAAAAAGAAAATAAGACTTAATCGGCCTGTCGTGAACTTTCTTCAGGCGGAGTCTCTAATGTGGGTTTCTGCAGTCGGCAAAATATTTCACTAAAAATAACAAATTCGCATTCATATTTAATTTCTCTTCAGTTTTAAGCAACCAATACGAATGTGTGTGCTCATTTTAAGATGCACTCTATAAAATAAATAGAAATTTACTAATCTGTAACAAAGGATAACCGAAGTAAGAATATCTCAAAACCACGACTGCGGAGCGATCCTTCCTGGATAAGTTTTAGAGAATGACTCTCAGAATACAAGGGTTCAGTGGATATGGAGAGGGAGTGAAAGTATATGGGGACATTAACCTCCAACTTTAAGGAAAATCCAAGTTAAGAATCGGGAAATATTTTTGCCGGAAACACACACTACGGGGTATGCTCGGGGGGCGGGTAGCAAGACAATTAGAGGCTGTCTTCAAAGTAACGCCCAAGTTCCTTTCCAGTAGCCTCGTTTAACAGGTAATCTCAGCAGGATGTATTGAGATGCACATGAAAAATCCTACTATTGAGCCAACAGATATTATCACAAAGACACATCCTTCCCAAGGCTGAGGAGAATGTGTTCTCAAGAAAAACCCAACCCTTTTCTTATTCAGTTTCTAAACGTGAGGCTTTCAGAAAGACTCAAACTAAAGCAAAAGGAAAAACCCTTCTTTCGCTCCCACTTTTTATGCGAACCGAAAAATATGGAACGAAATAAATAAAGGTTTTCGGTTTCGGTTCGGGTTCAGGAAAATAACGGTTTTTTTAGGTTTCGGTTCGGTTCCGGTTCGATGCCCTGCTTTAAAATTTCTAATTTCAATTCATAACTATGAGACTTATGCACTCTTTTATTTGATTCACTTACATTATCACTATTACATTTCCTTTTAGATGCCATGTCAAGTGATAAATTTATAAATAAATCAATAAAATAAATAAATAAAAATAAAATACTAACAGAAAAAAGAGTGAAATCAGCACAAATTCAAACAATTAGAGCAGATATAACTATGTCTACACTAAAACTAAACCTCACGTGGATGGTCAGGACCAATTACTCTGCAAAAATTACTCCGCGTAAAGTAGTTCCCAATTTGATCGGCTGTGTCAAAATCTCGAATTTGTGGAATCTCGAACGGTGGAATCTCGGGAGTTGCCTGTACTAAAATTTTTCATATTCCTGAACAAAATTAACTTGCCAAATTTACTTTTAAACATACATTCTCTAGCTAAGCTAAGAGTTTACAGGTAATAATCAAGTATGTTTGCAAAAATTCTTTCCTTATTATCTTGTAGAAAAAATGCAAATGAACAATTACTATGTGTAATTGGCAAATAATAGAAGTACTATGCTCAATGATACCCTCACCTGTGAAGAACAGCTTTAGTAAGAGAATTTAAAAAAATTAAAATAACCATTTTCTTTGAATGGAATGTTATTTGATAGTTAAAAGATGATAACCACAGTTGATGATAATTTTCAAGCTTTATAGCAAATTCCTTAGCTCACCTCTTGTCTCCCAGAAATCACGGGGGGAGAGCAACGTCCCTTCCTCTTCTATACCAGTTACACTTCTCAAAAGAGCACGCAGGCACTTTATGTTCTCTTTGCAAGTGGCAGAAATTTCAGCCTAAGGATAATGAATTGCAAATTAAATATTAGAAATTTTAAGCTATTTTATTTTCTTTATATTACAACAGTCAAAACTTAGCCTTGTAAACATAACACATCATAATGCATTTCTTATTTTATGCACCTTAGAACCTGGACTAGAGCAAATTATTTCACCAACATTGGTAGACTGTCCTCCCTCCAAGGGCACTGACTAAATCTTGCCATGCCACTGCCATACATTTCACATAAAAACAATATATAAAAGCCAGTTTCTTGCTTGCTTGTACGCATGTAATTATATAACACAACAACTACAAAACAAACAAACAAGTTGGTGGTGTCATTTTAACCACAATAAAGTTTACAGTGATGTGATACGGTTTTTAAACCCTTTTGATTGACCAGTTTAATTTCAAAAGTTTTTCTTTTATTTTTTCATTAAATGAATAAATGAATGCATGTGAATAACATAGGAATGTGTGCACCATATTTTTAATTTGCTTTTTCAAACTAGTTGCAATCAAGATCTTAACTCAGGATATGCCTATTGTATAAGTTTATTTTAATTGAAGAGAGAATTTGAATCCATGGTGAAATATCACAAAAATAGATTTTGAAACTTAGAAACTGCCCATTTTTCATGGCTCTAACAATGAGAAATTATTAATGACAACGTAATCACATTGTTGTCAGTAATGGGAGTCTAATGCTTAAGAATAGGAAACAAATATCCTTGCAATGTTTAATTTTGTTTTTGTTTTGTTTACATATCAACAAATGTTTATTTTTTGGAAGATTTTTAGATGATAATAATGATTGCACTCATTTCACCAAAGCCTATTACCTCTTTGGTAAACTAGATGTGACATAAATCAACTTTTAATATAACACTAGCTGATCCTGCAATCTTTGCGCGGTGAATTTTCAATTGATTTATAAAAAATGATGAAGTATGTAAAATAAGTTGATCTCAATAATTCACATTTAACTCTAAAAATGCATTTCCTTACACAGTAATTGATCGCGAACTTTTATATTCTTCTTTTTATTCAAATATATGTCCTTTCTTTTTTATATAACAATCAATGCAACCGTTTATGTAGATTATCAATAAAGAGAAGATAACCATGTAATGTGTTTAAAAAAATAACGTGTCCTTATTCTTATTTAATTTTAAATTTGTGTGTGGATGTATAATATAATGGTTCTACTTACAAAGAGATAAAATTCCAGCATTCAAACGATGATAGGAAGATTCAACTGCTTTGATTAAATGGTTAGAATCGCTTCCCATACGAAGTCAACAGAATAATTATCCGTAAATATTTATGTTGCTATGCATCATTAATTTCTATGCTTAAAGAAAAGTGCAAAGCGAATAACGCTTTTATCTCACCTATTTGAAGGTTTAATTGGTATTAATTGAATCGGAAGCAACAATGACAGTCACCTTGACAACATTCGGAAAGAGTACGAAATATCCGTAAAATTTTGAAAACAATTACATATTTCTGAATGATTCGACCGTGTAACATGTGAACATTGCAAGAATAAGATAGTATAGAGTTTTAGCTGTCGAATAAAGCAAAAATGAAGAAAATTGGTCCATATTTATGTGTTTTAATGAATGAAGGAAAAAAACCTTGCACTCTGAAAAATCGAAAATCTCGTGTAAACTTATGGGAAAATATGTTGTCTCCTGGATTCGAACCCAGGACTATATGAAAATGAGAATAGTATTCTAGGGGCCTTCCTAGCTTGTAGAAACAAAATGCAGTTTACTGCATATCTCTACGACGAACAGCTTTTGAGATACAGGGTGGGACAGACGGACATCCAGCTATTATAGATATAGATAATGATAACAATATAATTGACATTTATTTTGTACGATTTGTTAAATTCTGATAATATGCCATTCATATTTTTAACAATACCTACTATTTAATGGGCCCCTTCATTTGGGGCTGAGTAATGTTGCCAAAGCTGGATTTTATATAAATGATATGAAATAATATTACCACTATACCGTATTTAATCGATTGTAAGCCGACCTATTTTTACCTTTTTACCATCTCAGAAATCACCACTTGGCTTAGAATCGGTGTAAAAAAAGTAGTCAATGAATTTATGCCCGTAGTTACATTATAACGTGAGATATAAGTGTATTAAAGTGGAAGTAAACTATCTACTTTAAATGTATGCAAAAAAGAATCAAAATGACCGAACACCTACGAAGAAATAAATTATGTAAATAATACGTGGCGCATCAAAGTAATAAAAAACCACAGCAATAGCGCTCGTATGCATAAGAAGCTACATATGTGCACAATGTTTCATTTTACTCGTGAATCGAAACATTTGCCTTTCCTACCCCCCTCCCCCCTCTACCTATCTTGTTTCAGTATGTCTAGAATGCACATACTGGGATTTCCTGAGCGAACCGTTACTTCCTCGTACCTTAGCAGTACAGCAGCCAAATTGGGAGAATAATTTAAGAATAAAAGTGAAAAGGAATGCTCAGGTGATTCTCGTGTAGTAGTAACATATGTTAAGTAATACGGTGTCCATATTTGATTGACAAGAAACGGCAATTTTTTTTAAGAGAATAAGATCCCGGGGGATAACAAGGTCAAATTACTCTTTTAGTAGAAGTTGTTATGAATAAGTGAATAAAATTTATTTTATGTCGCCGTAATTTTAGTTAATACTCTTTATTTAATTACGAACTGAAAATCTGAGGCGTTCATACTTGTTGGTATTTTGTCTAAGCACTTTAAAATCAAAATTTTTCCTTGCATGCCCTTGTGAAAAGAAGGGGTCGGCTTACAATTGGTGTCAGCTTAGAATCAATTAAATATGGTATTTGAATGTGATATGCTTGGAAATGGATGGTTTACAAAAAAGTAATGTTAAGAAGCGCTAAGTGAAAAAGTATTCTTTATATTTGATTTTCAGTTTTTCGTCAACTAAAAAGTTTATATATATCCCGCATATAGAATTGGCTGCAGAAGTTGATTCACTAAATCCGTTGAAATTTAACGAGCACTTTATACCATTACTTACATAATCTGCAGGCGGAGGAAATTTTCCCGGAGTGGTTAACGGAGAGAAGCCTCCCCTGAGTGCTTTGTCCATCACGCCCTCCGTGTATATAACTTGAGCTCTTGATTCTCTAAGGAAATGGTTAACTTCTTCCAAATCAGAGTCCGAGTCGAGAACAGTTATAGGATTGCACGTTCCCATGTCATCAATGAGGTTGACTATGGGGCCGAGAGAGGGAGGTCCTTGAGAGGTCAAAGGGAAGTGTGGAGGGAGCTTTGAGGAAGGAACTACCTCAGGAAATGACTGCCTGATTCGCGACACACCATTGCATATCACCATCTGCAAATAAACATAAAACATATATACAGTAATTGAATAAAAGGAAGAGTAAATCATTATTAGGATTCAATGAAACCTCATTTCCGTTTTCATCTAATTCCCTATAATGTTCACATTAATCACTTTCATAATTTATTTTCATCATCGACTCATACCTCATCATCACTACAGCGAAACCTCAATTCCGCACTCTCTCATTTTACTTTTTTTCCGATTTTGCACTCTTTTTGTCAGGTCCCGGCCAAATGCTCACAAGAACAATGTAAAATTTTATCCGATTTTACGTTTCCTCAAATTTACATTTCCCCTGAATCTGCATCTTATTTTTCGAGTCCTGACAACGAAAATACACCCAATTTTACGTTTTCAATTTTCTATTTCAGAAAATGCGAAGAATCACCGGCAGTGTTCTGCTCATATTCAAGGTTAAATAACAGATGATACACAGATTAAATGAAAAACATTTTAAAATGGTTTCAGATGTATTTAAATGGTCAAAAAGCTTCAATATGTCATTTTCTCATGACATATCCTTAAGATACATACCCCCTGCCTCTTCCTGCGTCCACTGCCAGTTCTCGATGATGAGCCAGGAGAGGGAGGAGTTGGCGAATGCGAGCGCGGAAGGGAGCGCACGCCATCTCCAGGGAATGAATCGAGCGTGGAGCAAGGGGTCGGAGGCTGACGTGCCAGAGAAGAACCTCCATCCGATTGGCTGTCAAAGTGGTTGCGATAATCATCTCCAAACTCCATGAGACTCATAAGAAGCTGTTCTTTTGCAGGCTTGTCATCGTCGCTAGTATATTCCCCTCCTTCACTGAGGCAAACCTTGAGAATCAACAATTTAATGTATTTCAGAGTTTTTCCAGCAACAATAACAATTTTTTCCTTTGTTTTAAAAAAAATTTATCCCAAATTTATGAAATAACACCTGGTGATCACTAGTCACATTTTGAACACACCTCATAATTCTCTCTTTATCTTTAATGGTAGAATGGCTCAAATCTTAAGTCACCCTTTTTCAGTCTTGCATATGTACATATAGTAGTATTATGTACTGTATCAGAAGATGTATATTAACTGGACATATGTTAAGCATATGCTGTCGGTGCCTGCAACTTCTTATCATAAAATAAACAAATGTACAGATCATCATAACTATTATGGCAAATTGTAACAATATTTCATATAAATTCAAAATATGAGCGAATTCGAATGAGGTTGAGTATTCGACGGTAAGAATAAGAACCCTCATTTAGTTTGGTGGGCTTTAGAGTAAATTTTGTGTCGATAACTTAATTTTAAGATATTTTAAAGAGTAAAAGAATGAAAGCCTTCAAACCAAAAAGGTGATTTTTATGTGTTACCTTATGGGAAACGACATTCATCCTCTGGAGTCAAACCCGTGACCTTTTTTGAATTGTTTTAGTCATAATGTAAAGATTCAACAACACTGAAATCCTGAGAAATTTAAGGCTTCTGAGTTTATTTCTAATCGAGTTATTCACAAAATTAGAGCGTTACGCATCATGATGACCATTATGATTCTGTAATATAGAGATATACCGTATTTAATCGATTGTAAGCCGACACCGATTGTAAGCCGATCCCCACTTTTTACAAGGCCACGCAAGAAAAAAAATTTGATTTTAACCCTCTCACGACCAGACCGCCTGAGAATGCCCGTAAATTTTTATACTCCCGATCACGGGACTGCCCAAGACCTCCCGGAAAATACGCTTTCAAATTTACCTCTGAAAACGTTGACTGGATGGCTTCTCTCTTGGAAATGACGTAGTATACCATATAAACACGAGTTTTAGATTGTATTTGGCAGATTTTTCTTAACTTTGTATACGAAGAATTTTTTTTAAATATTCGATCAAAATTCGCTATTTTTTTGAACACTGAACAATCTAATATGTCTCACAGTAATTCTTCTACTTCAGAGATTTTTCAAAATATATATTTTTGGAGATTAATGTATAATTGTTTTATTTAATGTTTCCCATTTGGAGGCCATCTTGAATTTCTCCGGACTTTTAATGCCAGCAGGTGCCCCACACCTCAGGACGCGAGAGGGTTAAAGTATTCACATTTTATTCACTTATTCATAACAACTTCTATTAAAAAAGTAATTTGACCTCGCAGGATCTTAATATAATAATACCCCAGGAATAAATTATGTAAATAATACGTGGTGCGTCAAAGTCTTAAAGAACACAGCGACAGCGCTTGTATGCGTAACGAGCTAACACAATGTTTCGTTTTACTCGTGAATCGAAGCATTTGCCCTCCCCTGCCCTCCCTCCTCCACCTATCATGTTTCAGCGTTAGCTCCTTATGCATACAAGCGCTATCGCTGTGTTCTTTTATGACTTTGATGCACCACGTATTATTTACATATTTATTTCTTCATAGGTGTTCAGTCAATTTAATTCTTTTTTTGCATATATTTAAAGATCTCGCGTTATAATGTAACTACGGACATAAATTCATTGACTACTTTTTTTGCCTCAGATTATAAGTCGAGTGGCGATTTCTGAGATGGTAAAAAGGTAAAAAAAGGTCGGCTTACAATTGATTAAATACGGTATATGTTAATGGCATTTCCATATTCTCTTGTTATAGTGTGACAATTTTCTTTTCAGACATGAATAGCCCTCTGCTAATACCAGCATCAGATTATGTGATTGGTCATTCATGCTTTAAATCAAGTTTGAGAGAAATTAGTTTTTTAAATATTAAATAACTTTTTCAAGTAAGTAAAATATAAAAGTAATATCAATATATTTAGTTAATTCGTTATTGAGTTTTTTCTTTAATACGATCATTCAAAAAATGTAGAAGAGTGGAAATGCATAAATAAAATTTATGAAGAACACGATATATTAGTTAGATACTAACTATCAGTTGGTAGATTTAACTTCATATAAAAATTTTAATAAATAAAGTATTGTAAAATGAACATACTTATAGTTTACGTAGAATTTCACAGTAAAAATTAAATTAAATTAATCTAATTGAGATTCCGTAAACTGCCAGCCATGTAGATGTAGTAATTTTAAATGTCGATATTTGTCGAAAATCTCCTGGGAAAATAAACGTCGATTTAATTCGATTTACCATATATACTTGTGTATATTACGAGTTTTTACGACCAAATTTTTTTTGCAAAAATTGGGGATCGTACTATACCCGAGTAATGCATTTGAGGATTTAAAATTCATGTATCTTCACGGGCATTTTCGGTGAAGTTATGCCACCCACACGCATTCTAATGGTAGGCTAACGTTAACAGTGAGGTCCTTTATCGTTGTTATGTTGTTTCGTGAAGAGTAGAATCTTTTTCATATACACAGCTTCAAATTCACAAATACTTGATATAAGTGAAGATTTACAGGCACATCCTTTCTTGAATTTTATGTATGTACATCTTTGTTTGCGTCTTTTTACAAGGGATTGATTGGAACGAGTTGGACGAAAAGTATCGTAGACGGCGTCACTTTATGGAATTTCGACATCTTGGAAAAAAGAAATTATTGTTGTAATATTCAACAGTCTTTATTGTTTCTTCAATCACACACCGATCGGCTTCCACTACAAAGTCATTCTAAAGGTATTACGTCGGTTAGTAACACCATTAGAATGATTTTGTAGTGGAAACCGGTCGGTGTGTGATTGAAGAAACAATAAAGACTGGAATATTACAAAGTAATTTCTTTTTATCCGTTATCCCTACCTATTAAATAGATAAGCGAGTGGAACCATTACGTACGCGGAACGTAATCCAAACACTAGAATTGTTACAATTTTATTTCATCTTGTGCAATCATGATTCATATCACTTTTTATTAAATGTTTTAGGAGTAAGATACTTAACTTATCCGAATTTTAGTGTACTCGCAAGAAATACTATTTATGACATTTACGGTCTATTCTATGGTGGTGTGGAAAATCAAGGTCGTTCGATATATCTCGCTCGTAACCATCGAGCTATCGAAACGAAATATATCGACCCCGGTAGAAAGCTGGAGTCGTACTATAAACGAGATATATGATAAAATCAGGTTTGTTCACCAAAAAATCAGGGGTCGTACTATACATGGAGTCGGCATATACATGAGTATATACGGTAAATCATCGATTTTTTAAAACAAATAAACGTCGAATCCTACCAAGCCTAGTTATAACCATATTCATGGATAAAACTTGAGGTGCTCTTAGCAAAACTTAATAAGTTAAATGCCTCAATAACAGCCCTTTCATCTTTCTTACCTGATAATTATCCCAAGCTTGCTCAGAATAAGAGCTTGTCTCTTCTGTCTGTAAACTTCCCAGTTTTTCTCCCTCCTCCTCAATGTCATAATCCTCATCCTCATCTTCTTGTGGAGGCACCTCACTCACTCCAGATCTCTTCCAAACTTCCTTAACAGTTACATCATCCACTTCATCCTTGGTTACATCTGCAATCATATTAGAGGATGAATAGTCGCTGCTTGTTGATTGACTAAAACTTCCCTTGCTGCCAGACGACATTCCCTTACTGCTTGAATGGCTCCCCCTACGCATCAAACACGTTGATTCTCCCTGCATGCTATCCGAATTACCAGACTCACTTCTCTGACCCTGCTGTCGTGCAGAAAGAGAGATAAATATAAGACACTTTAATTGTTATAAAAAATATCAGAAGTAGCATGCAATATAACAACTTTTTTGATATTATATTATCAACTTGACAGCCTTAAATAGGGCAGAAAATTCTAAATATTTCTAATGCTCAACATTTTGCCAACAATTAGAAAATTAATTTAGCATATACAAATACATACAAACATATATGACCAAATACTCTGATGTACAGGACAGTAAATCTAATTTGCTAGTTATTTATTTGGTAAATAAGTGTAGGATTAAATAACATCACAAACAGGAATGGCAATAATGCACTCTATCATTCCACTCACCAGAGTTCTTCTTCTGGTGCGAACTTTTTTCCTCCTCAGAGATCCCGTGCCAGCCGAGCCAGCTCCGCTCCCAACCCCCTCACCATCCAGGCTGCCCCTTGTAGGTGTGAAGCCATCGGACCCTGTTCCAACCCTTCCAGGAATGCTCCCTACGTCATCTAACCCAGTTGAACATGAAGAGGAAGAGTAAGCCAGGCAGTGAATTGCTGACTCAGAAGTGGAACGAGCACCATGCATCTGAACATGATTTGGAGAGTTTGGTGTTGGTGAGGCAGAGTAAGGTGTTCCTTGCACCGGAGAAGGATGATGGATCCCAGATCTACTAGAAGACATGACAACCAGCTGGCCTGGACCTGAGAAACAGATACTCCACGGACGACGTTTCTGCTCAGAATTTGGACTGCGTTGGTGATGAGATGATATTTTGCCCTTACGTCTCTTGTTCCTGAGCACTGGCTGCAAATGAACATTTGAGGAAATTTTTAATAGACTCAAATTATACACATTCTAACAAAGTGACACGTTACATAACAGAAAATTTGATAAAAACCTATGAGCTGAGACTTTAGAAATTCTGGCTTAGGACCACAAAAAGACATTCTAGATGGCTCAGCAGAATAAAGATAAAGGCATTCTGAAAAATCAGGAGAAAAATTCTGCCTTGGCCAGGAATCAAACCCAAATCTTCTACTTTCTGGGTGTATTTTCTACTACTGAACTACTGTGGCAAATAAAACTTCCTGTTTCAGAATCAAGCATTTTTCACATACTGAGGATAGCCTAGTCAAGCATCAGCTTCCCTCAAGGAACGTTCTACAATCAACTTCGGTTATAACGGATCTTCAGGGGAGCCCTGAAAAAATCCGATATAGCCGAAGACCGTTAAATCCGAAGTCCGGCGAAATTACGTTTTATAAAATGAATTTCAAATTAATACCATTAAAATTACGTTTATTTTCAGTTTTATTGCAAATTAACAGAAATGCATTCATTTATCACACCAAAAAGCACATTTTACACATTAATTTTTGCTGACTTTTGTTTTACTGAAAAAAAAAATTGGTTATGTTCGTTTCTTTGAGCAAGATAATCGTGTTTGCAAGTCTTTCTCAATAGAGAACAGATTAATGTCTAATTTCTCATCAGAACCATGCACATCATAATACTGGGAAACTATTTTAAAAGCTCTCAGAGCTTCCTGCACTGTGATAATTGGGCGCTCACTTTCGTCTTCGGGCGTACCGATCTCAGTTTCATCATCGCTGTCGTCGGCTACAGCATGACAGGATACAGCGGCAACGATGTCCCGATTGGTAGGGACTTCACAAACTGGTGTGTTATTGTCAATAGAGGCATAATCATTAAAGTTGACTCCATCGGCAATGGAAACATAGCACTGAAGTGCATTCCAATCAATTTTGTTAAAGTCAAATCCTGCGAAATCTGATAAATCATCCCTCAAATTTACGTCATTGTTTTCATCAATAGTAAATTCCACAGATTTATAACAATTACTGATTGTTTTTGACTTAACCAATGACCATGCGCGATGCAAAAGACGCAATGAATCAAGAATATCGAAATGAAATGGAACCCAACAGTCTTGTCTTCAGCGGTATGATTTGGACTCGGAGGGCGTCAAAGGAATTCTGGCAGTTCGGGTGATACGCGCATGCACTGACTTGTTCAGCTGCTCCCGAAGGCACACGCTTTATGAGAGTTGAAATTGGTGTGTGCGTGCACGGAAGAACACTATGGACATTCTACTTACGATTCATCAAAGTCGGTCTTCGCCGCACAACCGGTCTGTGAATGGGGCCTTAATAATTGTGTCTTTGTGACGACTGAGTCATCTGTGCACTACGGGATTTTTAAACCCTGCAAAAACGCTGTGGCACTCCATTATCTTTCTCAAAAACGTTATAGCCGAAGGAACTGTCAGAGGAATCTGATATAACTGAAAATCTGATATATGCGAGACCGGTATAACCGAAGTAGTTTAAGCATAGAAAAACGGTCAGGGAATGACAAAAAACCGTTATAACCGAAGATTCGGCATAACCGAAGCCGGTATAACCAAAGTTGACTGTATATGAGAAATGCCCAAAGAAAACCCATTTACATCCCAAAGGTGAGATGTCAAGATGAACACAAACATAAGTGTTGATGTACATTCTATGCAGACATGTACATAGTATAATTACATTATAGGTTATACAGTAAATTTCAAAACGTACAAGCACAAAAGGAATTAACTATGAATGAATGCAAGCTAACCTTTCCTGTTGGGGAGAGGTTGACCGTAGATGCCCCAGGGAGAGCTCTGGTTTCTGCCACGGGAGTGACATCTCCATCCGTAGGACTCAAGGACAAGGATGAAATACCCAGTTCCTGAGCACTCAAAGGAGACACCTTTGAGTTCCAACCAGCTGTGGCCAAGGCAATAGCTGCCACAGCCGAGGATTTTCGGCACGTAGCAACACTTCCATCAAGTTCACCAGAAGACTGTGATTCAATTTCGGATGACTCTCCAGAGCTGGTATATTCCCCACTTGCATCACAACTATCAATAGGCTGCAAAGATACAAGAATGAGATGGCCACTTCAGACATTCTTGACTAAGCACACAATTACTGTGAACTCAAGCTACTGTTTGATTAATGGATGCCATCACAGAATTATGTATAATGAAATTCACGAACAACGTTCTTGGAAATTTGTCACAGATAATCAAAATGTGACATTTTATTAATGTTAAGAATAGGCATTTGGATTACCACTCATTGTTTTCATCCTGCATTCTAGTTACACCAGAATAAATTATACAAAAGGAAAGTTGGCTACAAATTACTCAGTGGTATAACATGAAAACCCAATATTTCATATTCAATAATAAAGAAATAATCCTTACATGTCTCTTTGGAATTTGCTCTTCCTGGCTCTCAGCAGATTCCTCCCCTTCAGGACCACCCTGGCTAAGCCACCGCTTTATGCGTGCATTTTTTTCCTTCGTACCAACATCTGATGAGGTTGCATTCAGTTTTAGAGCCTCAAAAACTCTTCCGCATGATTTTTCATTCAATTTCTCTGATTGATTTTCTTTTGTCTCCTGGGATCCATACTGCAAACTCTTCCTCGACTTCATGTCTTTATCCTCCACGGTAGACACCTTAGTTGTGACTCGGGAGAAGACCCACTCGTCATCTTCTTCATCGCCCTCCTCCTCATCCGTGTCTTGGTTTACTGGCAGTTCACCATCTTTCACTGCCTTCCCTTCGTTCGTCACCCCGTCTGCGCTGCTCAACATCTCTTCCAAACCTCCTCCTCTCTCCTCTTCTGCTTTTACTACATTTTCCTTTACTTCTGCCTCAGAGTCAGTATCTATGCGACGGATTACAAAATATCCACAGTTTTGAGCTGATAGCTCCACCCTGCAAACAAAAGAGGGCAAACAAATTTCAACTCAGTGATGTTTAAGGCTTACCTCATACATACAATGAGAATGTTAAAAACTACACGATTTTTCTGAAAATGAAGTTACTAAAAAATAACAAGATGGAATGTAGGAAATGTAACTTTTATGCACAAGTGCATTAAGACCGGTCACAAATGTCAACTTGGAGGAGAAAAATTCATAATTGGACAGAATCAAACCTGTGTCTCCCACTTTCCAGGTAGATGCTTTAACCAACTAAGCTATCAAACCAGTAGAATTCCCCAGTCTCAAAAATAGAGAATTAGACGCACCTACCAGGCAAGCGAGAGACCCAGGTTCAATCTCCAGTCAAAATCAAATATTTCTCATTATCCAACCTCACGTTACTAAAAAAAATTTTTTCCAATATGTAAATAATGCAACTTGTCATTCTAATGATGATTTTTCACGATCAAGTAAAGCTCAAAGTAATAGGAAACAATTTCAACAGCCACATTCTTTTCCATTAGCTTAAAAAGGCACTTAAAAATAAATCTTCAATTTGAGTTTCAATGTAGGATTTACCTCCTGAATGCAACATAAACAACTCTTCACTAACCTCTCCAAGTGTGGTGACTCTTTCATGTTGATTCTTTTAACTACAAGAGAAGAAGTTCCTTGATCGATGGTCCCAATTGGGGGTGCGGGGAAACTTTTTGTTTTGGATGCTAAGTCAGTGACCTCCATCACTTGGGAAGGTTCACTTTCCTGGACACCTCCACCCCCTAAAACCTTTTCCCTCTGTTCTTCTCCCAGCCTGGGCTGCTTTGCCAATGGACCCCCGTCCTCCCTGCCTCCCACTCTCCTTGCTCTGCCACCAACTCCCACCCCTCTGTTCTCCTCTACTCTCTCTGCTCCCTCTCCCTTCTGTTCCTCCTCTGCTCCTCCCTTCTGCTGCTCCTCTACCCTATCTGCTCCCTCTCCCTTCTGCTCCTCCTCTGCTCCTCCCTTCTGCTGCTCCTCTTCCCCACTACATGTATCTTCTTCCTCTCCGTCACTCGAGAAAGATGAGTGCTCAGCTCCACTGTCCTGAAAATTTATCAGAAAAATTCATTTTACACTCAAATATTCTCGTTAAATAAAATGAAATGAAAACAGAATAGTGTAAAAATAAAAGCATGTAGTTAGAGTACACGTATAGTGATGTACCAGTCAAGACATGGGCTGCAAAGGGGCCCAGAACATTTCCACTACTCTACTCATAAGGATTAATTGACAAATAATTTCTGGAGATGGAGATACACCCCTGGTATTTTCTAGGTTATTTAAATATAAATATTATTCTAGAATAAAGCTGAAATACATTTATTAGATACCCTATCATTCCATAATTTCACACAATTAGGTTTAAAATTAATATGAAACAAGATATAATACAAACACATTACATTTTATTAATTTCCTACTAGCAATCAAATCATACATAGAAAATGCAACATAAAGCATTCTATAAGATGCAGCAGCAGCTGTCAAAGTAGCAAACTACTTCCTTCAAATTGTAAGAACAATGCAGATTACATCGTAAAAACAAATTTCATCGAGATATAAAGTTAATCCCATAGTTTGTTTTGAGTCTGAATATTTAATGAAAGGTGTGGCGCAAAAGAGTAGGCGAGGAAAGAAGAAGAAAAGGGTAATAAATAAATAGGCAGATGATGGAAATGAGAAGGATTTGCAGCGAAAAGGAGGAAGCAGCAAGAAGAAGGAAAACAAACAAACGAGTGAGTCGCACGCAAGACAACATCAATCTAAAACTCAAATGAGAGTGCGGCAGCAACAACGCAAAAAATGGAGATGCCAGGAGGCTATGTTGTGCCACATATAATTGTTGTTCCAGTTTAATTTTTCAAATATTCCATTGCATTTTTTGGGAATATGTAAGGCAAAGGTAAATCTGTGAAAAAGGAACCCCATTTGATTAAAACAGAATTCGACTCCAAGTGAGCAGAACAAAAATATTTTCACGTGCAACAATCTTTTTGAATAGACATATTAAAATAAATACAAAACAGAATGAGAACTAGTATACATAAAAACAACTTTTTTAATTTCAACAACTCTTAGGAAGTGTATAGCGTAAGGATGAAACACCAACCCAACCAAACGATTTGATTCAATGATTTTACTGTCAATTAAAAAATTTAAGGTCTTTTCTTCAAGAGGCGGAATCATTTTTAAGGGTTGATATTAGGACGTCGTTGTGTGTGTGTGTGTTTACATATACATATACATATATATATGTATGTGTGTGTGTGTGTGTGTGTGTGTGTGTGTATATATATATATATATATATATATATATATATATATATATATATATATATATATATATATATATATATATATATATATATATATATATATATATATATATATATATATATATATATATATATATATATATATATATATATATATATATATATATATATATATATATATATATATATATATATATATATATATATATATATATATATATATATATATATATATATATATATATATATATATATATATATATATATATATATATATATATATATATATATAAGGGTAGCAACAAGGTGTTGGAGGAAGCCCAGTGGACACTTACCTAGAATGAAGAGCCGCTGGGGGTGCTGATATATGTGTGTATGTGTGTGTGTGTATATATATATATATATATGTATGTATATGTGTACACACACACACACACACATACATACATACACATACATACATATATATATGAAGAAACCATCTACTGCCTTCCTCACTACGCTGGCAGAGATGGTTGGTTTGGAGGGCGCTATTACCTACAAACCAAAGGAATTACTATGGCCACACGGATGGTGCCCTCTTACCCTAACTGCTACTTGGGAGAATGGGAGTCCCAGCTCCTCCAATCTTCCCCCAAAAGCTTCTCATCTGGTTCCGCTTCATCGATGACATCTTCTTACTGTGGACCGATGGGGCGGAATCTCTTGATTGCTTCCTAATGACAATCTCCACCCACCCCACCCTCTCCTTCACCCACCACTCCTCCACGACAGAATCCACGTTCCTCAACGTAAATCTATGTTTTAGAAATGGACGCATCAGCACCTTGGTGCACATCAAATACACCAACCACCAACAATACCTCCATTACACCAGCTGCCACCCACACCACACCAAAACATCCCTTCCTTATTCCCTCGCCCGCCGAGGATATAGGATATGTTCGGATAGCACTTTGCTATCTGAATATTGCACAAAAATTCAAGAGGCATTCCTTAACCGAGGTTATCCTCCAGAATTAACCTTTACACTCTCTACTCGACATTCCCACCAAGTTTCTGACAATGGTTTAGGAATCAGAGAGGGATCATTCGTTTTCAGTATTTCACATCTGTGAGTGGAAGTAGAAAATATATTATAAATTCGCTGTACGACACCAAAGAATGTCATGGCTTTTGAGTTGCTCTTGGCCATATCTCCTAAAACCATATTTAAATTGTGGCAACCACACTCGGTGATTCATCTGAAGGATGCGTGCCTGCACACCTTGATTCCGGCCATTCATTTTTGCCCCATTGTCGTATCCTTGCCCCCTACAATCTTTAATATGTAAGCCATTTCCATTCAGGGCAGATGAGAGATTCTGATAGTCCTTGACCAATTTTATTGTGTCCTGAACTGGTAGAAAGTCAGTGAAGTTCTCCTTACCTTTGACTTCTCCTGAAGTCACTCAACATAGAGCAGCACAAGGGACATCTGCTCTTGATGACTCAGATCAGGAGTACAGTCAAGAATAACAGAAAAGTATTTTGCATTCTTGACGGCTTCAAGGATTTTTTTCTTCACCTGCAATGCCATCATCAAGATTAGCTCATTTTGAATGCGAGGTCCAAGATAGTGGTCATGGATTTCTTCATTTTTAATACGTCGGACATGTTCTTGCATTGTAGGATCGAATTTAGCTATCATTTCAATTAATCCCAGAAAACTACCATTGTCAACTTCATAAAATCTCGCGTGCGTTCCACGAAATGCCGAATTGTGTTCAGCAAGGTACTGGATAACTGAAATAATACGTATCATCACTGATCGCCATTGTTCCTTCTCCTTATTTATTTCTCATTGATTGAACTCATCTATTGCCATCTTTGATAACGATCTTCTTTTAATTTCGATCCATTTTGCCGAGTTCAATATATGCTCATTGGACGACTCATGAGAACATAGTCTCTCATTCAAATGCTTCCAGTCATTACAACCTTTCTTGATTAACCCCTTACCTGTTTCTATACCGACAGCTTTCCCTCCTCCCCGTTTCAATTGCTGCGGTTATTTAAACTTCTAAAGGCATGTTTCGGAAAACGCGAAATAACTCCGTTATTTTAAAAATATTTTAATGGAACAAAACGGGAATTTTAGTTATACATTATACAATGTAGTTATATGTACATTGTTTATAAACTAAAAAACATTGTTTATAAACATTTTACGGAATGATACTAGTAATCTTTTTCTGTGTGATATTTTTTGAAGCACGGCGCTGCACATAGTCCTACGTCACACTTTAAACAATTATATTGAGATTCTTTTCTTATTTTCTTCTTTGCACACACTATGCATCTTCTTGTGGCATTCTGCTTCTTGTCTGTAGCGGGCACATATCGTATTCCGGTAAATGCCTTTCAACTTACCGGAGTGGGTTCTCTTCTTTTGACTTTCTGCCACGCTTACGTTTAGCTATCAGCTGAATTACATTGTCTTTTCACTTCAAGTTCCTCGGACTGTGGTAATTCTCCTTTTTACTTGGATTCTGGACATTTTCATTATTGATGTCACCTTCAGAAATTTCGGAATCACTTACTGAATTATCACTATCAGAATCATTTTAGGAACCTTCTATTATGTATTCTTCATACCTATCGTCAGTTTCTTCACCTAATAACATAAGAATTGAATCGTCGCATAGTTTACGTTTATTGGGGGTGCCATGATTCCTTCACTACTCGCAAAAAAATAAATACGTTCTTCTTTTGCTAAGTTTGGCTATGAGTTCGGCTCATGGCATCAAGAAAGTCCACCAAGTGTCAATTAGACCCTGAAGATGGCAGCACCGTACAGGCAATGCCTGCAGAACGTAATATTACGTCAAAAACAAGAGCTAGGTGAACGCCTGCATCGGCGCGTAATATTACGTCAAAAACAGTGAATGTGACACTAGGTTGCGTAATATTGCGTCAAAAACAGGTAACGGGTTAAGTTTCCTGCTTTATTTTTGCCGGCAATTTACAGCAGAAGCAAAAGGCTGCATCAACTTTTTTTGAGAATATAAGCCATTCTCTTCCGTACCTTTCTCCATTCGGCAATCTTTGCGTATAAAAATCTTCCGAAAAGCGTCGATTATCACTATTCATGGGAAATATATAGTCATGGCCAGATACTTGAACAGGCCCTCTTTCCGCCAAAAGATCTATTGTCTTACTGTCCACAATATCTGGCCAGTTGGCTGGATCACATAAATCCTCATTGGCGTTAGCGACGGCCGAGTTGTCAATTTGAAAAGCCTGCGCAAATCTTTTGCTACTGTCCTCATCCACAGCTTCTGTCCAACCCACACTAGAGGCACCACCAAAGTCACTAGATTCCATTAAAGAACAGTTGCCGAATGAGTTTTAAAAATAAATTTCTCTAGAGAACCTTTCATCGTCTTTTCGCTTTCTTCTTTCTTCCTTTTATTTTGCCTTTTCTCTGCATCCGAGCTATATTTTCTGAATTTATCTCTTTCCCTGCTATTACTAGCCATGGGCTACTAAAAATGAAAGAAAAAATGCCGCGTGAAAGTATGTAATTCAAAAAGTATACTTGACTCGGAAATTCGCTTTCCCTGATTACGAATTAGTAACGTTCAATAAAAAAAATGAATGAGCTACGGTTATAAAACACAAACGCATTCATTAATATTTTAAATAAAATGTAATAACATGTTCAGTAACAAGCGACGATGAATATTAAAAAATAGCCTTGGGTAGAAACAAGGAACGATCCTCCCTACACAGAATGGCATAAAAACGCACACAGATCACAGTAACATGACTGACTAACGGCTGAACTCGGAAGGTAAGAAGTCCGAGAGAAAACCAGAGCAAAATACTACACACAAACATGTCCTAGTCCCCCGCCTTTTTGCAAGAACCGATAAACAGTCGTCATAGGCCGGGTAAATAAAGGAAGTGTGTTTACGTCTGCACTGTAAGCAAAAGTTGTTTAGTAGAAGCTTTGGAAGGGTGGACATCGGATACTTTTAGTGGAGTAAGCGGGATTGAATCATGAGATAAAGGCAGCTTTCAGGCCACCATGAGTGTTGTCCACGCCTAGCAGCAATCTTCTTTTTGCCGATTAGCGCGGGGCCCCTTCTGCCACCGGGCTCGGGGCGATCGCCCCGATTTGCCGTACCCTCAGGACGGCCCTGTTTGGGGTTTAGATATTTAAATTATTATGAATAGCATTATAAGGCAAAATTATTATCTTGTATCGTAAAAGAATACAGTCGTCGTTACTGCCGTAAATTACGTATATTTAGAATGTGTTTACAGAATTCACCGCTACATGGTGGTGGCGCTGTATACAGGAAATTACGAAAAAGTTAAATATCTCCGAAATAGATGGTTCTATGAAAATTCGTTTCAAACAAAACTTGGAAGAAATATTATTCTCTACAACTTTGGTCCGCACAAAGATTACCAATAACAACGTTTTTAAGGAGATATTTGACGGAAACCGAAAAAACCGATTATCTACATAAATAAAATTGTAACCTCTGTCTGTACATTTGATTTTTTGTCGGGGTTTTACTTTTTTTGGGTGTTTTGCATCACAAGAAGACGTTTGAACCAGTTTGCAGAATTGCTGTCTGTTTGTTTGTTTGTTACAGCATCACGCAGAAACGGCTGGTCGATTTGTTATGAAACTTGCAGCGTATCTTTAGACTGGTCCAGCTTAAAATATAGGCTATGTGGTGTAACTCAAAAAAGATTTTGTAGGGTTTTTGGTTTTTCGACGATAACTCTCCAGTAAATTAACTTAGGAAGTTCACATTTGATATTTGTCACTTTCAATACAAGTATAAGATCAAGTTTGTAGATGACCAAAATCAGACCAAGGGAAGGAGGGGTTGTGGGGGGGCACCCGTAAGAGAAATCGCTGATTTCAAGTTAACGGTTGATTAATTTCCTGATTTACCTGATTAACCAGATTTTCCTGTTTTTCCTTAATTTCCTGATTATCCTGGATTTCCTGATTTTCCTAAATTTCCCGATTCACCTGATTTCCCTGAAATTCATGAATTTCCTGAATGTCCCGATTATCCTGAATTTTCTGATTTTCCTGAATGTTCTGAATTTCATGATTTTCCTAATTTTCTTGAATTTCCTGAATTTCCCGATTTTTCTGAATTACCAGAATTTCCCGATTTTCTTGATTTTCCTGATTTTCCTTAATATCCTGATTTTCCTGAATTTCCTGATAATTTCCTACATCTTTTATTTCAAACAATTTAATAAGGAAAATCGGAAAATTCAGGAAATTCAGAAAAATCAGGTAAATCAGGAAATTCAGGATAATCAGGCAATTCAAGATATTCAGGAAAATCAGGAAATTCAGGAAACTCAGGAAAATCGGAAAATTCAGGAAATTCAGAAAAATCAGGAAATTCAGGAAAATCAGGCAATCCAAGAAATTCAGGAAATTCAGGAAAATTAGGAAATTCCGGACAAACAGGAAAATTAGGAAAATCAGGAAAGTAATTTTCCGGATTTTATTTATTTTCCTGAATTTCCTGATTTTCCTTATTACAGTGTTTGAAATAAAAGATGTAGGAAATTATCAGTAAAATCAGGAAATTCGGGAAATTCAGGAAAATCTCGATATTCAGGAAAATCACGAAATTCAGGAAAATCAGGTAAATCAGGAAACCCAAGAAAATCAGGAAATTCAGCAAAATCAGGAAATTCGGGAAATTCAGGAAAATCTGGAAATTCAGGAAAATCGGGAAAATCTGGAAATTCAGGAAAATCGGGAAATTAAGAAAAATCAGGAAATTCAAGAAAATCACGAAATTCAGGAAATTAAGGAAAATCAGGAAATACAAGAAAACCAGGAAATTCAGGAAAATCAGGAAATTAAGGAAATTCAGGAAAATAAGGAAATCAGGAAAATCAGGAAATTCAGGAAAATGGAAAATTCAGGAGAATCAAGAAATTCAGTAAATTCAGGAAATCCGGTAAATCAGGAAAATCATGAAAATAAGGAAAGTAGTCTTCCTGATTTTCCTTTTTTTAAAATTTCATGATTTTCCTGAATTTCCTGATTGTCCTTATTTTCCTGAATTTCCTTAATTTCCTGATTTTCCTGAATTTTTTGAATTTCCTGAATTCCCTGATTTTTTTGAATTTCCTGAATTTCCGGATTTTCCTGAATTTGCTGAGTTTCCTGATTTTCCTGGTTTACCTGATTTTCCTGAATTTCTTGATTTCCCGATTTGATTTTCCTGATTTACCTGTTTTCCTAAATTTCCTGAATTTCCTGATTTTCCTGAATTTTCTGATTTTCCCGATTTTCACGATTTACCTGAATTTCCTGATTTACCTGATTTTCTACATCTTATACACAGTGAGAAAGGTGGGAAAGGGCTACTTCCTTATCCACAATTGGACGGCGTGTACTGATTAAAATACGTGTATTTTCCCAAGTCCTACTATTGATTTGAATCAAATTTGGTACGATTGTGGAGGGCTCCCAGAAATAATTCATACGTGGTTTTTGTTTCTCTCTCTGCCCGTTTTATTCAAAACGGCGGCCGAGTGAATTCTTAAATACCATGTATCATCTAGAATTCCGATCGGATTTGAACCAAATTTCCCTGGGCAAAGCCGGGAATTTCTGCTAGTCTAATATATAAAAATGAATGTGTGTATCATAATTTTAAAACTCGAAAACTACAATCTAACCGGAATAACGAGTACGGTGGTATAGTAAAGTTTTTATATCGATTTGATTGACCTGTCTAATTTTAAAAATATTTTCCCTTTTCCATTTTCTCCATTTGAATAACATAGGGACTAGTGCAGCTTATTTTTCATTTGAATTTTAAAATTATTTAGAAACATGGTACGAAGTTGAGACTTGAATGGTTCTACGAAGAAAAGAACCAAGTTTATTTTTATTGAAGACAGAATCCGAATCCTGATCGAATTAGCATAAAAATGCATTTAGAATCAATAAAATACGTGATTTTATCAGTTTTATTACAATACCCATTATAAGCTACCATGACAACTCCCATTGTCGCCGAAATTGAGAGTTCAATGCATTTATAGGGAAAAAGTTTTTAACGTAATATCGTTTGTCAATTTGTGTACGATTTCAATTTGTTTACATGGAAACCAAATATTAGTTGTTTTTAACTGAATTATCTTCTAATCTAACATATAAAGGAGAATGTTTGTAAGTTTGTTCGCTTTGAATGCTTTTAATACGAGATAGGGAGGGAGAGAGATGGATGGTAACGGAGGGGGGAGATGGAGAGAGGGAATTAGAGGGAAGGGGTGGATAGGGGGAGGGTGGGAGATGGAGGGGGGGGGGGAGATGGGGGGGAGATGGGGGGGAGATGGAGGGGGAGGGAGAGGGGAGGGAGGGAGTGGGAGAGAGGGGAGGGAGTGGGAGAGAGGGGAGGGAGTGGGAGAGAGGGGAGGGAGGGGGAGAAGGGAAGGAGAGGGTGGAAGGGAGGGGGAGGGAGTTTATACGTTATTTTCGTAAGATTTTCTTCCTTCATTCATCTAAATAGGAAAATGCGGAGCGGTTTTCTTCATTTTTGCTTTATTCGACTGATATAACTGTGTACTATCTTATTCTTGCGATGCTTACATGTTACGCGGTCGAAGTTTTAGTTTCACTAAATCCGTTGAAATTCAACGGGCACTGCTGCTAGTTTATAAATAATTCCTAAACAATAACTGCTATGAAAAATTGTTTCAAATGAAAGTTGTAGGAAATTACATTCTCTATAACATTTGTATAGAACTGTATATATCATAATGATGTTTTAAGGGAGAAATATCGCAAAAACCGAATCGGGTTTCGAATAAACCTCGATTTCCGCTTAACTGGTATTGTCCAAAAACTAATCAGCTCTTTGTGCTCATGCTAAAGTGTTATATATGAAATTTGGTATTAATATGACATGTACATGGAGAAGAATGTTGAAGATAAAATGGACAGATAGGGTGACAAACGAGGAAGTACTACGAAGAATAGGAGAGAAGCGAACGATTATACAGACTATCAGAAAGAGGAAGGCGAACTGGATTGGGCATTACCTGAGGAGAGAGTGCATGATTAAAGAAGTGCTAGAAGGAAAACTGGATGGAAAAAGAGAAAGAGGTAGGAAAAGGTTTCAGCTAGTAGACGACTTGAAAGGGAAAGAGAGCTATCAAGACATGAAGAAAACTGCGGAAAATAGGAGTATATGGAGAACCATGAATAATCACGGACCTGTCAACGGACAGACTACCTATGATGATGATGACAAGTACTTTTCGAGTTAGAGCGCCCACAATCACATACATATATCCACACACACACATCATTCCGAAAGTAGTCGAAACGTGCTCTAGGGACCTCAAAACAGGTATTTCCGTTGAAATCTCGAAGTCGATTTTTTTCGTGACCACAATACTTTCCCTATACTACGTATGGAGAAAGTAAAAACAGACGAATAACGGTTTCTGTAAAAGGCACGTAAAACGGAGATAAAGCATCTATTTGAAGGCACTAAGAGCAAAAATTAGCGGAATATGGCAATATAGGGAAGCCATAAAAACAGTGTAGGAGAAGAGGGCGAGGCGGGCGGATGAGATATGGTGTACGAGGAAAAGGGAAGAAACGGGAGAAATGGGAATGGAGAAAGAATGGGAGGCAAAAAGGCTAGGAGAGGGAAGCGGTAAGAGGCTGGAAGAGGGAAATAGGCAAGGAGAGAGAGAGGGAAAGAGGCAGGGAAAGGGTAAAAAATACTATCGACAGAAAGACGCCGGCAAGGTTGCGAAATTGGCTTGGCGCGTGACTGATCGCAAAGCGTGCCTGAAATCACACGTCACGATCCATTTCCCACGCCACCCCCTTTGCACTCCCTCTCTGCCTTCCCCCACCAGCCCCTCGCATCCCAACAAGTATCCAAGTAACCAAACCTTACCTTAGGAATTCTTTTTTCCTATGAGTCCTCCCAATCAGTTTATTATGTCGTCTTGAACCGATTCCGCCGGCTACGGTACGAAATCGCAATTAACCTAACCATTTTATATCACAATAATAAATATTTTTTTTTAAACTTCTTCTGGGATAAGGCAAAAATTATTTTAAAATTTCCTTTAAATAATAAAGGAAGCGTGCAGTGCATAAAACGCGATCAGCTTGGCGTGGTCTAATTTCCTCACTCGAGCGCAGTACCTCCGCTGCGTTCTTGTATATGCTCCGATGAGTTCTGTTCATGCAAAGTCACGATTGATGTTTCTAAGACCCATAAAAGAGATGGAGACACTCGTCAGATTCACAAATCTAATTAATAGAAAAAAAGGAAAGTGCGTATGAGACTTTCTCGGTGTCGTTATTTAGTTCAAGGTGATTCCTATCGCGAATTGGATTTGAGGGAATTGTACGTCCATTGAGTGACGTGAAGCAAACGGAGGAGGGGAGAGGGAGGAGGGGAGAGGGAGGAGGGGAGAGGGAGGAGGGGCGGAGGTGATCAAAAGAGCAGTGCGAGGGAGGCTGTCGGAGAAAGATGGAAAAGACGATTCAAGTTTGGGCACATTGGAAATGTTGGAGGAAAGTAGAAATGAAGGAGGGAGAGAGAGGCAGCCAGGCGGGGGAGGGGGGAGAGAGGGGGGGAGAGAGGGGGAAGGCCATTGAAAAGGCGTGCAGCACGTAAGGTAGTCGTGGCGTAGTGGTGCGGGCGCTGGACTGCTACGCTTAGCAAACTCGGTGCGAACCGGGTTGCTCGACTCCCCATTTGCGTGGTTATGTGGAGAACACGCAAATCAGCGCCCCGTCCTTCGGAAGGGACGTAAAGCCGTTGGTCCCCTTGGTGTTTCTCGTTAAGAGTAGGCTAATGCCGGCACCGGGTTTCTCTCCTCCCTTGCTTTGTGATTTAGACTGAGAAGCCTTCTAGCGCTGGAGTCGTTTGAAGTCACAAGGTCCCCCCAATTGGTTGGTGAGTGGGCGAGCGCACAGAGATGTCCGAACGCAACGCGTGATGGCGAGGGGAGAGTTTTTTTGACGCTGCCACGCTTCGTCGAGGAGCGGATGGGGGGGGGGGGGGATGAGGGGGGGATGGGGGGGGGAGGCGGAGTGGAGTGGAGAGGGAAGTGGAGGAGTAGTAGAGATGGGGTAGCAGTAGAAGTAGGGAGGCCTCAATGAAGGGTCGATCCAACATATTTTGACGCAAAATTCGGGCTAAATTGTTGCCAAGTCAATCAAAATCAACTAATGGGATTATAAGTTTATTAAATTGTACCGTTTTGCTTATAAATATACCCTTATAAATTCTTAAATATTTTGAGGTAGAATTTTGGCGGGCCGGATAATGTATTTTGTATTATTATTATTATTATTGGGCCTCGGAGAAATAAGTTTGATAAATCCCGCACTAGGATATATGGCTTACATTCGATAAAATCAAAACAAAAGTTCATTTCTTTCAAATTATTCAAATGAGAAATCTTATCGGGCTTTGTCGTTAACTCGCTTCGAATTCCCCCTAGATCACAATGCTATCGCTTCGAAACACATCTACACGCAGCCCCGTTACTAGATATTTCAGCGCCCGGGGCAAACTATTAAATATGCGCCCTCTCTCCCCCTTCGAGAATTTTTTTCTCTAGTTTATTTTGTGACTATTTGGAGTTTTTGCCCCTTGCTTAGTTGCGCCCGGGGCAGATTCCCCGCCTTAGTTACGGCACTGTCTCAGCGCCATAACTTTTAAGTAAATAATTAACATGAAATAACCGGCAGAAGACGAGAGTAAACGGCAAAGATACAGCATTGACATGAACACAAACACGACAATTGGCAGAACAATATAAACAGAGCGAGGGCGTATGAAGTTTTAGTAAATTATACACACTTAAGTCTTTATTGCAGGTAACCATAATAATGAAATGTGACAATGGGATAAAAAAATGAGAGCGGTTATCTTAATTGCATTTTCCAAGCGATGATAAAAATAAAACAATGAAAACCTTTCCAACCTTCAAAACTGCGATGCGAGTTCTGTTTGCAAAGAAGGGACGGAAATTGCAGTTATCTTCCGAAGGAGGTCGCACCCGCAAACAAAAGGCCACCCTAATGGGATATTATATGCGATAATTCTGGATAGAGATTAACACCCAATGCGCTCGAACGTGTTTTTTTTACGAATTGTTATCGATTGTCCTCGGAACCCTGACACGATGACCAATTTAACAATATCTGTCGAAGGTTAAATGCTATTTAGAAGCACATACAATGGAAATTAAAGGCGCGCGTAAACTTTTCCACGTCACTCAATTGTCGCACCAAAGTTATAACTATTAAATGTATTAGTAATTACTTCTCGAATACAAACACAAGTAGTTTATAGGAGGTTAGGTGATAAAAGTCCATATTTCAAAATATTTCCAAATCAAGGTCGCAAAAACAAAAAATCTGATGTGTCCAACACGACTTTCTCCATATTTGGGCTATAGATATTTAAATTATTATGAATAGCATTATAAGGCAAAATTATTATTTCGTATGGTAAAAGTATACAGTCGTCCTTATTGCCGTAAATTACGTAAATTTTGAATACGTTTACATAATCCACCGCTACATGGTGGTGGCGCTGTATACTGCAAATTAAGAAAAAGCAAAATATCTCCGAAATGGATGGTTCTACGAAAATTTGTTTCAAACAAAACTTGGAAGAAATATTATTCTCTACGACTTTGGTTCTCACAAAGATATTTTACGGAAACCGAAAAAACCGGTCATTTACAAATAATTCCGAAACAATAACTGCTATGGAAAATTGTTTCAAATAAAAGTTGTAGTAAATTACATTCTCCATAATATTTGTATCGAGTTGTATATACAATAATGATGTTTCAACGGAGATATATCGCAAAAACCGAATCGGGTTTCGAATAAAAGTCGACTTACGGTTAACCGGTATTGTCCAAAATCTAATCAGTTCTTTGTGTTCATACCAAAGTGTTATACATGAAATTTAGTAATGATATGGAAAGTACTTTTTGAGTTAGAGCGATCACATATATACACGCACGCACACACACAGACCCTTCTGAAAAGTCTAATTGTAAACGTGTTCTAGGGACCTCAAAACAATGTATTTCCGTTGAAATCTCGAAGTCGATTTTTTTCGTGATCACAATACTTTCTTTGTACTACGTATATGGAGAAAGTAAAAAACCAGTACGAGTTTTGTAGACAAGAAAATAAATAGGCGTTAAGAGGAGGTTCTCGCAGGAGCAATAAACTACAATAATTTAATCTGAGTCTCCCTTGATGTGAATAAAAAATGTCGAGGCTCCCTAACTTATAAAAATAAATACTTAAAATGTGATTTAGCAATTGCAAAAAATAACTACTAATAAACCTTAATGACATCTATTAAGTATTTTTATTACGTTATGTGCTTATAATTAAATGTGGCTTTTTGTTATCAATGCAAAAAAAATACTCTAGACCAGTGCTTCCCAAACTATGATTCGCGGACCATTTGTGGTTCGCGAAGCTTTCCAAAATGTAATTTTTTTAGAATAAACTGCATATTTAGTTGAATTTTTTTGGGAAAAGTTAATCAATTCTTACGCTATCACAGGTAGTATTCAATACTTTAGTAATGTACCTAGTTAGCTTAAAGATTTTTTTACTCCTTAATATTTCCAGATCTCACCTCTCTGCAGTCAAATTAACCCCTTTTCATTAATGTGGTTACAGTAAGTACGTTTGCGTCAGAAATGAGATGGTCCGCAGAGCCTGGAGGGTTGCTGTAGAGGTCCGCGGAGCTCAAAAGTTTGGGAAGCACTCACTGCTCTAGACTGGCTGACGTGGGTGTTCACCCAAATACTTTAGCATGGTGAATGAAGAACGGTAAAAACAATATCAATTAATTAAGTCAACATAATTTTTAACGGTTTATTGTTTATTTAGGATAAAAACTGATTCAGCATCTTTGTTATTGGCCCATTTTCGGCGGCCCCCACTTTGGGAAACGCTGATTTAAATGACAAAGGAAAGTTTCAATAAAAATTTCCACTCAGATAATCCCATCGATGGCTGACTCTAACTTGCATGTCCGCAGATGCAATCGCAATTTCATGAATCTGAAAGATTTCTCACTTAGCAGCTGGGAAAACAACCCTTCTTTTTTTACTGCCGTTCGATCAATCGGAACTCTAATGCACTAACGCCACGTTATCTTCGCTCCGGATGTCTCACCTTCTTCATTATCTGTAAACACCACCAGAGATAAACATCGGCATTTAGCTTCTTCCTCGTATCAACAAACGTCGCTACCTCGGCTTCCCTATTTCGAGGCAACATATCGACACAACACAGAGTGAATCATTCGGGCGAAGGATTTCTCGATGCCACGTGTGAGGTCCTTTACGCATCTCGCGGAGACAGGGGCGAGGTCTGAGGGAGGGGGGCGGGGGCAGAGGGGTTCCAGCGACGCCCCAGGGGCCCCGAGGGATGCGGGCGAGGAAATAAAAGCGGTGGCAGGATGCCAGATGATCTCAGGGACGCGAGAGCAAAATAGAAGACGATGAGAGACTCGTCTACTTCCGCTCCTTATTTTGTCTATCTCGAGGACACGAGACGGTGATACAGGTGGAGAACTCGAGATATTAGTGTCGTCCGCAGCTAACTGTCGACTGCTACTAAAAGGACATCATATTACGCTCAATTCTCCCACCGAACGACGCTTCTGATGATCTCGAAGATCTTCAATACGTCCGCTCGGATTCGGACCGATTGCTTTCTACTTAAAGCCGGCACTTGTATAAATGCATCAACCTTAAAACGAACTCCTAATGACAAAATAGTCTAATAATAAAATTTGTAACTTTTAGGTTATTTAAACGATAAAATAATATATTTATAGAATATTTCTCATAACGGCGATGGGTCCTCTAGGGAGGGATGGAATTAAATCGACAATTAAGTCCATATTCAGTTTAATCGACAAAATCGCAGCTTCGGACGTCGAATTGAAAGATAAATGAATGCCACTTCCACCTTAACAGCAACGTTGCATTTCAGGAGTATTTCATTAAGCTCGCGGAATTCCGAGAGAAAGAATGTCGACATGACGTAACAGAAAGCCGCAAATCGCGAGGCAACCACTCGTAACGGGGCTGCAGCAGCTGCCACTGTCCGACGGGTCCTTGACTCCCGCCCCTCATTCATAAAACGCAATTCCGCGAACACCCGACCATCAGCCTCATGCCCTCGGTTGTGGAAGAGGAGACGCGTGGGTCGAAAGAGAAATTGAGTCCTAAGGAAACAACGTCTCTCACAGCCAATCAACTTCGTATTCCATATCATACAACGACAACATTTGAAAACAACTCGATTAATAACGACGACAGTTTCGATAAATCGAAAGGAGCACGATCCCATCACATTTACACCCACAAATACATTTTCACATCTAAAAAATAACGTCCTCAGCGCAACGCTAGAGTTCATCCCACATACTTGCCCGGGAAAATATTAATTTGAGATTCTCAAAGCCATTTGTCTCCGAAGAGGACGATTATTTGAAGGATCCACTGGTGAAAATATACTTCACGCCTCGTTTACGCCGTCTGCCTCTTTAGAAGCCCGAGCAGCAATAGCATCTACTTATTCGGTCAGCCTTAGCAAGGGAAGAAAAATAACTGTACCGAGAGCCACCGGGAATCGAAATTTCGAAAGTAAAATCCTGCGTGTGGGATATTAATGCGTCAAGGATAATTTTACGCAAATACAGTGTAACTTCGATGCATCGTTGTTGAAAGGACCGAGAGAAAAAGACGGCGAGAAAGCGGGAAGTTACGTAGTTCCTCTTTTTCGGAAATACGGACAACAAAATAAACGATGCATGCGGGAAAGATAGATCGAGAGAATCCACCTTATCAGGCGGTTACGTAGCTTTCTCGGCACTCTTTTTCTAAAACTAAATAGGAAACGATAGATCGTTTACTGATGACGGCTTCCCACAAAGAGACTTCTCTGGGGGAAAATAAAAGCGTCTGCCGAGTTCAAGAATTCGAGAAAACACGAGAGTCTCGGCCCATCGATAGAGCGCGAGATAGACTCCCTGTCTGCCTCCCTCCCTGGCCGCCCCTCTCCCTCCCCCACAACAAATAAACATCAACCACGTTCCCATGGCCTCATCAGCGATCCACTAAAAGAGCGCCGATGAGCGATCGACTTCAAGGTCGAGCCGTGTCGATGGCGGGAGATGCACTCGAAATGACACGCGGAATCACTCTAACGGGCGGTGGAAAAAACAAAAAGCGTGCGGGATGCGAAATCGGCTGCGAGTCGAAAACGAACGGCAGTTCTCTCGACCCCAAAATGGTGCTCGCGAGACGAGGGCCGAAATTTACGCTCGGTTAACGGAACGCATGCTCTTGATTCACGAGGGAAGATTTAAAAACTAAACCAAGAAAGATTTCTTTAAGTTAACGATATCTTTCTTTCGTTTGGCTGATAAAAATTACTTGGTTACCCTCGATGCAACTGGTACCAACCGAAATCTAGAATACATTTTAAAGCAGACAGACATCGAGATATTTGCGTCACCCGAAAGGCTGATAAATCATCCCTCCATATTGCGCTCTTTTTGTCCCACGTGGGCCACCGACTTTAACATTCATATGCGAAAAACTGTCAAAATTGAAAACTCAATGTGGAACGCAAAAAGATCGGCGGGTGAAACGGTCATTGGCATTCGCGAAAGATGAGAAAACACGCAACAGAGATCAAATAAGTCAAAATTATACGATCGACAGATATTCCAGAATATTATATGCAGTCTGCCCACTCAAATGTCGAAAAAGTCGCCCTTCAGGGTGCACCGAGTTTATTTTCGAAAATCCAACCCCAAAATTCCGAGGACACAGAAACTTTAAACTCTTACCTCGTCGGAAGGAAACGCAGGACGAAATAGTTCCGGCGGCGGAATTAAAGCGATATATTTAGTATTGCGAGTTACGCCGGAAGTCGTAAGGGTTAAAAAAGAAATCAACTGTATAGGCAGTCGAAAGACGAATGTGGCGCGCGGAGGAAAGGTAAACAGCCTGCAGTATAGCGGTGGCAATGGGGGGGGGGGGATAGATAAAGGGATGGAGGCGGGGGGAAGGTAAAGGGGTGAAGACGGCGGAAGGGTAAAGGGTTGGACAGGTAAAGGTGAGAATCGTAATGTTTGAGGTTCAATCAATCGCATCGAATTACGCGTGTCGTAATAAGGACGCCACAATAAGAAAATTGTACTAATTGAGATGTCGCACGATAGATTTTAATTAGAGTTGAAGATGATAAGCTTCAGGATTGTTTCCATAGGGAGGGAATTTAAAAAAGGTAAAAATACTTTGCAAATGATAAATTATAAACAGAATACGATCGGAAATGAAAATATTTTAGCGAGAGGGAGAAACGGAAGAAAATAAAAATATAAGTAGTCCTCGATATACGTTGTTTCGTATACGCGTAGTCAAGAAATTAGGGATGAGTTTCACACATACGTCGCTGAAGTTTCGCATATACGTCGTTTTCCGCAATCGTCGAAATTCATTCGAGGACAAAGTGGGCACTCTCATTCTGTTTGACACTTCTTTTATTTTCATAGTCACAAATATACAGTTTCAGATCAAATACCAAATGTAATTTCCCCATTCAAGAACATAGTCGCCGCTGTCGTTCTTTTTGTCACTTCTTTTTTATTTTCATAATCACAAATATCTTGTTTCAAATCAAATGCAGACTGAGACGATCTTCAAAATCAATCCTCCACTTACTCGTTAGCAGTAACTTCACCAACTCCTTTCTTTAAATTGGGAAAAGCCAAATTACGTAAGGTAGCAAAAGCTAAGAAACAAAAGTTTTACTTCAAATACTGAACACTTCATCGAAAATTCGACACTCGAAATGAAGAGGAAACCTCCAATTCATTTCCTAAAGACCACAACCGTCTCGGCAGACATCCCACGCGCATACAACATCAAAAACACGATGAAAAAAATCTCAGACTGCTCCACTCATAACCTCTTTTCCTACGGTTCCCATTCCTACAAACAATCCTCCCCCTCACGTGATAACTGCCCAACGGCGTCCCTCAGACGAGAATGTGGGGTGACGTCATCCGCGCATTTAAAAAGCCCCGACAGGGCGTCTCTGGGGCGATGGGCGGGGGCCTCATCCTCAGCCCTTTGCAGAAGAAGAATCACCCCCGGGGCCACTCATCTTGGTCGTCCGGCGCGCACTGAGGCAGTCGACGACCGCGTCCCCACTCCCCCAAGCCCACTCTCCGCCCCCTCCCCCGCCCCACCGCAGTCGCCATCAGAAAACCTTTGCAGAGGGAGCATTGTAGGCAGCTTTACAGAGCTTCCTCTAATTTCGAACATTAATACAGGAAAAGGCTAATTGTAAGAATGACTTAAGTAACCAAAAGTCTGAAACAAAATACGTTTCGCATAAACAGAAGCGATTCGAAAAATACGTATGAATTGATTAATCATCTCGAAAGGAACGTAAAAGAGTTTTATGGATTTAACGAGATGATTTTTTTAAGGCTGTAAAGTATACATTTATGTAATCCCGATTTACTCGCGTCTTTTAACGCTTTCTATTCTATGAAAATGCAATCAATTTAATAAAATAAATATCTTGGCGCGCAATTAACATCTGGAGGTCACAGGCGACAATCATTTCTAGGACCCTAATGTAACAGTGACTATGAGATACCGTCAATGTATACTTTGCTTTCCTCCACAATAAGCTATCATTAGATGAAAAAACTGACAGCATTTCTTTCTATGGGAAATTTATACCTTTTCATTTTCTCAAGTTTTTTAATTTTCATTCACTTTTTGGGTTGCCCTAAAAAGCGGGGGTTCCAGGAAATATGCTCCTCTGGCCCAAAGAAACGCAATAAAATTGAAAATACCCGATGAATTAGGATTTGTACTCCATATGTAACGTACTAGTCTACGTTCCTCTCTCGCGCGTTAGAGGTCTCTTCGGTTCCTCTTCCCTATTACACTACTTCCGAAGAGAGTAGAGTGACGGCACCCACAGCTTCACCCTCACGCCACGGAGGATTCAAAAGGCGAAGTGACTGCACCAAAGGAAATAGAAAAGAGGAAATGCGCGGATTCACAGAAAAAGAATGCAGAGTGAATACAGAAATAAAAGAGGGAGGAAGAGGGGAGGAAAGGGGGAAGGAAGGGGGGAAGGAAGAGGGGAGGTAGGGGGAAAGGAATAGGGGAGGAAGGGGGGAAGGAAGAGGGGAGGAAGGGGGGAAGGAAGAGGGGAGGAAGGGGGGAAGGAAGAGGGGAGGAAGGGGGGAAGGAAGAGGGGAGGTAGGGGGGAAGGAAGAGGGAGAGGGATGAGGGGGGAAAGAGAAAAATAGGGGAGAGAAAATGTAATGTCTTATTTTGCAAATCGTAAATGTTTCGATAGATCTTTCTATGGTGATGGTTGTACTGATTAGAATTTCAACAAACTTTGTAGAAATTAAAAATTTATTATAAAATGGTCGAGTTCGTGTCAAGGCCGAAAAGAAATTCAACCACTTAATTATCAAGAATTAAGTACTTATCTTAGTTATCTCCAATTAAACGCGTCATGACTACTGAAGATACCCGAGATAAGTACTTGATTTTTCAATCATTGGTACTTGAGCGTTAAAATGACCATTCAAAGGAAAATTTAATACCTTTAATTATAACATTTATTTGGAGAAAATAATTTATCAAAGTCTGGAAGCAAGTTTGCACTCGAAAATACAGGCAGTCCTTGACTTTCACACAATTGGTTCCTGAAATTCGCGTCGTAAGTCAAATTACATTTTCCCATAAGAACAATGTTATTAAAGTGGAGTTACGTTCCATACTCATAGGTTCAGAGCAACAGTTCTTGACCGAAAATCTGTAGCGGACCAGTGGATATTCTGAATATTCCAACATGAATCAGTACAATTAATTTTTAAATATGACCATTCTATGCTTTTATAACTATTTTCCAACTGTAAACGCAAGTTTAGCAGGTATGCCCATCACGCAACATTTTGAGAAAAATGGAATGTTGCGGACTGGCGAATATTTGTCCGAGGGCCGGCAGATGAGAAACGCTGGGTAATAGACTTAACTAAGGGTATTTAGTTTGGGAGTGATTTTCAGGCGATCGTCGTTAAGTGTGGAGCGACGCCTTACGTTCGGAGCATGTTCCTTAATTAGAAAACGTCGTGGATTCGCAGCGTTGTAAGACGGAGCATCGTAACTCGAGGACTGCCAGTGTTATCAACATCCATAAATATTCAGGATGTTTACAAGAACATTTGGCACTTAAATCTCACTTATTGGTGTGATATTTTTATTAGCTTGCCCGAAAAGTTTACATGCAATTTTTTCATAAATTACCGGCTTAGATAATTTCGAATAAATTGGACCAATAAAAGGTGATAAGGTAAAAAAGAGTGAAAACGGCCTTCAAATCCGCTTTAGGACGGCGAGCGAACGAATGAATCACTCGGCCAAAGCAGATGACCTTTCGGGGGCGGTCGCAATGGCGGACGTCTTAAAATAGAAGACGCGAAAGGAGCAATATGGAAGCCGCGGAAAATGACATCCGTAAATGCTTTCCTCCAATCCAAACCGAGCACTTTCACGAGCACATCATTTCGAGACATATATTTATAGATAGAGACCCGCGTTTATCGCGCGATATAACTATCATTCTTTCCTTTTACCAAAACATGAGTTTTTTAGTGAATGCATCACCAAAGGTAGATCTTCAGCTCTCCTAACCATACTATTTGCACAATGCCGGTAAGTTAATTGCACGCGCGAGTGAATTTGTTCCTTAAATGTCAATACTGCCATACGAAAAATGCAGTGGACTCTGAAATTGACGTCACCATTTTTATTTGTTGAAGTAGTAACACGACGGGCTAAAAATCCAAAAGCTACTGCCATGCAATTAGCATACACAACGTTTGTTTGTCTACTTTCATCGGTGCTAAGTCAATATGGCATTTCCGTTTCTGAAACCGATACCATTATATTCGACACCTATAAAAGCAAAGTATTTATGTCGAGGATTGAGAGCGAGAATGAAATTTGAAAATTCCACTCTTCACCATCACCAAATATCGCCATGTTTTCAGCAAGTTTCGGAATAAAAATTTACCAAGTTAGAAGTCTTAATTAAACGTTTCAACAAATGAAAAAAAATTGAAACTGTTGATAAGACATTATCATTCGAACGATTCGTGCAACCGATAAGAGGAGCGTACAATCCACGTATGCGAGGATTAGCGAGGACAGCAGTCCTTAGCCTCACCCGCACACTCTGTGAATTTCGCATTGTGGAGTTAGAATTGCTCAAACAGTTCTTTTTTACTTTAATGGCTTAGCGTGAAAAAGTTTGAATGAACGATCAAAATTAATGTATGCACCTTATAGAAGCTATTCCTGGTCGGTCACTCCCCACACTTTCATTGCATTATTGAATCACAGATTTTAGATTTCGATTGCCCCAAAGGCTCTTTCTCTTACTCCCCAATCCCATAATCATTCACCTGAACCGTTTTAAATACTTCACTGAGGAAATTTGCAAAATATTTGCTCAGAAAAAATCGTACGTGTCTCAAGATAAATGCGATATCTAACATCAGCAATAATTCGAGATAACCACAAATATAACCCGACAAATATTTACGTGTTTATCTTGGCCGATAAATATTTGCCTTTATCTGTTCTTCGCTGAATTTAAGAATAGCACCTGACAGTGCCAATGCTATCAAACTCCCCCTTGATGGAAACTACCGCTATCTGCGACAAGATTAACAACATATCGGTCACTGCAGTGGCGTAGCAAGGTGAAGCCGGGCCCTGGTTCGAGAATTCTTTACGCCCCCCCCCCCCCCCCCCCCCCTCCTCCAATACATATTTTTTGGTTATTTAATTTTTTAAGGGGAAAATTTTAATGAAATAAGTTTCATGATCTCGGATTCTTTTCACTGTATTTAGCAACTCTTGTGGTTTAAAATGACACAAAGGGTAAAATGTTGTATATGTCGACCACGGGCCTTCCGGCCCCCTCGAGCTCCGGGCCCTGGATCGACCGATCCATCGGATCCATGGTCCCTACGCCACTGGGTCATTATGTTGGATCCAACAGCATAGGCTGATAAATACCATAAGCCTCTTTATGCATGCTTAGGGACAAAATAACAACGTCAAATGCAATTATAAATTTTGCTAAGTGAATTTATGTTTGGAAAGCCTCGAAGCAACAAATGTACATAGGCACGTAACGTGTGATTATAATGCCACAAATACAATGCGTGGAAAGATAACGACTTTTAAGGTATATTGAAAGGCGTCCTTGGGACATCAGATCGATAAGACGCAACATTTACTTCAAACAGCAATAAGACTGCCAAGAGAACTTCAAATTTCACATAGAAAAGTAAAATAAAAATAATGGCATCGCTTAAGATTCAAAAGAGCAATGATTCGTGTTAAGTTGGAAAGGTGAAGTCAATAGACTTAATCCCAACAAAATGAAAGTTAAGAAGGATGATCAAAAGCAAACTGGATGCGAATTTAAGCCACAAATAACCATCTTCCGCGTTCATCTTGGAAAAAGCATCGGGGATTTGGCACGGAAGACCACCACTTCGTGGACGTACTGTACTTCATGTTATTCACATGTTTTAAAATTACAGTTCAACCAAAAAGTGCGTTACATAATTCGTATATTAATCATATTAGGAGGAACCCTATGCTTGAACAACCGATCAAATAACTTCTCGAACACTCAACGTGTAACATAATATTGGTCGTGGGAACAAATATGTTTCGTCTAAATTGTCCGATGAGTGAAGTGAGGCACGGTATAGGATGTCTTCCAAATCGGGAGGCGGAGCGCTGCTGGGGCAGAGGCTGAAACGTACGGAAGCGGTGTCCGAAGAGATCTTGAGAAGAGGTACGAGAGTGAGGGAGGCAGATAAAGGGGGGAGAGGGGAAGAGGAAGGGAGAGGGGAAGGAGGGGGAGAGTGGGGAGGAAGGGGAGAGAGAAGGGAGGGAACCGCTCCACGGTGGATGGTAGAGGCAGACACGGGTAGAGAGAGATAACCCTTAGCAAAATTTTCCATCAAACGAAAATAATTTCATAACGTCGAATAAAAAGACAAGCGTCTGAAAATGTTATTTACAGAATTATGAAATTAAGGCAACAGGTTTGTTGTTTAATTTTTCATTTTATTTTTTTATATTCACGACAGCACCCATTACCTCCTGGAGTAAGTTCCCGTGGCAGACCCTTTCCTTCGACGGCCCCTTTTTATCACTACAAGGACCGCCATTTTCTCTCTTACACTTTATCCCGAAGCTTTTCAAACGTATAAGCCACTCACGGCACAATTGTGACGCCACAGGATATGCAAAACAAAGAGGAACAATGACCACTTGTCAAACGAGCGAGCGTGGACAAGCGGTAGTCGTGGAAACAGTTGAGCTACGTGAGCCGAAACCGAATTTTTTTATTCCCTCGACACCTGGAATACATAAGAGCCACCTGCGGGGGCGTGGCTACTCTGCAGAAGTGCGCCCAACGGAGGATCATTAAAAGGGCATTAATGTGGAGGGAGGAAAAAATGGGGGAGGGGCGGAAGTTGGAGGGAAGGGGAAAGTTGTTTCCTATCGGGGGAGGGGAAAGGAGGGGAGGAAAGAAGGGGGAGGGGAAAGAAGGGGGAGGGAAAAGAAGGGGGAGGGGACGTGTGAGGATGCCGGCGGAGAGGGCGGAGGGCAGGGAGAACACCCAGATGATGGCTGTCTTGATTCTTCCTCTCTTACACATTTCCTACATCCGTAAGAACGCTCACTCGGATTACGTCATCCGCACTCTGGTCAGTTTGTCGACGAATTAAAACAAAAGGAAACAGCGCGATGAATGACAACAGGAAAGAGCATTAGCGTCACACCCGTCATTTACATTGGCTTTCAATCCTCGTCAAAGCGACAGGATACGTAAATGCAAATATTAACTATCGAATTTCACGCTCTTGACATTGTGCTATCCGCAGCATTTTTATTTCACATTCCCTCCGATACTTTTCGACAACATATATAAACATTCCCAAACATAACACCAAGTTAAGGTCATTTAACAATAGCAAAAGGTGAACATGACTGTGACAAATCAGAATTAAAAAATCGGAACAACATACATTGTACAAACTTTCTCATATATTAATGCGTCGTTTAGTTATCTTTAGAAAATGAAAGTCGTATGAGACTTTTTAGAAAATCCAATTTTTGTTAAAGTTGCCCAAGAATAAACTAGCCTTATATTCATTCATTGAGAAAAATGAAATACGTAGTATTATTGTAGATGTATACTCAAGTAACTGTACGAAATTTGATGAAAATCGTTAGAGCCGTTTTTGATAAAAATCGGATTGTTGTTAAAAATGCGTAGAATAAACTACTCTTAATTATTGAGCAATGTCAACCATTTCTACATATACTTTGCTCAGTATGATAAAATGCCACAGTACGAGATTTCATTCATTTTCGCTCTACCGTTTAGGCTCCAGAGCCAATAACAGACAGACGGCATTGCAAAAACCACTTTTTCAGATTCAGCGACACTTAAAACGTACATTTCCATAAAAATCTCGAGGTTGAATTTTTTCGCGATAACCATACTTGCTCGATACTGCGTATGAGAAAGTAAAAACGCCGGGGAAGCACATGCGAGCACGCCTTCTAGGCCTAATACGAGCCATTGGAATGTGTATAATAACTTTTAAGCTGAAAGGAGTTCGGTCAAGATTTTTTAAAATCCCCACTGGTATGGCCAGTTAGGCACTTGTGACATCATCTGCCGCAAATATGCAATGAACGTGTTGAGGCTGCACCGCGGCCCATCAGCCTCCTTTTGAGACAGCCTACTTTTCTTGAACTATGTGTAAGAGTGCGTGATCAAATAGTCGGACGAACAAGGCATCAAAAGCGCTGCGAAGAATTTCAGAGGTCATGGAATACGGAAGAATTAGTGAAGGGGAATGAGGATGAGGGAGGGAATGAGGTATGGAAGGGGGGAGGGAGAGGAAGAGAGGAGAGGGAATGAGGTATGGAAGGGGGGAGGGAGAGGAGAGGGAAGGAGCAAAAGTAGGGCGGCGAGAAGAATGAAGTGGCCTCGAGGTGGATGAGGAGAGATGACCATCAAGGGAAGCAACGTCACACACACAAAAACATAACCTCCGAAATATAAATTCCTCGCTCCAGTCATCTACATCTACATGATACCCTCCAAATCACCAGACTGGTGAGTGGCAGGGGATGCAGCACACCAAAACCTACCTAATAACGTCTCTCGTGGGAATCACTCTCCTGTTATGATCCCGTATGGTCCTTGGAAAAAACGAGCTCTGATATCGCTCGGTCCTACAGTCCATCTCTCGTATTTTATTCTCGTGATCGTGCCTGCCCATGTACGTAGGTGCCTCAAATATTCCTGAGACCTCCTCTAAGAGAACTTCCGACCTAAACTTCTCCAGAAGCCTTAACCTAGCGCTAATTCTGCGATCCTCTAGCGATATCCAATTCAACTCCTTCAAGAGTGATGTGACGCTTAATTTTTGCTCATACTTTTGCTTAACGAATCTGGCTGCTCTGCGTTGGATTCTTTCTAACTCAAGTATCTGTCCCTTTTCGTACGCATCCCATATGCTGGAAGCGTATTCGACGTGAGATCTGATAAATAACACGTTTCTTGTACCTGTTCTGTGCTACTTCTTACTATTCTGTCTACGAAGTCCAATTTCTTAATAGCTGCGCCTACGGTCCTTCGAATATGCATAAGTATTCCACGATAGATCACGACAAATGGTGACTCCTAAATATTTAACGTACTCTGCAGATTGGATATTCAATCTATCAATTCTGTACTCCGAGTCTAATTCATTGTTCTTACTCTTCCAGAAACTCAATAGGGAACATTTGCTGTGATTAACTTCGATTTTCCAATCTTGACACCATGCTGAAAGGGCGTTTAAATCTTCCTGGAGCGATTTTTGGTCATCCTGACTCATTATCTCCTTATATAAAACGGTGTCATCTGCGAAAAGTCTTGTTTTGCAGCGAACTACCGATCAGATATCGTTTATATATATCAGGAATAGTAGTGGGCCTATGACACTTCCCTGTGGAACACCTGATGCGACTTTTACCGGGTATGAAGATTTCCCATCAATAACTACTATCTGTTTTCTGTTGGAGAGGAAGTCTTTTACCCAACTCACGATATGAGGGTTTATGCCGTACTTTCCTAGTTTTCCTATTAATTTATTATGGGGTACTTTGTCAAACGCTTTTTTAAAATCAATGAAAATGGCATCAACCTGAGTGTTTTCCTCTCCGCATTGCAACAAATCGTTTGCGAACCGGGCGACCTGCGTTTCGCATGACCTACCTTTCCGAAATCCGTGTTGGTTTTTGCTTAGCGAAGAACGACCATCTAAATAACGCAGGACAGAGCTAACGATTATATGTTCTAGAATCTTACACGATAATGACGTCAAGGAAATCGGTCTATAATTTTCAGGGTTCTCTTTACCACCGCCTTTGTGGATGGGCGTTACGTATGCTAGCTTCCAGTCTTTTGGAACGGTACCATGTGCTACGGATATTTCGAATAATATTTTCAAGTAAGGTGCGACTCTTTCAACACGCGCGGGTATGCCCTCCGGCCCGGGAGACTTATTTTCCTTAATCGACTCTAACTGGTGCGCGATACCTGTTTCAGAGAATATCAAATCTTCCATCGAATGTCCCTCATCATTCAAAGCTGGTTCCACAAATTCGTTGCTCTCCGAAGTAAACGCTTTCTGAAAGTGTTCATTTAACAAATTCGCTTTTTCCGCGCTATCGTGTACTACATCACCTGCCTCCGTTCTCAATGACGCTATGGTGGGGCCTCTACCATGAACCTCCCTAACGTACGACCAAAATGCTTTCGGATTTTCTTTCAAATTATTATGCAAAACTTTCTTTTTGTAATCATTAAATGCTTCTCGCATTGTTACTCTAGCTCTTGACCGCGCCTCTCTGTATTGATGTCGTACCATTGACCTCTGTTCCTCTGTGACTTTTGAAGAATTGGTATTTAAGCGAGCGTGAAGTTTTCTCTGCTGTCTAAGAGCGCATCTAACTTTCTGGTTGTACCATCTTGGTTCCGCACCATCACGTTTAACTTTATGTGGAATGAATTTATCCGTACCCTCTCGCATCATATCCCTGAACACGCACCATAATTCCTCTGTACTAGCGTCGATAGATGCCTCGCAGAAATTAGGGAATTGTGCCTGTAAAAAAGACCTAAATTTCGAGAAATCGCCTTTGGCGTACATATATACGCGTCTTCTAGCCTTAACCTGTTTCTCCACTTTTAGCTTAAATTCTATGTACACAGCATTATGATCGCTTATTCCTTCCTCTATGGAAAGCTTGTTCATACGCTCGGGGTAGTTCGTTACGAGTACATCTAATATATTGTTCGATCTCGTGGGACATCTTATTAGCTGACACAACGAGTGTTAACGAAGGTTTCTATATGTGCTTCGCATGATTCACGCTCTCTACCACCGGGATCAAAGCAATTATGATTCCAGTCTATTGAAGGTAAGTTGAAGTCTCCTCCTATTATAATGGCCCTCTTCTTTATTTTTCGATATTAGCGTTGCTACTTGTTTCTCGAGATTATGAATCATTTCTAAACTTGCATTGGGAGGCCTATAAAATGCGCATATATTTGCTATAGTGTAATCGCTTCCTCTAACTCCACACCAAACACTTTCTATTTCGGCGTCATTAATCGGTAATGGAAAACTTTCGTATGCCTTGCTGACTGCTATAAATACTCCACCTCCCGTCCGGATACTACATCTACATCTACATGATACCCTGCAAATCACCAGACTGGTGGGTGGCAGGGGGTGCAGCACACCAAGCCCTACCTAATAACGTCCCTCGTGGGAATCACTCTCCTGTTATGATCCCGTATGGTCCTTGGAAAAAACGAGCTCTGGTATCGCTCGGTCCTACAGTCGATCTCTCGTATTTTATTCTCGTGATCGTGCCTGCCCATGTACGTAGGTGCCTCTAATATTCCTGAGACCTCCTCTAAGAGAACTTTCGACCTAAATTTCTCCAGAAGCCTTAACCTAGCGCTAATTCTGCGATCCTCTAGCGATATCCAATTCAACTCCTTCAAGAGTGATGTGACGCTTAATCTTTGCTCATATTTTTGCTTAACGAATCTGGCTGCTCTGCGTTGGATTCTTTCTAACTCAAGTATCTGTCCCTTTTCGTACGGGTCCCATATGCTGGAAGCGTATTCGACCTGAGATCTGACCAATGATAAATAACACGTTTCTCGTACCTGTTCTGTGCTACTTCTTACTATTCTGCCTACGAAGCCCAATTTCTTATTAGTTGCGCCTACGATCCTTCGAATATGCATATTCCACGATAGATCAGGACAAATGGTGACTCCTAAATATTTAACGTACTCTGCGGATTGGATATTCAATCTATCAATTCTGTACTCCGAGTCTAATTCATTGTTCTTACTCTTCCAGAAACTCAATAGGGAACATTTGCTGTGATTAATTTCGACTTTCCAATCTTGACACCATGCTGAAAGGGCGTTTAAATCTTCCTGAAGCGATTTTTGGTCATCCTGACTCGTTATCTCCTTATATAAAACGGTATCATCTGCGAAAAGTCTTATTTTGCAGCGAACTACCGAGCAGATATCGTTTATATATATCAGGAATAGCAGTGGGCCAATAACACTTCCCTGTGGAACACCTGATGCGACTTTTACCGGGTATGAAGATTTCCCATCAATAACTACTATCTGTTTTCTGTTGGAGAGGAAGTCTTTTACCCAACTCACGATATTAGGGTTTATGCCGTACTTTCCTAGCTTTCCTATTAATTTATTATGGGGTACTTTGTCAAACGCTTTTTTAAAATCAATAAAAATTGCATCAACCTGACTGTTTTTCTCTCCGCATTGTAACAAATCGTTTACGAACAGGGCGAGTTGCGTTTCGCATGACCTACCTTTCCGAAACCCGTGTTGGTTTTTGCTTAGCGAAGAACGACCATCTAAATAACGCAGAACAGAGCTAACGATTATATGTTCTAGAATCTTACACGATAATGACGTCAAGGAAATCGGTCTATAATTTTCGGGGTTCTCTTTATCACCGCCTTTGTGGATGGGCGTTACGTATGCTAGCTTCCAGTCTTTTGGAACGGTACCATGTGCAACGGATTTTTCGAATATTATTTTCAAGTAATGTGCGATTACCGAGGCTAGCTCTTTCAACACACGCGCGGGTATGCCCTCCGGCCCGGGAGACTTATTTTCCTTAATCGACTCTAGCTGGTGCGCGATACCTGTTTCGGAGAATATCAAATCTTCCATCGAATTTCCCTTATCATTCGAATCTGGTTCCTCAAACTCGTTGCTCACCGAGGTAAACGCTTTCTGAAAGTGTTCATTTAACAAGTTTGCTTTTTCCGCGCTATCGTGTACTACATCACCTGCCTCCGTTCTCAATGACGCTATGGTGGGACCTCTACCATGAACCTCCCTAACGTACGACCAAAATGCTTTCGGATTTTCTTTCAAATTATTATACAAAACTTTCTTTTTGTAATCATTAAATGCTTCTCGCATTGTTACTCTAGCTCTTGAGCGCGCCTCTCTGTATTGATGCCGTATCATTGACCTCTGTTCCTCTGTGACTTTTGAAGAATTGGTATTTAAGCGAGCGTGAAGTTTTCTTTGCCGTCTAAGAGCGCATCTAACTTTCTGGTTGTACCATCTTGGTTCCGCACCATCACGTTTAACTTTATGTGGAATGAATTTATCCGTACCCTCTCGCATCATATCCCTGAACACGCACCATAATTCCTCTGTACTAGCGTCGATAGATGCCTCGCAGAAATTAGGGAATTGTGTCTGTAAAAAAGACCTAAATTTCGAGAAATCGCCTTTGGCGTACATATATACGCGTCTTCTAGCCTTAACCTGTTTCTCCACTTTTAGCTTAAATTCTACGTACACAGCATTATGATCGCTTATTCCTTCCTCTATGGAAAGCTTGTTCATACGCTCGGGGTAGTTCGTTACGAGTAAATCTAATATATTGTTCGATCTCGTGGGACATCCTTTCTAAAAATTCTACAGTCTTGAGGGAATACCTCCTGACTTGCAATCTCGTCAGTGAGCCAACTCTCTGTACCGATCACGACATCGGCTTCTAGACTGCGAATAATATGCTCAAAATCGGCAATTTTCTTACGGATACTGCGGCAATTCAGTACGACGACATTTAATTTCTCACTGTCGCTTCTCAGATAAACCTCAGCCTTACCATTCGTAATCGTTTTAGGAATACATGCGTTCTTCATACTATTATTCCTCCAATTGGTTGATACAGTATTTTCTTTCTGATCGCGTTTTATTTCACCATTTTTATCGAAATCCCAAACGTTAACACTATTGACATCACGGATGTCAGCGCCTTCATCGCTCGGTAACTCTAATTTATTTGCGGTATTGGCCGGATTTCTCGTAATATTGTTCTGTGTTACCCTCTCAATTACACCCATTCCCCTAAGACGCCTACACTCTACCCTGCTCTCAAGCCTAAAAAAGCCCTAATATGCTCAAGGATCCTACGCGCTACACCCTGGCATGCCTCCGGCGTGTAATGCACCCCCGAGCCATTTAGGGGTGCCCCACACGATCCGAGAATCGGACGAAGGTCAACGAAATCCACCCCCATGCCCCTACAGAAAGACCATAGCCTTCGGTTTAGCCCCTCCACCCTACTCCAAACCTCAGAGCCACAGTCAATCCGCGGGACAATGCTGCATATGGTTAAACGCACATCAACCCCAGACTCCTCTCGGACACGACCGACCTCGGAGTTTAAGTCCCTAAAGGAACTCAAAATCTCCTTGGAGCCGCGCTTCGAGGCGTCATTGGTGCCAACATGCGCCACTACCCGCAGACTAGAGCAGCCCGTGCCAACGACCTCTTCCCGAATCACCTGGGGCACCGTACCTCCTGGTATACACCTGGAGAACACCCGCTCCACCACTTCCTCCCAGCGGGCCCTTGATAGCAAAGGCGCCATCACACGCCGGACATTAGAGCTACCTATCACTAACAGCCCTCCTTTCCAACTCGACTCCCCCTAGGTGGGGAAGGTACGGTCACAGAGTTCGTTGAGCTATCCTCCGACAGCACCGCAAACCTGTTGCTAACAGGGGTAGGTTCACATACCACCTGCTTCCGCAGCACCACCCCACGACTACCACGTGTAGCCACCCTCCACTCATCAGGCTTTATGGAGGGAGTCGTCCCTACCCGTGGAGAGACCGCGCAAGACTCCTCGATCACCTAGCCGGCGTTAGCACTTGGGCGAACCCGAGCCGCCGTCCCGGCGCGGAGGGATCTCGAGGAGCGCCTCACGTGTCCCACCCGGACACAAGACTCCTCGGCCCCTTCCACCCTAGAGCGGAGCTCCGCAACTAACTTCTCAAGCTCCGCGACCCGGACCCGCAAGGACTCGCAATCAGCAGCACTCTTGAAGAGAGAAACAGAGGGCCTAAGGGGAGTCATCCTATCTTTTCCAAGTACGAGTTTCTATAAGCTCTTAAATAACGTATGTAATAGACTAGGCTAACGCTTAATATACGCGGGGAAGTTATTCTTGTAGTGATCGAGTGAAGGGATCAAGGGTCAAGCGCAGGTAGAAAGTGAAAGTTAGTCATAACGCAAACAACGTTAGTTCGCACACAAGATGGTTAGTACACAATCAACGTGCAAATTTGTAAACTATGAGTTACGAAAAAAAATACGCTAAAAAATACAATTAATATTTAAATGGGCTTATAAAAAAATAACAACTGGGTGCTAGAAAAAGAACGACACTACGGTATTCAACAATGAAATATTAAGTTAACACAAAAACGATGACAAGGATTACTCAAATACTACAGATATATAAACTAAAAAAAGGGTTAACAAATAATATAAGGGAAATATTAGTTCTACTTATCAATACAGCTACTACTACTTTTACTGCTACGGGTTATAAAGGAAAAATAAAAACTGGGTGCTGGAAAGAGAACGACACTACGGTATTCAACGATGAAATATTAAGTTAGCACAAAAACGATGACAAGGAGATTATAAGATTACTCAAATACTACAGATATATAAACTAAACGAAGGGTTAACAAATAGTATAAGGGAAATATTAGTTCTACTTATCAATACGGCTACTACTACTTCTACTGCTAGAATGGTCGCTCGCAAATCCGCTGGGCTTCACTGGAGGAGGAAGTGAAAGGCACGTCCACTCACTTCGACAGCCAGGTAAAGAATGAATCCGGTACTTCCAGCAATTATGGAGATACATGAAAATGTCGCACGATTTCCAACGCATCGACGGATTAAGTGCAATAAAACTCACGTTTTCGGGAACACATCCTGCTGAAATCGTCCTTCGAAGGCCATTTTCTCGTTGGAGGCAAATACGCCTATCGTACGAGAAATCGCGACAGATGGCAACGCCTAAACACGGATATATTAGTTCAACCGATTACGCGCGTTAAACCAATCGACCGACACTGGCCTTCCAGAACTTAACAACGGAGATTTTCTTCCGATTAAAGAAATTGCGGAGGGCACAGGACGTCGTAAAATACGAAACACGAAGACTTTCCGAAGAAGTTTCGTTGAAAATGACTCACGTCAGACAGTGAAACGGAATACGGATGCATTTGTACGCCACAGAGAGAAACTTATTGGATGAGCCAGAATACCCCCAAACGATGGAGACTGCGCAACGATGGAGTCTATGCTCTCACGAAGGAAACTATGGAGCCATACCATGCGTCCAAAAGGTCCACCGACGCTGATGGGCATACGGTTACAACAATTCAGATCTAACTACAACAGTCAAATCCGTCTACAACGAAAATTTCACGACGTATATATAATTAGGCCCCAGCATATTTCCCCATTGCCATCCTAATTCTGATTCCAATACTTAACTTTACAATATAATCAACAAGTAAAGCCTTAATTTTGTGGAATTCCATAATTAGGAACAAAGGTACTTTCCTGTTAACGGGAATACCTTAAAAAATGAACATGTATTGTTATGATTGTTTGAGAGGATATAACATTGAAAGGATATATTGACGTATTGTTGGATTTACGATATTTTATTTTAAAAACAACATTAACAGAAACTGATTGGCCGGTTTCGACATTTACAAACCCAATCTCCGGACAACGTGGAGGGTCTCTTTGGTTCCGGGCGAGGCGAAGGGCGCGGTAGCGCCCGGAGACGACTACCCATTACCAGAAAGCGAGCCGAAGGCTCGTCGATATATCCTCTCAATTTGCGGCACAACAGTCAAGAGGATATAACATTGAAAGGATATACTGACGAGCCTTCGGCTCGCTTTCTTGTAATGGGTAGTAGTCTCCGAGCGCTACCGCGCCCTTCGCCTCGCCCGGAACCAAAGAAACCCTCCACGTTGTCCGGATTGGGTTTGTAAATTTCGAGACAGGCCAATCAGTTTCTGTTAATGTTGTACATAAGTATGGCATGGGGATAATACTTAAGGACCAGGTCCTGCGAAGGGTCCTGGAGGTATGCCCGTTAACCGGAACCAAATAATAAAACTACTATGGAATAATTATATAAATTTTCAGAATTATTACGTAGTTTTATTGTTATTTTTTTAACGACCTGCAGATTTTGCCTACGCACAATGGGTATCTAAGAGTTAGCGCAATGAATAACTTGTCAGTTTCAAAAGTTTAGGAAGGAAGGTGACTTCCTAACATTATTTTATTTCAATCGTAATCCCCTTTTTATTAATAATTAAAGTGTATTTACTATTAACTTCACAAGTACTCATTTTTAATTTTTAATGATAATAATTTTATTAATGTCAAATTTGTTTTCCTCAAATTAGGTGGATATAACAATCACTTTGTGGAGAAAACATTATTTACGTACAATGTCGACCTTTCGATATAATCAACAATGTTCGTTTAGATCGACTTTTCAGAGCAACGAGTTGGTTTACGCATCGTCCAGTAGATCGCCGTAAAGAGATTCTGATGATGCGACCTCTGAAAGGAGATTCATGAGGGGGGGAGGGGGAGGGGGGGTGGCACGGGGGGATGGCACGGGGGGGCGGCAGGGGCGCAGAGGATCGGTTCGCCCCAAAGGACAACAGGAGGCAGAAATGAGATTAAAACATCTCAAAACGAACCCTCCAAAAAAGGATTACTACGTGGGGAGACGGAAAAAAATTTCAGCGACACTGAGCGAGTGACCATCGATAAAATCTCTTGATATTCACACCAAGTGACCCAATAAAGACGCTTAGTTTCGGGGTCGTCCTATTATCAGCAGTTTTTTACTCAAAGGCTGGATTCCGAATCCTGCTTTAACCCTTCCGCTCTTGTAGGCGTTGTAGAGGTTGGGTCTTTCTTTTCGAAGGCGACGTTTCAGCTTATCCTCTGTCCGCTTCGGCGCATAGCGAACGTATCTCGCACAAGAAAAGGACCGACCAGCGGTAAATTATAAGAACAAGAAATATGCAGAAGAGTAAGAATTTCTTGTCCTACGTTGCGTAGTAAGGGAGCGATCGATTGCTGCCACGGGAAACGGTAAATTGCTAGCAGCACGGACGGGAGTAAGAGTGGAATGGTATAAACAGAGTAGATTGGAGAATGGACGGAAGAAGGGGAAAGAGGGGGAGGGGAAAGAGGGGGAGGGGAGGGGAGGGGGAGGACGGGTTGAGGGTAATGTCGCTCGGATGAACCGAAAAAAGAAAGGATGAAGGAAGGGAAGGAGCAGCCGAAAATAACCGCGGCACAAAGTGGGTACGGAATGGTACGCGAGTCGGACACGGGGGTAGAATGTCTAGACTGCAACGAGTAGAGAGAGAGAGAGAAAGGTGACTCACTTTTGGCGAAAAAGGCCTGCGAGAGAGTTTGGAATCTTTGGCGGAGATTTGCAGAAACCATTTGGGACATACACCGATATCGCTAACACAAACGGGCTTACAGCGACGAAAAATCTCTCGATGGAATGTTACGGGCGCATTAGGTAAAATAAAATACAATATTGATTGGACCGATACTTCGAGACTAAATGACAATTCGGAGTACAAATATAAGGCGCCAAATCAGAATTGGCGTTAACAAAGAGATATTTCATCGAAAATAAAATAGAATAGAGAAATGCTGCAACCATCGAGCGCGGTTTTTTCCGGGGAGATAAGGCTTGGATCGAATCCCGACACGTGGACAGCCAACGACTGAATCGAATATCCAATGCGCCGCGAAGCAGACTGGAGCGCGGCGACGGGAAACGCAGGCTTTATTTGGCCATTTTCGACTTATATGTTATTCAGTTTCTACGCTTAGTTTCCTGCCCACAAAAAAGGAAGTTGTTTTTAGGCTTGTTTTTTATAACTACAAAGTAATTAAAATCGACGCTTCCGATGTTTAGCGTGATAATGAAGAAGAGGCCACACAAGAGACGCAACCTTTATAAGTTGAGCCGAGGCTGGAGAGCGTGTCAGAGCGCGGGAGACAAATCGGCCACGATGGAACCTAATTCGGCAGAGGGGGCCGCCATCGGCGCATCCCTAAGAATGCGGGCGGGGCGAATTCGGGGTGGAGACAAAAGAGGGATCTTTGGCAAGGCGGGGGGAGGGAGTCTGCCAACACAAGAGTTCAAAGAACCCCTTCTTCGCCTTTCACGACTCGCACACCGGATGGAGAGCCAAGCAAAGCTGAGAGAGGGATGTGCCGCCTTCGTCCCCCCCCCCTCCCCCCCCCTCTTTCTTTGTTCCCACATCAGACGGGAGAGGTAGACGTTCGCCCTTGGGAAGGGTGGGTCGGAGGAAGAGGTTGAGAGGGGGAGGCAGGAGGGAGATTGAGAGGGGAAGAGGATTGCAGCTATCGAGGTTGTCTCCGAGGAATGGGACGGTTAAGGAGTCTATGGAAGAGGAGTACCAATGGGAGCTGACTTTTATGTGAGTGCATTCGGCGAGTATCGGCTAAGCAATCGTATACGAATGCTACTCCAAATTTCATAGTACACTTGAACCTCCCTAATCCGGCAACTTTGGGACCCGACCGAAGCCGGATTAGGGAATTTGCCTGATTACGGGAAGTATCTAATCCTAAAGTTAAGCCTAGCCCATCTCTTCATGATATTACACGTTGTAATATAGTAAATATTAAATTAAATGCACAGAATGTTATTTAAACATAAATTACTGTAATAAGGTAATAAACAAAAAAGGTGAGATACGCGGTGTGTTTAATTTTATGGTAAATTGGTACATATTGTGTGTTTTCAAAATTTTGCAAGCTCGCATAAAATGGATATTGTCGAAGATAACTGAGAAAATCAGCGTTTGGCAAGTATATTGGTGTCCGAATTAAGATTCTGAGAGTTTCAGCGAAATCTCAGTTTCTTCAGTTTATTTACGCACTGATACCATAAACAATTGAAAAAAGCCACTATTAAATCTGCTCGCCAAGATAAATGTAGCGAAAAATAAGTGCGAAATGCACAAGAAGCTTTTAGGTACGGAGATTACATAGATACGCGCTTTCCACTGTAAAAGGTGGTTGCCTATCGTGCAACCACTCACGGGAGGTGAAGTGGTATGCAACCTGTTCGAGGAAGATTTTTTCTGATATTTGAGGGGTTGAATAAATATATATATATATATATATATATATATATATATATATATATATATATATATATAAACACAAAAACGACATAAATATGGAGCTTTCGAGCTGACGCCCTTCATATAGTATATATAGTGAAGGGGAGCAGGGGGGTGCAGTTGCCCGGGTGCCGAGTTAAGGGGGGCGCAAAAATATCAAATTAACACCCGTCGGGTCGAGGTGCGATTTGCAGCCGTAAATTGCTTTACTACTGGGGGCGCAAAATTATTCTTTGCCCCGGGCACCAGAAACCCTCACTATGCTGCTGGGTGGGCAGTGAACTTATTTCAAAGGACAACATATGGTAAAAGGGGCGGTGACTCAAAAAAGGTTGAAGACCACTGTTCTAGATGTTAGCATAATATGATAAATTCTCCGCCCTTATTAATCACTTTTTTTCACTATCGTTTCTCCATTGGAAACGATTTACCATTTCCTAAACAACTATCGTCTCGACGTTGTTGACGGAAAATAAGATAGACATTTATAAATGGCTACACGTTTAATCAAAAATATATTCAAATTGGAAAACCCAATCCATTATGACAAGGAAATTAATAGACATCGATGCTTCACAATTATTACAATGAAACAATTTGTAGATTCGGTTACGTAACACTGATGGTGTGATACTAAGCTTTCCATGTCGCAATTAGTCGACAGCGAAAACGTTACAAGTTAAGGAGATGGGAATAGTAAAATGTTTTCTGTTTTTCTTAATATAAATGAAAAGTCGTCATCATATTCTCTCTAATTTCCTCTTTCAAAGAACATTCTCTTCCTCAATATTTGACATCTGAAACACCGATCGATCGATCAATATTTTTCGAGAAAAGTTTTCGTTCACTTGTGAATCATAAAAGGAGTTTGAATTGACAATCGTCCCACTCACTTCATTTCTGGGATAAACTTATGACTTCATACATGCGACATCACAATAGAGATTATTTGGAAAATTCGCCCCTTCCGTCAATCAAGAGGTAAGGGAGCGATCGTTATTTTAAAGGCTCGCCCATCAAACCGCTAAACGACACCGTTCCCTTCACGCTATACACCTTGAACAGGTTAACTTCTATTTCGGTCTCAGTCGATACAGTTCGGATAAGCTACCATAAAATAATGACATCAACGTTACCCGACAATTCGATGAAGAACATCTCAGGAAAGTTTTGCCAAGAAAACGCATGAATATGATTACGAAGCGCCCCTACGCTGCGAAACATTCATATCACGTTATTCCCTTAATGTTCCGGCAAACACTCTTGTTCTACGAGCAGTGTACGGTTCGACCCCGAGGCCCCCCCCCCCCTCAACTCCCACTTTTACCGCACGCGCCCAACAATGACCATCACCAGGAACTCAGCCGCACGAAATGTTCTCCGATCAAACATTAATGCCACGTGCCGCACACGCTGGATTATTGGACGCGCTGTCACGCCGTGGCAGCAGGTGGGCACGCGTGCCGTCCAACGCACTTCTTCACTCCGACACGGCTATTAAATGCGTCGGCGTAGTGTGACATTTCCAATGATGGAGTGGCTTAGTGGGAATCCCAGGAAAAGGGGAACGACAGCAGGATTTTTATTATTCTCTTTAAACGGACTGACAAACTAAGGATGAATGCACGCGTGTAACAACACACCGATCAAGCTACAGTTTAATCTCGTTATAACGTACTTCACAATTACGTATGTTTCAAATTGGCGTATTTTTTTAATCCCTGCCAATTTCCCCGTATAAATATGTACCGTATAAACATTTCAAAATAACACACTTCAACTTAACGTGCTTTTCAATGCTACGTATGAACTTCAGAGGTCCCGAAAAAAGATTTTTGTGATTTTAATGTATGCTTTCATCCGTAAATGACTCAACTATACCCAATTCTTGCTCATTCGATTCGTTTTACACCAATTTTGAAGGCATATCTTGTCTTTAGTACGAAAAAATCTGCGAAACTCCGCCAAAATTTTAAAACAAGACATTTTCCGAAATGAACATTTTAGAACCGGGAGTCGGTTATCCATCTCAAATCTTCTCAATAGCATTGAGATAAAATCTTAAGTTCTAAGAATTATCTCTCTTGTTGCACTCCCGGTTTCGGTTTGAGCCGGAACTGCGAGAATGCTTACCTACAGAGAAAATACCGCACTCCTCCTCATGCGCGTTTTCGGTATACCGTACTTTCGGTATAAAGCATAAAAATTCATGCTCCGTAGATATACGTTTTCGAGATTTTACTGTATTTCGATTACAACCTGAAATTTTGAACACACTCTTCTCCCGTATTTAAGAGCAAACAATACGAGAAAAAGCAAGTAATATCGAGGGTAAAAATATTTAAAATATAGCTTCACATGGTCCGCACGACTCGAACATTGACTCACTTTGCCGAATATCCTTTGAACCGTGTTTTCGTCATTCGAATCCGTAAATTCATTCATCACGAGCAAAGAAAAGCACATTTTGATAGGAAGAGGCTAAACGTGGCGCGATCAAACGACGACTGGCATCGAGGAGGGAGCCAGAGAGCTCTCTCTCCCGTGCACCATGGTCGGCCATTTCCCAGCCGTTCACCCTCTGTCCACCTCGACCCTTACACTTCTCCGGTTGCACGGTATCCACTTTCCCACACACGCACCTTCCTCCTCCTCTCGCCACCCACACCCCGGCGAATTAAACTCGACGCCTTCTGCACCTCCTGCACACGTGGTGCGGTGACGATTCTCCCTAGCCTAACATTTATGCACCCGACAAAGTATTCGATGCGACTACTTCTTCTTGTGCGGGAAAAATGATTGAGCAATTCGGACGGAATATCCAACGAGAATACTTTTCGAAGCGAAAGTCGTGGGATCGAGACTTTTAAAGACGAACGAAATAGGTGGCACTTATTTTTAAAATACACGGAACCACCACTATTTCGTAAAGAATCTCTACGTCGATAAGGTATTGATCCGTGACTTCGGTTTCTGATCCTCGACTGCCAACTTGATACGCGTAAAGGAAGGAAAACTGGGCGAATCAACGTACGTAATTTCTCAAATTTCTGGTTCGGTGAAATAAAAATATAACCTATTAGGGAACAAGTAAAATTCCACTATAAATGCGCGCCCTCATTAACTACCGGTGATTTGGGTTTCGGGAAATAACTGCACAAAACACAACGCCTGATGGCGAATTATAAAACTAAAAATTATATTGTTAGACGAAGCGTCGCGTCATAACAAAACGTCAATCAATAAATTCAAGAAAAACGGCAGCAAAAACTAGGATCATGAAATGATCTAGACGAATGACTTGAAAATTTCCCTCGAACGACAAAGAGTGTTCGGTAGAAAGCAAACTAAAGGGCGATCGAAAGAACGGGAGATCTTCGTTCGAGTTTTTAGGGAGAGAGCGAGTGCCGCAGAAAAAGAGAGGAAATAGAAGTGTAGCGAGAGAGAGGGAGAGAGAGAGAGAGAGAGAGGAATGCAACCCCGTGAGGAGAAGGGTGCGTTGCGTGTAAGCGTCGATGAGGGGTGTTTTAAGGCCTGGGAAGATCGGGACGATGGATGGGAAGCTCTCTCTCTCTCTCACTCACTCTTGATGGTAGATGTTATCTCCGGCAATAGAATAGAAAGAGGGGAAGGGGATTTCTCCGACTGGCAATTTGGTATAACTCTGGAAGGGTGAATGGAGGCGATCGCACAGACATATTATATGCGATGCATGTCACGCGAGAAAGAGATTTCCAGGAATTACCAAAAATGGCATCAAATGCATAAGAAAAACAAACAAAGAGGTTTATATTCGAATGTATAACTCCTATTCGTAGAAAGTGTAATATCACACTAGCACGCCTCGAAAACACGACGTCAACTCTAGTAGATAAATAGAACAAGTATTTTACATAGAGACGGTTCCCGGCTTACGATGTTTCGACCGATATTCAGTTGGACGATACGACTCATTGTAGGTATTCATTTATTGATTGTTCTAAGTCTTAAAAATGGTTATTACGCAATATATAACAATCATTGGTTCTTAAACTATTAATTTATAGCCTAAATACGGCTTGGTACATAGTTTTTCCAAGGTTCTGGAAAGTATCTCAATTTATAACATTCAAGTCAATGGGAAATTGATATTCGACTTAGAACGCGATTTTCAGGAACGCATTAGATTCGTAAGTCGGGAACGGCCTGAAGCACATGCACGAGAATTGTTGGCTAACGGTGTTCAGAATATCATGATGGATTAATAAATTATTAGATTAGTGATGGCCAATGGTTTTGTATAACTGTATACTATAATCAGATTTATCAGCTATTCCAAATTACCAAGTATTAGCAGAGGAAGTAAAGCTGAGGAGAAGAAGATCTGAAGAATCGCGAGAACACGGATCAAAAAAATGGCACGGCGGGCAGGCAAATTCCAACTCCAAAACAGATCAACAACGCGTGATCAGAAGAAGGGCACAGGTGGGCGGCTATGCCGTGGCGCTTTGCCAGGACACCAACTACGACAACAACCTCCTTTTGCTCTGCCCACGACACGTGCTTTCCTACGGTCCAAACTGGATTAAGCCTCGCGTTTCAGATGGACAGGTACGCAAGCACCCATCGGAGTGATAGTGCGAGACGTGTCTCTAAAAAGAACGGGACATTCCCCTGTTTGCGGCGGAGAGAGATTTTGCTGCAAATTTACACATAAAATACGCCAACTTGCTAAGTGTACGTGACGAATTGGCACACAATTTAGCCTTCAAAGCGTGCTCTCCTTAATCGCGTAATACATAGTTATATACGGGCGACGAATCGTGCGGAATATATTTTCCTGAAACCGCATTCGAAAAAAACATCAAATAGAAAATTTGATAACATACGCGAATTCCACAGGAAAAATTGTTTGAAACAACCTACACGAGCACTCCCGATTTACGAGGGTGAATTAGAATAATACATTCATGACTATCACGGTTACCTATCCATATAGAAAATTTTTTGTTATACTTGTCAAGAACTAAGAACTGCTAGCGGAAAAGAGGTTTAACGATCCAACCACCTTCCGAATGTGAATTCAGAATGCAATTATCAAGAATAGCGAGCGAGAACTTAAATTTCCTCCCAGAATAACAATGATCGCACCGAGTTACATAATAAGGAAGCTTAACTCACTGCGTTTCCATGCTAAAATTGATAACGGTTGCCTCAACTTTGTGGAACTGAATCATGATTTTTTCACGTCGTTTTCCTCCATTGCCAACGACCAAACTCGAATCATTACGCAAGTAACGTGTCTCGGGTCCCACGGAGCAAGTGGAGGAGGCGAGGGAAAAAGATATTCACCGGGAAGGTTACGGAAAAGCTACGTTATTTTCTCCTACCAATGCAATTTAATATTGATTGACATTTGAGAATGTTTACATATTGAGTACGTCCTTCAGCAATGCTTGTGGTAATTACTTCATGGAACTTCACTCGAAAATTTAACTATTATGTCCAACACCTTAATGATAGTTCAAATCAAATACAAAGCATAGAAGAGAAATGAAGACAAACAAAGGTAACACAACTTCCTTCCGGAACTAATTACTAATAATGTCCGACTTTATTCGAATGATACGATGTTACGTCTCGCTCCGCATCGCGGAACGTTATTTCAACGCATGAGAAAATAGAGAAAGAGAATCAGGGAATGGCTTATCGAGGACAAAGCAATAATGCATTCATCTTATTCACGTCTAAAGAAAAGTAGTCCATGAAAACTGAAGTTAATGAATAAAATTATTGAAAAGATTGCTCAACACAATCCCATTAAAGATTTTCAAATTTCCAATCCATAATAAAATGAAATCTTGATAATTCATTCTGAAACGACAAGATTTGCCACGCGGATCTCAATTTCCGATAAGAGGAGCCCATGGTGAGAGGAGCCGCACAAAAACTTAACATGCGAAGCAGTGAAATGGAAAGAAGAGAAACAGAGGAGCCAAGCAAATGTTTAAAGCGAATCTCGGAGAAAACTACTCCTCCGACTCTTTACGATGAAAACAAAACATCAAAATTTCAACAAAACTAAGAAATTGCTCGCGAAATTCAACTTTATTAGGTGAATAAAAACAAAAGTACCGGACAGAAATATAGCATATTTTATTGTAAATTTTAGACTTCTTTAAGTTACAGCTCGTTAATTCTCACGAAACCTTATTACTATAACAATAACAAATGCTTATGTACCTCAATGGCATATTTGTGTGAAACCTACGACACCGATTACGATGTATAAAAACTGATAATTCAGGATATCGGCGTCACTACGATAGAAGACTAAATGAAGCAACAGAAAAAGAAGAACCATGACATACTACAATCATTAAGAATACATTTTATTCGAAGGATGAGTAAAAAGGAGAGTTTCGGAGAAGAGGGCAGAATCAAAGGAAAGAAAAGCGTGGAGGGCGATGGGAATTTCATGGCAACCAATCGAGAATGGCAAAACAAAGGAGCGACAGACAGAGAGAGAAGGTGCAATCAAAGCAATGCGAGGGACGAAGCCGTACACAGTAAGGCGAGGGCCATCTTAGGAAGAATGGACACGAGAGAGCTTCCAAAGTGGAGCGGCGACGGACGACCTCCGCACAAGAAAATGATAGCGCAACGCACCCCCCTCTCGAACAGGATACGCAACCGAATACCTACGGGTTTAACAGGACAATAGCCAGGATTCATAATGGGACCTGCTCTGAAAAATGCTCACAAAAAAGAAGGCCGCCGGGCCCCCTTCCACGGCACAGTCAATCGCCATTGTGCGACCGAATCGACAAGGATTGGAAGGACGATCGGAAAGCCATACTCAATCCACGATAAGTGGCGATGCATTGTGGGAGCCCCGAAATAAGAGAAAAGAAACGGGTGAGGTAAGGAGGGGTGAGGTGGGGTGGTGGAAGCGGGGGCGGATGAGTGGGCAGAGGGGGGAGGGGGGGGGGAACCCGCGAAAAAGAGTTCGGGTATAGAATGTCGAGGGATACTCTTCAGCTGGAGAAGGAATGCGAGGGATGGGGGAGGGTTGGGGAGGAGGAGGAGGAGGGGGGGGAGACACCCGACCCCTTCCGCCCCACGCATCGGGCCTACGCGCACGGATTTTGCACGGTTTCGGTCATCGCGGGCGTGCGCGGGAAACTGCTCCCTCGGACTAAACCACCGCTCGATGACGTTCCGAAGGAGACGCTCGCCAGATTTGAATTTCCCGAGAAAAGAGAGGAGCGATTCACAAATCCATGCAGCGCGAGCAATCGGTAGCGAGAGAATGGAGTCGACTCGTCGTCGGCGGGAAGTAATGGCGAGACTCACCCTTTTCTTCAGCAGCCCCATAAGTCTCAAGAGATGAGAAATTATTCTGTAAATGCAGCCGTTCAGTTTGGCGGCCAACCAGCACGCGAAGATGCGCAGTTTGTCGCCGTAAGGGAAGCACTTATCCGCGATCTTTCCCCGCAAAGCCATTCGTTCGCACGGCCGATGACCCGGTGACACTTTTAAGGGCGCTGAGAGGTCCTTACCCACCAACCGGAACCGAATTAGCGTATTAGCGCTTAATCCATTCCGTGAATGTCGCCGATACTAGCAGAAGAGACGAAGGTCGAGGGCGCGTCGTCGCATCACGGGAGCGGTTGCCGAATTCCCAGGGCGAATGCGAGACGCGTGATACTGACCACTAAAGGAGAGAGAGATGGGTATCTCGTCGATAGGAGTGGCTGTGGAGAGGAGAAGATAAGGCTCGTTTCCAGGGCGACGTCGCGTGGTAACGAGATAGATAACGGCGAAGGAGGAGCTATTCAAATAGTGACGATATCGCACGATGATATATTAAAAGAGGAGGACTATCGTACACGTGTGGGAACGTCGAAAGCGCACATTAATTGTCAAAATGAGTCTATTAGGACTCGGACAAGGTCTGACAATTCAACGGTCATCCAATTAAAACTAGAGACTAACATCGTGGCAGCGGTCATCTTTGGTTATAAACGGAATTTGTTTGAAAACAATCACTTGGATTAGACTTTTAGATTCGCCAAAGGTAAACAGGCATTTTGAAAGGAAGTGTCATGCGGCGAGATTTTTAAATGACCGGTAAATGTATAGATCAGGGCTGGCCACAAACCACGGTTCGCGAGCCACACGCGACACTTTTAACTTAAGTTTGCGATTCTTTTAAATTTCCATTCAACGTTTTTCGCTGCAGAATACAGCGGCGTAGTGTGACTTGAGACGTTTTTTTTTGGATGCTTAAGGGACATACAATATATCTTAATTACTTCGGACACAGGTTATGTACTGTTGGTAAATTTATGAGCACAGAATGTGTTATGCGGTTCTCGAACTTCCGAAGACTATCGTGTGCGGCTCCGAGGATAAGTATGGCCATCCCTTGTAAATATACTCGACGGACCAAGATCGTAGTATAATAACGATTTATTACAACAACTCAATTTAGAAAGAGGAAAATAATATATCAGAACAAGACCGCCTTTCTTAACAAAAGTACTGCGCACGAAAAAGAAAACTCCTTGGATCAAAGACGGAAGGTTTGAGGATCAGAGTGGTGCGGCAAAAGATTGGTTCTGTGGCACGATAACCCGAAGAACTGCCTAGGTAAACGCTAGAGACGGTCGCTAGGAGGCGAAGGTTGATATAATTACTAGATTAACCTAAATTCAAAAAAGCAGATTCTGAGGGTGCCACTCACCAAAGACTGCGTGTCACCGTTGAGGTTCCTCTCCTTCCTCCACCTGAATTGGGGCCCTATGCCCGAGAGGAGCGTCTCTATGTGGCACTGCCACTCGATGGCCCTCAGGTACAGGTGCTGCCAGCGCCCCTCGAGGCAGCGCGCCACTTTAAGGGACTCCGCGGCGCTTCCTTTGGCCGTCTGGTGTAGAAGATGAGACCGCGGGAGGGAAGCCGCCTCGTCTTGAAAGGGGCTGGTCCTATGCTGCTCCTCCCGTTCCACCTCCTCTTCCTGCTGCTTCTCTTGTTGGCCCTCTTCTAGCTGTCTCGGCTTATTCTGCTGGTGATCCTGACTCTCCGGTGTAGAGGCGGCGACCAGGCAGTCGCAGTGGCGAATCAGAGTGGCCACCACCTTCCCTCGGGCTTCTACTTCGACGGCCAGGCACTGCCGAGGAGAGAGGGATTCTATGAGTTCATCGCATTCGAGCTTTACTCTCTCTTTAGGAGTACACACAATAAAAATGCATAATGTTAGAGTTTTTAGAAATGTTCGCGAACAATGCAGACAATTCTGCCATTATTGTCACTGTCGTACAGAAGATGGAAATTAGTGATTGCGGTCAAAACCGGAAAATAGTATTTCTCAGAAAACTATGCACAGAAAATGTCGAGCACCTGACATACTGGTGATTTCGTGTTTCTGTGGCACCTGATTCTACAGATAACTCAATGCTAAACAAGCCATCTTTATTTTTAAAAAGTTAAATGTTCAAGTTAAAATGACTCAGAAAGATAAAGTATACCAGCAACGAATGTGTACATGTAGTTCACCTAATCCTTAAGTTTCATAATACATATTTTGACGCAATCTAAAAAGGTTGTGAGCGTAAATACAACGTAAACAATGATACAAATAACAGTAATACTTGAACTGTTACAAATATTTCGTAAATACTATTATCATGAGGAATCAAATAACGTAAGAGACTTCAAATCTGTCGATTAAAATGACTAAGCAACTCGCTCGAAGAAATTTTTTCACTCGGGTAAAGCCAACTCTAGCCGAATAAGTAATCCATCGTCGCAATATACCCCATTTAGATCTAATTTCCTCGCTCTGGGTAGCGATTACGCGTACATTGATGGGGGGGAGAGGGAGAGGGGGGAGAGAGAGGGGGGAGGGAGAGAGAGAGGAAGGGAGAGAGAGAGGAAGGGAGAGAGAGAGGAAGAGAGAGGGAGAGGAGGGAGAGGAGAGAGAGGGAGAGGAGGGAGAGGAGAGAGAGAGAGGGAGAGGAGGGAGAGGAGAGAGAGAGGGGGAGAGGAGAGAGAGGGAGAGGAGGGAGAGGGAGAGGGGAGAGAGAGGGGGAGGGGGAGAGAGAGGGGGAGGGGGAGAGAGAGGGGGAGGGGGAGAGAGAGGGGAAGGGGGAGAGAGAGGGGAAGGGGGGAGAGGGGAGATAGGGGGAGGGAGAGGGAGAGAGAGAGGGGAGAGAGGGGGGAGAGAGGAGAGAGAGAGAGAGAGGAGAGATAAGGGAGAGAGAGAAGAGAAAAGCTAAAAGAGAGAGGGGGGGAGGGAGAGATCAGCTGGCGCGAAAATGATCGTTGGCGCATCGCATGGGGGCAAATTACATGGCCCCAAATTCAAACTCTCCTCGCCACTCACGAGCGCACGGACCGGTCCTCCTAGCCACCGCACCCTCCCCTCATTTGCACGCGAGGTCCAAACGCCCTCCTAAAACAGCCTCCAACCCTTCTGACCGCATTTCGGTAGACAAGGCCACAGCAATCGTGCAAGTCAAGTGTTTGGCGGGTTTTACACATGCAGCGCAACGAAACCCTTTCGCCTAAAAACATTATTCTAATTGTTAACGCGGTGAAGAAATCTTCAGAAATGTGCCAAGAGTAAGTTAAAAGGCCAACTTAACGTCGAATGAATTCGCTCAAACGCTCGCGTGCAAAAGTGAAGGACGAAAAGAGACAAGAGCCTGTTTCGTGACGAAAATTCAAAAACGGCACATCAAAATATAACAAAATGGCTGCACGGCTAAATAATTATTTCAGTAATATCTGCCACAATAAACGAAACACCATAAGACGTGAGCTCCGAATATAATTATGCTGCAAAACTCGTTTGTCTGCCCAAGAACCGACGTACCAATATGCGCTCGGTTTGAAAATCCCGCCTCCACAAAAGGAGTGGAAATTATCAATTTTTTATCAAAATAAATAAATGGACTTTATCTTTAACACACACCGACTGCACCCTTTTCAATAAAAAAACGTACATTTGGCTTAGAAATTTTTTCCAACCCCTAGACCTTCGATATTAATTCTCTTTGGTTAGAATTCCTTGGCAATTGAAGTTTTTTCCATTTTCCCCAAATTAATTTAGATCCACGCTCTATAATCTAACCAACCTGGGAAATATATTAATCGACAATAAAGACCGTAACGAATCATGCAAAACGCAGCGAGTATATAATCAGCCAATTAAACGAATTCCAAGTCAATCAGGCCAAAGTAAAAGAAATTTCCAAATAAGAACACATGAAATTAGAATACGTTTCAGCAATAGGGTAGTCGATTCCCATTTTTCTAATCACTTAGTTCCAGTCAATCATTATCCTGAATTTACTTCCGCCCCTCTCAATTTTGAAAAAAAATACCCTAAACTAGAATTATTAGACAAAATGGAAATAATATCCCGTCTACGAAATAAACAGTTCACTTAACTCAACGGCCACTCTTTCTCCCCATTCACCTGTCGTTCTCCCGTGCACCCCACACCTCTAAAACCAATCACAATTCCCCTTTCCCCACTGCTTTAATCCTGTTCTTCCTTCACACCATTCATTCCCTTTGCGGCGATCCTATTGCCACTTTCTTTCCCTTTCCTCTCTCCCTCTCACGCCAACTCTTCCCTCCCTCCCTCTCACGCCGACTACACACATCCGTTTCCTCCCTCCCTCCCTCCGGGTCTTATGACGAAGGGCTACGTCGAAACGAGCAGCTAATAAATAAATTCCTCAGATGCTCTTGGAAAAGTTTTTATTTTTGAATTTATGGCAAATATAGATTTCCAGGAAGTTTACGTTCGTTAGTTACCGCAGTTGATTACACGCGAATTAAAATTATAAGATAAGATGAGTATTGATTTCAAGAGCGACTAATGAAAAATGGCACATTTCATGTTATTCGGGTCATGACCCCCCGCAGTGACATTTCAAAGGAATAATATTCACATTCGATCAAAAGTGCGACTTTCCCTTCCATCCACCGAGTTATCGAATACGAATAACAGCTATCGAGAACTCTTTCCAACGCTACCAAAATTCGGAGCATTAAATTTTCCAATCGAACACTATTTCATTACTCCGAACAATTAATAAAAATTCAATTTTTAAATTAACGGGAAGTGACCCCGGAGAAAGTTTAAAATTTTCTAATACGTCTTTATTACAATGGTTTCTAATGCTTTACTATGTCAAAAGCGAGCAAGTGAATGTATTTTTCCGTGTGAAACATGTATTTTCTTTCCCAAGATAATAAAACAGACTTTCAAGAAGCTAGAATTCCAACAATAAAATTACAGTTACAATTTCAAGAAATAATTTCAGCACTCGATCCAATGCTTTCTCTCTCCGAAACGAAGTTTGGACGCCAAAATGAATTTAAAAAATACAATTAAATTAAAATTTCAAAAACGAACTGTGAATTTGTTAGAAAAAAATTGGTAGAATCTAAAATAAAATTAGTATCAGACGGTTATCCGTTCTAGAATTCATAAAATCCAAAAATTATAATACATATTGGCATTTGCTTACGCTTCTGTCGTTCAATTATAATTATTGGCGGTTTTTAAACATGAAAAAATTCTCGAATTACAAAGAATTGAGTAAAGAACTGCAGATCATTTAGCGTAAGACGCTTAAAGATGAACAAGTGAACTTCGTAGCCACTATTTAAAAGAAAAGCTCTTATAAAAGAGAAATTAGCTACAAAATAGGTTCTCGAACACATCATATGCAATTAACGCATTAACAAAACTGAATAATAAAACACAATTTAAACAAATAATTAATCCTTTAAATAAGTGACCGATTTTCTTTCCTATGAATTCAGATTGGGGTTAATATAAGTGTTTCCAGGGATAGGTAGGTGGGAGAGGTGGACAGACGACGTTCTTCGGGGCATGCAATTCTGTAGTAGGGGCCGAAGGATGTAGGAAATAAAAGCAGTCACGAAAACTAGTGCGCGAACCAAATGAGGGTGAGAGGAGAAAATGTGAGACCGGGGGTAGAAGAGAGATGTTACTGAGGGCGAAGGGAGTGGGGCGACGTGAGGAAGGGGGCGACGGGAGGGAGGGGGCGACGGGAGGGAAGGGTGGCGAAAGGAACCGGAAAGGGGGCAGCGGCAGGAAAAGGGAAGGTGAACGTGTGTCACTCTTTTCGCAATTAAAGTCGACTGGTGTTTAGGAAGGGCGGAAGAGGGACGTCCCCGAGGGGGCCGTACCAATTTCTCCGGCGAGAGATCCTCGAACCCCAAGGCGTGCACTTTACATCTCTCACTCTCCTGCATAATAAACATAAGGGAAAATGAGAGCGGAAGGATTTGATTATCGACTTTACCATCATTCCGAATTCACATCCACACAGACTTCTTTTGACATGTTAAATTTCACAGCAGGAATTCCAGGTATATATAGCTACGTTCCCTGCTCTTTTGGATAGGGAATGCGAGGAAGGCGGTACTATGTATGGAGAAAGTAACAACAACCCAACGGTTTGATTCGATGATTTTACTGTCAATTAAAAATTGTACGGTCTTTTCTTCGTCTCCAAACTTCTGCATACTTTCTTCAAAAGGCGGAATCATTTTTACTTTCTCCATACGTAGTATATGGAAAGAATTGTGATCACGAAAAAAATCGACTTCGAGATTTCAACGGAAATACACGTTTTGATGTCCCTAGCACACGGTTCGACTATTTTCGGAACGATGTGTGTGTGTGTGGATGGATGCATGTGATTGTGGGCGCTCGAACTCAAAAAGTACTTGTCATATTAATACCAAATATCATATATTTGGTACAAGCACGAAGAGCTGATTAGTTTTTGGACAATAACGGTTAACCGAAAGTCGAGGTTTATTCGAAACCCGATTCGGCTTTTGAGATTTCTCCGTTAAAACATCATTATTGTATATACAATTCTATACAAACGTTATAGAGAATGTAATTTCCTACAACTTTTATTTGAAATAATTTTCCGTAGCAGTTATTATTTAGGAATTATTTATAAATAATCGGTTTTTTCGGTTTCCGTCAAATATCTCCTTAAAAACGTCGTTACTGGAAACCTTTGTTAGGACTAAAGATGTAGAGAATAATATTTCTTCCAAGTTTTGTTTGAAACAAATTTTCGTAGAACCATCCATTTCGGAGATATTTAACTTTTTCGTAATTTCCTGTATACAGCGGTGAATTCTGTATACATATTCAAAATATACCTAATTTACGGAAATAAGGATGACTGTATTCTTTTACGATTTCAAATAAGTCTTTTAATTTTGGCTTTCTGTCATAATACACACAAGCGTCGAATTTTGTTGGGTGGCCTGCGCTTCCAAAGAGGTCAAAGGCAAAGGCTAATTCTCAACCTCATACTACGCTCAACATGGATATAACTATTTTCATAGTCGTGTAATAAATCTAAAAAATAAAAAAGCTTATATTCGCATTAGTTAAAAATTCGTTAGCAAAATAAACCACATTCTAAATATAAAAAAATTATTTTTCGTTAGCTTATATCCTGATAGATCTTGATGCGCTTATTAGAATTGTAAATCGCAAAAGAAGGTAAAGTGACGTAAACCATACATTTAATCACAAGCATCTTATACTTTCGGAGTTTCCAAAATCGACGCGTTGCATTTTGTTTGAGAAAACAAGTTAGGAAAGTGCACAGCGTATCACAAATGGGCGCGTTTCGTGAAATGGAGTATTAGAAAGAAATGATATACTTGTACGTATGGGAAATTGCGTTTTAAAGTTCTTTTCTTAATCACAAATAATCCATTTTCTTCCTATTTAAAAATATTGCATGCACACGTAAAGTACGAGGGAAAGTCAGAAAGTAAGGTTCCCTATTTTTTTATTTTGAATGTAAACAAGTTACAACACGGAACACATGGAACAGATATAGGCACATATTCAGTCTATTTTTCGACATAGTCGCCTTGTCTGTTGAGGCACTCATCATAGCGGTAGATGAAGGAATCGAAGCCGTGGTGGTAGAAAGATGCGTCCTGCAGACGTAGCCAACGTTTGACCTCTTCTTGGACGTCTTCATCAGACTGGAAGCGTAGGCCTCGAAGGCGCTTCTTCAGTTTGGGGAACAGGTCGAAGTCCGATGGTGCCAAATCAGGACTATAGGCAGGATGGGGCAGCAGTAGCACTCGCTTTGACAGCAAGCCGGACCTCTTGCGACGAACAGCCTCCTTAAGTTTCGTGAGGGTGGCCTGATAACCAGCTGCATTGATTGTCTGCTGGACGCATCTTTCTACCACCAAGGCTTCGATTCCTTGATTTACCGCTATGATAAGTGCCTCAACAGACAAGGCGACTATGTCGAAAAATAGACAATATGTGCCTATATCTGTTCCATGTGTTCCGCATTGTAACTTGTTTACATTCAAAATAAAAAAATAGGTAACCTTATTTTCTGACTTACCCTCGTAAATAAGCGTTTTTTTGTGAGATTGTTTATGTTAGCAAAAATGAAGAAGTAACCACTGGAAGAAATTTTCTACGTTCAACTCCAATTAAGACATTCTTGTTTGATTTTTCGATAACGGCTACTCCTACGATAAAAATGTATAGGAAAGGAAATACTCTTCCTTACTAGTTCTACAACTTTTATTTGATAAATACAGTGTGGGACCCTGTATCCGCCATGCTTGGGACCTGAAGGTTACCCGATAGTGGTTTTTTCCGGAATTCGGCTAGCCAGGCCTAAAATGTACAAACAAATGCACAACCTAGCACTGTTATCCTTTCTTTTGAGTCTTTAAACCCACTGGGTGCTGATTCCTCTGTTGCAACAACAGTTTTTCTAGGAATATACCTCCAATATAAAGAAGTCTCGTCAGCATTATACAGCTGCTCTGCAGTAAAAATGTGAGCAAAAATCACGAGAATACAAGCCTTCACCATCGACTGGTTATAAAACACATCAGTGGCGCCACCAACAAACACAAATTACTTGGCGCGCATTTTCAATATTACACTTTGTCTGTTTCCGGTTCTCGGAATGTTCCGGATACTGGGTAGCCGGATATAGGGTCCCACACTGTATTTTGATATGACTAATACTTTACGAGATATGACGGAAAGTTCATTTTTTGTCCCCAGCAAAGTGGTACCCCTGATTGGCTTACGCGATTCATTTTTGCGATTTTCTTATTATCTTTGATTGTAAGTCCTTTATATCAAATTTCACGAAAATCCGTTCAGTAGAAGCCGAGAACGAACATGCGGACGGACAGACGGAAAGGCCGACGATATAGGCGCTCACGCTGGAAGCGAAACGCGTCTAAAAACAGGTGAAGAGGGATGGGTGGGGTGGGAGGGAGGTGGGTGAAATTTGAGAGATTAGCACGGAAGCAGAGTTCATATTAGCCGAAGTGGTTCGAAAGTGACAAAAGAAGCAAGCAGGGGAGATGCGATCTAGGATAGTGTGAACTGGGTGGAAACACGTGGCCAACGAAGAAAACGCGGAAGAGAGAATCGTTCTAAGTCCAGGTGAAAGTCAAAAGATTCTTCCAGTGCATGGAAGCAACATTCGACAGAGAGAGAGAGAGAGAGAGAGAATTCGATCGTTTGTTTAATAACATTAAGATATTGGAAGATAACACTTAACCCGTCTCCCCCAAGTGTAAAAATATTAATAAAAAGCTTTGTACTAAATTACAATGGTTAGATAATACTCGAGAAAATCGGCCACGCCATTCAAAATTTAAACCATTTATTTTTTAAGGAAACGGCATCTTCTTTTTCCGGAATCGTCCCATTATTATGTATTTGGGCAAGCGGGAGAAAGTTAAGGTTATGAACTACATTTGTACGCCATAAAAGGGGAATAACAATTCGTTCCTACGCATAGGAAATCAATCGCCTCCGACGTCTGGAGCGACGGCAACCAATCGAGGACGAAAGAAGAACACCTTCACCCTCTCTAGGACACGAGCAGTCATCAAAATCGCATCAAAAGAAATAAACGAGTTCCTATGGCGAGATATAACGGTGGTTCGCGAGAATAACTCAGAATCGCGCGTGCCATTAATTCGCTTGCCGGGAGAGTTTATTCGGAAAGAGGCTCGTGATTAGAAAAATTGAAACCTAAGGTGATTAGCTCACGACGTAAACAACGAAATCGGAGAACGGCCGAGAGAGGCGCACGGATCGACTTTAGGGGGGAGATGAAAACCGTTAAACGAGGAGGGAGGGAGAGGGAGATAAACATGCTCCTATACTTCAGGTGAGGGAGAGATTGATTGCCTCCGACGACTCAGCATCGAACCGCGGTCCCTCGATCGGCATTACGCTCCGGGAAGCGAACGAGGATGAGAATAGTGGGTGGAGACAGAAGTGGCTGTTCGAGAGGGAGAGAGAGAGATGCCTACGACTGAGGAGGCATCGCAGCCTCTCCTTCGCAGAGACAGATGCGACTACTCGACACATACGCCTCTTCCACGACACTCCTCAAGTCCACATAAACTTCGAAGAAAGTAATCGGCAGAGTTTGGCAACGCATTGCTGAAACAGAATTCGTACGGTAAACGGCGAGAGTCGAAACGAAAGCATTTCCATCAAATAAATCGCATTAATACAAGGGAGAGGGGGGGGGGGGGGGGGGGGGGTTGCGGGTCATGGGGAAGGGCGATGGTGGGAGGCGCATCCCTCCCTTCACTCCCTCACCAACCTCCTCCATATACGTAGAATCTCCTTCCTCTCTTAGGAGAGCCCCCTTACCGCTCTCCCTCCACCCTCCCCTAACTTCCCCTCTCAGCCGGGATGCCCGCCGAATCCGCCCCCTTTCGGTCCCAAGCGGTGCCGGCCTCGAATCTGTCAGAGACACGCCCTGGCATCTCGAGAGAGAGAGAGAGAGAGCCGACTATCGGTAGAAAGGGTAAAAGGTTAAAAACAGTTGAACAGCAACACCTGCGAACTCTGGCATACAAGGCGGCAATCGTCGATGCTTTCTCAAACGAGCGTTTAAACAAGTTTGAAAGGAGTCGAAGTCCTAATCGCGAATCCCGGCACGAGCCATTACAATATCCGAGTCTTCCGCAATGAATCGAAACGGTAAAAGAGATCTAGCGAAACTCGAGAAGTGGGCAACGCAGCATTTTTTAAATATTCGTCTCAAGAAAGGCGGAGAAGGCGACACTCGGGGGTAAACCCTATTATTAAGGGAAGACTGGTATAAATAATTATTAATAACCTAAACGGATGTTTTATTTGAAAATATCTTGGACATAACTTCGTATGCCATTATAAAAACAAGTGAAGCAGCGATTAAGTTGGGAACTAAGTTTATCAGATTTACAACGCAAAATGAAAAAAAGCAATCCATTAATTCGAAGACCTCTGATGTCTAAACGGAAGACTTCCGCAGGCACGGGCAATATCGAACCATGAAGGACAAACTTGTACAAGAATTACGTGTCACGACCGAATTGAAGAGAGAAATTAAAGCGTTTACCAGACGAAATGGAAGAGATTAAATACCACGGAAAGAGCGCGTCATATATTTCTGCTTTCGTATAACATTTGCCAATTCTCACTCTTCGAATCGAATTGGGAGAAAATAAAAACCAGCGATCGAATCGGTTTGCCACGCGAACGATCGAACGAACCGCAAATTGAGGCTCGAAATCTTTATTGGAAAAAAATGCCAAATGCGTGACGTAAGCTCGAAGCCTTAGAGGGGGCAGAGACACCGTAATGGGACTTCAAATTCGCTAAGGTTTCGTCAAAAGTTAAGATGGGAATCTTTTACGGAGGATACAAGTCAGCCGCGAAAATTAAACTCCTTATTACTACACGTGATTAACAACTGATGCATTTCAAATAAAGAAACGTGGAATGCCAGAAGTACACACGTGAGAGAATTTTCAATTGAGTCACACAAAGTACACACTTAGATCAGTGCGTGTCAGGGAATATGTAAGCACTGTCGCGGGGGAAATTTGTTTTATGACGTAGTCATTTACGTAGATAATGACGAACTGTTCACGAATTATGAATATTCCAGAAGCAGATGTATCCAAAGACTGTTGGAATGTATCCGCTCTCACAATCAGACAGACTTAAAAGACAGACTTAAAAGTTAAAGTCGACATACTTATCCACGTTGGACAAAACAAACGACTTGAAAATCCTCACCTAAAGTCCCGCTTTAAACGAAAGAGAAGATTAGTCCGACTTTGCAAAGTCATAGACAAATATTTCTAAACCTCCATTATAATTCAATTAAACGCAATTTTAATTTTCATAAAAGGAACTACCTCTTTTCTTAATTACAATAATATTGAAAACAAACCACGCTACTAGCTCATTATTTACAATTTACTAAAATTCATAACCGAAATACAAAAATGAACCATTTTCTCCTGTCGAAATCCTGTTAAACCTTATGAGAAGACACTACAAACAAATCCAAGCCTTTCGCCCAACAAAAAACGCACGCATACTATGTAGTTACTTCGACTGTAACTTACGAATAATCCTTATACGAGAAAATTGAAATTTCGACGCCCAGTTTGCTTTTTGGTGAAATTAAAGAGATCTTAAGACATAACAGCCGTTCTTACGATGCCATACTCGGCAGTATCTTACAGCGGCGGAGAAATTGAGAAAACCTGTCCAATATCACGTAAAAGTTTTACCTGGTCCCAAGGAAACCCATCCAAGCACAAATAACGGAGAACAATAAAACCTAGAACGCGGTTGTTTTAGAAAGCAAGAGACGATTAAAAAACGAGTTTACGGAGCATTTTTCAACCAAAGGAAATTGAGAGCACAGGTTCAAGGGGCAGAAGGCTCGAAGTGAAAAGGAGAGGAGTTTTTTAAAAAGAAAATATGATGGTAGCGCGGAGATAATAAAGGGTCACGGAGCAGAAGAGGTCAGTGAAAGAGGGTTTTGGGAGTGGAGAAAGATTTCTGGTTAAGGGAAGCCACTCAATATGATAGGCGAACGTGCTAGCAACGGGATGGCCGCATAGAAAGGGGGAGGGAGGAAACTAGCGAGGAGCCGGTAGATATAGATACGATTACTAGCGTCCATTTTGAAGGGAAACCGTGGGAAACGTACATATCCGGCCGCGCCCGAACGGCACATCTTAAGAGAGACTCAGCTCATTTAAAAAATGACCATGCAGATAGGATACGATTGTGTACGTAACGTTTCATTAAATATACGTCTCCTCCACAAGCGATGCAAGATAGTTTAAAACAAATTTCACATCGGATCAAAATAATGGAGGCTGATAGAAATGAAAAAAGTTTGCGAGGGTCACTCCTACGAACAGAGTCCATTTTTTAATACAAAACAATTATATACAAAGTGGTACACGTGTCGAAAGTTGTTTTCATACAAAATATAAAATCAAGAAATTTGTAAGGATAAAAATTTATAAATTTTGAAAACTTTAAAATCAAAATATTTATTAGTAGATTGACGTACATTTCACTCGTGGAAAATGCAAACCACCATTTCTGAAATGACGTTTATAATATACGATACATTTTCGTCGTCAAAAAGACTACATTACCTATATAAGGCTTGAAGATACCATGTTCAGTGACTCAAACCGTCCATAACAAATAAAAGTACATTTCAACGAAATGATGCCGAGAAGACTTTATTTACGTTCAGAAGTGCGTCGAGCGAGGCCCGGTAATTCCGAACAACGAAAGTCGGCGAGGCACAACCGGGAGAGTTGTCCACAGAAATATTATAAGCGAAAATGAAAGGGAGTTACAAACCGGAGGGTTTCTTCCTCCATTCTCCCAAACAACTAATTGGCCCATCATCGGCCAAATCTGCTCCGAGATCAAAATCTCAAAAACACACGAACAGAACAATGATGGGATGTTCCAAAACAAATGCTATAGTTTCGGCAACGTAGTACTTATGCATAAAACCGATCGAAAAATATTAACTCGAGGAATAGAGAGCAACGGAGGAATAATTGGATTCCGAACCAATCACGTAACATCCGTTCCGGATGAGATGCGTAGGAGATGGCCGCTACGACAGACAGAGAGAGAGGTCGGGAAAGAAAAACAAATGCGGCTCTCGAATGGGATCTCCGAAACCGAGGATCGAAATGTCCGAAGGGAAGAAGAGATGGATGCAGCGGCGTAGGGACCATGGATCGGTCGATCCAGGGCCCGGAGCTCGAGGGGGCCCGAAGGCCCGTGGTCGACATATACAAAATTTTACCCTTTGTGACATTTTAAATCGAAAGAGCTGCTAAATACAGTTAAAAGAATCCGAGATCATGAAACATATTTCATTAAAATTTTCCTCTTAAGAAATAAAATAACCAAAAAATATATATTGGAGGAGGGGGGCGTAAAGAATTCTCGAACCAGGGCCGGGCTTCACCTTGCTACGCCACTGGATGGATGCGTAATGTGGTCTCGTAACCACCGCCCTTCCATCATAAAGCAGATTCCTCTACCTATTATTGTCTTAAGCCGCGCAGGAGAAGTAGAGGAGAGGGGAGAGGGGATGGGTGGAGAAGTGGGAGGTGAGGAGTGAGGGATGTTGGAAGAGGGGAATGAAGGGAAGGGGTGGGGAGTGGGCCGGAAAAGGGGGAGGAACAAAATAATTGGAGATGGAGTGGCGTCACCTCCTTTCACTCGCTCAGCTGACAATCGCCTCCGGGTAATTTACCACTTACGTAGGCGGCGAGCGCCGAAATGCGGCACAAATCTCGAACAGAGGTTGCGAGCTCGTAAAACTTACTCCGAGCAAGAATGTGTTCCATTTATCGAAGGTTTCTATTATAAGGCCCTATTTCCGCTATAGTTTCACTTCTCAATCAACGACGTGTAGTAAATCCCTCTTCTCCAATTTGTTGAGCATTTCCAGTTCTCTCGCGGTAAGCAAATTTAATGTAACATCGGCAAATACTTGCTGAATATTTTCACTGCCCATTTAATCTAAACGAAAGTTGTAGATATGAGAATTGCCTACTTATACCTGAATCTAAACGCAAAGTCTGCACGGAAGTATGTACTAATAAAATTATCATTCGCATGATCTATGCCACAAATAACAATTTTCAGGGTTTTTTTGCATGAATTCGATATTATATCATTTTCGAAATCATGGAACATTTAGATAATTACTATAACAAAGTTTGTTAACGACGAGAATATGTAAATTAGATTATGTTGCATTTCTGATTAGTTAATGGCCGAAACACTAATTGGAAATATTATATCTAATTGTAAGTACATCCAAAAGATTAAAATGAATATTTTCCGTTTTCGAAGTACAAGAAGATTGCATAAAACGATGTTTTTTCCAAGCTATCAACACTACATAACATCGAAAAACGCATCTTTACGTGACAGCGTGGGCTGGTAAAGTTTCATTCATAAGAAGCCATAATTTGACGTCACCGTGCGTCCACAGTTAACTAAGAAGATGCTTTTACTATCCAGCCTTTTATGACCTATAGTTTATGAGAAGCTTTACACACCTCACCACTAACGAATTATGGTATTTGGAAAATTTGTCAAAAGTGAAATTGCCTATTGTAACTTTATTTAGAATAATTATCAGCATATATTAATTAGATAAGGTATCGAAAAAACGACCAACCAATGGGAAGACGAGAATGCCTTCGCTGAGAATAATTTTTTTATTGATCATTATTCTTGATTGGACTCGGTGAGGTTAGGGCCTTTTGGGTCTCTCCACCACTCAATAAAGGGATAGGAGTGCAAAGTGAGAGGTGAGGGGGGTGGAAAGCGAAAGGGGAGGTGTGGAAATGATGGAAGGTGAACGGGGGGTGAAGGGGGGAGTAACAGGGAGGGGTGGAATGGGGGAGGGTGGAGGAAAGGTACGACGTGCGAGGTGATGCGTGCGGGGGACGCATGCGCACAGGATGGAAAAATGAGCGTGCGCAAGAGAGACAGGTGCCATATGAGAGGTCAGGGAGGCGATCGGGGGAGGGGGGGTGAGATGCACGAGTGGGAGGGAAGGGGTGAGCGCGTGGGCGGAGTGACTCACGACGGCGGAAGAGGGGTCGCCGCGGGGGAAGCAAAAATAGGAGAAGGGCTTGAAGTAAACCGAGAGAGAGCACGGAATCTCAATGCGGAAACGTAATAACAGATACTTTGAATAGCGAAAGAGGGAGAGAGAGAGAGGTAGAGGGAGGGAGGTGGGGAAGAGGTACGGGGAAGTACTATAACGACTGGTGAACTTAGAGGCAGATCGATTCGACCCTCTTCGATGGATATCACGCACGCATAAGAGCATCGGAGTGGTAAACCGTTCCGTAGAATCACCACCCTCTCACTTCCTTCCATAAAAATCTTCGACACTATAAAACCATAACAACAAATGAATATCAACATAAAATTGAGTTACTAATGTCAATTCTTGTTTTGTCGTTGTCGTATATACCAAGATACCCTTAATAAAGGAAGAGGTGGAAGCATCTACGTTCTAAACTTGCTCTTTGAAATTTTGCACGGCCCGATTAGTCATTTGAAAGGTCATATGTGGCCGTACAGTCGTGCATGAAGCCTCATGTGGCCCTTTCGGTAAAATGTTTGGTGACCCCTTTTTTAATGGATTCAAAGATAACTCACCAGTAAGGCAAATCAATTTCTTCATAACTAATAAACGATATTAAAGAACCTACTTTCGCGAAATAACTGCCAATCGAAGCGGTAGTGACGCTGGCACGCGGACTCCCAACATTCGAACCGGACGAAGGGGCCAATCACGGAATATCCTTACAAATATCCTCTTCGCCTCGCCATTCGAGCATTCTCTTCGTGGCTAACTGTGACTGAAATCAGAGATATGGATATCTGCCGTCGTGAATGATCGATTTCATCCAGACATGGCCGGCATAGCCTTTTAGCGAAATGAAGAGCACGAGAGGAAGGAGAGCGCTTTCTCGAGAAGCGCCCCCGGAGACGGGAACAACAGTTCACGTAATCATAACGGCATCGATCAAAGTACGCGCGTGGTCCGAAGGAACAAACACCCTTTGAAAAGGAGCAGTCGAGTACGAAGGAAGCCACTTCAGTCACGATGGGATTTTCTTGGATTTTAACGGGGAAAGAGAGAAAAAGTTCCATCCGCAAACCATCTTCCGGAACTGCAGCAAAACCCCTTCCACGTTCACACACATTCCGTAACGGTGGTGGTGATGCCTGCGGCGAGGGAGATGGCCGAGAGGAAAATGGACCGAACAAGGTGACCAGAGCCTCCCTCCGCCTCGTTTTAAGCACAAGTGAGGGGGTGGAGAGAAAGAGGGAGGGGGACAGAGAGGAGGGAGAGGGAGGAGGTAGAGGGAGAGGGAGGGGCCGGAGGGAGGGGGCGGAGAGATGGGGTGGAGTGAGGGGGTGGAGTCGGAAATCGCCGCTTCGAGCAAAGTGGAGGATACATTGGTTGTGGCGAACCAGTTCTTTAGGAATTAAATGAGGATAATAATGGGCAGTTCTACGCAATGCCTTCATTTCTGGAGCTGACGGCATAAAATATAACCTATAAGATGACACTCAGCAAGAAAACAGTACTTAATCTAAGAACAGCTTCGTCTTATTGTTATATTTTAAACTTTCGAAACTCAACTCCTACCGACGAATATGAAATTCACCTCAAACCTGAATAAAAGTGATGTCTCTCTCTCTCTGATGACACTTCCAAATCTAGTCCGTTACAAGCATGGGCAAAGCGAATTAATTTATAATCAAATTCTGCCTCTGCATATATAAATGCGACGACAGTAAATCCAGTTTCCGGTGAAATAATCTGCAAATTTAGGCCCCACACTGTTCAACTTTCGACTTTAGGTAACTGATGACCTTTTTTAGAGCACAGCGAATGAAGGTGAATTAGAACATATGAGGTTAGGAAAACGATTATGTTACCGTTAACGCTTGGTAACAGATATTGTAAAATAAAGTTGTTCTCAGGAATTTTCATAATTTTTCTATTTTATAAATTGATGGAATGAATGATCCGAAGATCCTTATGCGACATGCATAAGCTGTAATCATGGGAAATGTGGAAACAGGTGAAAAAAATCTGCTATGACCGGGAATCGAACCCGGGTCTTGCCCTAACCTAAGAAAATATTCCCGTTCTGAAACAAGAGAATGTCTCCTAGGTAGTTCAGAGATAGAATATCCGCCAGGCAAGTGGAAGACCCGGGTTCGATTCCCGGTCATAGCAGATTTTTTTCACCTGTTTCCACATTTCCCATGATTTCTCTAAGTATTCATCTTGAGATCCATGAGATATACACTTCAAACACCTTGAAAACCTTCCATCGCTAGAAAATGTACAACGTGTCATTACCTACAATTAACATGGGAAAACATATTATTATTTACATTATCAATAGTTTTGTCTGCAGATCGGACGATTTTCGAGCAAACAATTAGCAGTTCCGAGTCAAAGCTTTCCGCATGCGATTGTTAAAACCGTTGGAAGCTTTAAATATTTAGCAGTCGACTCCAGAAGGCCATTATCATGGCGCCAGAAAAGAGCACAAATGAAAAGAGAGAATCAATCTCTCGCAGGGTGAAGAGCGACCGGATAAAACATCAGACTCCAGACTGTAGAATCCGAACCCGGGTCTGCTGCGTGCGACTCCCTCGCGATCGCAAAGGAATCGGGATGGAGCGAAATGGTTCTCGAAGGGCGACGAAGAGCCGCCACCATCCCACGAGGGCCTCTTTACCAATCGAACGCACTCGTAAAAGAAAAATCGAAAATTTTGAGAAAGGAAATGAGAGTGGAACACACGAGGACCAAAATGGAGGTCTCCATGCGACCAAATTTAATGACACGACCTGGAGGGAAAAGTGGGTCGATAGATAATTAACACTTTTATCACCATCATGGGAGAATTAATTACGCGAGGAATATTATAGAAAGATCTTTCTCATGATAAGAGTATTTAAGAAAACGTTCAAAATGACAGGGGGAAAAACCTTGACACACTCTTACGAAAAAATCCGATAGTGAAATTTTAATAGCATACTATAGTGTATGTCAGTGAAGGCGAACCTATGGCACGCGTGCCATAAGTGACACGCAAGACGATTTTGGTTGGCAAACCGACGAAAAGCGAAAACCAATCCAAGCATATATCGTACTGATTTAGTGCCGCAAAAACAAATTTCAATCTCTTACGCCACGATCACGAATTTAGTTGGCACGCAAAAAGATCAAGTACTTTTTTGTGGCACGCGAGGAGGAAAAAAAAATCGAAAATTTCAGTAATAGGTATTGGCACGCGGGCATTAGAAGGTTCGCCATCACTGGTATAGTATGTGATCACCGACTACGTCTTGTTTGTTACTATCCTCTCCCTCGACGTAATTTGAGCATCATCTTCAATAAATTTATAAATCTTAACTGAAGAGATAAAAAAACAACGCTGCATTAAGTTTACCTTACCTTCAATCTCCCGATCATGAATTTTCCAAGCACCTCGGTGAATTTTTGTTGTTCAGAAAGAACAAAAACGTGTGTGTTTAAGATAGCGAAGAATAATCAAGCGAAAGAGGCGCAGAGAGAGAGAGAGCAGAGGTGACAGAGCCACATGGATACGGGATAAATCACCAAGGCAACGGATAGCGAAAAGATAAAGAGGAAAGGAGAAAGAGGCACCGGATAGGGGTTCCGGGGAGAGCGGACGGAATAAACAAACGCCATCTGGTGTTGCAGGACGCCCCTTCCCTCGCCACGCTTCGAGAAGAGGCCGTTAATATCAAGAGGAAGGAAAGCTATCAATCTGCGGGCGATGGCAGGGGATGCGTCGAGCACAATGGGAAGGAAGGGAGGGAGGGAGGGAGAGAGAGAGAGGCCAGGCGGCAGAGGGAAAGAGGGAAGAGTGGTGTGGTGCCATCTGAAACGGCCTCGTATACGCAAAAGGGGAAAGTGGAGTGGAGTGGGATACAAGTCAAAACGAAAGAGAAAAGGCCGCATTACGGTCTATAATGCCCAATTTAGGACAATGATTTTCAAAGGATGTATTTATAACAATTGTCTTCGAAAAGAGAGGAAGCAAATTTGAATATTCCAGTGAGCCCATCGGCTTTCTAAAGAGCAATGAATGAAATTCTAGTTTAGAAAAACTAGAACAACTTAAAACATACGAATCTTGGATGAGAACTAAAAAGAAAAGAATAGGGCGTATCTGTTGAGAAACACAAGTTGGGGAGGAAAAATTTCAATTGTACAAATTATAAATAAAATAAGATGCGTCGAAAAACAAAAATTACCATTAAACTGATATAAATATTCAGTGTTTTTGTGACGGTACGGCTTATCGGCACCTTTTTCAGAGTGATGTTGACATCCGTCTAATTTCGGTACATTTTCATTTTTTTAATTCTTTAAAACCTAAAGTAATAAACGAGTTCTATAAATGTAAAACATTTTGATTTTAATTATGAATTTTGTTATTAAAAGTACATAAAAAATTCAGTAGAAAAGGGGGAAGAGGGTGCAAGAAGAGGTTGAAAGGGGTGGGAGTGCCGGCACCTCTTTTTCTACAAAAACAGCACTGATTACATTAATATATAAATTGATGGAATGGATGATCCGAAGATCCTAATGCGACAGGCATACGCTGGATTAATGGGAAAATGTGGAAACAGGTAAAAAATCTGCTATGACCTGGAATCGAACCTGAGTCTTTCACTTGCCGGGCGGATATTCTACCACTGAACTACAATAGCAGACAAATTCTTCTGTTTCTGAGAATTAGTAGTTCAGTGGTAGAATATCCTCCCGGCAAGTGGAAGACCCGGGTTCGATTCCAGGTCATAGCAGATTTTTTTACCTGTTTCCACATTTTCCCACCAATATTAATATACATGAAAAAATAAAACGTGATACCTGACTTCTAATGACCGGATTAATTGCAAAATAATTTCTATGCATGGATTAGTATATCAAAACTTTCATAATACGGAGTAATTCTGAACGAAATCCTTCCTTTTTTCAGGAAAATCAAAGCGAAGGGTAAAAACCCATAAATATTATCGTAGAACAAATTAAAACAAAAATTATATTAATTTTTATTATAAATTACATAAAAATACAATTTTTTACGGCTGATAGTTTTTAAAATTTTTGTTCTATACTCTGTCATCGGCATTTTTTTCTCTAAATATGGCAATTTTGATGTTTAAGGTACAAGTACACTATTCTACATATTTTTCTGATGAACCCATTTTTTCAGTAAGTCTTCGTTTTTAATAAGATAGTAATGAAATTCATTGCAAGAAATCTCCTTCATGTTGTATTGGGTCAGAATTATAACTTCGCTGATTACACAGACATTCGGTTCCTTGCCATTGTCCAATGGGCATTTACGAGAGAGAGAGAAGAATCGATCCAAATTTGCGTTGTGCCCTTTGATGCTGAAGAAAAGTTCGCATATTTTGAAGAGCTCTGAAAAACAATCTGTACTCTTACAGCTCCTAAAGAATGAGCTCCACTGTTGATAAATGGGTTCATCACAGACAGGACCGGCGTGATTATTTGAGGGGCCTCATTCGATAGTAATGGGGCCTATTTATGTACGTAATATATACCCGATGGCGCAAAAAATGACGCTTGTAGTGCCTCCTTCCCGCCCATGTGGTGATGGACTCTTTTTGTTGTGGAATTTTTGTTGAAGATAGTCCTCCAGTCGGCCTCTCAGTCCGGAATGTATTAATATGTAATAAAAGATTGCCTAAATCTCAATACATGAGACTAAAGCGCGGGGCCCTGTTCGGGGGAACAGACTGCATACGCCTCACGCCGGCCCTGACCACAGAAGCTTTCTTCTTGCATTTCAATGAATGACTTAAGATTGCAATATTAATCTATTAATTTATTGTAATCAATAATCATATCTTCTTCCTTAAGGTACGTCAGGCAGGGCAATAATTCGTCAAATTTTTTATTTGTGCCCTTCTTAAAAATTATCCAGCGAAAACACTGAAATTCCTCAAGCGGTTTTACCCACTTTTCCAAATAATTAATGCATTCTTGGTAGACTAGTTGCGTCTCCTCGAGGAAACGCATTTTTTGTTCAAACCCTTCGCTTGTATATTTTTCATGAGTTCTCTTACACACTCTGGAACAAAATTTTCTGAAGAAAGTTCACAATTTCTAATACAGAGTTATTTTATCACTCCACACCCTTAATTTTGTTCTGGAAGGAGGAAGAATGTGAGAGCATAAACCAGAGATACATTTCTGAAAATTCGTTTCCAAAAAAGTTTTTTATAATAGCTGGGGGCCTACTAACAGATTGAAAATATTCCTTCTGCGCAGGAAACAGCTTCAAAGGTCTTTGTAGTGCTGGAAATAAACTAAGCCACCTGGTTTTAGTTTAGGATAACAACTTTTGTTAACTGATAACTACATATTCACAAATATATTTCAAAGCCTCCGTCCGAATATTGTAAAAAGAAAAATAATTGAATATTTTCAAAATAAGAGATTCTACGTCAACTTTCAATACATCTGCACCATGCTGAATGCAGTTGTGTGGAATATGTGCAGGGCATCGGATGCCCACGATGTTCCCTTTTAGTTTCTGTTTCAAGAATGAGAAAACATTTTTGACCCCACTTCTATGCACGCCTCCAAAATGAACATTGGCATTGTCATCTGTAAATGCAACACATTTCGAAGAGAGATCATATTTTTCTAGTGTTATCAATAAATGAGATGAAATGGTATCGGCTGTTTCATTGGGAGTGGCTTCTTGTTCAAGCACTCTTGCTTTGATTCCCTTCGCTTTCCAATCAAAATACCGTACAAACGTAAGACATGGAAAGCACTTTCCGGAAAGAAAATCCGGACAAATCGCCGAATTTTAAAATGCAGGCAGGACGGAGGACGGAAGGAGAAAAAGTCGGACATCCGGTAACCCTAGCCCCAAGGCATCTTTCAATCACCTCACGACCGCCATCTTTACTATTACCATTGTTTTTGTCGTTGCTGTTGTTATTGGCCATTTCGAAGGTTCTCGCAATAGAATGAGTCACCGGCGTCCTTATTAATTACGGAAATCTGCGCAAAACAAAAGTGAGAAGAACGGTCAGAAAAACTGACGAGCGATATTGAAGTACATCCGCGGTAAAATTATCGTCCATTTGATCGTCTTTTGTTTCGTAGGTCGCTAGCAAGAGAGGGGCACGAAAGGATAAGGAAGGAGCACGCAAAGAGAGAGAGAGATGGCAAACAAGGAAACGTGAGGCATTTTGATATGTGAGGAATAAATTAGCGTATGAGAGCTGATGTTATTCTCGCCACGGCCTTGGAACCTTCTCTCACGACACGTCAGAACAAGAGGCACGCTTTAACCGAATAAACAAACCTCGGAATTCAAATATGAAATATCGTACGCGATGGAAAGCGTGGATCTTTATTTTTATGAATGCACGCGTATTCTACACCGTTATGAAATATTACGTGAAATCTTACCGGTGACGTGACTCCCACATCTAGGAACTGTCTAGATAACTACAGCTAGAATCGACGATCGCTCGTTCACCACTGATGGCGGCTGCTTTTTAACTTAATACGCATCTGACTTATCCGACTGCTGGAGTTACCTTCGTCGTCAATATAAACCTTTAAAAAATTTAATAAAAAAGAAAAAATAATTATATTAAATCACCATTCCGAGAACCAAACGCTAGCGCAATTATAAAACATGATGCTCCGTTACGGATAACGACCATAAGGATTGAAATGACGTAGGAAGAGACCGAAACGTGGAAAACGCCGCCGACGATATGTTCCGACCGACGAACGTTCTCGCATCGCCCTCGGAATATGAAATAAATAGAGGCGAGTTAACCGCTCGACTTTTCCTACCATTTTCCAATAAACTGTACGGCCGATTCCGCGAATGCCAGTCGATGCGAAATACATCCGTAAATTCAGATAACTAGACATAAACAGTTAGGACACGAAGGAAGAGAACGGGATATATCCATCTTTCCGGATGTTCGATATCATCGAATCGTGGGAAAGCGATCGGCAGAGGAATATACAATAATAGGAGCGACATAGGGAATAGCGACAACGACAAATGAAGAGCGACGAGCGAAGAACCTCGTGGGCCACCTTATAGATCCCGACCAGACGTTCGCGAGCACTTCTACGATGACTACATTCGCACTCGCAAAAACCAGCTATTTCATTTCTAAATCCGCCTAAAACACGTTAGTAGCAAATAGAGGTGTGCTTACTTTATATTATAGAAAATAACTTGTTGCCTGCCAAAATCAAAGGGTTGTAACATCCCCAGCACAACAGGACGAGGAGTGTGGTGAGAGGAAGGAAAGAGGAAGAGAGGGGAGGGGGGAGGGGTTGGTCCACCTGTTCCGAGGAGAAGGAATTTTCATTAAGAGAGAGCGTGTCGGCATGCTAAACAGGCGGTCCCGTTCGGCCGTTTGCGAGCAATATAGGATTCATACGGATGGTTAATGTGGAGGGGTCCATCGACGAGGCGTGAAAACACGCGAAGAGCACATTAGAGGGACTTTCCAATAAGAAACACTTTTTTGGAACGACTCTTCCGTAAAAGTCAAAAAAACTGCTTTTATAAAGAACACGGAAGAGGGCTTTTAACAGAGACACTGTTCGATATCAGAATGTTAAAAGGTTATAAGCCTCGTGCGATTTTCTCGCTGGAAAGAATCGTCCGCGGCGACTAATTTAATTCTGTCTGAAGGAAAGTTCAAGTCATCGGAACTCATTACGAAGCAGATATAAAGAGAAACTGTCACAGAAAAGGAGAAATGGTACGCGAGCGAAGCTGTTATTACGGCTTCATACATGTGCAAGTGGCGTGTAAATTACTCAAAAGTTACCCGGCTCGACTGAAGAGTTTGAAATTCCTGATTCATTTCTGTTTTAAATTGAAAAATAAAAATCTCTAATGGAGTACACGACGTTATGTAACATGACGGCCATCTACATCCTGCTAAGGGCAATGTTGAATCAATGCTAAATGCTATCCACAACACTATAATCCAATTTATGACAATTTACTGCAAGAAAAAAACCTTAAATATATTTTTTTCAAATTTACACGACATTTTTTCAGAAATGTATTGCAATTTGTTTGATGTAAATGAATACCAAACGGTATGTTTAACAAGATTGCCGCAAATGCAAACTTTAATAGAATAGAAGAATTAAGTTCAGAAGAAGAAAAGGTAATGATTATCGTGTCCGATTTTTTAACATTTAAATTGAATTGATGATTAATTACAACGCCCCCGTGGGCCACGAGCAATTGAATTTATTTCAGAGGACTTGGGGACTCGTAGGCGCGGAAAACAGTCAGAAGCCGAAGGGAAACGGCATAAACCCCACCGAGACGGTCTCTTTTAAAGCGCCTACTAACGGCATCGCGACGACTCACCACACCATGTGGGCACTCAGGTGATCGCTATTCCCAACAACGGAGGGCTATCGCAACCGTGTTACAAATGAAAGAAAGTTTCGCGGGAAATGATACTGCGATAACCAGTTTACCCCTACTTGCCTGGCATAATCCGTAAAATTTCAGGTGTTTCTTCTGCGAGTACCGTTAAATTAAAACAATCCTCAAATGTTAATAAGAAAATGACGTTAAACATAATTTTTCAGTTTTAGAGCACCGTAACATTTCAGAGATACGAAATTCTAGTATAATTCTTTTAAGCCGCTTTAATTATTCTCTCGGTTAGCCGAAATCACAAAGTAGATCATAAATTATCGATAAGAGATCACGCCGTTTAAAAAATATGCATTAAAATGGATAACGACAAATTATCTGCACTAAAATCACACACTACACAGGTTAGCTTCTCTTTCAAAGCCATAGAAGTTACGGTATTAAAATAAACCAACTACATCCTCTTTCAACACTCAAAGAGCAATTCGAGTGACGCTATATAATTTTTAAGTGCCAATACAAAACCGATTTTCCATGCATACTCGAATGTTTAAAAACTGCCGAGAGCATCAGCGTTCCTTAATGGAAAGGAAAAACGTGAAGAGGAGAAACAAGAGATGCGACCGTATGAGCGCAAGCGACGAAAACAAACCACACAGCCTCCAAAAAGAGAGGGTAGGCGACCCCTTCCCTAACCCTCTTCCACGAACACGCCCCCGCAGCCCAACGCGCCCTGCCCCACTTCCACCCAGCACGTCTCCGGCTTCGCTGCGTGGCCTTCGACGCCTCCCCCTTTCCGCCTCCCTTCCTCACGCCACCGCCGCTGCAACCACTGACGCCATTCCTAGAGATACAATCCTCCCCAATGCGCACCGGTAATAATAACCATAATAAATCGAGTCTCCAAGAAAGGAAACTTTAATAGGAGAGAGAGTTACGAAAACTTCTTTTCCAGGTATTTTTAACTGTATATCGTCGGAAAGATATGGGTCTCCGTAAAGAAAAGTAAGGCCAATGTCACGCTCTAAAAAGGGCTAATAAAATTTTATTAAAAACCTACGCTGTTTCGTTTCTCCGTTTATCGAGATGAAAGCATCGTTCGGTAGCTCGAGCGCGTCCAAAAAATACCTTCTCCGGTTGCGTCTGCCCCAAAACATAACTTCGCTCGCCGTCGACCTACCAATTAAGATCACGCGATCACTCTTTTGGGACGATCATTATCTCAAAAACGCCGCTCTTTATAGAGGGACGATTAGCGCGTCTGCCTTCAAACGAAGAGGACGCGAGTTTGAATCCTGCCGTTGGCACGCTTCTTTGCCATCTTCCATGATGACGTTGATAATCCTTTGCAACATGGCCGTGGCGCCCTCTAAAATTCACGTCATAGGGTAGAGAGAGAGAGAGGCAAGACCTAAAAGGCGAGGCCGAAAAAAGAAGAGGCAGGGAGAAGTGAGAGGAAGACGGTAGTGGGTGGGTGGGGCGAGACGTGTCGCCGAACCCAAAGCCCGTGGCAGTAAGTGGGGAAATGAATGACACGGGAGAGAGAGAGAGAAGCAGTGGAAGAAGCGAAGAGAGGGGCCCCTGTGGCCCTTGGGACGGGATCAACGCAACACAGATTCGCCATAAGCGGCTTGCTCGGAGGTTTCCCGGAGGAAAAACGCAGACCTGGGAATGCCTGAAACTATAGGGGGAAAACACATTGACTTTCCCATGTTCCAACTAATTCAAGAAAATTTGAGATTGCCATTGAGAAAAACTTTTCCTAACAAAACTTAAAAATGGGGAAAAATATTTTTGTGAACTGTGAAATAATCTGTGACGAGTAAGAACTACGTATTTCAGAAATCAAGATTATTTACAAAAGGCAAATATAATTTCAAAGATGAATTAGCAGATCACACTACATGCATCAAAAAGTTATTCAGAAAATTAGCAACCACTGAATGACGTTTCAAGCCACGCGCGCAAAATTCCCGCGCTCGGCGGATCCTTATTCGCAGTTATGTCGCTACGAAGACCCACACACGATACATCATATGCTGCGTGAAAACTTGCAGTCATCTGCGTGATCATTCGAATTCCAAAATAACTGTCGATACACCGATACTAATGAGCAGATTCTTTCCACACCTACGCAACCAGCGACACAAAACATATTCGACAACAGAAAAAGAAACAGAGAGCGATGGAGTAGGGAACATTCGAAATTAAGTATGAACAAACGACGAGAAGATCTGCTATAAACTTGAGATTGCGAAATGACTCGTACTTGCTGCGACATCTGATTTGGAATAGCCTATATTTCAACGTCACCGATACGCGTGGTTCTCATTATGATCGCCCAATAACACCACCACAATGGGCGAAGATTCGTGTGCTTGTGTGAACAAAAAGACGCAGAGGATAACGTATGGGAGAGAGAGAGAGAGAGAGAGAGAGAGAGAGAGAGAGAGAGAGAGAGAGAGAGAGAGAGGGAGAAAGTATTCAATCCCTGGAGAGACAAATGAAAAGAGACGAGAGGTAGAAAGAGACCCACCAAAGGGCAACGCTGAGGGCCGCGAAAATAAGCGAAACCTGTAAATATCCTTTCCTATATGGGCTTCCAATGCATCGCTCGCACAATATGCGAGTGACCGCTATACAGACGGAAGCGAAAATAGTTCCCTCAACATTACTCGTCGTGATTTATAATATTCGGGCAAACATCTTATTCGACCGACTGTCAATAAGAAAATTGGTGGTATTTTTTAAATTTGGTTTTAGCCGGTTATCATCATTTAACCACACTTGCAGGATACGACATACGACGGTTCGATACTTTGACTAGGAGAAGCTCTGCCTTTCACGTCGCATCTACTTACATTGCGGCTATCAGTTGAGTACAAATCACTAAAAATATCTCAATTAAAAACGGCACACAATTGAAATTCCTTTAGATCTAGGCACACCATCAACAACTTTCAAGGAATTATGCTCAAAATCAAAAGTAACAATGACTCAATCTGCGTCCCTGGCAACTCAGGAGCACGACTGTCTGCGACATTGCACGAACGCAGAGATTAGCGCAGCCAACATCAAAATTCCTCCGTTTCTGAAAAGCGACTAGAATTTTCGAACTGAAACGCCAATCGCTTCCACGGAAAGCGAACTTGAAAACTTTCTCCCGCTAAACCGCCGTTCCACACAAAAACTCCCTTCACCTTCAGTGCAGCCTATGGAAGGTGATTTCACCACCCTCTGCAGTCCCCAGATCACGTGGGACCATCGCATCAAGTGAAATGAAAGGCCGAATAACTCAACGCCCGAGAGGATTTCGTTTTTACTTTTACGTGGACGAATTATTCAAAGCAATTTAAAATAAGTCGTTCAAAATATAAACATGACAGACGCTTTTAATATTCATATGCTATCCAACAAATGTTGTATAATGTTTGAGTAAACCATAGCACAGTATAATACTGTTTTTTCTACATTACATAATAGAAGAGAAATATAAATGTTTCTCATTTTATAAAAGATAATGGTTGGTAAAAAGATATATGGTAATGCATAGATTACAATGGCGGTTTGGAGGAGAGAATGCGTTGGTTTCGAAATAAATTTCTAATTGTTTGTGTCCATGGTAAGGGAATAATATCTAACAAAAATTATTTTTACGCTACATTGAGAAACTGGAATTAATTTGAGCATTACTTTCATTTGTTGCCATCTGTGATAAAATACTCGAGTGTAACCTCTTACACAAAATCAATTAATACTGTGTTGAAAATAAAGCGAAAGTATTCACCAATAAGCCAAAACAATATTGGGAAACTCCATTTAAATGATAAAACAGCGAATGCTAAGGGTTTGTCATACAAGCAACTTAGCACCCATGAAATCCTTTGAATATTTGCAAATACAATTATTTCTATTCGTGATTTGACATATCGCGCTACCACCAGCGATCACCTGCAGCACCTCGACAGTGTCGCTGGAATTCACTTGGGAAACACTCCAAAGAGAAACACAGGAAAGGGAAAGCAGGCGAGTCTGTTATAGTAGTCGGCGACAGAACTCCGACATGACGAATACGCTAAAATAACGCTCAATTTGTTCTTGTCTGAGAGACGGGAGAAGAGGGAACGAGAGGAACTTCGCCAAATTAGCCAATTCTGTATTTTCAAACGAAAACCAATGAAGAAAAATATCCTATAAGGACGAAAAGCTCGCTATTGATAAAACAATTATAAATCATCGTATATAAATGGGCATTCGTATAAACATGTTTTTAAATATATTTTATTTATTTAAACAGCCGTTAACGATCTTTTACAATGAGCGTAAAGTCGACAACAAAGACGAACACACAATCATGTCCTCGGAGGAATTCGAACAAGCGACAAGCTAACACTACGAAGGTCGGCGAAAAAATTATCTTTCGGAATAAACTGATAAAACAACTTGATCCCCTTCACCTGGAATATCGACTCCCACCTTAACAAATTTTTAGAGTCGAGAATCAAAACACAATTCCGCTTTAATTTTGTATCGTGCTCGTCTCTGAGAAAATGAATCAAAATATGAATCATAAAACATGAAAACAAAAATCGGCCTCTAATGCATCTGGGCCGACCGCACACTGTCGCAATTATCAAAGCCGGAGGATTGCGCAAAATAGTAACATCGTTAAGACTAACAAGCAATAACTTTTTCGAGGATGAAAACGATTTCGTTGAGAATATCGTCCGTCACCAATGGGACCAAGGAAGCGAACGAGATGGCTGCGTGGGAGGGCTCCAATAATTGGTACATACTCGCTAACAATGGAGAGGGCAAAATGGCGTGCGAGGTAAGTTAATCTCGATCGGAGACGCATGCGCTCCGCCTGGGAACTTGGGCGCCGCTATCCATTCGGGGGCGCAGATAATTGGTGCGGCAACAGGTGTCCCATACGGCGGGACGGCGAAAGTCTCCCACACGGCTACGTATGGGAAAGTGAAAAATGGTAAAGAGGGGGAGTGAGGAGAGGGGAGTTAGAGGGGAGAGGGGGTTACAGGGGAGTTAGAGGGGAGAGGGGGTTAGAGGGGAGAGGGAGTTAGAGGGGAGAGGGGGTAAGAGGGGTGAGTGAAGAGAGCCAAGTTTGAACAATAGAGTACCAATACGAGACGAATTTTATTCCAACACTGCGAGAATTTTGCTTAAATATTTACGCCGTTCTAGTACATGAAAGCAAATCAAAATACTATCCGAGGCATATAACATTCAGGACACACGCTTAACAACAGCATAATGTGAAGAACACGGACTGATATGCCAATTTCATTTTACAACCGAGGCGAACTTTCAATTTTGTAAGTTAATTAATTGATGACAATGTCTAACATTTAAAATTTTAACGGTAAAAAGTGAAAAGTACATCAACGAAAAGGAACAGATATTTCGACATAAAAACTTACGAAATAAAATGGAACGGTGCAATAAAATGCACACTAATTACGAACTGTAAGTCGTTATGTCTAGATTCGTGGATTTCAACAGAATCAAAAGTGAAAGTGGCATAGGCAAATTACTTTTTAATATTGAGAAATAAAAAACTATGAACATGATCATTTATTCTATCTCACATAACATGCAGGGAAACCTTTGCCTAAATCATCAAACGGTATTATGAAAAGATTACGGTAATTGATAAAAAATCTACAACTGCCTACAATTTGTGCTCGAAATTATCTAGAAATGAATTATCCGCCAGTTCGACAAAAACACTTATAATGTTCAGGTAGATAAATGTAAATGCGCCTCTCGGAAGAGAGAGAATCGCCCCACAGCGCAATTAAAAACGATTAATTCCACTCGACGAGAACAGTGCTCAATTGACGCAAATGGAACCACCGGAAAAATCTTTCCAATTAAGGAAAACCGAAATGGAATTCTTTATCAAACTCTACTTTTAGGGTAACTACGAACGATTTCTTTTCTCGGAATAAAAAGAATGCATGAAAAGGAGTTAATCAAAATACTGCCTAAACATAAATTATTATTAATTCAGTAGAGAATATTTCTTAATTTTTTTATTAAGATTGAAAAATATTAAAGCCTCCACATCATGTACGGCCCTAAACATGATTCATACGCGATTTTGAATAGCTAATCATGAACATATATATGGGTAATCTAATCTACTTTTGTTTGAATGAAATATGTAAACTTGTGTAGAAAATGTGGTCAAAATTTGCATCGAGTTTTTGGTGAAAATATCTGCTAACGAAATAAAAGGCAAACACTTCGTATTCGTAAATCCTCCATTTCATTTCAAGTTTAAAATTGCACTTAAATAATGTTAATATGGGCGCTGTAAATAAACTTTTTGATAAAGTTTTACGCAAAAATTCATAAGGTGTGTAAAGTGGATATTTTTAACGAACGCTAAATTTGCAGGAGATAAACGTGGAAAATAATAACTGCAGCGAAAGGATGGATTTGTGGGAGCTTCGGATGGCATCGTCCTAATTCAATAGGAGGCGATGATCGCGAGATTGAGGGGAGGGGAAAGGGGGGAAGGGAAAGGGGGGAGGGGAAAGGGGGGAAGGGAAAGGGGGGAGGGGAAAGGGGGGAAGGGAAAGGGGGGAGGGGGTGCGAGTGCAAGTCACGTGGTTACGCTGTCTACCTTCGTCCCAAATGGCTCTCAAGGCTGAACACGACTTGTAGATCATCGTGCGTAATTTTCATGGCTACGTCATCGGCGGGCGAGCGAGCGATCGAGCGGGCGAACGAGTGGCTGCGGAAGGCGAGCACTGAGGATGAGGAGAAAGGAAAAAAAGGCCAGAAAAGAGGAATGGATGGATGATTGGCGCTTTTAGGAAAAAAATTCAATAGGCCTGAGAAGAACCATTGGAGAACGCCAGGGAATAGGCAAAACTACAAAAATACATTAAGAACCATACAAATTAGGCAATGATACCATTAAAAATACAAGAGGATAAATTGGGTCACATTTCAAATCTCTGACGAAGGATGCCGACTTATAAAATCGATCAACGGAAATAATCTCGCATTACATTAATTCTTAAATGTTATTCAAATCCTAAATAATTTTCAAATATTACAATTTTCCGTATAAATTACACAGCGAGCGACTTGACCAGAGAATATCAATAATGTTTTCATCAATTACAACCAAATATTTCATCACCTTGATAAACGGAAAAACCATCTCCTCTATTACTGCGTAAACATTATTGAGATCTCCGAACTGTGCCGAGGATCGTTTCCTTTAGCAAGGTAAGTGAAAAGCGGCCGATGAATTGTAATACAAAGTGCAGCGTCGCACGATCACCGGATCTGCCTTTAAATCTTCAAATCAAGCGATTAAGGCGAATTCGATAATCCATTTAGACGACGCATTCACGCGTATTTCTTCGTTGCACGGGAGACTTATATTTAACGACCATTCCCTCAATATTTCATACTTGATCATCACAATATTTCAGGGCATGCCTTTCGAGACGACAGAAAAAAAGGAAATAAAAAAAGTGAAGAAGCTTATTATTCGAAGAAAACGCCCTTCTTCCTGAGCGCCCGCATACCCGACCGATAATAGAGCACGACAGAATATCCGAGCGCCGAATGGCGGGACACGCACGACATCCAAGACTAGGGCTTCCCACTAAAAACGGCGGCACGAATGTAGGGAGATGAAAAAAAGCATCCGGGTCGGAGGGAGGGAAAGAGGGGAGGGAAAGAGGGGGAGGGAAAGAGGGGGAGGGAAAGAGGGGGAGGGAAAGAGGGGGAGGGAAAGAGGGGGGAGGGATAGAGGGGGGAGGGATAGAGGGGGGAGGGATAGAGGGGGGAGGGATAGAGGGGGGAGGGATAGAGGGGGGAGGGAAAGAGGGGGGAGGGAAAGAGGGGGAGGGAAAGATAGGAAGGGGAATAGATAGGAGGGAAAGAGAGGAAGGGGAATAGATAGGAGGGAATAGTTGAAGAGGAGGACGGGTGAGGATGGGATGTTGGAGGAGAAAGAAGGGGGGGGGGGGGGGGGGGGGGAGAAGATGAGAGAGGCGAGGGAAGCGAATGTTATTAGAGAGATGGAAGAGGCGATTCCGAAGAGAGTAGATGCTTAAATGCCCGAATTAATAAGAAAGCGTTGGAAAAAAGAGACTGCAAACAAAGAATTGGGGGTCATTTTCGGAAATTTCTTTAGTAACGTCCTCATTGATAAGTACAGCACACTGACCATCTCATTACGGCTGAATATCGTAGATTGCGAGAAAAATTCGCTAATTCTGATCCTCGCGATTATAAGAGAACGGGAACTCCAGCCTCGATAATGAAGATTACCTCTCATTTCTCGTAGGCTGAAATTTGAACCAAAGAGCCAAAACTAAAACGGGATCGCGGAATTTTATATTCCATTTCCAGCCTACTATATTTTGAATTTCCTTTTTGCCGTCACGCTGAAGTTATTCGACGCAGAATGAAAATTATTAGAAAGGGGCAGAGTTATCAGTAAGTAGGCACTGGATCTCTTTACTTAAAATGGATTTAATAACGGAGTTAGCTTTGCTTGTCACACGTTAGGCTATGATCTAAGTTTGGAGAACAGAAAATCGAACGGAAGATTAAAAAAAAAAGCGCGAGCTACACGCTAACCAAACAAAATGCACGATACCTGCAATAGACGAACAAATCAAAGTCCGATCGACTGATGAGGTTCCTTCGCTACGGGAATACGCCTCTTGCAAGTTACCCAATCAACCGAGCGCCCCTTTATAGAATTTTATGAATTACAAGCGAGGGGGGCTCAATATTAATAGGAAGGGAAAAATAGGGAGAGGAGAATTGCGAAAGTAGAGATAGGAGATATAGGAGAGACGGTGAAATGAAGAGGAAGAGAGGGAAGAAGTGGAAAACAGGAAGAAAGAATGTGTGGCTAACGGACCGAAATAATTTTTCACGGCGAGGCAGAGTGAAAGAGGTGGGAGATGGATAGGCTATCGAGCCGCCAGAGGATGAAAGGGTGGAGAGAGAAAGGGTGCGGGTGGGGCCAAAAGTGTGCTTATAATGGAGTGGGAGAACCCACCGGCTGACACTTTCCATCTCCTTCTGGCATATGCGGAGCCAGAGGAAGGCTTCCGAGGTGGGTGGAGGCCGGGGGTCGGTGGCCCCTTTACGCCCTTCCCCAGCTTCACGTCCTCCCTCGCTCGGCTCCTTCACGATCAAAGTCTATAACATGCGACACATCCACTCTTCACTTGGTATACATTTGCCACCGTTCAACCCTCACAAAGGAGAGAAAGATCTTTTAGTGTCTGATCAAATCAAAAAATATATAACCAAGCTTTTCTCAACGTACGATACACGAAGCTCGTTTTTTATCAAAACAATTGTAGAAACTACTGGTTCCTGTTGGCATCGAATTCCCACCGAGGGCGGCTACTCGTTTCACGTCAATAGGAGCTGCCTGTATCATTCACCGATGATTGATACTCGTGTTTCATTTCGCTAAGGAATTACCGTTGACAGAAGAGACCATTCCACCTGGTGAACTCATGTGGAGCATAGCTTCCTCTGTGAACCGTCTAATTGTAAGACGTACACTAGAACTGCCTGGTAGGGAAAATAGAGAGACGAAAATACGCCCGAGAAACTAAAGACGCGAACAACAACAAGGAAACTATTTAACTGCCAGGAAAAGGCTAATTAATAGACAGACGATAATGAACCGGAAGAAATAATAACCAAATCAGTATGATATATAAGTAAAGCGGTCGCGACCTCTGCACACGAATTAACTCGAAATAAATCACAGGACACGAGAAACCGCAATGGCGATAAAAGAAGAACGAGGATATGACGAAATAATATCCCTTTTCACTGGAAGACGAATTCGGGCGAAAATGAACGAGCAGAGTCGCGTCTGACCGATTTATTCGTGCCGTGAAAAACTAACGTCAGACGTGAAAAGCAAAGGCCAGCGGGAGGATAGGCTGCGATTATTGGAAATTCCTAAACGCGCTACGCTAAAAGTTCTCGTGACGTTCCACGGGGTCCTCGGAATGATAACTTTCGACCGAGAAGACCGGAAGAGGACGCTTGAATAGGGGTCAAGGGACACAGGTCAGCCGTCGAACGCACCCTCGAATTTCTCTCCGGCCGCTTTCACAATGGAAAATGACATTTCCGTTTACCCCACACCCGCGACTCCATTTTCCCGCGAAGCGCGGGATGTGTTGGGGAGAGAGTCGAAACACATTTCACCCTAACTAGTTAGACAATGGTTAAAACGGGAAACTGGCAGGCGTCCCAAGAGTTGGCGACCCCACAGAGCAGCCGTTTCTATTTTCCACACATCGGCACCATGCGTCTCCTCAAAGAGCCAATGAAAGGCGATATTATTCACAGCCGGACAAGAATATCCTTATAAATAGGACCTATAAAGATTTCATTTATTTTTAGATACATCGATTTTTTTCCCACCAGTTGCTATATTTTCTAAATCCACTGACTCATAAAATAACACTTCTAGAATCAGAAGAACGAAAATACCGACGTTTCTATAACCGCTTTCCGGATAAAAAGTGACTTGAAGAATGAAAAGCTTCCGTTGCGACCACTAAATTCGGGATCGAAACATAACGAAAAAAAGAAGTCGAGGAGAATCCTCGTGTCATAGGAATCGACTCGTTCCTACTTAAAAAGCTCTATGATCGTCCGGGGGGGGGGGGGAGGGGGAGGGGAAGGGGGGGGGGACACAACCTGCGCCAGCCGCCCTTTACACTGGAAAGGGGACGAGAGAGAGGGCACCTGTGCGTGGAGACCCAATTTTCCCCCGGAACCAACCCACGCCGAGCACCCCCAGAAGGAGCAGCACCCGACGCGAGGACACGCTAACCGCCCCTCATTCGAGTGATCCGCCCTCTCACTGCGCCCGCCCATCATCCACCTCACTTCACTTCATCCACAAGGGCCATCCGAAGGATTAAAGGCTCCCACCGATGGCCAACCGCCCCTACGAAATTACTCAAGATCAACTAACAAATTAAAAATACGAATACGAAGTACATGTTTACCAATTTTTATGCTGCTTTTACGTGAAACTCACGACTTGTTAGTAAAACTGGAACATAAAGTAAATAATCGAAAATTTTTTCAATAAGTTTTATTTCAGAGAAGCATATTTCAGTGACAGAAGAATCAGATGTATCGTTCGAACGATATTCACTAATGGCCGAAACAAACCTAGTAAAAAAATACTGAAAGAGCCAATAAAAAGAGACTAGCTCGTTCATGCACCGTCTCACCCGTGCAATTCCAATGCAAGTAAGTACGGTACATTCTTTACATTTTCTTGTTTAACCGAACATGGAGACGACTCCACCTTTGTCATTTCCAAACAACGATTTTTCAAGCAAGGCAATCCCTTCGATTCAGATACAATAATGGACTACGATAAAACAGCGACCTCTCTTATTGGAAAGATAAAAAAAAAACAATTGGAAATTAATCGAAAACAAACTGTCGCGTTCGGAGACTGCAATCGAGTTGCCGCCATGGCTTTAGGACAGATCGGCACGACCGGTTCGACGACGGGATTATTCGGCACCTGACAGTTCGGCGCCAGCCGTGTTCTGCAAGGCTCATTTCCAATATATTTTGGAGGGAATGGCGTCATGATAATATAAATATTGCAACTATTAAGTTACCGAATCTATTACGTATAAATAAAAATGGCTATACTTAAAGCAAAATAGATTTAAATTAACTTTCGTGAGAAAAAGTACACGATAAAAATTATACGACGAAAAATCAACGGATGATATGCATAATGATTTTTATTTAAACAGTATTGGTTCGATGAAATCAAGGAAGCTAATTTAACTTAACAGCAACAGCTGTATTAAATTTAAATTAATATAACTGATTAACTGTGCAAAATCATTATGCATATCATCCGGTGATTTTTCGTCGTACAATTTTTATCGTGTACTTTTTTCACGAATGTTAATTTAAATCTATTTTCCTTTAAGTATAGCCATTTTTATTTTTACGTAATAGATTCGGTAACTTAACAGTTGCAATATTAATATTATCATGACGCCATTTCCTCCTAAATATACTGGAATTGTGCCTTGCGGAACACAGCTGGCGCCGAACTGACCGGTGCCGAATAATCCCATCGACGAATGGTCCGTCGCCGAACCGGTCGTGCCGAACTGTCCCTTACCGTGGCTAGCAAAGGGATAAGGGAGAATAAATACGTCGTCGATAAAGAGAGAGATGGCATAAGTTATAAACACTTTATCCACGACATCCAACCGAGAAGAAAGGGCAACTTCGACAAATGACGTGACTTTGGGAAAGTGCCAAACGTACAAAGGAACGAAAAACATGCTTATTACGATAAAAACCCAGCACAACTCAGCTTTTCGAAATATAGTCGAAAATCGGTCCGAATGATTGGTGGAGAGAGGAGCGGGAGAAAGGACACGCGCACGCCAAAGACAGAAGCGACGGGAGCGAAGTTAAACACAAAGGGCGGGAATCGCACGCGGAAGAGAAAAAAGAGGGCGGGGAAAAAAGAAGCGAGACCAACAACAAAAGGCGCGGGACGTAAAAATACCGCTTTCACGAAAATTAGGAGTTGGAATGGGGCGGGGGGAGGGAGGGAGGGGAAAGGGAATAAAGGGCCATTACAGCAATCCTTTCTTATTCTCCGAAATTTTTTCAGGGTGCAGCCGACGTGGCTTTCACCTCTCGAGAGGGGGAGAAAAGAGTATATACGCGTCACCTTCGTCCCACTGGCGCACATTAACGACGAATCCTACCTGCGCTCCACCGCTTCCCTTCCCCTCTATCCACATCCTACCTGCGCTCCACCGCTTCCCTTCCCCTCTATCCACATTCTCCACTGATCTATGTCTCTTTGCTTTCTAATCCGAATATACGTAGAAAACCTCCCGATCGATTCGATAATTCCTTCCTTGTGCTTATTTTTTTCATCTGCATGACACTCTTTCTGGCCACGACGCATGCTTGGACTCGAGCAAAATAAATTAAACAAACGTGAAGACGTTTGTTGGAAATAAAAGCGGTCTGAAGTAGACCTCTGCACAATTCTGATTTTCTAGGCCCGGCCCATGCAATGTCGAAGAAATTGCAGTCCCGGCCCGGGAATAAATTTCAAAGAATTAAAGTCCGTGAAGGACTCTAGTCTGAAGACGAAAGCCTTTCTGGAGTTTCCACAGCGGGTGTCTCGATCTCAAATTTCCTATTAAAGACATTAGTAGAGAACCCAACCCAGCGATGCTGTCAAAGCGAAACTAAATCTAACGTACATCTGAGGGCGGAAAAGGGTCCAGGGTCAGTCTCCAGGGGTTTTCAACCGGGGGTAGGCGTACACTGGGGGACGTCCAGAGTTATAAAGGGGGACCGCGAATGGATTAAAGATTGAGATTTTTCTTCTAACTTCAGCTCTCACGTATGATTTCGGCGCTGATGTTCAGACAACGAATAACGATATCAAATCTATGCATATTTTACTGACAAAGGGGGATGGGAAAAGAAAAATTATTTCACTATTCTCCCGTTTCTCACCAAAGCGAACTAATTAACGGTATTTAATTGAGAGGTCGGAGTCTTTTTTCACGGAAGTCACGCACGGTCATTTTGTAAAGTAGAACAATTAAAAACAAATTTATGACATTCTATATATTAATTCAGTAGTGTAGGCAACGTGTGGGAGTGGCAGAATATGAAACTTGGCAGGTTTGGAGGCATCAGGAAACTCTGTAAACTTTAAACGTGTATTCTTTATTCATAAATCATTTTTTAATACACATTTTCCCAAAATCAATACATTGTCTCGCCGGTTGCATCCATTGCATCACTTTACGTAATTAGTTGTAATTATGATACAAACTTGAGACGGTTAAATAGTAGAAAAGAACCAAATATATTTTTCTCGAAATGAGAATCCGAACCCATACTGAAGCTAGAAAATGGAATTTTTCAAGATTATAGCTATGACAAATTCTGATACCATGGAAACTATTCCAATGCATTTAAATGTTAGAGTATGATCTGTTTAAGATTCCAGAATGCCTCGTCATCCGGCGGGAGCATTATGCTCTTAAGGCAGTTGAATGCCTCGTCATCCAGTGGGAGCAGGTTGCTCTTAAAATTACCTGCTTATCCTTTGGGGTTATGATGCACTTAGGGTAGCCAAATGCCTCGCAATCCGGTGGAATTATACTACGTGAAAGCATCGGATAATGAGGATTCTTAAACCATGGAAACGAGTCTAAATTTTTTAAAAATGGTATAATTCTTTTAAATGGAAGGGATTTAGAGCTATTTTTAAAAATAGCAAATGAAGAACCTATCGACTGCAATTAATTAGTGTCTATAAATCATCCTGCAAGTTACGCTTCATCATTGGCTTGTATCATGGATTAGAATACGTACGCACTTACATATTGTAAAAATGAAAATTTTAGCATCAAAACAATAACACGAAATTCAATTAACACGAAATGTTTTTGTTGGTTTCCCACATTTTGTTGTTAATCGATTTCGAATGTATCGTATGTAAAACTTTGCTTTTTAGTCTTTTATTTCTGTTCATTTTCATCGTTGCATCCAACTTGCAACGTTCAACGAAACGACAAGTCCTTATTTAATTATTTACATTTATTAATTTTCAAAGGAGTACGTCAGCCAAAAAAATAAAGGTTGAACCTCGACACACTAGGCAGACAGACCCCTCCTCACATTGACAGCCCGTATCTGGGTCATTCGAAAACTCCCCAAGGAAGATACGACGCTCTCTGCTGTGGGATGTAAAAGGGACGAACGGAGAGAGGGAATGAGGGAAAGGAGAGAGAGAATGAGGGAAAGGAGAGAGGGAATGGGGGAGGAAGGGAGAAGCTGCTTCTCGTGTAATGCATCAATTGTTGCTTGTGATTCGAGCAACGCTCTATCAAGTGATTGTGGATTTTGTTTATATGCTGCTACTCCAAAGGCTGTGGTGTGTTAAAAACAGTTACACACACATTATCCGCCAGAGAAAAAAATCCAAGAGCACAGAATATACTTTCTCATCTTCTGTCTGAGAGCCGTGTTCAATCTGTGGAAGAGGCGATTTATTACGGCGTCATGAATGCCGCGTTGCGATGGAGAAGGGCGAAGAGAGGCTGTCTTCTGAAGGAGAGGGAGTTGTCAAGGGCGATGTGATGATCCCCTCGAGGGCAAAAGGAGGGCGAAGAGTGAGGGAGAGGAGAGGGAGTCAGAGGAGAGGTTGACGCTCTATCGTGAGGATAGCAGCACGTCAAGGGGCACAAAAACCGCTGGCCAGAAAAAGAGATCTCGGCAGTGGAGCGTGCAAGAGTGCGTGATGCAGCTTCCGGAGATAAGTCCATATGTTCCCCCAAAGAGGGAAATGCAATCAAAACGAAAAGGCGATTGATACATGTGGGTCGGGAACAGTAAAGGCGCCTGGTTTTCATTCTCTTAGGAATTTAACGAGACAACGCTACAGTCAAATCGAAACTTAACGCTCGTCGGATCAGTACCGGCGTCAGGAAATTTTCTTTGGGGATGCCTTTCCGATTCAACATGTGACAAACTGTACACTTCACCTGATCCTTCGAAAAATCTGGTTGGGCAGCGGTTTTTTTGGCCTGGGTACGAACCCACCCCACGCCCGATGAAGATCTTGCAAACGATAAAATCTGCAAGACCTTCTAATAATTGCTTTACAAAGAAACACCTGTTATGTGCTTAACTAATCGCTCGCTCGATTACGTGTCCAAAAATCAAAAGTCTTTAAATAATGCTTTCGTCGACCGAACAGACAGCAACCTAACCGCAATATAACCATGGCGCTACATAGTGACCAGATTGCCAATTATATTCCACATTCAAACCAGTTTCGTGGTTCAAATTTAACATCGAAAGTTTATTTTCCGAACTCGCGCAACATATGCGTAAACGCCATTTTCATCAAATAATGGTGATATCGGTCAAACCCGCCACTTTTCCAATGCGATTACACCGAAATGGATTTTATACGTTAAAAAAACCGTCATTTTAGCAACATCGCAATTTACTTTCTTAGGTAGCAAAAATTTTTTCGGTCAACTTGTTCAAAATGGCAGAGGACTCGCATTTTATGCCCATCCGAGAAATTTTCAGGACGTGGCACACACATGACCATCTTGCGGCCATACTGCTTCCGACCGAGAGACAATCCGCAGTAGAGGAGGAACTCTTTCAAATCCAATCTCCATTCCACCCTCCCTCTGCCTTATTCGGTCAGACACAGCAAACAGGAGTGGAGGGGGTGGCGGAGAAGGCTGCTGCATGCGACCGGACGGCCACTGCAACCCCTGCTGACCCCTCCTCTCTCGCCCACCTTTATTATCTCCCGGCGCGGACATCCCCTTTGAAGACGGGAGTTCACACTCGTCCAAAGGCGCGGCATATGCTATGATTATCGTCCCTTAAACTTAATCTACGGCATAATTTTAAATAAAATTCAACGACAATACCTTGGCCTTCGTTTAAATAATTTAAGACGAGAGAAGCCTTTTCCCCTACAGACGCCATTCGATCGAGTTAAAATACTATCCGAGTTATTATAGGATGATCGCTTCCGTAGCGAAGTTGAACTGTATCTTCTACAGGCACTCAATTATGACGCGAAAAAAAATGAAATTTTCATCAGACGATTCTTTTTCCGTCGTTCGTTTCGCATAAGTTGTCGTAACCTTGACTATGGTTAATTTAATTATAGTTTCGGTACGACTATGCGTAGCGAAAATATACTAGTGTCCACACCAAAAAAATGTGAGGGCCATCACAGCAGCACTTAAACCGCCGGCCCTCGGCTCTCTACTATGCCCTTGCAATCCTCTTTATCTAAAACTTGACGCCCATCAGCCGCGCGCCATTTGCATATTCCAATTAAATGTTTAAATCATTTTCTCTCCGACTTTTTATGCACATTTTTATAACTTAGTTACGACTAACTCTTCATACCGAAAATACGTTAGACGAGAAGGATACGATTAGTCGACATGTGTTTAAATAGGACGCCGCATATAAATTAGTCTCGCTCCTACGCGCCATTTAAATCGCCAGAAAACACGAATTTCGGGAGACGCGGCCGAAAGAGCGCCTCTGCGATTAGCGAATAACGGGGGACGACCAGGGAATCTCACAACTAAGTAAGAGGATCTCAATGGAGGATCTCGGCCGCAACGGAGACTCAACTCGCGCCAGACAGTAGAAGAAACAAAAAGACATCGGCGAAGACCTTCGATCGCACGGTCGCTAACAGGGTAAAAAGGCTACCCGCAACCTATCGCTTTTTATTCTTCCGTCGAAAAAATCCCGTCTCTATTGAAATTGATACGGATAATTATCTCTATAGGTATTGCTTAAGAATGAAAACGCGCTACTGACAAAACCCAGCTGCGAGACGAAAGGAAAAGAAGAGGCAAATGGGGAACGGTCGATGATAGGAAGAGGGTGGATGTATCTTTTTACGGAGACGAAAATTAAACGACCCAATGGGAAGGCCAAACGGGTTGATTCGAGAGTTCATATTCGGACATAAAATCAGTAAACTTTAAAAGAAGGAGGTCAACGTTTAAAAATGACGTTCCATATCTAGACAGCAGCATTTTGAGCCAGCTAGTTAAGTACTCCACATAAGTTACTGTCGACTTTAAATAATTCGTTATATGTAATTGTTATTAGTCTTTTCCTTCCATCGTTCGGCTTAGATGAGGAATACTTCTGTGACGAGTTACACGCAATGAGCTGAATCGTAACCGAAACCTCAATTGAATCTACGTGCAGACACGGAAGAGCACCAGACTGAGCCAGAGAGAGGGCGACGACTAGAACAACCTAGTCTCAGAGTAACTAGAGACTCGAGGGAGTTTCCAATGGAGGACGCTGAGAAGAGCGGACGGCGAGTGTTAGAGGGCGGCGGCGGAGTCGTTATGGGAGTCGGAGAAGAGTGAAAGGACGGAGGAAGTGGGAGAGGGAGGAGGAGAGTGGGAGAGGGAGGAGAAAGAGAGGGAGGAGAGAGAGGGAGGAGAGAGGGAGAGAGGGGAGAGGGAGAGAGGGGAGAGGGAGAGAGGGGAGAGGGAGAGAGGGGAGAGGGAGGGAGGAGAGAGGGAGGAGAGAGGGAGGAGAGAGGAGAGAGGGAGGAGATAGGGAGGAGAGAGAGGGAGGAGAGAGGGAGGAGAGAGGAGAGAGGGAGGAGAGGGGAGAGGGAGGAGAGAGGGAAGAGAGGGGAGAGGGAGGAGAGAGGGAGGAGAGAGTGGAGAGAGGGGAGAGAGAGGGGAGAGAGAGGGGAGAGAGAGGGGAGAGAGAGGGGAGAGAGAGAGGAGAGAGAGAGGAGAGAGGGGGAGAGAGGGGGAGAGGGAGGAGTGGGAGATGGGTGAGGAGAGGAGGGGAGAGGGGAGAAAGGAGAGATGTAGGAGAGAGATGTAGGAGAGAGAGGAGGGGAGAGGGGAGAAAGGAGAGATGGAGAGAGAGAGAGATAGAGGAGGGGTGGAAGATGAGGGGGTGGAGGAAAGGAGGAGCAGAGGTGGAAGGGAAGGGAAATCAGAGTGGAATAGAGAGGAGAAAGGTGAAATGGAGAGAATAGATGCTTCCTTCTGGTGGGAATAGGTAAGAGAAAAGACACCTCACCGACGATTGTTTGCAAGTATGTACACCTCATTTTCTTCGGTACATCTGTTAATGACACCTAAACTAAACCGGTGACTAAACTCGGCCACAAATCCAAACATCTCGAATCTTCCGTCTTCGAAACAAGATGAGAAGCAAAGTTACGAATAAATTTACCCGATTTTCATCAAACAAGATCCTACAGTTGGATGCATAGGCGGCAATTATATCTTCCCCATGACAACCGCAACAAAACCATAATCGTGCACGGCAAGAGTCGTGCCCCTCGCTCCTCTCCTCTCGCCCCCCGTCCCCAATTTCGCCCCCACATTAATGCCCTCGTCCGCGTCCTCGATTCATCCGGGCCCGGCATCGCTGCCCTCCTCCCCCTTCCAGAAATTACACCCGGGGCGAAATCACGGAATAAAAAACAAAGTTTCCATTCACGTGCTCGGACGAACCCGGCACATCACGCGTCCCTAAAGGTGAGAGAAGAGTGGCGCGTAATCGAGGGTCAGAGCACGCGCCTCGCTCGAGAAACGCCTCGAGGTAATTTCCCAGATTATGATCGTGCGGCTGAAATCACTCGGCATAAGGGAGCAATTACGAACACGGAAGGGACAATTGCCTTTATTGCGAGGTTACCGAAACCTAAGGAGACAGAATGCAAAAATGTTGCAGCCCTCATTAATCCGCCGGTATTCGACAAAGTCTCCGATTAATATTTTTGCCGAAAAATCAAACGTGAAATCACGATTTGCCCAAAAGGATAAAGAGACCGACGGACAAAATTTACATTAGATGGATGGATTTATTCTTCCAGTTTGGACAAATGGAGAGACGAAAGTAATTCACCTGGCCCGTGGAGCTACGATAAAATAGCAGCTCGCGAAATTTCATACTTAAAATTTGACGTCTTACGTGAAAAGTGATCAAGAATTCATTCTCGCGCGAGGTGCAGTTCGGCTTTCACTATTTCAGCCCAAATCGCTACGAATCGACGTCTTCGGCAAACTATTATATCTTCTGATGGGTCCAGATACATGGCAACACAGGACGAAGCAACCTCGGAGTGCGAGTCACGAAATGGTGACGTGCAGGTTGAGATGCCACGCTCCGTCGGGTGGAGGCAGCGAATCTCTTCGGAGAGGAGAGACGGGGACAAAAAGCTTTGCTTTAACGGCGGAAAGGGGCGAACGGGGGGCAAAAATGACAACGGTCAACCGCAATCGATTCGCGGAGGCTGCGAGAAGAGGGGAGGGTGAGCAGAAGGACGAGAGGTAGGAGAAGAGAATGGGAGGGGCAGAAAGGATACAGGGGGAGAAGAATGAGGAAGAGGTTAGCAACACCAAAGGAAAGATATATGGGCAAAAATTAAAAGAAAAAGTGTTAAAGGAAATGCAATACGCGACTGTTAATCATTGGTGAAAAAATTTTAAGAATGTATGTAAGAGTCTTAAAAATTAAACTAACTACACTACTTAAATTGTTCCGCGCAAAATATTAAACGCTTCCAACCGATCCGTCCCTTTTGCAAATTTAAAAATATTCAGCAGCGAAAATTTCCGACGTTTAATACGAGATAGCCTGCGAAGAATTTAAATGGTAGTAAATTGTTGGTAGATTGCTTTATTTTTAATTCTGAGTAACTATCAGCGTTGAAACAGAAACGTGTGACGGTTCTTGCAGAGCGGCGAATTGGGTCGAAAAGACGACTCAAAGTTGGTGCAGATGGAAAGTAAGCTGCAAAGTAAAGAAAATTCAGGAAAATTATGCCAGGACTACGAAATTATTCACCATTTCACATTAACCACCAATGCGTACCAAATCAACGGAATAAACATTATTAGCACGACACATTTGATCTATCCGATATTAAATTTTATAAGCGACGGCGTCGAAATTAAATCGCAGAAGTTTAAAAAAATTGTATACTATTTAAACGATCCAGCTAATTCGCTCGGGCTAATTTCAAAACTAAAGCATAAAATCCATGCTGCTAACGTAATGTAAAGGTATGATCAGGAAAGAGAGCGAAAAGCCAGCAAGATTGGCGACTTCGACGATATGACTAAGAATCAAATGAGAAAGACACGCATAAAATATAACAAACAAGCAAATTTCAACATTATCTTATGATTTTCAGCTAAGTGCCGAAAACCAACTGTACAATTTTCGCGACAAGTGAAATAAGCGACAAGATAATATAATTATTTTAAGGATTAGTTTCTTGACGAAGAGAAGGCAAAAATACGAAACGGTTTAACAGCATTATAATTCGATGTAAATTCTCTCCTTGCTTATAGTCGCTTAATACAAAAAAACTCATGATAACTATTCTGAAAACAAAACACGGGGATAAGTTCGCACGGAATACACAACGCTTGTAATAACTAGAAGGCTTTGGAATTTATATCACATCTCGGAGAATTCATCAAAACTCCGTTAAAAAGTATACATGCGAAAAGGAAATAAAAACTGAATTCAACCAGAAACGTATAATTTAAGAGGACATGGTACGGGAAACCTAATGATAGTGGATGGACATAAGTGTTCTGTTGAAATGGAAGGAACCCTTAATGCACGTGCCCTTTCCGGGGTCACAAGAGACAACCCAAGAGTCAGCTTATAGCAGTTCCACATGCCAATAGGGAAATGAAAACGAGCGGGGAAGGTAGGAGATGGTGGCGGGCAACGGAACCAGACAAATGCTGGATTTACCGAAAGTAACCCCCCCCCCCCCCGGGTTGTGGGGGGGAGCACCATAAGGCGAACACGTCCGAGGATACGGAATTTTACCAAGTTGCGTCTCTGAAACGATAGCCTGGTACGTGAGCAACAAAGGACACGATGAATAGCAGAATTTATAAACCAATCTTAGAAAACGAAACCTGCAATCACGTTCTCGAGCACTCGTTCTTACAATCGATACTGCTTTCTTGAGAGAGAAGGGAACGAAAAGGCTCCGATATTTCGTTTCTTGGAACAGCTGTTAAGAGCTCACGAGGGTCGTAAAGAAGGGCAGATCCCTGGATGGCGAAGGTGAGGAGGAGGAAAGAGGAGGAGGAAAGAGGAGGGGAGAAGAGTGAAAAGGATGTTGTACTCTCCTAGATCAGTAACCCCGAAAGGCACTTCCACGGACCACAGAGGTAATTTGGTAGAGAGACGAAAGTCAGCGATCAGCTATCGAATGGTTTCAAATCCTAAACAAGAAGCTAAACGGAAAGCCATAAAATCCAAATGTCACGAAATGAATCCCACGAGGATGAAAATCTGTACGGCACAAAACTCGACTGAAATCATTTCCGTCGGACAAGATTAACATTTCCCTAAGAGAATGAAATCATTAATACCCTTAAATATGTCACGATTAAAATTCCTATAATCTAACGACTGCTGAAACATTGACGGAAAAAACGTACGTGCAGAATTAAAAACCTAAGCCTTTAACATATTTGAACATACAATACATTCGATCATAGAAATCGCACTACATGAATAACGGGAGAGGAAACGACCTGAAAAGACATGGCGTGACTTCCCACACGTAGATGGACAAAACGCGACCCCCGAGTCGGCCTGCTTCCTCCAGAACCATCAAATTTCCATCCGGAAACATGCCAACGAATTCGATGAATCGATCGAAAGCGACTTCGAGGTCGTCGATTCCTAAAGGGCTCTGGACGAAATGTGAAGCAAACGCTCGCAGAAGACGTGGCTTTATTATTATAAATACCGATTAATAACAAAGAAATATTTCCCGTCGTATTTTTTTCCAACGACCCAAAAGTCTTGCCAAGTTAGATGTTCGGAGGAATCGAAATAGGTGTCGAGGAGATTGGCCGAGGCGCGCCTCGCGACAATGGAACGCCGATTGTTTCCGCGAGGAATTCTGCAAGCTGCGGCGGTGCAAAATGGCAGCGATGAACGCACGGCAGCGGAACGACGCTTTCACCCCGGAGGTGGTCTTTTTTAACGTCCGCCCTTCTGTGCATTGCGGTTCGAGAGAAGGTGATCGAGGATTATCTCGTGGATTAGACGATTAGGCGAGATGAAGACGGAGGATGAAACGACGCGGTTCCCTCTCCGACGAAGGCGATCGCTGATTGCTCTCTCTCTCTCTCTTACCTCCTATTACGACATTACGCCAAAATGCAAAAGAATATTACTACTGACGAGAGGGGTTATCTGTGCGAACATATTGCATCATCGATCGATGTTCCTTTTCGTATCGCAAATACGAATGAAATGTAATGTAAGTAAGTTATCGAGGTTTATCGGCGCTAATTAAAAATAAACTCGTCGGATGCACGCCGATAAACCACAGACAGCGCAATAATTTTTTATATATAAAAACCGTCCACCTTAAAACGATATATTATAACTCTTAGGTAAAATTAATGAAACCGTATCAAGAGAGATCTTATGACGTCAATCGAACAGTATCGCTTTGGCGACTAATAAAAAGCTTGTGTTTTTACTTGGTAGTAGAAATCCAACGCTTTCCACGCCTCGCGAAAATTTCACACCTTCTATTTTAGACTGTGACGACATTCGATCCCAGCCGAAGGAAACGGGATTCCGACTGCTAATATTTTTCTAACAGTTTGATTTACAAACAACGTTGGCTAGAAAACTGACAGATTTAAGACTAATTTAGCGATTGCAATTTCTAATAAAATCGCCGGTACGTGCCATAATTTATCGAACTCTTAATGTTTTTTCAAAAGCGCTCTCGGAGAAAGTCAAGGGAACTTCCTTCTTTACGAGTGCAGCGAGAACTCGCTCAAGATGCTCGCTGCGGAGCGATGTTTACGCGGAGGGCTCCGTAAGGCAGTGGAAAGCGCTAACCAAAAGATCGTTCCGATTTGCATTAGGAAGGGAAAATGGAATGGGACAGGATGGGGAGAAAGTGCATGAAAGCAGCAGGAGGTGCAGAAATGGAGACGTTTAAAAGAAGCCTCGTCGATGACTACCTTAGACCAGCGTTTCTCAAACTGTGGGCAGCAAAATTACCTTAGATGTTAGGTGAAATACCAAAATATAAAATTTCTCGAATAATAAAATTTCATCGGGAAATTTTAGGGAATACGATGTGAAATTTTTTTTACCAGTTATATATAGTTTATTATTTTTACTATTTTCAATTCAAAGAGGGCCGCGTGACATCCAAGGGAGCCGCGACAATTGAAAGTTTGAGAACCACTGCCTTACTATAAAAACTACATATAGGTTTGAGTATTTATTCTTGAGGTTTAACAAATATTTTTGATAAGATAAGATTCTTTCTTAAATGCATTTTGCAGCCAAATGACAAAAGAATGCCTAAACACATTTTGTAGTTTCCATCGATTCAACACGTGCTACTGTTGTTTAGCAATATCTTGCGAAAACTGTACATTCGGACAACCGTGTCTGAGTAGTATTAACATACAAATAAACTTACCAATTTTATTCTTTAAATTTGCAGTTACATGTCGTTAAAATAAATTATGATTAAATATCAGAGGACTTGTAAGCATTAAATCTGACAAGTTATTATAAGGAGAAAGCAAACAAATTTCTAAGAGGTACGTAAATTTGCAGTTACATGTCGTTAAAATAAATTTTGATTAAATACTAGAGGACTTGTAAGCATTAAATCTGAGAAGTTATTACAAGGAGAAAGCAATCAAATTTCCAAGAGGTACGGAAAAATATTTCTAAAACTTTGGTTCGAGACGCAACAGGTTTCTAAAAATTATGAGTAAAAAATACAGTGTTTATCAATTTTTATTTTAGCATTGACATCATATAATTCGAAGTAAAACGCTAATGTAACGCTAATCAAGATTTGAGTTGCTCACGAACTATTACCAATACATCTATATTTATACGAATATGTATTTTGACACATATCGATAGGGTTGACCCAATGTGCCTTTTCTCACAGTAACCTAATTTTATTATCTAAACATGATGAAATAAAAATAATTGCTAACGCTTTCCTTTCTTAAGTGCGACCACTCGACAAAACAAACCACCATCAAAACACCATCAGCGAATTCGCAATTGGTCAAGCAAGCGACAAGACCGTCTTATTGCTGGAGAAATTCAGACCAAAAGAACTCGCACAAAATAAACTTTCCTTAAACGGCACGGAGACGTTTCTAAGCAGATACGAAGAACAATCGAGAAAACGCGAGCAACGTACCAACGGCTGGCACACCGCGACGTACATACGTAAGGTCGAGGACAGCATACCTTAGTGGCGAATCCTTTTTTTTTAAACGAAGCGAGACCGGTTTCAGAGAAGAAAAACTCTGCACAGCTGAAAAGAGGGAGTCGCGTTTAAACGATCGCAAGCACCAAGGCGCAACGTCAAAAATTCAGTTTCGACGAAAAACGGCCAATTAATGTCAAAGCGATCGAGCGGAGCGCTTGCATGGGCTCGGAGAGACGCGAACTCGCAGCCTCCAAGGACAGGAGGCCCTTCTCTAGCTCGCCGCCGGAGGGAATGGCCTTATTAAGCGTGCGATCGAGTACATGCGAAACTGAGAATACTGATATTCCAACACGGTGAAATTCGAACGAGCGAGCCTCCTCGTCTTACTGCCGCTACGAAGTTGAGTTTCGCACGCCTGCACATTCCGAAACTCTTCAGAAACAAAGCGAGCGACGATAATTACCGACGATTAACGCGTCGTAGACAACAAACGTCAGTTATCGCGAAATTTGAACACGTTTTACTAATACCGAGGCATAAGAGTCGAAAAAAGGAATGCAGCTTGAATTAACACAGGTCGAGTAGGGGTGGACACTTTCGAAATCACAAGCGTTATACGGCGACCCATTCGCGGTTCGATAAAGCGTCGAAATATTAATTGCAAAGGGCAACATAAGCAAGAGATGAGGGTGAAAAGGTAAATAAAAAACGCCGCAGGAAACAGGGAATACGCTCCGCGTGACAAAGTAGGCAAGAAGGCGTGGGCGACATTAGTTTCGCGTGTCTCACCTCGAGGAGTGCGTGGGCGGGATGCGATCGAGAACGTCCTTCCGGCGCTCCGGTTACCCCGTCTGGAGACACTTCCGGGGACCTCCCCGCGAACGCCGCCCTTCCGACGCACAGACACTCTCCCCCACGAACACACGATCCTCCCGGCGGCGGTCTCTCCGCCAACCCCCTCAAACCACCAAAACCGATATCACCAAACACCGCTATTCTCCAAGCAAAGAATCCTTGCGCGGCTCTCTCCCATTTCTCTCCCCGAGTACGAACCCGCGACACGCACGCCTACCGCTCTTCACGACGGAGATCCAATCGCAGTCCAAACAACATCGACGCCTCTTTCGGCGATAAAAAACGTTCTTCTCGGCGGGATGCGAGGAGCACGCGCTTTATTTTTCCCGGGAGAGCTCTCCTTCCACACGCTATCTCAGCGAACGCAGACCGACCGCTCAACTACGCTGCCGAGAGCGAACTGAGAGATGGAGTGAGGCAAAGGGGGGGAAGTGCCGGAGGGAAAGGGGAAAAAAGGCCGGCGGGGGCGTGCGGAGGGACGGGGGCAGCCGCTGCAGGAGGCGGCACTCGGGGACCGGTTCTACGCGGCGGCGGTCAATCGCCCCCCGCCTTCCCTTCGCCCCCTACCGCCATTTCGGTGAAACCTCATGGAACGAGGGCCCCAAAAGGGTCCAGGGACGGTGACTGAGGCCTCTACTACACGAACCACGCCTTCGTTTTCAAACGATAAAACGCGAGCAAAAATGTAAAATTTTCCGAATGCTGTGAAAGGTAATGAGCATAGTATCGCTTATTAAATGATATTAGGACAGTTACCATATTAAAGTACAAAATTGTTGATATATGTAAATACACGATTTAAACGATGGAATGAATGTTTGTCATACTCCGCGAAATAAGCTGCTAATTCGAGTGTTAAATGCAAAATTACTTTGTCTGGCGAAGGTTTTGGGCGCTGCTCATTTCTATAAGAATTGAAAATTAGAAAATACAACATCGAAAGTCATTAGCTCTAATAAAAATTCCTCTAGCTACATCCTGTTTTCACAAGGACACTTCAAACTAAGCACTTTTTTAAATGTTCATAATTGGGGAGAAAACGCTTGGGAATCACAGGACGTAAAAAAGAGAATGGAGAAACAGCGACACAAATTAATAAAAATTCAATATAGAGACACCTGAAAGAGTTCGATCGTTTAGTGCCCTTCTCGGAACGAGGCAAGGAACAGGGAGACAAAAGCCTACGCCAGGGATTCCCAACCTGGTGCTCGCGAATACCGCAGTGATCTTGATTAGCCCAATTGTGATTTTATACGATTCTTAAAGTCGCGTTTCCTAGCACCAGTAACTTAATTTGTTCAGTTGCCTCCTTTCTAAACGTATTAAAGAACGTCAAGGATAACTTTGACTACTACTATTCATGCGAAAGTATAGTAATGATAGCTTGTCTCGCTATTCTTTTAAAAAATTTGTCGCGCGCGTGGCTTTATTTGGGACGACTCACTAATAGATAAAATTCTAAGGTACTTCCGCTTGACTTAGAGACTTGAAATTTGGGAGAAACATAGGTCTTAGAGCAGAATTAACAGGAAAAATCCGAAAACCCAAAATCTTTGGGTTTAAGTACAGCAAAAAATGGAAATACCTAAAAATCGGTTTTTCGCTTATTGCGCGAGAACCGTTCGTTCTAGCGTATTGCGGTTTTTGTAATTGGGTAGAGCGTGAAAAATGTCAAATTTGTCACACTTTATTATTTAACGTCCACTGTATATATTCTATCGAATAAAAAAGTTCCGTTCAAATTGAACCACTGAATGTTGAAATATAAGATGAGTGGAAAAAATGTCTGCACGTGAAATGACTGGGATTTTCGCCATCTTTCAGAATGTGCGAAGGGGAATTGGTTTTCTTAAACCACAGGTCTTCAAACTGTGTTCCGTGGAACCCAAGAGTTACGCAGAAGCTAAATGGGGTTCCTCGATAGACTGAGGAAGAGACCCGATACGTTCTTCTTTCTCTTACTTACAGCAGGAAACTTGAATTTCACTTGTAAATTGTATAATGTAAGATACATAAATTATGTAAATAACAATTATAGTGATTATAAAATAAATTTTATTGCGATTTGTCTTACCACCTCGCAGTTAGGGTTCCACGAGAAAAAATATTTTAATATAAGGGTTCCGTGACTTCAAAAAGTTTGGGAACCCGTCTTAAACTAACTAGAGTTGGTTTGGAAAAATGCTTTCAGAAAATTGGTTGGTTTGGAAGGTTTTCAGAGAAATGGTTGGGTTGGTTGGAAGAAGGCTTTCAAAAAATGTTTGGGTTTGTTGGAAGAAGAGTTTCAGCGCGCCGGGGGGTTGGCGAGCGAAGCGAGCAGGGTCGGAGCCCCTAGTTACTTTAAAACATAAATTGGTGCTCGCCACAATGAAAAGATTGGGATCCCCTGGCCTAAGCGAACGAAGGTGAGAAAAAGGCAGTGATAAAGAAAGATTCAATTTTTCTTTACGAAAAAAATAACTAAACTGCAACTTATTCGAAAAACAATTACGAGATAATGGTTGAAATCAAACTGATAAATTAGAGATCCTCAAATTGTACATACATCGCTGGATTGGAGAAATGTTATGAATTTTTCGTCTATAACGCTCTATAAGATTTAGAATTCGATGGTATATAGTATACATCTAATATTCATAACACTTGTTTCATCTACTGTCTCCAAACATTTCGTCTATACGATTAATTCAGAAATAACGAATTCCAAACGGATTCAGTCACAACAAGGCGACGGATTTGAGAATCAAACCTCCGGCACTTGAACCACACGCTCTAAGGCTAACAATTCCCGATCTGATGCTCGTTAGCACCTGCATATGTGCTCTTAAGCAGTCTGTGCTTTTACTGCCATGCTTAAAATCGCTTTTCATAGTCTCAGCAACTTATAGGATATATAGGATTCGTATGAATTGCAGTAACCAAGGACAGCCTAATTCAGGGGAGGATTAACCAGTCACAAGGCGCGAAAGATGTGGGCCAAGGACCGCCAAAAAAAAAACAAAGAACTTCGCAGATTTTAATTCCTCGTTTTCAAATGTGCTTCCGTTATACAAGTACAGGCGGATCCCGACTTACGATGTTTCGACGTATGATAAACCTGGACAGTAATACATCGATACCTCGAAATCGACATCCGATATCGTACCCCGGACATACGATATTCGATATCTGATGCACTCCGAGTCTACTCTCTTGTGCGTATTCAGTTGGACGATACGACTCGTCCACATTGTAGGTATTAATTTACTGATTGTTTTAAGTCTTAAAAATGTTTATTATACAATATAGGTACAACTCTCATTGGTTCTTAAACTATTAATTTATAGCCTAAATAAGACTTGGTACATATTTTTCCAAGGTCCTGGAACGTATACTAATTTATGGGAAATTGATATTCGACTTATGATAATTCGACTTACGATGCGATTTTCATTAACGCATTAGAGTCGTAAAACGGGAATGGCCGGTATAGAATATATGCGTTCAAATTCCATTATTCCTTTTATTAAAACTCCCTAGTCATTTCCGCATACAAGTTTGGGTTTTTATGATAAGCTTTACGTGTAATGTTACGTACTCGTATTTGAATTCTTGATATTAATGCAAATTTCGAGCAAGTTATACATGTTTTCCGTCTCTTCATTATGGGAAGAATTATATTCCCTTGTTTCGGACTCGCTCCGATTTTTTTAAAAAAGCGCCTCCTACTCAGAGGCATTTACGGTCATTTGTTCGGTTGTTTTCCTTCTCAACGTAACGAAGAATGTAAGTAATGACTTTGTCGTTTACTTATGTCCATTCATACCCTTGCCAAGACATTGTGGTGCTCGCTTGATATTCTAGAAAATAAGTTGGTGCTCGCAACAACGACAGTTTGGGAACCCCTGCTCTAAGGAGAGATATAGCAGCCTTGAAAAATCGTATTACTTTAAAGCAGTGAAACGTTTCGAAAATAGGCAATTAGTGTATTTTATGGCCTATAAAAGTTTTTTCTGGGAATAGTGTCGCAAAAAACTCTCTTATGCAATCCAGTAGTAAGGTTCGCGCAAGAAAAAGTTAACTCCAATGACCGTAGTAAGGGAAACAGTGACATTTACTCAGGTCGAACAATGCAAAATTGCTTCCGTGAAGGAAAATAATTTTTTGACGAGCCTATGGAAATAATATGCCGAAGAAGCAGATGCTTCGTAGCATTCCATTAATACGAGTCAAATACAGGAAAGAACCTCACAGCAAACGTGAAAAGTGTTTATTTCTATAACGAAATTGGTATTGGATAAAGAGACACGAGCTCATGAGTCACAGTGCACATCTAAGAATGACAGGGCGGCTTTCACTGGTCGTCCCGTGATTTTCCAAACTAGCGCTTCAATGTCACATTAGTGGGTTCTTCGTCAGTTCTCGCCGTAGCTAATGAAGCAGTCTGTTTTCAGGTGTTTAAGCACCACGTTAGGCTCTACGATCAATAAAAATTTTTATATTCGGTGGTTTTGGACATAGGCATAACTGTTTTCGTTTCTTCAAACTATTCAACGATAAATACATGCACTGAAAATGTTGTCTCCGAATCTTAAAGTCTACGTGCGTACTATGAGCCTAACAGGTCGGGAAATGCGGTAAGAAAACACCCGAGTAGACAGAAGTGTTGCATCGGGACGATCCGATATAAAAAACATTTTGATCGAATGAATTACACCTCCAGCGGAACGGCAATAGACGCACGTGCGTCATCCATAAATGTCCATATCTCTGACACCTACCACCGACGGATTAGCACCACAACGCACTAAAATCCTTCTTCTGGACACGCCGAGATAATCCTCCGATTCGGATTCGCCCACACACATACAGAACGAGTGGATTTTATCGGTGAGCGACTAGATCTTTGCGACCAAATCCACGTACGTTTTAGGTGCCTAATGAATGTGCGATCGCTGCTCACGATAGATTACGATCTACAGGTGCAAAACGATAATTGTAATTATGAATTAGAAACCGACAAGAGAGGTCCAAAATGAAGAAAATAGGAAGAAAGGAAAACTTTACAATTTAAACGCAACTTTTGTAGGGGGGAAGGTACCGCCTCAGATATAAAATAACTCGCGCTAAACCTTCATATTACAGCATTCGAACCTCAAATAGATAGGAAAACTCTCCTCAAGGAGGAAGAATCGTTCGAAGAAAGCGGCATCGGAACCGTCCACGAAGCACTAGGACCGCCCTCCTAGGATTAGTCGTAATTCATACAGTAACGTCAAGCTTAACGCAACAGAGGAGGAAAGTTAAATAATCTTCTCGTATATCATTCGAGGTATTTAAGCTCGGAGCTTCGACTAAACCAGCCCGAAACCCAAATAAGGGCACAACGCGACTTCAACGATGCCTTCAACCCAAAGGGTTGACTCCCACATGTGGCACGGATGCGAGACAAGAAAGGAAACGAATGAAGAATGGGACGGGTTTCCTCGCGACGAATGCAGCACGCCACGTGTGCACCAAACCGATCCCTCAAAGCGAGGAGAGGAAAAATAAATAGTATATGAGTTCGGGGAGGTTGGGTGAGAGGAGCGGGAAACGAAGGATGCGTGCCAAGGTAGGGGGTTCCGATACGTCAAAGGGATCCCGTGGCGTGACGCTTCGAAAGGGTCGTCCGTAGCGAGCTCCCACGCGCGATTCCTCCGCCCTCCCTCGCCACAATGGTCACATCCAGAGGCGTTAACTGGAAGATGTGGCGCCTATGACAAGATTTTAAGGAAACGCTTTGTTTATGTAGAATATTATTTTTGCCCTGTTCTCATAAAGAATAACAGAGTTTTTCTTAACAACAATTTCAATAGTCGAGTATTACATCAACAAGAAATTGTGGGAAATTAAACTTTAGGCATTTTTGCGGGAACGTTGGCGCCTATGGCAAATGCCACACACAATATTTACGGCACCGTTCGCCATTGACCCTTCCACCCTCTCCACCTATCCACCTCCGATGTTAATCAATCCATCTTAACGCGACTCCCTGTTCCTCATTGATTGCATTCATGTTGAAATAAAAACACTGCGATGAACGATTTCATTAGCGCGGCGTAGCATCGGATTCTAGCGCTAAACGAGGGGCGCGGCACCAAAATCGGCAAATACAAAAAATATGTACGAGAAAAGAAAAACGGCAATTGAATTCGTATAACGGCGAAGCTATACAAACATAAAAAGTTCTCTATAGCTGTAAAATTGTAACATTAGAGAGCCACAAAAATATTTGATTAATAGAGAAAAAGAAAAACAAGTGAAGTAAGAACTGCAGAGCAAATAACATAAGTCGCTTTTTTCATTCCACGGGAGAAATGAATCGCTGTATTGCTGGTTGCCTACATGTGCAGCCTATTTTTTTTAGAAAATAGCATTAAAAAGGAAGAATAAATAAAGGAAATTAGGAGAAATATTAAAAAATGTTATTAGTTAAAATGGAGTGAATATACGAATTAACAATGCCATAACGAAATGTTTCCACGAAACGAAGAGTACTACCGATACGCATTTCTAGTTTTCGGGTTTTAATGTTCTCATTAGAGTGGAAAAAACACGTACTTAAAGACCGAGCGAAGAGGAAATAATGGCGATGAGTCTACGAAGAACTACTTAGAAAAGTCATATCTTTGAGTAGAGATAAACTGTTGAATAATTCTATCTCAAAAGGAGATGAAATAGACGTGTCGCAAGGTGATTAATATCCTGTTCCACTGTACAGTCGTTGGTTGGCGCCACCGACAAATGACGCTTGACAGTAACAGAAACAGCATAACCAGCTATCCGTACAGCAATAGATACTTCCGTTAAACATGTTCACACAACAGTTGCTACAGCCGATTTCTCAGCTCCTTTTTTTTTAAAATCAAGGATGGCCGTTTTATCTTCGAGAATAAATTCCCTTGCTGTACTGTAAAACTGCAGTTGCACATAGCGCTTAACGATATAAAAACTGCAATGTCATTCGCATCATCTTGGACTAATCGGACGGAGAAGTGACGCATCAATGTCATTTGCTATTTAAACTTATCTTTTAAACGATACAATACAAAAGTCGATAACTAAACTCTAAAAGTTTGAAAAGAATGGAAATCCTATTAGAGCTGCGCTAAACCAGGGGATTCCAACCTGGTGCTCGCGAGCACCGCTGTTATCTTTATAAGCCTGCGATGGTGCTCTTTGACAGAACGACTGCGCTCTTCTGCGGTGCTTAATACTCCATTTCTTTAGACCAATAAATTAATTTGCTCAATTGATTTCTTTCTAAACGTATTCAAGATCATTAATAATAACTTTGATTTTATTTATTATCATCTTGCGGAAGCGTAACGATACGCTTTTGATGTTCTAGGATACACCTTGGTGCTCGCCACATCGAAAAGGTTGAGAATCCCTGCGGCGCTAAGCAATAAAATATCGCTAATAAATTAAACGAACGACAACAAATCAGCCGATTCTTCTCTCTCATTCAAAAGATATCGATAACTTCAAAATGTATACAATTGTCACATTCCAAGGATACACAGTACCATACACGATTAATGTTCATTTTTTGTTCGGTCACAATGTAGTAGAAAACGCGTTATGCGCGAGAGAAGAAAAAGGCCGGTTTGCGAATCGGAAACCGCGACCTCATTCCCCCGACCGACTACCTTCCTAAATGCTAAAAAAAAAAGAAGTAAAGAAAAACAATGGAGGAAAATCAAGCATTGTAAGAAGGAAAACTCCCAATGGACTCGAAGGAGAGGACAAAGCGAGACCAAATCCCCAAACGGCTCACCGAAACATTAAAGAGTTGTCGTAATGGAATTGCTCGTGGTGTGGCTCGCGTGCATCCTCGCGCACCACGAAGGCCTTTTCTCCGGCACACGATATTACCGCACGTGAAATTTGCAGCGGCCTTTATGGCGACTAGTAGTTACATTAATCCGCAACTCGTCCCACGGTTACCGACTCCTGCTTGCATCATTGCGCTCCACCACGAGTCCTCGCCGATTAGAAGTACGAATCCACAGACGCCTCCCCCCACTGCAACCACCTCTCCACCAAAAGGCATAGTACATACTCACTTCGAAAGCAACAGAGAGGGGATTGTTAATCCTCGCCTTGCCACGCGCAGACCTTGATAACGCCCGGGATGAGATTAAAAAAACGCAAGTGACAAGAAAATGGCGATCGCTCGTCCTCGGGAAAAGAGACGATCTGCAAGTAGTTCGAAAATGAATCCAAACAGCAAAAGCAGTACTTTTATCAATGACGTAATTCAAGCGTTTTTTTTAAGTTACCGCCATAAAGGACGCGTTGTCATTAATAGGTAGAACACAAGACAGCGTCAAATACCTACGAGTATTTGATCTCATAAATGACGTAAGAACAAGTAATAAAGTTAACCGTTAGAGATAAGCGCCAGAATATCACTTTCTATGAATCGAACGACAAAGTTCCATTATGTAACCGACGATATCATACCTTCGTTAACGCAATACCTCGCGAGTAGGTTTTTCAGGTGAGTGGCATACAACGATAAACGCCAGCGTAACTCGCGTCAACTATTGCGTCTTAATAGTAAAAAATACTATAACTTAAGCAATAAGTCTACCTTAAGCGGATGATTTTCCTCGAAAACAAAATTTCCAGGCATATGAAAAGGAAGAGGCATTAGGGGATACAACGCCGTTTCAAACGCAATAGTGCGCCGAGGATTACCTCACAACCAGCACGTCGCACATTCAACAACTGTCATGAAGGTGTGGATACGCGAGGGCAGTCTATACGGTTGAATTACTGGATCCAAGGAGGGAGGGAGGGGAGGGAGGGAGGGAGGGAGGGGGGGAGAGAAAGAGGCGAGGAGCGAGCAATGGTCACTCCCACCCTCCTCGCCATCGCTTTGACCACTTTCCCTAATCTCACTTCTCCTGCAAATCTGAGGTACGAAGGAATACACGGAATTACTCGTTAAACGGAATTTTGTTACTTAAGCAAAAATATACTCTCGCTACTGACACGCGTTATAGTCTAGCGCAGGGGTGCCCATTACGTCGCCCTTTAGGAGAGTCTGTGTCGCCCACGCATCCATCCAGGTATTAAGCCTATTATCCTGGGTAAGGAGTTCTATTTTCTAATATGAACTTAATTAAATTAAAATGCTCTCACTAATGAACATCTCGAAGACTGTTTACTTCTCTCTGTTTCTAGTTACATGCCCAATTACCATTCACTAGCTGAAAATATATAGTATAAACGTGCCCATAATCGCGCAAATAAAGATTAAATTAAATTAACCAAGTTGTATAATGTTGTTTGATGTATAATGTATAATAAATGAATTTTGCGGTAAATTTGTAGTCTAATTCATTCTTAAAATCCCTTTTTATATATTGAAAAAATAAGTAGCCCGCAGGACAATTACCAGGATGAAAGTAGCCCATGATATGAAAAAGTTTGGACACCTCTGGTCTAGCGAATATTACTTTCTCTGTAACCAAAATACAATTCGTAAAAATAAAGGCAAACTTGCTGAAACACTAAATCCCAAAAGGGGGCAAGTATGAAAATTTCCATCTTGTTGTTTACAGTCTAACGGAATATATTTTCGCTTGACGGAAAACACACGAACAAGGACTAAAAATATTTTGCCATTTTATATGACCTAGATAAGTATGCGTTCCACAGGTAAAAAGTTTTTCCTTATAAATCAAGTTTCTCGTAGAGATAAAGCACGCGAGGAATTTAGAGAAAGTGGCGCCAAGCATTACCACAATTAGCCACGTACATCAAATTTCGTTTTTAAGAATGAAAGTTAAAGTAAGAGGAATTCAACGGATATTCAACGCGTGACTTTTATCTCAGCCAAAATAAATATTTTTGACTTCATCCGCAAAAATCCGGCACAAATATCTGGGAAAGATCTAAATGCAACCGCAAAGTTACATAAAAAACGTATTCGTTGGTAACATCGTAATATTCGAATGCGCATCAGAAAAGTTGCTCCTTTACATTTTATTAGTCGAAGAATGCTATCCTAGCTCTATGAAAATGTCATCATAACACAAGTAAGAATTTTTTAAAAATTCAAAAATAAAATCTTTTTGCTTTACAAAATAGGCTGCCTTAAAAGGATAAAACAAGAAAAATTTCAGACTATTTGTTCGTTATAAAAGATTTTGGTGCATTCGTTACTTTTCATTACTGTTGCTTTACATAGCATGTATGTACGTAATAATTTCGCTATGACGGGAGGTTTTAAAGGTTGAGCTTCAATAAAAAATCGATACGATATACATTGTACAAACTTTCTCATATAATAATGCGTCGTTTAGATATCTTTTGAAAAATAAGAACTGTATAGAATCATTACAAACATCAACTTAAATAACTACAACGAAATTTGATGAAAATCGTATGAGCCGTTCTTTTAGAAAATCCAATTTTTATTCAAGTTTCCCAAGATTAAACTAGCCTTATATATATTTTTTAGAAATATGAATTATGTAGTTTTACTGAAGACGTAAACTTAAGTATCTGTATGAAATTTGATCAAAACCGTTACAGCCGCTTTTGAGAAAATAAAAGTTGTTAAAATTGCATAGAATAAACTGCAATTTCAACCATTTCTTCGTGGCTTCTATTCTGTATGATAAAATGCTTACTAATAGAGTTTATACTGTATACGAGATTTAATTCATTTTCGCAATACCGTTTAGGCTGTAGAGCCGCGAGGAGACGGACGAACAGATAGAAGGAATCGCGAAAACCACTTTTTCGGACTCGGGTACACCTAAAACGTATATTTCCATCAAAATCTCGAGATACTTTCTCAATATACTTCGTATCTGAGAAAATAGAAATGTGTTTTGCTATTAACTTTGTAATCAGACTCAATTTACTCCGGCTTATGGATTGAGATTATTACGTAAATGATATGTAAAGCAATAGTAATGAAAAGAATATGACACCAAAATCTTTTATAACGAACAGATAGTCTGAAATTTTCCTTGTTTTATCCTTTTAAGGCCGCCTATTTTGTAAAGTAAAAAGATTTTATTTTTGAATTTTTTTAAAATTCTTACTTGTTTTCATCTTTTAAGAGCGAAAATGAGTAACATTCAATGAAAAATAACGAACGTAAATAATTTACCTAAATCGCTTTCTTACAAGGATACCAAAGTTCGTGATTTGTGGAACTTAGTGACTTCATACGACTCTGGCGCTAGCAGGCTATAGTGCGTTTCCCGAAGTCGTACGGGTCAGATTCGCAGTATTCCGTCCGCATTCGGGTTATTTCGCTTAGGCTACGACCCAATGTTGCCACATTTCGAATTTCGCCCATTTCAACAGCAGCTGTGGACGAGTGAAGTTCTGAGAGCAATCGTGTCAACAGCGCTCGTCAAGAATTTTTGAAAGACGTGGGAAATTTAAGACCTCTTATTGGCTGACACTTTCTCTCCCTCACCCTACAAGTCTAACCGTAGCCACGCCTCACCCGTACGATCTCTGGAAACGCAGTATAGTCAGTTTAAATCACAAAGCAAATAAGAAACCCGGTACCGGCATTAGCCTACTCCTTTCGAAAAGCACCAAGGCGGAGCAACGGTTTTACATTCTAACTTCTACTGATTACGAGTTCTCCACTGTTTTATGAAAAAGTTCAAATTTGTAAACTAATAGTGAACGTTATAGAGGTATAAAATGACATAATAGAAATATGCTAAAAATTTTCGCACAATTTAGCGTTATAGATCGTCTCGCCATATACTAGTCAAAATGACAACACACGTTGAAGTCAGTATTTCCCGCTATCATTTCTAACGCAGGGGCTAAGAATGCTGTGAATATGTAGTATTAGTTCAATTTCTTGCTACTCACCGGCAGCGCCAAGGCAACCAAATAGACTTTCAAAAAGTTTGAACATTCATAGTTTAACTTCTAGATGAGATACGAAATTGTTTATGAGCTAAAAACCATCTACAAGCCACAAGCTTTCAAACAATGTTACATTCTTTACGATCCGATCATCCGTTCAAGAGATATGAGGGGACAAAAAATGGTCTACCTCAAAATTATGTGTGCGCGCGCGTATTAACTCACGGAAGAGGAAAGGTAAATGAGGATATTTAGGACAACTAGGTGTTGAAGGAAACCCAGTGAGCACTTACCGGAAGGAGAGCCGCTGGGGTGTTGGAGAGAGAAATTTGTTGAAGTTATTGGAGCTTTCGGGATGATCCCTTCGTCAGCACAAGATATATATATATATATATATATATATAAAAATTAATATCGGACGAGCGCATATAAAAGATTCTGTAATAAGGGCATAAAGTAAGTAAAGTTGAAAGCATTCCTTTCTCAAAAACAAAAATGAAATCGCCTCATTTAAAAAATCGACTCGAGGACTGAAGGTCGCGAGAGGAGCGGTAAACCAAAACAAAAGAGGCGAGAAAATAAGAAAAAAGGAAACCAAAGAAAGGAGTTTGAGGCGGTCCACAAAATGAGAATTTAATGAAGCAAAAGGCTTCGGTCCAATGGAAAGGGGAAGGACAGAGCGTGGGTGGAGAGGGGGGGAGAGAGAGGTGCCTCCCTCCCTCAGCCTCCTCACTCGAGGAATGTCCCATAAGAAAGATACGCGGAATTGTTAGAAAACGATTAAGGAACCCGCTTAAACATGGGCGGTCGGGATTCGGCCGACTTAGTACGGAGGGGGATATTTAAAAGTCAGTACGGAAAGGGTTAAAAGGCAACACGTTCATCTCTTAAACACAAACTATCTTCTTATATTAATTCCGTCTAATCGCTTAAAAGATCCTTCAATGAGATCAGCTTCTCGTTTAAAGAACCGCTGAATAAATACAGATGAAAGGTGAAACTATCCCCTCGGTTTTATCACCACCTTCACCTTTTTAAGCAGGATGCGGCCGTTTGCTCCTGAGCAGCCTAATTTCTTGCAGAACTTAGAAAGTACAGAAGTGCTATGCGCCGGGCCAGCAACTCGCCCAGCTCAAATAAGAGCGAGGTTTAACACGCTTCGTAGTCGGTGTGGGCCAACCTGATCTCAGCAAGAATAGCAACTATCGTTTGACGGTGATGAGGTCTCGAGGCGAGAGAGAAATAACGAGTGCTGACATAGGAGGGAGGGAGAGAGAGGTCTTATACAATGGATGGATACGTGCGAAACAGGATGAGCTGGAGGGGACCAAATAACTGCTCTTGACCGCACGTGAAGGAATGCCAGAGTTCGGGAGGAAGAGAGACGGAGGGATTTTTTAAAAAATCGGAAAAAATTTTCCGTGAAAACTCCCCGGCGAAATCCAAAGACCTAAATAACGCTTTCCAAGTCCGTCCGTGAGGTAGGGCTCTGTGGGACAATGTTAGAAGGCTAAGATAAGTCGGGCACCGAAGTGCGAACAGTCGGATGTTTATTTTATATAATAATAGCCGTCATCCCTTGGTTGGTCACGCTATGCAAACGCTAATAACTCGAGAAATAATAATGATAGAAACTCGAAATTTGGTAGGGATGCTTGATTAACACTTCTTCAGAGAATGACAAATTTAAATCGCGAAAAAATTCCTTGGTTCGCCTCCAAGAGAGGCATTTCCATTTCCCATTACTTTACATGTAAAACGCGATTTTTCGACGTGCAGGCTTTTATTCATTTGGAAATTAAAATTAGAAGAAATTAACAGATGACCTTCGGATTTGAACCATTATGAAGAAAAATTTATAAAGTTTCTTATTCCGTTCGTCTTTTTTCGCCCACAGTTCGAAATATTCCATGTTAAACGTTTAATTTGCATATTTTGTGGAAATCTCGCCATTTTAACGTGATGTTACTATGTCGACCATTATCATTGTTAGCTTCAACACGAGAGAGAGAGAGAGAGGAATGAAGGGGAGAGATTGGCGTGTTTTGTGGAAAATAAGTATACTGACGTAAATATAAAAAATTTTAAGTATCAACATTGTCATTTTAGAAAAATTGGAAATAAAAATCATTCTTAAATTAAATTCTTTGTAAACCATACGTGCTTACGAATTTATATTGTTATTCCTCGAATTAATTTCTTAACAATGGCCGAAGTTTGGAAACGAATATAAATTAAAATTCAATTAACAGACTGTTTTCGAAGAAACAACAGTGGATCTTTTAATGAATTGATTTGTTTTTATAAAAGGAATTTGGGTGCTTATTTAATACAGAGTAAGTTCTAAGGCTTATAATCCATTTAAATCTAATAACAGTGGCTATTATAGTTTAAAGAAAGAACTTTATTTATTCACTTTACAGAATGAATTAATTTTAGGCTAGCGTTGTTTATTATAAAAGGAGTTACTTTGGAATTTACAGTATGTAAAGTGGAAGTTGTACTGAATTGACTCAAGTATTTTGGGTACTTTCCTGTTAACGGGAATACCTCAAAAAATAAACACGTATTTTTGTGATATGTTACGACGTATTTGTTTGTTAACAATGCGTAACAACGGGGGAATTACTTATAAATCACTTTTTTGAAACTTATTTATTAATAAAAGCAACATAATTACTAATACAATCTAAATTTATGTTACTAGGGGGCCAATATGTCTTTATGGCATTTAAAATAGCTGGAAATATGTCGATTTCTTTGTTATATTGTCGCCACATGAATTCTTCTGCTGACAGACTTTCGCGTTGCATTTCCAAAATATTCTGTCTCAGAAGTAAAGTTTCATAATATGGCACATTCGCCCTTTAGATAAAATACCATGGTCTTGAAGCAAAGATACAGCTTCTTCTTCACTCCTCGGCAAGCTCCACAAATTCATCATTAAGGGATCAACGTAAATATCTTAACGAGATTTGTTACGCATTGTTAACAAACAAAATGGGTGATATGCATAATAAAGAACAATTACTCTTTGCTCGCGTTTTCTGAGTAATTACTCGCTTTCGTATGAATAAAGTCTCTGAGAGATTACTCACAGAGTAAGCAATTGCTCCTTTAGGAAGTAATTGCTCACGGATCTCTTATTCAGGAGTAATCACTCCAATTTCATATGCATAAAAACGTACTCTTGCTCACGTGGAGGAGCAATTGCTCCGTATTTTTGGAGTCACGTCAGTAGTATACTTATAGAAGAAGCACGATGGCGGAGTTTATGGTGATGGGTCGGTCAGAGAAGGTCTATAAGGATCGCAGGAGTAGTGCTGAGAGAGATTTCAGGGCACTGTACAGATTTAACAGTCAAAATGTGGAATGGATGTCCCACCATTTCCTCGGGGAAATAGCTGAAACACGAGGCGGTGCGTTGTCAAGCAGTGAAAAAATGCGAGTTTTTCTGCGATATGTTGCTGACCCCGGTTTTCAAACTGGGGTTGCAGAAGATGTTGGCATACATCAGTCAACTGTGCCCCGGACAATCAGCGAGGCAATGGACAAAATACTGGTGAAATCGAATGTTTGGATAAAGTTCCCTCGTTCCACGGAAGAATTCAATGAAGCCAAACGTATTTGGCAAGAGAGAGATACACATTTCCGGGGTCTATCGCGGCTATTGATTGCACATACATTGCAATCAAAAAGCCACGTATCTTTGGAGACGAATTTATCAATCGGAAAGGGTTCGCGAGTGTCAATGTGCAAGTTACTTGCAACGCAGTTGAGAGTTTTACAAGTGTGGATGCATCATGGCCAGGCTCCGTGCATGACTCGAGAATTTGGAGGAATTCCGAGGTATATAGGGTGATGTCTAATAATCCCGCCAACTCGTTACTATTAGGAGACGTTGGATACGCAATTGCTCCTTGGTTAATGGTGCCTTTTCGTAATGTCCACACACCAGAGCAAAGGTCCTACAATAATTGCATCACAAAAGAGAGAGTCGTCATTGAAAGGTGTTTTGGACAACTTAAACAACGTTTTCCCATTTTGCATAGTGTTGTACGACTATCCACTGAAAAAATACCTTCCATTATTGTGTGTTGCTGTGTTTTACATAACATCGCTAAACATCTACTGGACGAAGACTTTGTGCCTGAGGAGAATGAAGGAATGGACGATAACACTGACTTCCTACAGGACGAAGAAGTGTGTGCTCATATTCGAGGTCGTGGACAACGTAAGCAGGATGAAATTGCAAGAATAATACATGGATTTAATCGTTAAGGTAAGAGCAAAGCTGCCTGTTTATCAGTTGTTAAAAAAGTTGTATTGCTTGATGTAGTATTCTTGATTCCTTTTAATATTTCATTCTTTCAAAGCCCATGAAAATATTATCAGCATAAAAAAGGGTGCGTATAAAAATATAATGGTATGGCACATGGAAATAAATCCGATTTGTTAATTTTAAAAAAAGTACCTACTTTTGTCTTTATTGAGAAAAATAAAATAAAAAATTACATGGAGTAAAAGTTGTACTTGCAATAGAAAAGAGAATGGAAAACACAGTTCTTGGATAAAACACTCAGAACTCGGGAAGGTAAAACAAAAAGTTCTGAAAAGAGTTCATAGATCAAGGTACGTGTCATTTTCATTGTTCACAAAGGAAGTGGCTTCGTATTGCGCCTTTACTCTCAATAACTTCTTCTTGAGCCTCAGTACCTCTAACTGTTCTAGCAAAACTAATCTTTGTAGTTCTTGTGTGGAAAGATTGACAGTTTCAGGTAGCTGGTTTTTCATGGTTTTCTTCTTCTTTCCAGTCTTGTTTTTCGCCGTCTTGTGATGTAAGATGTGATGATGGATGCAAGACCTCCGGTTCATCAAAGGGCGTGATGCCTACCGACACAGCACCTATAATTATAAGTTGATCCTCATGTAATTCAGCTAAAATAACATTTTCTAGAAGTGCATTGCATTGTATTCATATATATATATATATATATATATATATATATATATATATATATATATATATATATATATATATATATATTGCTAACTATAAGCTTTCGCTTACCTGGCATTTTATTTGCTGCAGGATTTCTTTCCCATTGCATTACTCGCACGAGAGACTCCTCCCAATTCTTCAACTTTATTTTCTTGTTTCCTGTTCTGTTTTTATCGGTTTTCGACTTTAACCTTGATTTAAGGTTGAATATTCTTTTCTGTAGCTGACTCTCTTTTATCTCCTTGCCATAATCCTTCTCATACCGTTGTTTAATTTCTAAAAGGGCTTCACTTTTTTTCTTCCGAATAAGAGGAACCTGTGATTTTTCAAAGATGACAGGATAATCTGTGAAAATGGAAACGAACGCTTCTTGGGAATCTCCCACCGTTTCTTCCTCCGCGCTGCTTTCCATGCTGTGTCCACGGCAAATGTGGCTCACACTCTCTTTTCTTCATTGTTGCTTCCGATTCAATTACCATCGATTAAACGTTCATATTGACGTAAAAATGGAATCCTTAAGTTAGTAAGATCATTATACGCTACATTTTTGCTTTAATTAAAGTTTTATTGTTATAAATATAAAAATGGATGAATTCATTAAGAATGATTTAACTCGAAAGCATACAGGAAGATTATTTTCTGTGACTAGGACGCGTTCATCGTAGATTGTGGTAGAAAAGCATATTTATTTTTAAAAATACTGTATCTGAGTATTCAACCTTTTGGAAATACCAAATGTTTTTGTTTTCGTGACTGAAGCGACAAAGAATCACCCTGTCAGTGGAAATACGCGTAAGACTGCCATTTCATTACGAAGGCTTTGGTGAGGAGGAATCTTCCGAAACCCCGGTAAATTTATACTCCGCATTATTCTACAATCAACTATTTCAGCGCTTACTTTTTTAATACTTTCGCCTGGCTTAAGTGGATAAATAATTATTTTTTGTGGCGTCGCTTTTACAAGAGTTATGTTTTGTGATTGATTAAGTGGATGACATTTCCTGTAAATTACAGAAAGTTCACATCTTTCTTTTCCCAATATTTGCTTTCTTTGAGGTGTTAAGACCCAGTTTGACTCCCAGTCTTAGCAGTTCTATTCTTTTGTTTCCTCATTTCACATCACTACAGTTTATGCCTGTCGCGTAAGAATCTTCCGATCACTAATCATTTCAATTTAATTATTGTGACGCATCAATTTACTCTCTACCATAACTTATAAAATACAGATTTCTGATTACCTACGGATAACATTTTTTTAAATATGCGCACAGTGCCTTTCCCTCAGTGAGATTCTAACACGCAAACCTTACATTGGGAGTCAAATATCTAAGTATCCTATGCTGTGTAAATTCATTGCTAGAGTAAAATATGAATTATTAACATCAACTTATTTTACAAACTTATTATTTTTTTATTAATCAATTTAAAATTAAACACGCATATTTTGCGCGGGCTCAGCTAGTAATAATAATATTGTAACAAATACGCAAGTAAATACACTTTGTGACGACTCCAAGAAATAATTTTCATTTCAACTAAAATGTTTAAACCTACTTGGCACATGTAAAACTACAAAGTTGCGCTGGAAGTCGGCGTCGGGCTCTCGGCACGCCGCGCGCCGTTGTCGTCATAGCTGTGACGTAGGAAGAGTAACTTCTCGATAAACTGGGAGTAATTACTCACCAACTACAGAAACGCTTTATGCATATGAAAATGAGAAATTTCTCAAAGAAGTGAGCATTCTCTCGATGATGTTGCTCTTGCTCATGAGTAGTTACTCCTGAATAATTACTCCTTTTTATGCATATCACCCAATATCACAACATATCACAACAATACGTGTTTATTTTTTGAGGTATTCCCGTTAACAGGAAAGTACCATTTCAAAGCAAAAATCAATTTAAAACTACTGAAAGTTGTTGTTTCGGAAACCGAGAAGTCCAGAGTGGTGAGCGGACGCTAAATGATATTAAGGTGCATTTTATTCCAAAATCTATTTAAAGTATTATCAGAGGCAATTGAAGATTGAACAAATTTTTTTGTTACCGGAATTCTGCTTATTTCATGAAATTGAAATGCTAATGCATTAATCCATTAAAATCTGTTAAGTGTGGCTATTTTAGTTGAAAGAAATATATGTACATGGTACTTTTGTTCACCTTTCAGAATGAATGAATTCTAGGTAACATTGCATATTATAAAAGGATTTTCTTTGGAATAAGAAGTTTGTTATGTGGTTATTTTAACTGAATTGAATCAAGTTCTCTTCTAAGTTTGAAATCCATTTAAAACTGGTGAAAGTGGTTCTTTCGGAAAATGAGAAGGCAGGAGTGCTGAGCAGACAATAAACGATATTGAGGTACATTTTATTCAAAAATCTATTTAAAGTATTATCAGAGGCAATTGAAAATTGAACCAATTTTTTGGAACCGGAATTCTGCTTATTTAATGAAATTGAAATCCTAATGCTATAATCAATTTAAAACTAATAACATGGCTATTTTAGTAGAAAGAAAGATACTATTTAATTCACAAGGAATTTCTGTGAGATTTTAGTTAATTAATTAAAACAGACTTATAATATAGAAATATTCGATGGTTAAAACAGTGCACAATTTTATTCTTGCGATTTTTACATGTTGCATTGACAAAAATTTAGATTCATTAAACCCGTTGAAATTCAACGGGCACTTATGCTAGTTATTAATATTAATAAAAACATTTTATTATTAATCTACTATAATATATTTTGAAGCGTGTGTTTGTGTATTTGTGTTTTTGTTCATAGGACTCCTCAACACTAAAAGCTAGAATAACCAAATCTGGTACGATTCTTCCTTACATCCTAACTTAGTGAACGGTCAAGGTTTGGTCAACCGGGATTAATCAGTGCTGCCAATATAGGGGATTAACATTTTTCCGTAAGATAACACGTACGAATCCATTTCTTGACTTGAAAGGTATTTTTCCTTCAAGCATTAAAATACGTAAATATGGACCGATTTTTTTCGTTTTTACTTTATTCGACGAATAAAACTCTACACTATGTTATTCCTGCGAAGTTTACATGTTACACGGTCGAAGTTTTCAGAAATACGGTATTTGTTTCCAAATTTTGTGGATTTTTCGTACCCCTTCCGGACGTTGCTAAGGCGGCCGTCATTGTTACCTCCGATTCAATTAGCTTCAATGAAGCTTACAAATAGACGAAAGTTTAGCGTTATTCGATTCGCACTAGTGTTTAAGCAACGGAACGATCGATGTTTATGGATAGCAACGTAAATAGATACTGATTATTATTTAGGAAGCGTTTATAACGATTGATGAAAGTAATTGAAGCTTCTTTCGTCTATTGAATACTGGAATCTTACATTTTCTGTAAGTAAAATCATTATATTCTACATTATAACGTTTATTAACGTAAATAAGCTCACGTATCTGATGTACATTTACAAGTCAGTGTTCAATCATGGACAACTGTACGTTTCTTTTTCACGGGTTTCTTGCTCACGTATCTGATGTACATTTACCGGAGTCAGTGTTCAATCATGGACAACTGTACGTTGCTTTTTCACGGGTTTCTTGCTTACAAGACATAAATGTAAACATTTAATAGGTATAATTAAACAAGAAATGAAGCTGGATTTGGCGAAAGTAGGAAATACAATTATCATTATGTTTGAATGCAATACGTTCGGAAACGGATTGTTACAAGCAAATATGATTAATTGTTAAGAAAAGCTAATTGTAAGTTAAAAAGTATGTACCATATATTTCAAGAGTTTGTATGTTGTGCTGTAGTTAGTAGCTTCACTAAATCCGTTGAAATTCAACGGGAAATTTTGCTAGTATTAAATAACATTTTTCTACGAGTATCCGTGAATGGAGGTTAAAAAATCCAATGACGACGCCATACGATCAATTTACCAAATGGTTTAAGTTTTAAATCTAAACTTATAAAAAAAATTATAAATGCATATCCGAACTTTGATTCATGGCAATATTACCCCAGGGCCGACGTACAGGGCGGCTGCCCGGGGCGCCAAAATCTTGGGAGCGCTATTCTGACCATCTAACTGTGCATTGCTTGCAAGTGAATAAATACTAGAAAGCGATTTATATCGCCGAACAGACTGGAATCTTAATGGCATTCATGCTGTTTTTTCTTTATCAATAATCTTTACAGAGCGATGAGTAAATTAACATGTATTATCTCAACAAACATATACGGAGAGGCGCGCTAGAGTGAGTGCAATCTCACCCGGGGCGCCAAAATTCCTCGGGCCGCCTTTAATTACCCTGAAGACTAAAACAAAGATCATCCAATTTATTAGTACCGCCTGTTGTATTTGATCAGCAGCTTTTGAAAACCGAACGTAATACGGATATAAATATTGGCGACTTTCGCTTCACGGCGATCACAACGAAAGGACAGACTGCCGATTGTTTGTTATTGTTAATGCAATTAGGGCGAAAGTTTAACACACGATTGCGTGATGCCGTCAGGACACTTTTATGTAACCTATATAGGTAAAGAAACATCAAGAGGGGAATACCAGGTAGACGTGGAGGTACGCAGAGGAAAGATGGGTGGAGCGAGTGTGCTTATGGGAAGAATTGAAACGAAGGCACCGCGCGGAGGGGCACAACGCGGGGACAGCACAACAATCAAACATTTTTAATGCTACCACGTAAGCCATATCCTCAGACATATGGTTTCTTTTCGGTCGATATCAAGCGTTATCACCTTAACAACGTCTATAACATTACAGCAATGCTAAGGCAATTTGAAAATTATCCGAATTGGATTTAAAGAAGATCATATTAAACACACGAATAGTTTGCCTTTTAAAATAACATTACGCGTTCGTGCGATGGAATTTGTAACCACGTAGAAGTGTTGCCAGTGAATGAACATGCATGCATGTGTTGTTCGATAAAATCTCAGTTCTCGTATTACCCTTCGAACGCAAAACAACTGAAGTGCATTGTCAACAGTAAAAAGCGACCCTTGCAGACGGCAATTATTTTTCCTCGGATTTTAATTTTGCATGAATTACACTTTTATCGACCTATACTGAACCCAATCTATATTAGGCGGAATGGATACATTGAAGAACAAGAAGTATTATTTAACGAGAGCAAGGACACTTTCGAAAAAATATCAGATCAATCAAAAATCACGAATGTATATTTAAATTAGATGGAATTGTTTGATGCTAGAAAAATTAAAATAAAGACTCTATATCAATGTCTTTGGCGAAAACTATGATTCTACACAACTCTAACGAAAGCTAAGGCTGGATATTGCGTAAATTTGAGCTATTTTCGTACTATATAACTATTAGGTTCGTAGTTTTATTTGTAAAAAATATCATCGAGATAGTGATCTAATGCACGCTCTAGCTATGGCATTGTTTTATTATGAATCATATGTGAACGTACTAACACACTCAAATGTATGTCACGTTAACTCGAAAGCTTAAAATAACTCGACGCAACAAACGCCATTACGAAAACACAACAAAACAGGCCGATATCATAATAAATTATAACCCACTGACCAATTGAGCCATCCATCTAGAGATCTTCATGTCCGCAATTTATCCGACCCGCCCGCGGATATCCGCATGAAAAGTTGAGTTTCGGTCGGATTATGCGTAACTTTTTGCGGATGCGGGTCGGATATATAGCCTGCGGGTGTGAATCGGGCGCGGATACGAAAATCAGTGCCCGTGCTAAACTCTCTCGAGTGTGAGAAAAAATAATACCGTCGGTTGCACCCGACTCCTACCCCGTCCAAGCACTCGAGGCTTTGACGGACGCGATTTTCAGATAATATCTACCTTCTTTGAGAGCTATTGGTGGGTTTTTCCGAAACCCTCTTTGCATTAATAGAGGGTCATTGATATGTCCTGCTGAGTAATTTTCTTTTGAATGTTGGGTTTTGGTTCGTATATGTCGCTCCAGATAATTTTTGCCTGCGGATACGACTTAAGTTTGCGGGTAAGGTTGGGTCGGGCAGTTTATTCGTGCGGGTCGGGTAATTTGCGGTTACGGATCGGATATTTACCCTCCGGGTAGGGGTCGGGTGAGGATACGAAAATCTGTATCCGTGCGGACCTCTACACCCATCTGCAGGAGTTGCACAACGGGAAAAGAAATTTTTAGATCATAATTGCATTGACAAAACTATTGAGTCCAACTCGAATTTTGTCGTCATATTCAACAAACACCGACGATGATTAACGTACAGACAATGATACTCGAATTCCACGTTGCCCGCGGGTGTGGGAGGGAGGAGACGAAGCAGATGGTGCGTGGCTAAGGTGGTCGCGGTCCGTACACGTGCTTCTGAGGCGCGTGGGAGTTAGGAGGGGGTGGCATAGGGAGGAGACGACCTTGGGAAGCCTGAGAAAGGGATCGGGGAAGAGAGGACGGGATATTCGCGTCTCCGGCCGACCCCTTCCCTCCCCCGCCACGACGGAGGATCTCCAGAGAGGGATCGCAATCAGGTTCGCCCACTCTGGAGACTCGATCGGAAAGAGAACTCTCCTCCGCATAAAGGGAGTTCGAATGCATGTACATACATACAGCACAACTGCCGTGCGCCACGATATTAAGAAGCCCAAAACTTTCTCTCGCTGGCCTCACTTCACATGACCCGCCCAAGCGATATTCTTCTTAGTACTCGGAGATAAATAGTTTAAACCCAAATCTGATGGTTTTCTAGCAACAAAATATATTTAACACATTTTGTTATGTCTGACACTTCCATTAGGTGTAACATTTTATCTCGGTTTCAAAATCTACGTACGTACTATCTAAAAAAATAAATGCCTAAAGCGCATCACTGAACGAAAATCGAAAACCTCAATCCTTTTAAATTATAAGCTTCAGTTAAAAAAATACTAATATCCGAAAGTTGAGGAGTTCATAGACGTCCGCCGCATTAACAATTATTGAAAACAATCCAACACGCCATTATTCTTGTCTATGAATTAATTAAAAGCTTTTATTCGTGGAATATCGCATACGCCTACTTTCCGCGACAAACTATAGGTGACGGGTCAATTAGTGAAGGAAAGAAAACAAGACTGGAAACTCACGTCTCTTACTGTATCTGTATACACTTAATCTCTGAGGTGTTCTTCCGACGCAACAACTCAAACAATAAACACTATTTAATCACTAATATAATGACAACGAAAAACGTTGAAATGATTAATCATCGACGGAATTGAAGAATATCCACAGACACCCAAATAATATCAAAAAACCAATAACTTGATATTCTATTAGAAATCAATTACCACAATGTCGCAATAAAAATAGCATCATGTATCACTCAGTCCATGTAATAACACAATTTCTTTGAGCGAGTGCTTCAATTTGGTCGCCTTAAAAGCTGCGAGTTTTTCCGGTCTCCAATTAACCAAATCGCATGGAAATAACATGCGCCCCCCGGGAGAGGCGGGAGAAGGAGTATTGCTTCTCTCTCGCTGCACGCCACTCACAATGGTCGGAGGCGTGACAATCCTGATTCTCAACCGATTACAGAAAACAGGGCTTTCTGGAGGCTCCTGGACCAGCGAGGAGATATACATAAATGGTCCTTCCACGCCCTATTAGGAGAAGGAAGGGTAACCTCGTTTGAAAAGTGAACGAGCTAATTAAAGCGGTCGGACTGTTAGATTCGGGAAACCCACTTTTCTTTAGACACGAGATCGTAATTAATAGTTTGACATCCATGTTCGTCCGCTATTTACGCAATGCATTCGAAAACTTAAGAGATAACAATTTAGAGTGAGCACGTGTATGCAATTCGCCCTAATCCCACGTAACCAATGATATAATTATTATCATCCCCTCAAAGTTGAACGCTTCATTCGATAAACTGTAAATTATAGGAATTTGCAATGGTGATATTTTCACATCTGACGAAGACCGTTACCAATAATGAATCCAATTGTGACGTGTTTCTTATAAAAATATGTACCACGACGTTTGTTTATATCATTATATTTATATATATATATATATATATAACCTTGGACTTGGCCCTGCATTAATTCTGAGGCTTTCAGAAACTCTACCACAAGGTGCCAGCCTGTATTTTGATAGGTATTTTACAACATTAGTACTACTCAATGTACTTCATGAAGGTGGATTAGATGGAACAGGGACAGTAATGAGGAACAGGGTCAAAAATATTCACCTCACTAACGATAAGAATATGAAGAGAGGAGATATGGAGGAATTCTGTAAGGGTGACAATGGAGCTGCTGTTGCCCAGTGGAACGATTCCAAATGTGTAATACTTGCCTCAACATGCACTGGGTGTGACCCTGTGAAGACTGTTACAAGATGGAGCAAAACTGAGAAGGCATACATTTCAGTTCCATTCCCATAGTCTCCAGGTACAATGGGTATATGGGGGGGGGGTGGACATCTGTGACCAGTTGATGGAAATGTACAGGACATTTTTTAAAACAAGAAAATGGACCCTGAAGGTTAGTCTTCACCTAATAGATTTGATATGCGTAAATTCTTGGCTAGAGTACAAAGAAGATTGCCAAGGCAATGAAGTACCGAAAAAAGACACTTTAGATCTCCTGGAAATTCGCAGGGCACTAGGGGAATACCTTATTTCATCCCTAAAAGGAAAACCTCACGAAGATGATGAAGAGACAGGCTCTGATGAGAGGCCAGATCCAAAAAGATATCGCCCAGCCAAAATTCCATGCATTGACCATTTCGGACGCTGGCCTACAGTGGATAAAATTAGCTCTGCTAGATGCTGTAGGCAAAAAGGATGTACGAAAAGAACCAGGACACGATGCAAAAAATGTAATGTTTATTTATGTTAATCAAAAGATGCAAATTGTTACGAAATGTGTCATACTATAAAATAGGGTATCATGGTAATTATGTGAGAAGTAAAACCTGACCCACACAACTGTGTGGGTCCTAAAATTTTGTCAAAACGGTAAAATAAAATGTTTATTTATTTTCTGAACTGTGTGTTTTTTACCTGGAAAAATGCATTTATTTCAAAATTTTAAGTACAGCAGTGCAGCCGGGTCTGAAAGGGATAGGCCTATTTTTAATACCTAAAAATGAACCTTCCGTTTTATCCGAGTTTATCATTATCCGAGGTTAGCTTGGTACACTTTACCTCGGATAATCGAGACTCTGCTGTAGTTCCAAATTCGACCGATCGGCTCTGTCGAATAGGCGAGCTTCGACCGAGCCGATCGGTCGAATTTGGAACTACATACATATAAATACACAGGTTTCTGTGATTCCGTTAGAGGAATCAAACGAATTTTCCATTAAACAAAAAGGAATATTTTATGATGTACTAATAAAGGCATCTGCCGATGCATTTTCAGTGAGGTCACTTCTAATGTTTGGGTTATGTCAATCAGCTCATTCGATATCAGCCCCACATCGTCCCCTGTTAGCAGAACTAATCTCTAGGGTCTCTGCTTATTATATTTCTTTTGCTGTCAGAGCATCTTTACAAAACTCACCCCACCACCATCCCTCCCCTTCCTATAAACCACCCTCTCCTCCTCTGCTACCGTAGTGTATATAAAGTATACATGATGACACTCGGCCAGATCACCCTGAAGAAGTCTCCGGCAAAGGAGAGGAAACGTTGGCGGTTAACGCAAAAAATTTACGCGGGATTACCCGAAAAAACCTAATTTCAGCAAGTTCATGGTACTTCATCAACTCAGTGACAGTGAAAGCGAAGACGTTGGAACTATCGTTCCGACTAACGTCACTGCGGTAGAGGAAATTTGGTTTCGCCCAATTAATTTTTCTAAGAAAGAATATGTTATTGTCGCTGAAGGGTTGACAATATTTTATCCATTCCCCATTCTTCCAATTAAAATTTTACAACTTCTCCATTAGCAAACCTAGTCCAGTTAAAAAATATTTCGGGTATGAAAATATTTTTATTTACGTCGTTTTTTCTTTATTCTTAAGTTATTTGATGCTTTTTAATGATTTAATATTGTCTTCTTGACACTTTAGTAGTTATTTTAACCTCATGTAATATGAGATGGAACTTAATAACTTTCTTCCGAGATGCTGGAACGCATCTCCCAATAATAACATGTACCTAAGTACTTTTATGGGAAAACGGCGCTCGACATTCGACTGCGTTTTCAGGAACGCATCTCGGTCGAATCTCGGGCGTCACCTGTAATGAGATCGTGGTATAAATAATTCCCATATTATTTCATAAGCAATATCCGCATTACCGCCCATCTAAGCGGGAAATCAAAGATTTTTACTTTCTCCATACGTAGTAATGGGAAAGTATTGTATTCATGAAAAAAGTCGACTTCGAGATTTCAACGGAAATACATGTTTTGAGGTCCCTAGAACACGTTTAGACTATTTTCGGAATGATGTCTCTGTGTGTGTATGTTATTGTGGGCGCTCTAACTCAAAAAGTACATGCCATATCGTTACCAAACTTCATATATAACACTTTAACATGAGCACAAAGAACTGATTAGTTTTTGGACAATAACGGATAACCGGAAGTCGAAGTTTATTCGAAACCCGATTCGGTTTTTGCGATATTTCTTCGTTAAAACATCATTATTGTATTTAGAATTCTATGCAAAGGTTATAGAGAATGTAATTTCCTACAGTTTTCATTTGAAACAATTTTCTATAGTAGTTATTGTTTAGGAGTTATTTATAAATAACCGGTTTTTCGGTTTCCGTTAAATATCTCCTTAAAAACATCGTTATTGGTAATCTTCGTAAGGACCAAAGTTGTAGAGAATAATAGTTCTTCCAAGTTTTGTTTGAAACTAATTTTCGTAGATCCATCCATTTCGGATATATTTCGCTTTATCTTAATACCAGTATACAGCGCCAACATCATGTAGCGGTTAATTCTGTAAACATTCAAAATATACGTAATTTACGGCAACAAGGACGTGTCTTCTTTTACGATACGAAATAATAATTTTGCCTCGTAATATTATTCATAATAATTTAAATATCTATACCCCAAATATGGAGAAAGTCATGCGTTGGCCACATCAGATTTTTTAATCATCTATTATAAACGGGACTAGATGAGATGGGCTCTAATGAGTATTTTTTAACTAACCAAGGTGTATAATTTAAAAATACTCAGCCAGGAAAACATAACTTTTCAAGTTATCAAAGCTATAACTTCCCTGGAATTATCAACTCCTGCGTCCGATCTCTCCACTTACGTAGCTTAACAAAGATGGGCGCAGCAAACGACAGGGGGAAACAACGTGTTTCAGGGCTGAGAACATTCTGACCGAAAGCACCCGTCGGTGAGAGGGTTTTGCGGTCAAGAGGGATGGGTTCCCGGAAGCCTAAAGGAGGGGAAGCAGCGGTCGGGGCACGGGCCAGGCGACAGAACACCTCAGGGCCCTCGAAATGGTCGGGGAGAGGCCGATGGAAGGAGGAGGATATAGGCCAGGGGCAGCCGAGCGGCTCATCATCTGTTCAACAGACTGTCTAACAAATACATTAATCTCACGACCCGGATGGCACACGTCGTTAGAAGGCCGGAGAAATTGTGGGTCAATTTCCATTATCCTCAAAACTGAACCGCTTTTTAAAAAATGCATTAAATCTGGAAAATTCTATACATTAAAAATAAGATCTGAAGACAATTACCCAAATTAGCAACCGAAATTGTGCGCCAGGGAAAAGAATAACGATGACATCTACACACGCGACAGAAAGCCCTGGGATGGTAATGTCAAAATGTCGGTTCGAGTGCGTCACAGCTTCGGTAGTGGTGCTTCGTAGAGTTAGTTTCTCACTTTCAAACAATCTCTTTTGGTCAACCTCTAAAAATCCTTCGACGATGCGTGTAATGACGCTAAGTGAATTTACTCCTCTCAATAGATAGATAATCGTCTTTATTAGCAGGGCGAAATTGGGACCAAAAGGTTTAGAGGTTTAGGCAGCGAGAAACTGCACTTTGCGCGCAGTGAATCTGAAATTGTTACTACGTTGTCCTTTTTCCTTTGCGTTCTGAGGAATTCGCAAATAAATAAACAAGTTAGGAAAGTGTACAACGTATCACTAATGGGCGCGTTTCGTGCAATGGAGTATTAGAAAGAAATTAGTATATACCTGTACGTCAGGAAAATTGCGTTTTAAAGTTCTTTTCTTCGTCATAAACAATCCATTTTCTTCCTATTTAAAAATACTGCATGCACACGTAGGGAAATTAAACGTTTGATTGTGAGATTGTTTATGTTAGCAACAATGAAGACGTAACCATGCAAGACATTTTCTAAGTTCAACTGGAATTAAGATATTTTTGTTTGATTTTCTCGATAACGGCTTCTCCTACAATAAAAATGTGTAGGAAAGGGAATACTCGTCTTTACTAGTTCTACAACTTTTATTTGAAAAATATTTTGATATGAGCAATACTTTACGAGATATCACGAAAATTTAATTTTTTGTCACCAGTAAAGTGGTACCCCTGATTGGCGTACGTGTTTCATTATTGCGATTTTCTTATTATATTTTATTGTACGTCCTTAATATCATATTTCATGAAAATCCGTTCTGTAGAAGCCGAGAACGAACATGCGGACGGACGGACAGACCGACGATAATAGGCGCTCACGCTGGAAGCGAAACGCGCCTAAAAAAGGAAATTTGGGCCCTTCAAACTCGATAGCCATCTCTAAAGAGGTTTTCCAGGCAAAATCAGCAATTTATCAACCAAATTCACTTATTGGACTATTTCTCCAAATAAATCTTAAAGAGAAGCGTCTGCTTTTCACAAGGGGGTGCATTTCACTCTCTTCTAATCGCGATGCAAGAAACTCGAAAGAGAGGTTAAATCCGCGTGTAGTAGTTTCGTTGCTTGTGCCGTGTCTTTACGTGTCTATAGGCTTCCAAATGCCGCGCGGTCAACTTCGGTTTACCTTGGGTCAGCGTTGCCGAGTCCATCGAACGTCTTCGTGCTTTTATGTATGTACCAGCTCGAAATTTTCTCCATCGCTTTCCTATTACTATAGCTCTCTTCGCCCCTGAGTGAATTCGTACATAAATAGTTGGCTTTCGTGCGCCTCTACGATTATTCCGGCATTAACGAACGTCGATATTCGAGCGCAAGTTCAAGGATACGGAATTTAAATCGCTCGTCAAAATCTTATTTCGGAAGTGAAAGTTAATGAATAAAAACCACTTCCCATTATGAAAGTTATGTCTTGCCTCTCTCATCTGGAGTGGGACATGAAACGAGTAAGGTAGCGATGGAGAGGGGAAGCAGGAGGGGCGGAAGGCAGGAGGGGCGGAAGGAAGGAGGAGGCGACAGACTGACTGCATGCGATTCCAATCGAAATGGAAACTGCAGAAAGGTGCGACTATCCCACGGAGGTTGGCGGAGCACCGGAAACGGGCTAGTTCCGGGTAAGTGGCGGAACAAATCGTCCTGCGCATTAATGTTTACCATAGGGCTTCCTCACGAAGTACTGCGGAACGAATCATGATTTTACTGAATTGCGGTTTAAGCTTGTTCGATCAGTAAATGCTATTTGACGGTGTTATCCCCGAGATTTATTATTCGGCTAATTATGCTCGTGCAAAGCATTTTGCGACAATCGCCTCTCCGACTGCTCTTTAGATCAAACGAATTCATACAAAAAGGCTATTTATTTGGTTATGCAACCTTTAGATGAGACCTTATTCGTCAGGTGAATATTTTTTTGAACTGTTTTTCAGTATTTAGCTTTGTGAAGTTGCTCGCTTGACTCGCCACTTATTACGGAACGAATAAGATGAATATTTTAACTAAATATGGAGCAAATTCCTCCTGGAGTGCAAAATATATTTTTTTAATTTAATCATTATAATAATTATATAATTAATCATTAACGAATAGTAATTCGTAATACACAGCGCCAGACGAATGAACAACAACAACTACCAACTTTTGATCGCAGAAATCGAATCTGGTATGAGATTCAATATAGAGAATGCCATGACGAATGACTTGAATTGTAGTTTCCAACTATTTCGCAGAGAAATTTCGCGGCGCCACCTCATTAAAACAGGATTGTATATTTTTACATACAGTATCACAACTTTTAGACGCGTTTATTTGTCGGCCTGCGCCATCATGAATTTATTAGAGGAATTATTATTGCACTAGTGACCTGCTGATATGTGCAAACTGATATGTTTATTCAACAACGCTTTTCAGGTCACCCATCCAGTTTGGGAGTCTTTAAACTAAAGAATGCAAAACCTAGGGAGATAAATCGTTAATTAATGAAGAATAATAATATCAAACTAAAAGAAAGAAATCGAAGACATCAATCATATAGGAAAATAAATCACCCGTGTTCAGAGGAAGGGAGGAAATAGGAAGTTGCCAAGCAGTCACTTCACGAATCATCTCTATGGAGCGTAGCAATCTACACTGGGGAGGCCGACATTTAGCAAGATGAGATCCAACAAATGAGAATGGATCTCAAAAATGGTTTCGCGAAGCTGATGTCAGACTGAAACACACTTTTCAGACGCAACCAAACGTTTTAGCCTTAACCACAAACTTGATGACACGGAATCAAAACTAAGAAACGTTTAACGGCTAAGATCGCGTGTTTATTAACTTTTAACTAGAAAGAGGGAACACTAATTTTCTCGAGTGTAACAATAACATAATTTGATAAATTAATTTTTTTTAAAGGCTTAACGGCTAACATAGTTCCAAGAACAGTGATTTCCACACTACGGGTCACAACAAAGAAATGGGTCGATATGGTCAACAAAAGATTCCTTCACTCTTAGCATAAATGGCTTCAATAAATGAAGCGACTAAGAAATAACAACTACGAATAAGTAAATTTATTTTATTCTAACAACTAATGCCATCCTCTACGCGTTTATGAAATCTCCAGCAGGAAATTTCTTTTTATAATTCTGAGGTTGCAGACAGGACCGAATTTAAGTCTTTGTATGACCTGGGCACTCTCATAATCGTAGGCCCCAAGACAGATCTACAGATAAATATTTGCAGTGTATACAATGTATAGATCCCATCAGGACCGGATTCAAGTCTTTCTAGGTCCATAATACAATCATAGATCTATATAATATATTACTATGATATTTAGTCCTAAAACTTTTTCGTATGCCCTGGGCACTGCGCCCAATGGATAATCCAGGTCTGGTTGCAGGGATTGTTTCGTTGGAACAAGTGACAGAAAGCGTCGATTTAGGTCGCATATTAGGTAGAATTTTTATTTTCCGTAACACAAAACACACGGTGCCCCTCATCCATAGAAACAATTAAAAACGAGGAACTTTCTTTTATTTTTCGAAATCGGAGAAAGATCTATATCTGAAATCGAGAGGACCCAGTGAGGCGAACAGATACCACTAGCTGGTTAATCTTCCTCGTAATTGTCAAAATTTTAATTTCGAAAGAACTGTTCCGCACATAAAAATATTCTCATTTCTAATTCATGTAGGAAAACATACTATACAAAAATATACTACTATTACAGAAAATAATATGTATTCCACTCACAATAAACATTTTCCTGAGCAACGCTAAGCATCACATTTAAAAGTATAGCCGTGAATTGCGGAAACAATCGGTTGAAACAAGGCAACTACATAGGTGCGTATTCAAATGAGGATCTTCTAGGGACACTTGTTTACAATGAACGATCGTGAGGTGAGAGGACGCCGTGACCCACACACACCTCGGGCAACGCCCGCGCTCTGTCATTGAGGGCGACTCCAGCTAGAGGGGAGGGGAGGTGGGTGGGTGGCACACCACGCCCCTCGACTCACAAGAGTGGTTGGGTTGGTGGCAGTGGGATTCTAACATAAATGAACGGCAGATGGGAGGGAAAGAAAGGGAGAGAGGCAATGACAAACAAGAAAAAATCGGGTGGAGAGAGGTAAAGCCCTCGGATAAAAGAGTGCGCCCTAGACATGGCCAAGATTCTTGTGTCACTCGGGATTATAAGAATAAATGAAAATTCTTACGCCATGAAAAATAACCTCGGATTTAAAATATTGAATGATAAACAATATCACGGCACCAACATTACTTTATAATGCAGCCAAGAAAATACCAATTAAAAAGCATAAATATGTTTACATGCCGAGTAAGATTGTGAAAGAACAATTGAACAACACGAAATTTCTCCTTTGTAATTAGGCTTTGTAGGATTCGCTTTAAATCGATAAACAACGAATTCGTATAAAAATTAAATTCGACGGAAATTGCACGCCGTTAAATTTTTTAAGAAATTGTGTCGTGATTAGCGATGGTTTGTAAAAAAATTGTTTGTATGCGCGTCTGTTCGTGCAACATATCTAGAATCCTGCAACTTGGAGAATCCAAATTTTTATGATCGTCTATTTGAGGGCTAAATTTGGTGGCTGCTGAGAATTCTTTTTCTATTCCCTTAGTTTGTAATCTTACGATGACGTCATAAACAAACAAGAAAAAAGCGCCTTATGTAATTTGCTCTGCAAGTCTTCTCTCACTTGTTTTTAAATTTGATTTACCACACTCAAACTTAACGTTTTAGGACAATATCCAAAACGGACGAGAAAATCGCCATTTGTTATACCAGATTGACATTTCATTCAGAATTTCTGTCTTAATAACCTTAAGGAACCAAACAGAGCTGCCGCAAGGACTAAAGGTAAAGGATTAATGAATACTTTCGCTTTATTGCATTCAGTCTTTGCCTTTGACCAAATCCGACATGTATAGGCACTTTGGGTCGTTGTCACGAAATGATCAGCCGCCATACTCCATTTATCGAAAAGTGGTCAGACGGCACTTGTGCCTTCTTTGTTATGATCACCTCCAAGATGCGAAAAGGCTTTCTCAAACTGAACCGTCAGATATCCCTATTGGTGTTTTCACAACACACTCATTTTGTAGCAATGGAAAATTTCCAAATGGAATATTCACTTTCACTTTTGAGCGCTCGATAATTTATCGAGTCAATGGAGGATAGCTGAAATGTTTGATGTCAGATGAAGGAATAAGAGCAATTACGCAGTCAACTCACGAAGATTGGAGATGTTGCCCGGAAGAGAGGTGTCAAACGTTAAAATGATAGACACTAATGAATACAAGCAGACTTATCGCGATATATATCGAACACGCTATCGGCCAGAGATATATAGAAAACTGATTCCCCTCCCGACTGGATCGACTGACTGCGCAAACTGCTTTCTTCTATCGCACAAAAAAATACGTTTCCAACGTCAAACGTCGACTACGAACGCACAACACCAGCCATGGTCACGGCTGACAAAGATTTCGAGAATCGTGGAAATTTGGCTATTCCTTTGGAGTACCAAAAACCTGCGCTTGATCACGGCTCCATTTACGTTGGTCGAGTTTTGAGTCGTACCGAGCAAAATGCTCTCACGCACATGTCAGAGAGAAGGAGTGGATGGTTTAATTAAGAGGTTAGGCGAAGAACTGAGCAGAGTTGGACACATATATATATTCGAATTCGATTATCGAGGCGACCGCGAATCAGGTTCAAGAAATTGGCGTCCTCAAACTTCGGTATAACATCAACTACTGGCAAAACAGAATTTAAAATACAAAATTGGTGGTAATAACATCATATAAATATGATTAATTTTAACCTCAAATACCTCTTTATTGCTCTGGAGACCACAATGAGATCAACTAGGCATTTCTTTCATCTACATCTACATGATACCCTGTAAATCACCAGACTGGTGGGTGGCAGGGGGTGCAGCACACCAAAACCTACCTAATAACGTCCCTCGTGGGAATCACTCTCCTGTTATGATCCCGTATGGTCCTTGGGAAAAACGAGCTCTGATATCGCTCTGTCCTACAGTCGATCTCACGTATTTTATTCTCGTGATCGTGCCTGCCCATGTACGTAAGAGCCTCTAATATTCCTGAGACCTCCTCTAAGAGAACTTCCGACCTAAATTTCTCCAGAAGCCTTTAAATAGCGCTAATTCTGCGATCCTCTTTGACGGACCCTTTGCACAGAAGTCAATTTTCGCTACCTTTGATAACGTCCATGTTTTAAAAAACGCATAAATTTCCTCTAAAAATCTGAATCGTTACGAATGTTCTATGCCAAACAACGAAATACATAGACGCAGAATGGGGATGATAAAGGAGAACAAGGGAGCACTGGGACATTGATAGAAAAATCAACGAGTGTTCGGAATAAAACCTGAAAGAAATTCCATTCGATCGCATGTAACAGTCATCAAAGGGAAGACTGCCCTAAATCGAAAATCAATCTATTAATCGCACAAATATCGAATACAAATATCGACATGAAACTCATTTCACTAAATTGAAAATTACGATAAATTTTAATATAAAAAATTAAAAATTAAAGCCAAATTATAACAATGAAGAATAATGTCAAGTTTCCACTTTTTTATATACACTTCCAAAATAAAACTCGCGAAGCAAAAAACCTCTGCAGAAGCTGAAAAGAACAATTTATTTGGGGCAAAGATTACTCCAAAGACATAAAAGAGGTCATACGATGTGTGAATTACCCGTCCAACGCCGTAACGATTTACCGAAAAATTTCCCTACTCTTCTCATTAATCAATTTAAAAAATAAGGGAGTCGACGGGCTATCCACTTTTCCCGTAAACTTAGGCAGGAATATTCATAGTCGACGAGGGTGAGAGTCCTAGAAATAGACAAGCCATTGAGGAGGGAGGAATGGAGAGGCGCTGAGGGCAACGAGAGAGAGAGAGAGAGCGGAGGGCGCGTCCAACAGGTGGGAGGGTCGGAGGAAAAGTAGGGCAGGTCGAAAAGGGCCCTCCCGAGCGACACCCTTCGTTATCCTTAGGCCGGAAGGAGAGCTAAACACCCCGAGGGAGAGTGATTCCGTCTCTTCTTGCATACGTTCCCGAGATGGAATAGGTGAAAAAGACATCCTTTCGGGAAATACGGTCGCGGAAAAGAGGCTCTGTAAGAGTGACGAACTCTTATCTCTTCGGATGAAGGAATAAACTACAATTCGGGGTCCAAAGAGGCAACAAACCGCTAAACATTGGACATTTTCGGAATTGGTAAAACCATCTTTCGAAACAATTACGAAAATTAATTTCAAAGTAAAGAAATGCGCTCGTCCACTTTCCGCAGGCAAGAAGGACAATGACGAGTAGATTTTAGCCTTACTACGAAATGAATTATGGGCGAGTGGATTTTGTTTAGGGGAAAGTTTTAGTTGCATTTCTTTTGAGTCCTATCCAGGTGCGACACATTTTTCTACGAAGGAACTACCGTTCCAACAAAATGTTAACCACTCTTCTGTAACTCGCTTCCTGCGGTTCGCGGACTGTTTATCAGTACCAGTGCGGGGAATCTAATCCGGGCGCAACTAAGCAAGGGGCGCAAAAAATCCAGATAGTAATAAAATAAACTAGATAAAATAATTTATTGAAGGGGGAGAGGGCGCACATTTAGTAATTTGCCCCGGGCGCTAAAATAACTAGTTACGTGGCTGATTAGTATGTAAGCATAATATAAAAGAAATAAACCAAGAAAATAAATTGAAAATAATATATATTATCAAAAACAGGCATACGAATTTGGTACTATATAACGAGGAAAACAACACAATAAACCCTGCGCAAAATAAATTACGCAATTTTGATACAAAATGTATACACGGACCAATAATAGCATAATTGTGGATGCAAAGTAGTGAAACTGTCAAATTAGCAATTGTGGGATATATCTCAAGATCAGAGGAGTTTTAAACCGCGTTTACATGAACCAATGTCGAAGGAGATCTTTACAGAAACCAATGCACATAGTGAATGCTTTGCCGCGAGAAAACCTCACGAGTCAATAAATCAACCAAAAGAGGCTCCGAACAAACCCAAATTTGTTCCACCCACGGAAATTTACTGTCAACAAACATGTCGATTAGCGTCAAATACCTATTTTCCTTTCAAGGTGACCGAGTTTACACAGCGATAAACGCCTCCGGAAAGGACATATTTACGGGAGATTCGGAGGATTTCTTAAGCAGCGAGGCAGATAGTGAGCTATGGCTGACATTACAACTATAAAACGGCTCAGAATGGACAGCGTGTATTCGGACGGAACGTCAAAATCGGAATCTTTGGCTGCACTTTCAATAATTAACTTCAATCTCACACTTCCAATTTACAACATCCATTATCACTTTTTTGAGGGGAGTCCACAAATTTTTAATTTCTCGACTGAAAACTTATTAAACAATTAAAACGTACAAAAAGTAATTCATCCATTCCAAAAATTCACCAAAACTGACTGAGTCGAGAGAAGATTCCGTAGCCAAACGAGAGAAAACGCGTCGTTTTCAATGCCTAACCGGAGTAAAACGTAAAATAAGAGTCCATAACTCTCGTCCTCGCCGATGGCTCCCGATCAATCAAAAGCGTTTCAATTCAATTGCCGAGACGGCGAGAGAGTAGACAAATACAGAGGAAGAACGCTCCCTCCCCCCTCTTCCCCCCCTCCGTGCCAACCACAGATAAATACCACGGCCTCCGATGAGTACACGTTCCGTGAGTCGACGCACGCAAGCAAACGGAGCCAGCGTAGCGCCTCTACGTGCTCACGTTCGGAAGAAAAGTGAAAGATAGAAGAAACCCCGGAGCGTGAAGGAGGAAGAGAAGAAAATCAGAAGGGGTTGCAGGGAAGGGGGGTGAGGGAGAGAAAAGGAGAAAGCAGGGCCCCTAGGAGGGATAATAACAGAGAAAGGTCCAAGAGTGTTACGACCCTTCAATTGTCATTAAGTGAAATGCTGTCTGCAATGCATATGACGGGGCCTGTCGTGTATGAACATTAATTCTCGATACTAAATCATTATTTACAGAGAAGAAAAAATCGCCGGCAGATAACTTCGATAAAAATGGACGTGAAACTATCTTATACTTTTGTTGTTAAATGAAAACACGGATAACAACAAAAAAAATACCGAGAGCCGAGGAACACAAAATTAACATGAATATTTTAAAAATTCCACATAGTTTCGTATTTTTTAGTTTCGGAAATAGTATTTGCACAAAACCACTAAAACATTCCGAAAATGAAGCGATTACACACGAGATATAGTATTTGCTTAACAATTATATGAACCGAGATGCACGTTAGTGAATTAAGCGAGTGGGTGGAAAAATGGCATTCGTTAAAACCGATTCCAGAAAATGTTCCCGAATTAAAATGCCTTAAAAATACTTTAAGCTAAATTATAAGTAGGTTTTCATCAAAAGACCCAAGTGACTAAGTGGATAGTCTCATTGGAAGATGAATTTCTCCCGCACTGCCAACCACATGGATGAAATGAGCACCATTTGAAAAATATTAATAGAAAAACAAGAAAGACACTGTGTGGAAGAGAGACTAGCGCACGAAGCCATCACCTCCGAATAAACTAAAGTCGGCAAAAAGGGAAAAATTGGAGGAGACAAAGGGAAAGGCAGAGGGGGTGGAAATTGAGGGTGGCGAGCCAACGACGGACAAAAGAAACACTAATCTCGTACGTCGGAGGAGTAAAAGGGGGAAGAGAGAGGGAGGGGGGAGATGACAGAAAAGAAAGAGAGGAGGGGGAAAGGGGCAAATCGGAGGGTGCGAGATGCTCGGACAGAGAGTAGAAAGAGGGGGCGAAAACAGCACGGGGGGGGGGGGGAGTCAGGAGGGAGCAACCCCCCACTCACGTGGCGACCGCACACCACAACCAAACGCTAAACATCTCACAGCGACTGCAGAGTCTGAGGTCGCGAAAGAATCGCCGAGAAACCACCAAGATTGAGAGAGATCGCATCACTTCCGCTTTCTTCGGGACGCAAAAAAGGCGGCGATCCGTCACGCTCAATTTGGCGACGATGGACGCCATTGTCGCCGTGCGAGGGGAGGAGGGGGGGGAGGGTAGTATCCTCTCTTTTACGAAAAGAGAATCTCAGCGCAAAAGAGAGAATAGACCTTAGGATTATAAAGCCGTTCAGACGAGCAACTCTGATAATCTAGGAAATTTCAGACGAGCACAATCCATCTCCTCGACAAAAACGCCGAAAGGCACACAACATTCCAATATACGAGTCAAGAATATATCGCGCTATAACATCGCTTATTCGCACAGATTAACTCCACAACATAAAGCAAATATGGAAGACTAACAGATACCCAAGGAGACGAAAAAGTTTTTTTTCAAGGATGCAAATTAAATGCGTCGCCTTATCTTGAATAAGACTCGGATGGGAAAAAGTTTTAGGTGATAAGTTTCTCATTAATGTTTCTTTAAAATGTAAGTTATTCTGTTTGGGAAAACGAATGGAAATTTACGCTTGCAACGCCAGAGTAATACGAGGCGTTTTCTTTAATTAATAATGTTGTACTTCCAAAGAAACCAAGCAAAAGTTCACTGAGCCTGTAGAATACCATCTGAGGAAAGGACTGTTAAATGTATCAACTTTTGTTACTTTAAATAGCCAATTTTAAACCGATTACCAACTTAGCAAGTAAGATTAGTATGTCGAAAAAGGGACACACACAAAAACGAATGCTAATTTGAAGGTACAATGCTCGTATAACTCGTACAATCTAAAAATGTATAAAACCAAAACTTTTATCGTAAATCCCGTTATCAGAATAAGAGCAATTTTTATGGCTGAAATAGAATTAACATTCAAAATGACAACCTTTGAGGAAAAACTTAAAATTACGGCTCATAAACCTACTGTCGCTTAGCGGCACTAAGTGAAAGTGTTTGAAAAGTGAAAAGAGTGACAACATAAGGAGTTGTGCATGGCCGACCAAATGGAAACGTTTGTTCTCTTCCGACGAACACAGGCGCAGACATTTTTCAATCACTCGATAAACTGAAAACCCTTTAATGAAGGCAATTCGGATTCACCTACACCACATATAATTGGTTCGTTATCATCATTACCTTTCGAATCTTGCATTATCTGAACGACAAGCGAATAATCCGGCAATCTGGTCTGACAGTTGCACTCACCTGAAATTAAAAGAACGTAAAAATTAAATTTATGAAAATTAAATGACGAAATTCAAAACTATAGCTAACCATAAAATTTGACAAATTACATGGGAAAAATGAAAATGCCACTTTAGTAAAATTTCTAAAGTAAATTGTTTCAGAAATGACATTTAAGTTTAAAAGACATTCACATTATCCATCAAGGATTCCAACCTTTTTTCGAATCCAAGAACATCGTTGCCAATAGTAGAAAATTGAAATTATCAGGAAACAAATAATCTAGAATTATCGAAATTGGTGTCTGTACGAAACATGGACATTGCCAATTTATAGACTTTATAGCTGACGAAGGGCTCCGGCCCGAAAAGCTTCCAACTTTCTGTTGTTTTCGTGCATTTGTTTTTCGTGTGTTTTCAGCAACCCCGGCGGCTCTCCAACTCTGGTAAGTGTCCACTGGGCTCCTTCAAACACCTTGTTGCCACTTTTATCATTACAAAAATTCATAAGTATTCATGCATAATCGCTTCGGAGCAAGGAATCACCGGAAGCATTATTTAAAAAGCTCGAAAATTATCGAGCACGATTGTTGACAGACACGGTTCCTGCAAAAAATGTCAATTTGATTGAACGAAAAACGACTAGGGTAAATCAAGCTCTGACGCCACGCTGGTTAGACGACATCGAGCAAGTTCGCAAACCATGTGCAATTTACGGCTAGTAGCGAGGCATACATTTTAATGAGTTATGCAACCGGCAAGAAGCTTCGAAATAAATAGGCCGACATCACGGATGACCAAACAATGTCTTAAGAGGCTCTCGCTTTCATTAGCCCATACGAACGTCTATCTCGTGATGAAATTCCTCATAGCTTCCAATGAAAACGAGCGGAAGCTCACGAGAGAGATTCGTTCGCCGCTGTCCTTCGTTTAGCGGACAAGCGACCGCCATACAATCGCCGCCGTAAGGAGATAACTTCGACCTCCAAGAATATTGGGGAGCGAAAGGGCGATGTCGGTTGGACCGCCTCCCTTCGGAAGAAAGGCGGGAATGGGAAAAGACGGGTTTCTTAAATAAAGGTGGAGGTGGGCGGAGGGGTGCCATTTAGATAAGAAACGGGAATTGCAAAGGGAAGAGGGACGAAGGGGAGAAGTGGGAGATGGGGAGAAGGATGAAGGAGGAGGTCGGAAAAGGAGGGTGGAAAGAACGGAGAATATGAGTTGGCTAAAAGAACTGCTTGGCCCAAGGAGAACGCGTAGTCATCGGGTGAATAAGGGATAACGATTCAAGATACAATACAGGATACGGCGATTTTCGTCGGAGCGAATAATCTATCGAACTCTTACACCCAAGTCGACCCCGGTGACATCGAAAAATATGGTAGGCGAGGGCCGGCGACGTCGTCGTCACGAGTAAAGCACAAAGAGGGGAAGAACCGAAAGGATGGGGAGAGAGAGAAGCGCCCCGCCCCCCGCTGCAGGAGAACAGTTTTTCCGGGCATGGAAATCACGTTCTGGCATCTCACGTCGGATAGGAATTCGCTTTTACAAGAGGCTATCCACAGGCTACGTAAAAGACGTACTCTAATGGTGCGTAACAGAGTATTTCAAACATATGCCGAGAAAACGGTATAGAAATATTCGCGATGAAAATTTAGGGTTAGAGCGTCCTTTGTGAAAACGCGAAGAATGATGCGTTTCCTCTTAGCTTAATGACATCTAAGGGCCGTTTCCGAATAAAAACGAACAAAATTTGATTGCGTTCTCTATCGCAGACTGACTGAAATCCCCGGGAGTCCAGGGATATATTTTTTGTCATCACTGATTTTCTTTTCGGCGTTTTATCGAAATGGGTCGCTCTTAGAGACAAGGCGTCCACGTGCAGTTCGACCTAATCTCCTCCGTATTAAACGGCATCGAAGCCATGTTCGCTCACAAGCGCCGCCGAAGAAGTTATCAACGCACCAGCGGGTTCCACGAGGGAGAGAGTGAAGGACATCTCGCCTTAGACCCGTATGTCCAATCTACGGTGGAACAATAAATAAAACAACGCAACGAATAACCAACACACCCACATCCGAAGTAATTTATTTCGAAGCAAACACTTACAATCACACAATATCCGAAAGGAATACCATACTCACTAATGAGTAAAAATTAAAATTTAGTGATGTTTACTCGATCAACGGACACAAAATATCTTTAAACTTCTGGGATTGAAAATAATCGGTGCGTCATACTTCATATTCGTACCCATAGAGGCATACCTAGGCAATATGCCGCCTAAGGCAAAATTTTTGGAAACATTGGTTATGTAGGATATAATTTTTTCTGCGTTTTAATAAAGAAAAATAGCATTTTTATTACATATAAATTAACGTTTGGGCATTAAATTAATACTTATTTATGGGAAAATGAATTTTTGGCACTTTTTTTCGGGAACGTTTGGCGCCTTTTGCAAGCGGTGCCTATGGCGGCAAATGCACCTTCGCCATACCCTTGTTACGGCACTGCGTACCCATATAATTATGCCAGTCGTGCATTAACGTGTATTTACTCGCGGGGAATATTTTCCCGAGTATTCTTGTCGTATGCGGTCTATGCTATCCCGCATACGACGATAATACCCGGGAACTCACTACACGTTAATTTAGTTGCCTTTGTGGTAAACTATTCAGTATAGTTTCAGACATGTAAATCAATAACTGGATTAATTCAAACCAAAATCCTCGACCGAAGTATTTTCCAAGGTGGCGCAAATATGGTTCTTCAGAATCGTTTAACCCTTATATCCTCTTCTCCAGACGACGCTACAGACAGAAACACAAAAACAATTTTTTGGGTCTCACAATCAGTAGTGCCTAAAACGCGCATTTTCATAAGACTAGAATTCTAATTTTTAAAACATCACAATATCTTCTATGAGAAAGTAAAAACGTGACACCATTGAGTCAAAAATGACAGTGCGTTCGTTCCCCATTGAATATTATTTGAAAATGCAACGGTAAGAATAACGATAGGCTAAGTACACACGCCGCCTAAACAGATTAATCAAGAGTGCATCGATAAGCCATTCCGAGACAAACAATAGGCCGTTTGGCGTTTCGACTGCACGCTATCGAAGCGATTATTAACAGTGGTATCGTGAATTTCCGAGTCAAATATTACAATGATAAAAGGTTTGATTCTATTAAAGTTGGTCGTGAGTCTGCTTACCAGACAAAATTAAGCCAAACAAGCTTTAGTTTTCTATAAAAAAAAACACGAAACGCAAAATAAGGACTTTAGCAGTGCCAGTAATCGACGCCTCATATCAAGGAATAGACCAGAGCGGTCCATTGCGTCATGCACCACTTTCGAGCACCCCTTATTGAGTGCTCACCATCACCAGATTCTATCAAATTCGAGAGGCTGGCTCCATGCATACATAGCTATCGATATCATACGTTACATATCGATGCAATTTATATCTCTAATAATAACAACGAAAGGGTTTCGAAAGCTATTAGCGACTCAACGACAGCAGATTCTAATATATATATATATATATACATATACACATACACATACATACACCATCTCCTCCACAATCATGGGCGACACCCAGCACCACTTTTTGCGCACATTCACCACGCGCACCCTTAAACGGACGTCCTCCCTCGAAAACTAGTTAAAAAACTTCACACGTTAAACCTTAAATGCAGCCGAAATTCGAATCGGGTTTTTTAAACCTTTATGTGGCTACTGGACAGAGAGATACATATCGTGAGTTTGATTTCGTCCTTAAGGCGAGATCGATAATTTTCGATCGAATCAAGCCTTTCATGGATATTGCATTTCGTTTTTCGCTATTATTCGATCTCTTACGCTCTTACCCTCTAGCTCCACGAATCTTACTTGGTGTTCCTCACCACTTTCGTACATCCGGGGGTCTAAAAAAAAAAAACGTTGCTCAAAAACTTCGGCCTTATTATGACATCAGTGCTACTGTTAGCGGTATAGACGGTTTGTGTGAGACAAGCACGAGGTATCAAAGCGAAACGATATTAAAAAATTAATATTTAGGTATTTTATTAGTTCGCTTTTTAATTAAAAAATATTAGTCAGGAGGTACTCAGTTTCAAGAAAAAATACTCGGTATAATGACATGGCAAATATTTCAAAATAATTGCAGGTGGAATTATGAAATTGTCTAACTGGTCCCCGTGCTATTTTATTAGGACACCCCTGCTCTACACAATTCCGAGTACATCCAAAGACCCTATTTTGCGTGTCTCCATCACTTTAGCCATCCTCGGCAGCTCCTGCGTCAGCCCGACATAAACACGGAGAGAGCGTACTCCACTCGCAAAAAAGTTCGCTCACTAAAACGTCAGAAAACCGCGAAGGCGATATATGATGCTTCGCTCCAAAAACTCCGTCTTCTCAATAGAAAGTGGAGGGATTCAAAAAAGTGTTACGGTTATCTTAAATATCTTAGAACGGCAACCAAAGCACCGTAAAATCAAAACAATCCTAAAACATTAAGGCAACCAAATAAATGCCGGAAGTGAGAACTGATTTATCAAATCCTACTGAATGGCCGTCCATTTCCTTTTCTTCGGCAGGTTTTGAAGTCGCGTAAACCTTGCTAAGAGCTCAAAGGGCTTACTTGAGCGTTATTCTGATAAATATGAGTGATTACCGTAATATTTCAAAGGTAGAGAAACGGAAGATAATTCTTTCCACGTAAAGACGAGAAAAAGTATTTTAATATAAGTCGGGATTTCCCGCTTACCAATTTCGATAGCCGAAATATCATGCACACGGAGTAAAACGTTTATTGCGCGAGCTACAGCCGGAAAACAATTCTTTCTGGCACCAATCGCTGAAATATCCCTCAACTTATGCTTTATGTATTTTTAAAATTTTTAAATGGCTCACACGTAAATTTTTTCTATTAACCCTCAGACTACTAACACAATTTGCCCCTCAATTCTACCGAGTGGATGACAACTGAATTACCCCATGAAATTTCTATTGTAAAAAAATATTTTCATAAAAATTAGTAATTAATTTAATTCATTAGTCTTTTTAAGTCATTTTGATATACTGAAATGCAAAAACGTATTTTATTAAAACAACAAAATATCAAATATTGTTAATTGAAAGAAAAAATTGTGTAAATATTTATTTTATGAAGTTCTTTCTAATACAAAAAAAAATAGCAAGATAAGATACATTAACATAATCAAAGTTTTTATTAGTGCATTTTTTTATGAAGAGTATTGTTCCGAATAATCCCAAGAGGGGTAACTCGGTAAGAAAATTTTCGATTTCTCCGAATATTTTGGATTTGTTATAAATGTTTTCCATAATTATATTTAAAACACATTATATAACAAATACATAGGACAAAATATCAGAAAAATTTTTAAGGAAGATATCTAAAAAAAATTAGCGTCTGGGGCAGTGGCGTAACTATCCTTTCGTGGGCCCGGGTGCAAAATTGAGAAAGTGGGCCCCTAGCACATTAGTTTCTAATTGAATTTAAAGAACAAAACAATTTAACAAAAACGAAACATTTGCCTTTACAAATGTTTTATAATATTACATACACAAAATTACATCAAAATACACAATTTTTTGTGAATATGTAATTTAACACAAAATTTCTACTATTTATTAGCAAAAATCTCTTTATTAGAAGTTTTAAAACAAAACCTTTCCATGAAGATGAAAATTTTTGCTTAACATAAATATTGTATGATTTTTTTAGAAACACAGCGTTACATTAAAATGTTTTACTTAAATCCTTTAAATGTTTTCTCCTGACCTTTCCATCAGCAAAAACCTCTATAATTTTGGAAGTATTCAATTTTCTTGCTGTTTCATTCTCGATTCAAAGAACTGCTAAGCCATTTGGTCGTTCTTCGGATATGGTACTTCGTAAATAACTTATTATTTTCAGTTTCGAAAAACTTCGTTCATTGGTATTCGTCTTTACTGGCAATGTTAGGAAAAGCACGAATACAGTGCATACATGTGGAAAACTAGGAACTAGTTCACTGTTATCAATCAGAAGAATGTCTGCCATTTCTTTAATACTTGTAATATTTAAAACTCATTTTCAAAAATTGTTTTGAAAGGCACCAGTTGAGACCCTAAACCTTGCGATAAGTTACTTTTATATTTTTCTACTACCTTTTTTTTTATTGTGCGTGGGTCTTTTCTGTAGTGCTTGTTGATAAACGCTTTGGTGTTATTACTGAAAAATATTCCATGACTGTTCTCATACCTTCAAAACTCTTTATTTGCTCTGAAAACTTTTTTTAATGTGCCAAAGTATATTTTGTATTTATATTTATTATGTTTTAACATAGGATTTTCCAAAAGAGCCCTATTTCGAACTGTTTTAAATTTTGGCGTAATTCCTCAAGACAGGCATAGTTCGCTAGCTTTTTCTTTCATTTTATCCAACTCATCATCCGTTTTCATTTCGGTTAAATGCTCTTGCAAAATCTGAAGAAAATCGAAAGCATTTTGTAAATCACAAGATTTGCCTTTTTGTCAAGGCATCCGTTTTCTCCAATATACTTGCAATTAATACCACCATTAAAAAATTCAAAACAACTAATTTATTTTAAAAGTATTTTTGCATTATTGATTTCCTGAGTCATGGTACTTTTCAGTATGATCACATTTAAGGATTTCATTACATCAACAAATCTGTATCTTAAAGCCTCCAAGCTGTCTTTTTTAGAAGAAAAACGTGTAGCACATACAAGTTTGTGATTTTAGAGGTTCCTCAGAATTTGTTCTGTTAATTAAATTCCATCTTGCCAATTTACAATGGAAACTTTCTTGAACGTTAATTTTATCTACATATACAACGAAAGACTATTTTTGTACCCGCAAAACTAAACAAACCCATGACTGATTGGCCGGTCTCGACATTTACGAACCCAATCACCGGACAACGGGGAGGGTTTCTTTGGTCCCGGGCCTGGCGAAGGGCGCGGTAGCGCCCGGAGACGACTACCCATTAAAGCAAAGCGAGCCGAAGGCTCGTCAATATCCTCAGTTATTAGGCAAATACACAGGCAGAGTTTGAGAAAAGGATTTGGTTTGCCATCAAACTAAACCTTGCTAGCCCATGACTCTTGGGCCTTACGATACATTTACCCGCAAAACTAAACAAACCCATAACTGATTGGCCGGTCTCAACATTTACGAACCCAATCACCGGACAACGGGGAGGGTTTCTTTGGTCCCGGGCCTGGCGAAGGGCGCGGTAGCGCCCGGAGACGACTACCCATTAAAACAAAGCGAGCCGAAAGCTCGTCAATATCCTCGGTTATTAGGCAAATACACAGGCAGAGTAATCCGTGATGATTCGGGAAAATGATCATTCGGGAAAATGACCATTCGGGAAAGTGATTTTCGGGAAAATGATCATTCGGGAAAGTGATATTCGGGAAAATGATACCAAGTCATATCGTTACCCCCTTGGTAGTCTGAGGGTTAATCGTTAAAAAACCGATAAAATTTTATTTCCTGCTCGAATCGACTTGTATGGCCATAATTTACGGCACAGCAAAACGCCGGTTCATTGCAGCGTATACATTCATTAAATTCAGAACTTATTAAATGACACCAAAATAAGTCGCCGTCTTCCTGGAACTGCCCCATAGAGCATAATGACGTCACAGCCTTCGAGCCGTGGGCGGACGAAAAGATTCGTGGGCAAGAGAGAAATCGAGATAAAAGTCACAACAGAGAGCCACAGAAGAAATCGAGAGTCTTTGGTAGAAAGAAATGAGTCTTCTTTTGAGGTTATGGCGGATGGGGAGAGGTAATTAGATAACGGAGGACGTGAGAGAGGCGAGGGGGCGACGTGCTACAATGGAAGGCGTCCGCATGGGGGCGTCCCCATGTAAAAAAAGGCGGCGAAATCACAAAGGGCATGGGCGGTGGGGGAGGCGAATGACCGTGGGGGCCCTAGGGAGAGGGGCTAATGGCGTCGGTGCGAGAAACCAACCAAGGGTCCGTAACGAAAAGAGCCCACACATCAAAATGAGTCGATTTACCGAATGGATTGCGACATGGTATCCGATTATTAAATGATTTATCGCAGACACCAGCGACAGACGGGCAGGCCACGGCCTGAAACGGGAAAAGACGATTCGATTCCATTTCTATTTATAAACAAACTCCTATTAATTATCGATCAGTTCCTTTATGCGAAGGACCCATCCATATTCCCTCATTTTGTATTCGTAGTGAAATTTGACTAAACAGATCGTGAATAAATATAAATAAATAAGCAACTGATAAAAACGATTTCACTATAAGCTTACGAAGATTAATTTTGAAAATTGTTAACATTGGATAGAAAGTTTAACCGCAACCAGCGGTAAAGTTTTTAATAAATAAAATGGACGAGAAGCCCCGATCGCCCCCGATCGACTTCGAATCGTCCCTATGTATACTGCTTCCAAACGATGAAATGATTTGGCGAAAATCACAAAGGGAATCACCCTAAAGGCGAATGACTAGGAATGTCTTAGTTAGATTGAGGTGAGGATGAAACCTTACCTTTATTCGTGCATTCCAGTGGATTTGGGTCATTCAAGAATGGCTCTGCTTATAATGTTCCATAGCTTTGATGTGGATTACATTTTCGATAAACTCGGACGGCTATTGTAAAGACGTCGATGGTCGGACGCATGAAAAATGATGTTTCACCCTTAAAACTTTCTCCTACAAAAAAAGTAACTCAGAGAAAGTGAGAATCGGAGAAAATAAAAGCTTAGCGCCACGGGAATACTATTATGCGAGCAAGCCGCGTGGGAAAGCCTCGAGGATATGAAAGGACGCCACCTGAAGTAATGGGCAGAAAGCTAATATTATAAGCGGCGCAACAACACTTACCGCGGGCAATACGAAAGGGGAAATCGCCGTACAATCATCATTAATTACAAACGACCGGAAGAGAGAAACTTTCCAAGGGTTGATAGAATTCGTTCGCCGTACCAAAATCGTAAAAATCGTTATGGTTCGTTAAACTCCGCTTTAACAGTTTACGTATAAATATTAAAAAAACGACGGGACAGCAGAGATAATAAATTGCACCGAATACGTCAGAAGCTCGAGAAATTTTGCCTTTCCCTCTGTGACATCAATCGGTCGAATTTCGTGCGATCAGCTTTTGGCTATAAAGTCTGTAGTGTTGACCAAACTGGGTGCCATAGCCGAGTTTTTAGGGATGTCGCGAAAAGGCTTAGTATGATAAATATATAAACGATTAGAGGCTTAGAGGTTGTAATATACCAGTATGTATAAATTAAAAAATTCGTTTCAAGGCAGGTGTCGCAAAATTCGATCTTAGAAAAGGTGCCGCGCTTGAAGAAAAAGTTGGGGTACCATTGGTCTATGTACTGCAATATTTACGTCCATCGGCCTCTTCCACGAAAATGTCTATGCGCTACAGTTGACCAATTCCCTCGAGGTTTCTCATAAAAGGCCATCAAAGAATCTTACAAGGGGAATGCGTGACATGGGGATAGTCGATTTTCTTCTAATTTCATCCTGTTATTTTTCAATTTTCCTGCGGTAAATAAAACAAAAAATAAATGTTTAAATAATGAAAGTAAAGCTATCCCTTTGCCAACAAATCAGCCGACGTAGAATGATACTATACATTATTATGCGCTTTACCTTGGTGCTATTGCACCCCCTGCCACACACCATTGCGGTGGCTTGCAGGGTGAACTATAGATATAGATATAGATAACATTCACGAAAATCGTACCATCTCTTTTTTGCGTAAAACAGATATAAATAGCAGTTAGAATAAGAAAAAAAAATTAAAAAAGGCTATTTGAGGGCAAATGATATTCACAACAAATGAATGTGCAAACAAAAAGAAACAAAACACGAAAAAAATTAAAATTTGCGATTGAGGGATTCGAACCACGCAAGCTACCGATATACTCGTAGTTAAAATAACTTCTAACCGCTCGCCCATCTAGTAACTCAGTCTTTCGTCAATTGTAGTGATTCCTAACGCTCGTGAAATTAGAAGAAAATCGACGATCCTCATGTAACGCATTATATGTATATTTAAGTTGATACCTCTTCAACCAACAGTACAATCTACAACTAGGACATAATAGAGGGGGGGGGACAGAATTTATTTTAAAAAACCAATTAGTAAATAAATTTCATTTTCTTCGTAAGAATTCTTTGTAATAAATGGTCTAAATGTTTGGAGGGGGTGGCTCGCAATTCTGAGTGGCCCAGACCTCCTCTCACCACCATCCAAGGCTGCGAAGAGAAAATTCAAGGGAGCACACGATCGGTGTAAGGAAGAACGACAATCACCCTTATAAGATATTATAATATCAGTTATCCCAATTTTTAATTATGATATAATTAAATGGACCAGATTGAAGAAATTAGTAAAAAAAATCGCTCAAATGGAATAAGGGCCGAATTTATTTGTGGGAAAGATGAAACTTGGAAGATGCATAAAATAGCGAGAATGAGTATTAAAAGGTGGATGGTTATTGGAGTGAGGGTGGGGAAGGTGAGGAAGAGACGGGGAGTGAGAGAGATAGTGAGGAAGAGACGGGGAGTGAGAGAGATAGTGAGGAAGAGACGGGGAGTGAGAGAGATAGTGAGGAAGAGACGGGGAGTGAGGGAAAGGGTTGGAAAGACGAGAGGAAATGAGGCATGTCAGGAGGGAAACGAAACCAACCTGGAGGTGATGGAGAGCTCAACGGCCGAGGAGAGAACCAAGAGAGAGAGGCAGAGCGGTGCGAGGAGAGCCTCGGGGAGGGAAGAGGCACAATGGACGCCACTCCAAAGGAGAACGGCACGTAACAATAACAAAAGCGAAGCACGTGAGGAAAAAAATAGGGTCACAGGCCCACAGGCGGCGAGGATAAGGAGAGATTAAGAGGATAGGAACCAGAGACTTTAACGCAGAGACGCATACTTTATTTAAACTAAAGTGGGAAACGAACTCATCACTGACATAAGCTCATTACGTTTGAGGAAAAATCTTAGCTATCAGAGGAGTGAAATATTGTCATTCCATACTTCTGAACCGTCGAAGAGATAACTGGAAGTATGCAATTTAACAAGCACTATACGAATGGGATCGAAAAGTTTGAAAAGTTAGATAAGAATGGCAGTGTCTGGCAAGCGCACGAAGAACAGGGATACAACGGTTGCCGGCACACGAAGCCAATCTGTCGATTTTACGAGAAAAGTTCCGAAAATAGCAGAAGGGGAAAATAGCATGCTAGCAGGCAATGCATAAAATTTTTCAGATCATAGTCGATGATTTTGGACGATTTGGAAAAAATATTATTTACCAAAACAACGAAAATGACACTTCGAGGCCGTTATAACGGACGAGAAAACATTGTCCGCCTTCAAAATTGGCCTAGCAAGTAACGATTGCTTTTTGACAAACGCTAATACCAACTGCCTCAAAAGTTAATAGGAAGAGAACGGGAGAGTCTTTACTCTCAACAACAGAAGCGGAAAAGGCGGGAGAATGGATTCTAAACCTCCAATTTGTCCACCAGGCTAACTCAATTAACCATAATACGGAAGAGTATACTGTATGTGATTTTAAACGACAAATTAGCGGTCTTCCATAGCAATTCTTATCATCGTTGATTTAATAATTTAAGAGTTGAAATTGCTTCCTCGGCTGCTTGACGGAGACAGGTAATACATAATCCTTTCCACGGTCTTAAAGTGAGCTCTATTTTTTGTTTGACATTAAATAGATGTTGACTTGCGAATAAAAAATGCATTTTCCATAGTTGCTACGACAATCACTATAAGTTTTGTATGATCCGTTTTTCAAATTTATTAAGTTTTTCGTAGAAATTTGCCGGACATTTTTTTATTCTTTAGATTGCCAAGTTTTAAATTTTAACTAGTATTACTTAAATATCTGTTATAGTTAAAAGGCACGAAATCCTCGCAATTTATCGCGTGAATTGAATATGAACTTCTTGCTGGATAAAATGTCCGTTTCAAATTTCCCAATTGCACATTTTTTCGATTAATCGGGAATCAAGAAGAGAGCGAAGGAAAAACTTTCTAAAGATAGCGAGTGTAGACACCAAGACCGAGGATCACCCGAAGATCTTACCGTAGAGAGAAAGCACCCAGCTCCGACTTGGAGCTTCAGGCTAAATAAGACTAGGTATTTAATATTTACTGCGAGAAAAAAAATAAAATGTCATTTCGTGGCCTTTCACTTTTGCTCGAGTAAATTAAGTTTTTACCGCGAACGAGTGTTGCTGGCATACATACGCGACGAGTAGCGATAAATTGTAATGGATATCTGGATCGCGTGTCAGTACTCGCTGGTCCCCAGTTCCTCTTTTAGGCGTCATTTAACTGGTTAGTGGGTCCTATCAACGTAGGGATGCGGTGGTGTGCGTAGCATGTTACTCCCCTTAACTATTTTACATAGTAAACACAACGAAATAATCATTCATTTCGATCATTCGTCGCAAGTGCTTCCTGCTCCGAGTTTAAGAATAACAGGAACTAATAATTAATATTAATTTTGAATGCATGAGCAATGTGCGGTAGATGAAAGCCACAGTGGCTCCGCTCCGCCTTCTGCCGCAAGTTTTCTTTTTCTATGAAAAATAATAAGCGGCGAATCCCCTGCCGAGACCGCCAAAGGCATCGTCGGTACCTTATCTATGGCCATCTTGAACTATATAAAGAGTACAAATATCAAAGCCAGCCGACGTTAAATGTCTGCGAAATCTAAAACATCTGACGGAATAGAACTGTGAGAAAAAGTCAAAGCAACTCTTAAAGAAAAACGAATTGAAATGAAATTCCTAAAATTGCAATATTAAAAAAAAGTCTTTTGAGAGTAGGGGTGAAATTAAAACGAGAGGAATCTCTATTGCCTTTAATGAGAAGGCAAACGACGGAGTTCCTGGTCTGATGCCGCTCGGGTTTGCTCTTTGCCAGTTTGACAGTGCTCTTCTAGTTCTTACGAATGCCAGCAATATTTTGCGATATCGCTTGATATTTTAGAAAATAACTTTGCGTTCGCCACGTTGAAAATGTTAGTAACCAATTGCACCCTCATGACACGAAACGAACAGAGCTAACAATTATTTCACAATGAAATTGGAAAAGGGTAAAAATAATGGAAAAACTACGACAATAAAGTAAAAACTAAGGAAATACAGAATATAAATTTAAACAAAAATGTACTCGTGTTATTGTAGAACGTCAATTCCAAATGATTATTAATACGGTCGAGGTAATAGCACGTGTCAGCGTGGATGTAAAAAGATAGTTTTACGCATATGAATGCCAGCATTGGTAAAAAAATCACGCAATAGCGTTTCCACAGCTGCTCCACCGTTAAAAAAAATGAAGTCCTATAATTTAAGTCCGTGTGCGGTGGGATTTTTCGGTGCGTTAATGAGGCCAGCCAAGAGTAATTTCCATGGCACGTAATAGTGATTCGCCCGTAGTTACCCGCTCACTCCGAGTTCAAACTTCACCGTTAACATTTACATTTGGTTGTTATTTCATTTGCCGACGAATTGCACGGTTCGCCGTGGACCAAACGAGGGCTCCCAAACCAAGGGGTCGCCCATTACCCTAACGGAGCCCCGAAATGAGAATAGGTTCCACAAACTCGGAAACAGCCGAACGACGCTTCTAGCTGGTCCTGAAGCGCTCTTTTGGGACGAAACCGCAGAAAGGGTGGGAAATAGGCGGGGGGGGGGGGGCGGCGATGGGAAGGGAGGTCCCCGACCGCCATGATGATGCGGAGGCCATTGTTGTTGGGGCGGGAGAAGTCGAAAAAAGAGAAACGGTACGCTTGGCTATCGTTCGATTGTTTGACCCCTTTGTCGTTTTTACAGTTTGATTTACTCCTCTAAAAGCAGCAAATCACAGTCGCACGGCAACAACTCCGGATACCATCGTGAAATGAGTCTCATTCGCTTTGTTATGCAATGAAATCGAAAAAATATTTGCTCGATCTAATTGGCCAAAATGACCGCAATAATTTCGAGTACTACCGAATAATACGCTATAAGGATGCTGGATATTTTAAAGCGTTTTAAACGTGCGATTTTTCACCAAATCCCCAAGTTCCATAATGAAATAAGTAAAAAATTGGCGCGAACCTCTTTTTCCAACAGGATTTACTGTTGCTCAACGCATTATAAGACATTGTATATTTAATTTTGGTTAAGCAGGGAAGTTTTGGTGCAATTAAGTGTCTCAGAACTGCAAATCAAAAAACCCTCCGTCCTCAACATTAACGCCACCGCTATATATAAATTCTATTTCTACGAATGCGTTATACGTACGTACGGTCTTATATGGGTGGCGAACAACACCTCTGCCTCCCGAAGATAATGCCGCGGATTCTCACTGTGCCTTGAGCATTAAGCCTTGTGCGATCGTGTTTGCCGCCGTTCATCGACTTATTTTAAAAGGCCGTGAAAGTGCTTTCTATTAACCGATTCGAAAATTAATTACAATCGGAATCGAATCCGTTTGACGGAACTCCGGCTAATGGGACCCCTGACACCGTGTGTGTATAAATTTTACTTCGCATGTAAATAAAATTAAAAAGAAAAACGTTTTAATTCACACAATTGCAACGCTGTGCCATCAAACATGGAATTGGCAAAAAACTGCAGGTGCAACAGCCCAGATAGCATTTGATGGTGTATTTCTTCTGAATTCCTCTATCCCATAGCTTAACACAATTTTGTCTACAGAATTTAAAAGGTTAAGCATGAACTCATCTTCCTAGGTACATTTCGAATCATACCCTGAACTATAGTCTGAATGAGGGAAGTAGAGTTCGGCGGCGAAAACGTTGCAAACACGTTTTTGTACACTAATACATCAGCATTAGGGTGTGCTGAGCAATTTTCGAGGAAAAGTAAGATGACCTCTCAGGCAGTCCCGTCTTACTATATTGCTTGTGTGCGCCAGCATACTTCACCTCAGAAACCCTAGGTTAATCTCTTGTGACGTGGAACAACGCTGAACCAAACTAATTTTATCGGAATCGTACATCTGTTTCATTGTTAGATGGTCTTTTTCGACTTAGGAAATGCATGCCTCTGCTGCCTCGGCGTCTGCAGCACGTTTTTCAACACGTTTTAAAATATAGTATTCCTTTACGCTATTTAAAAGTATGCAACCAACCTTAAAAAATAATCACACGCCTCACCGATTTCTTAATTCTTCATGGAATTGTTTTGCCTTTTAACGAAGTAGGAGGCCAAAAATGGGAACGCCTTCACAGCGACGTTGCTTAAACCACTTATACAGAACTTGATCTAAATTAGCTGACTCGACGCATTTGCAGTATTTTCTCATTCGCTTTAATTGAAACACTTTCTGCATTATATGCAAGCAACTTATATTGTCTCCGTTTCAATGTTACAAATCGTCGAAAAACCACCATTGTAAATTTCACAGACCTTTTGTGGAAATCTTCTTGTCAACTTTCTTTATTCAAAGAATTGTAAGCTCGTCTAATGGCTAAGATTAAACTGGCAAATCAGAATTTTTCAAAAATCAAAAAATGGTTGTGAAAACCAGGTACACATTTGGACTACAAGGCAGCCATCGTCAGTGGTCATTCACCGGTAGAAGATTCTAGAAAGAATGCATGTGACGCATTTTACATTGTATTTGTACATGAATATAATTATGATAGTTGAGAATGTGCGTGGGCGTGATTATGACAGTTGATTGAACAATGTAACAAATCCTTTGAAAACACGTCCCATTCCAACCCCAAACGCACATTCTCAACTCTCATCATAAGTTAAATCGGAATACGCGTAACAACGACCTTTATATTATTTACTTTCAGCGACAAAATAAATAAGTAAGAAATTTTCGTTTGTATCTCAATCGATCTAATTAGAAAGCTGCACAACTGACTTTTAATTACATTAAAATAGCGGATCGTAACTCTTCGAAAAATGATTACCCTAAGCATATTTTGCAACACTACTTATCCGTTGCCTCAACATTAACAATTTTACTACGAGAAAGATTTTCCATTTTCTTTTTCGAAAATGGAGTTCTAAGGTCACCGTGGCAACAAAAGACGCCGCACAGTGGTCCCAAATCGAAAAAAGCTGGCCAAAAATCAAATTTTCAGCTTCTTTTTCAGGAGCCGAGAATAGGATATTATTATTTTCCTATGTGTGCTTCATAAGATGGACCACTTTTTAGCTCTTCAAATCCCGCTATAAAAGGTGTAGAACCCGTCTAAGTTGAGGAAAACGAGTTGTAAATGGATGTGGTAATTTTCTCATCGAAAATTACTAAATGTATCTTAATGGGGAGGAGCTCTTGGACAATAAGTGGCATTTTAAAGTGCATTACTGATTAATAGGCATCTATATCAATGACATCCTGATATTTTCGTTTATTTGTTGCAATTTATTTTCAACTTATATGAATTTGAAGTGTGTACTACTTTTTACACGAATTTTGAAATGAAATGGCTCAGATCGTTTTTATCGACGCCTGCCGACGCGGAGATATTTGCACAGGTATATAGCATGAAGTCCATACAATGATGTGTACAAGAAAATTCTTGCTACTGTCTGCTATTTTGCAGTTCCTGTTCATATTTCAGTCGCGCGACGCGGTGTGCCGCCCCAGCGCGCTACTTGTATTGTACTAAAAAGAATGACTAGATTTCCAGAACATTTTAAAAAATTATTAGAAATGCTAAAACTATTTCAATAGAAAATGAAAACAAGAAAATTAAATTACTTTAAATTACTTATTGAAGAATGTTTATGCAAATATTTATTTTTAACCAAACGTTTTAATTCACATCTTCATCCAAACTTTCAACCTCGTGAAATCTTGTCCTTCGAAAACAATTTAAACAAATGGTAGAACAATGCTCTTCAGTTTTGACAAATTGTTTTGGTTTTGCTGTCCTTTTCTGTCTCACACAGTTGACACACTTCCTGATAGCGAGGGAGAAATTGCTTTTTCGGGGACCCATAGGGCAGTACTCTCCAACCGGTGTGCCGCGAGGAGGGCACTGCTGTGCCTCGCAATCGGAGGATATTTAATTTTCACAAAAGCGTTCGGAACAAACAAATTCGCATACATTATATCATCCAAAGAATTTATTCTGAAACTAAGAGAGGAATCAATAGACCTTAGCAATGACCATACAACTTAAAAATATTATGCTACCTTTAGATGTATTTTGGCTAAAAGCTAAAGGTGAATATCCTTCAATATCTGAATATGCCGTCGCTATGACGTTCCAAATTCAACTATGTATTTATGCGAATCTGGTTGTTCTTCAACCCATATTAAAAATATTAAAAGGGCACGTTTAAAGAACCTAGATGAAGAAGTTCTTGTAGCTCTTTCTATTAGTGAGCCAAATATAAAGCGTCTTAGTACCAAAAAGCCAAGCCTAAATTTTCTGTCGAAGGGCATAACATTTTTACACGTTCAATTGTGTGTGTAATTTATTTACAATAAAATTTTACAATTATTGAATATTACTTTACCAATCATAACAATCTAATATAATTGCGACTTTTACTGGTTTTATGCTAGTTTTTCTTTAAAAATGTGTATTTATGTAGTGAAATTAATTAGGGGTGGTTTGGTGTGCCGCGATGTTTCTAAGCATGCATGAAGGTGCGCCGTGGAGCAAAAAAGGTTGAAGAGCACTGTAAGGCTTAGAACACCGGCGACGACCAAATCTTTCCGCTTCTATAATTATTAGATGAGATGGAGAGCGATACGGATCCGGAAGAAGAGGACATATCAGATGATGATTTTCAATTGTTTTAATTTATTTTTACTAGAATTTATATGTGATTAGAGGTATTTATATATTTATCTGTGTATTCTATGGAATAGTTATAGCCTATGAACTTGAATAGAAAAACGCCAAAGAACGTGATAATGTTCCTTTTCCTTGTGATTTTTCTATATTTTGGAATATTGATAACCTCTCCAGAGCGTTACCTGTAACAGCTACGGTATAAATAACGCCAGGATCGAATTCAGCGGCCCAGAAACCTTAGAAATAGACATTAATAACTATATTTTGGGGCAAGGGAAAATGTATATGAATTTTGGCCAGCTTTTTCCGATTTGGGACCACTGTGCGCCGCCAACACAATGGACAGACACAACTTTGGCAAAACTATGCGCGAAAGTAACCACCGAAATCCATCATGAGAAGCAATCGACGAAGAAATCAGTTAATGGAATTTAGTCTTAAATATTTTTAAAAAAATATGACCGATAATACGAGACGGTGATTATCATTCGCCTTCGCTTGTCAATTCACATTTACGGCTCGAAAAAACAAGTCTTCACTTTTTCCAGTTCTTCATCATCTAAAACCACGTTAAAATTTGCAATTTGCTTCTTTCAACAGATTTTTCCGCTCGAGGGTTCAAATTCTAAAAGTAAATCAAAGACTGAAATGGAATGAAAATAAAAAGGAATATGCGGGTAAGTTCTAAAAGAAAATTCTCGTATAAGTCACCGCTAAAGCAGCAATGCCAAATTAAAACAGGATAACACAGTCGAAGGATATTTTATAAAGAAAATAAAGCTAGCATCCAAGAGTGAAATACGCACGCGAAGATCGCGGGAATAATGAAAATCGTCCGAGAAAATCACCACCACCACGACCGTGAAATACGTCTCGAGGAGAGGGAGCGACGTCCGATACTAACAAAAAAACAGGAGTCGAACAAAAGAGATGAGGAGAGAGAGGGAGATAGAGAGATAGAGGGGGGGGGGGCGAGAGGGGGAATGGAGGGAGAGGAGGGACTGAGGAGAACAGGCAATCAGCCACAGGGTTCAACGACCATAATTGGAGAGGTGGATTTTCGGTAATAGGAATAGGGATAGCTACGAGGTCGGAGCTTTCATCGCCTCGCACAATGAAGCGGATATTTTATGAAATCGGCGAATTTCACGGGAAAGGCTGGACGAGGCGAGATTTGAAAAGGTACGTGATTTAGATTGGAGTGAGTTTAGAAGGAGAGAAGAGGAGAGGAAGGGGGCGAAACCTCGGGGTGAGTGGCAGGAGAGCCTCGAAGGAAAAAAAAAGGCTTGGAAAATTGGTGGAAACATAAAGAGGTTAGATCGATCTCGAAAGGGGCGACGGCTAGAGTGATTAAATTCACATAACGAGATTTTCTACGGATCGACGTATTTTCCACGAGAAGAGAAAGCGAGAAGATTCGCGGAAACGTTCGCTCGTTCTAGCGTAAAAAGAAAATGTTTTGATTTAACGCGGCGATGTTATGATAATAAATACACCGACTTGTTTGCCAACTAAAGCGAAGAAAGATGGCGAATCCTATCGTGGCGTCTGCTCCATTCGAACGACCATCACGTGTACTCGAAGCCGCATTTGTCACAATGTGGCCGCCCTACTACCAGAAGGGACGCCGGTTAGAACACCGATCCGAGGAGAAGCCAACTTCGCATCTAAAGAATTTAGCTAAGCTGGGAGTCACTTAAAACATGTACGGAAACTAAGTAAGACAGTATCTATGAGGTGTATCCGGACCCTGCACCGATGGAGCGATTCGAGGATCTTACAATTAGTCTGAGGGGTGCAAACTCGGCTGGAATGATTTACCAAAACGCGCTTTTTTTAATACAGCTTAATAAGAAAGCACCAATATTCCACATGGCTCTATTTCAGACTGGAAACTGAAACTGCTACTAAATGTAGAATGACACATGGTGGAGTTCAAAGCAACGTGATTCAATAATAAATGGTGGAGAATACTTACCACGCTTTCTTCACGTCAATAATTCGGCTAGTTAAAAGCATATGTACTTTCATATTTCAAGCAACGTTATTATTTTCTCGAGTGTTCTCTTACCTTCTTTTATTAAAATCCATATTATTTTCTCTTTCGATAATCAGAGTGGATTTCTAAAAAAACCTGCACCATCAGTCGATGCATTTGCCACCCTAAAACTTTGATTCTACTCTATAAACAAAACACCAAACGAAGTTGTCCACGGAAACTAAAAAAAAAAGCAATCTACTAATCCCGAGTCGACTACGCTAAAAAAACACGGGTCGCCGTTTTTTTTGCACCTTTCCACCCGTTATGAGCAAAAAAATGAAAGCGAATGGCCATGAAATTTGCAGTAACGAACGTTTCGCTCGATGATTTGCAAGGAATTGAAAAACGTAAGAATAAATCAATATGCTTATTCGTTGTTTAGCCACACTCGGCTTTTTATAGCACCGATGAATGTAATATGGTATTATTTTATTTTTTTCAAAATATAATCAAATCTGTCTTTAAAACCCGATGATTTAAATTAAATCAACCCATGGAAAGTGAAATTAATCTATTTATTCTTCATTAAAAATACTAGAAGTAAAACAAAACAGTGGAGAAGGTATTATTTTTCTCCTTGAATTATTAAATAAAAATAAGTTTTTAATACTCTGATGATTTAAAAGAAATAAAAAAGAATGATTGAAGATCCTTTGAAACTTTTTCCCTAAATTCCCGAAAAAGAAAATTTCTGGTGAACGGTGAACACTGCCCAAGACTCCAAGTCGCGTAGCGTCAGTGGAGCACCAAATACGACGATAACGAATTAGGGAGTATTTTATTTGTTCTTTAAGTAATGGAAATTAAAGCTGTAAATTTCGTTTCGGTTCTTTAATAGTAGTAAGAAAGATGTCTCGGTCCCAGTATAAAATACAGACTTTAGTCACTTTTCTAAAGATTAAATTACATGACCTTTTATTTGTCGATTTCTTTCGCATAATCATGTTTTGAAAATAGTTCATTTTAGTTAGCCGAAGAATAAATACAATGACAACCGGTTCGTTTTAAATCACCAGGTATCTTAATCCTTTAAGGCTCACAGGACCTGAGGGTGCTTTTACATAGTCTAACTGTAGATAAATATTTAGCATTCTTTTTCAGGACAATTTTGAAAAAGTATTTTCAAAATACGTTTCTGAGAACTTTATAAGCATTATCAATATTGTTTATAAAAAATCTATTCCAATTTAGCCTAAAAATGAACAAATTAAACTGAAAAAAGCGGTGGCTAAATATTTAGCCACTAAGCATTAATAGGTAAAAACGAAGTACAAATAATACGTTTTTACATTTGAGTAGTCCAAAAATGTCCTCTTACAAATGTAAACATGATCAACGATTCTTCTTTAATGATCAAAATACGATCATTACATGAAATCGATTTACGGTTACAAATTAACAACACGGACAAAATCGTGGGAAATAACTGATCCGTGAAAGAATCCGAGAAATGAACTCGTCCGATTCTAAACATGCATTTCCACGCTATTTGCAATTAAGGGCAAGAGAGAAATTTGATCAAAGTTCGAAATTTGTTTTTGCTTCGGAGCCGTCGAGCGTACATACATTCATCTCATCACAAAGAGTTGGCAGTAAAAAGAGAATCGTTTGCCATCGCCGATGTGCTCGCATCCAGCGTCGCTGCTCTCTTCCTCCGATTAGGAGCGTCCTTGACTAATCCCTTACGAGCGAGCATTGCACTCAAGGCCAAAGCGCTCGCCACAAAACGGGCTTCTGCAAGTGCACGAGGTCCACGAAGAGAGCGGCCCGTGACTCATTCTACTCTCGAGTGAGAGAGCGGAGTGAAAGAAGACGCGCCTCTGTGCAACAGGAATAGCAGTGGCCTAGTCGAACGGCACTTCGACTATTCTCGGTGGTGTGCTCTCTCCATAAGAGTAATTTGCGCATGCAAAAGATCGCCTCGCTGGAGGAGAAGTTCCTAACGACCGATGGTCCTTTCTTCAGTAAAATGAGTTGTGAGAATTATTTCGGCGAACTACAAACACCCGTTCAATACGACAAAATTAGACTACTGTCCATTTTCGCGGCGGAAAATAGTATGTATATTAAACTTACAGTGCGTGTGTGTATATACATATATAAGATATGGGTTACAACAGGGGTTTTCGAACTTTTTTCTCCGAGGCCCAATATTAATAATAGAAAATACGTTTTCGACCTAACAAAATTCGATCTCATAAAATATTTTAAATAATTATTTCTAAAAATGCATTTAAAAATCAAAACGGTACAATTTAATAACTATTAAATCCCATTAGTTGATTTTGATCGACATGACAGCCCACCGTTGGGCCGCATACTTAGAAAATCCCTGGGTTAGAAGACATACAAAGCAAAGTTTTGACTTCTGCAAGCAGTAGAACGGTGGGCCGAGGTGGTTACGTTCGCACACGGTTATGAAACCTGGCCGTCTCCGAGGTCATACCCTTCAGTAACTTTTTATAATTCCATCGCGATTACTATTTTTTCTCGTCGTGGCTACTATAGCTAGAGAGAGAAAAGCGCTCGGAAAGTGATCTCAGCCCTACGACTGTTACTTCTGAATAGTTCCAAACGGAAAAAAACAAAACGTTAACGGAATATTTCAAGGTAAACTACATGGCAGGGACACGCTAATCCTCGCGGCCGCCTTCGATTCCCACGCGACTGGATGCCACGAGAACACGAGCGCGTCGAACGAAGATCGCATCCTGAATATGTCATCCCTCCCGAGATGTCTATTCGTTAAAGGAAATCACACCCGTCCAAATTATTCCAATGTTCCTCTTCATTGTATACGAAACAATCCATTCTGACATGAGATTGGAATGTCCGATTTAGTGCAACTGCTCTCTCTTGTCACCCCAAACATTTCAAGCTTTCAGAGTGCGCGTTTTATAAGTAGACCCTTAGCCCGCCGCTGCGGGGAGGCTGATTTGTCTTAATTTTTGAAGTACGTGCATGGAAAACGTTCCCTTATAGAACATTATAGGCAGAATATATTCCAAACATTATTATTGAAAAACTTCTCCAATATCATTTGCAATTAAAAGATTTCCATGTTTTACCAATAAAGTGATATCCAGCAAATGATTAATTGAATTGCATTTTAAATTTTACACTATACTTCTTATGGACTCCTCATAACGTAGTTTATGTTTCTAATAGTGTTCTACGGGAATACTATAGTAATATTTAAACGGTACATACTCCAGAGGAATTAATAACAAGTACTTTAAACTGCAATGTACGTCAACAAAAGATTTAACTGCATAAGTTTTAAATCCAATATGCACATTTCAAATATACTGCCAAGAAAATTTTATTAGTTGGAAAAATACCGATGCCTGTCTCGAGTTCCAAGTACATATTAGAATACAAAAGGTCCTCGATATAAGAACAGCTCGATGACGGATAATTTACAGATATATATATATATAAAGTGTATGTTTTTTTATAACTCAGCAACTACAGCACGCAGAAACAAGAGGAATGTATAATTTTAATGAGAATAAATAGATAAGTGGTGTCATCAGGTTTCTATATCGATTTGATTAGCCTTTCTAACCTACTATAATATATTTTGAAGTGTGTGTTTGTTGGTTTGTTCATGGAACTCCTCCTAAACGATAAAAGCTAGAATAACCAAATCTGGTAGGATTCTGCCTTAAATCCTAACTAGTGAATGGTCAAGGTTTGGTCAACCGGGATTAATCAGTGCTGCCAATATAGGGGATTAACATTTTTCCATAAGATAACACGTACGAATCCATACGAATAAAACTCTACACTATGTTATTCCTGCGAAGTTTACATGTTACACGGTCGAAGTTTTCAGAAATACGGTATTTGTTTCCAAATTTTGTGGATTTTTCGTACTCTTTCCGGGCGTTGCCAAGGCGGCCGACATTGTTACCTCCGATTCAATTAGCTTCAATGAAGCTTACAAATAGACGAAAGTTTAGCGTTATTCGATTCGCACTTTTGTTTAAGCAACGATACGATTGATGTTTATGGATAGCAACGTAAATAGATACTGATTATTATTTAGGACGCGTTTATTGAACCTTCTTTCGTCTATTGAATACTGGAATCTTACATTTTTTGTAAGTAAAATCATTATATTCTACATTATAATGTTTATCAACGTAAATAAGCTCACGTATATGGTGTACATTTACCAGTCAGTGTTCAATCACGGACAACTGCACGATGCTTTTTCACGGGTTTCTTGCTTACAAGACATAAAAGTAAATATTTCAGCGAGGCATAATTACACAAGAAATGAAGCTGGATTTGGCGAAAGTGATATGATAGGAAATAAAATTACCTTTTTATTTGGATGCAATATTCTCTGAAACGGATTGTTACAAGCAAATATGATTAATTGTTAAGAAAAGCTAATTGTAATTTAAAAAGTATCTACTATATATTTTACAGAGTTGTGCTGTAGTAGCTTCACTGAATCCGTTGAAATTCAACGGGAAATTCTGCTAGTTTTTAAAATATTTTCTTTTTTCAATTTTTCCATTTGAATAACATAGGGATGAGTGCAGCTTATTTTTAATTTGAATTTTAAAATACTTAGAAACTTGATACGGACTTGAGACTTGAATGGCTCTATGCAGGAAAGAGCAAAGTTTATTTTTATTGAAGACGGAATCCGAATCCTGATTGAATTATCACAAAAATGCGTTTAGAATCATAAAAAGACGTGATTTTATCAGTTATATGACAATATGTACCAATTATAAGCTACCATTGTCGGCGAAGTTGCGAGTTTCAATGCATTTAATTGGGAAAAAGTTTAACGTAATCTTGTTTTTCCATTTCTGTGTGCGATTTTGCTTGTTTACATGGCAACTAAATATTTGTTGATTTTAATTGAATTATTACTAATGAACAGTTTTTAATGATATTTTCGTGTGACGCAGACTTCTCTAAAGCAAACTGTTTTTAAAAATACGTAAATAACTTATATAAATACACGTAGATTGTCCAGAAATTGTGATTTCGGCTAGACTTTACGTTCCCCAATGTTAGAAGCGACGGTTGCGCCATATTGAATTGCGGTGAGGAGTACCAACCCGACGTGAAATGACAAATCTGTCTTCGAGAATATTGACTGATTGGCCTGTCTCGACTTTTACAAACCCAATCACCGGACAATTAGTAGGGTTTCTTTTGTTCCGGGCGAGGAGAAGGGCGCGGTGGCGCCCGGAGACGAGAACTGATATAAAAACAAAGCGAATCGAAGGCTCGCCAATATCCTCGAAGACAGATTTGTCATTTCACGTCGGGTTGGTACTCCTTCTCACCGCAATTCAATATGGCGCTACCGTCGCTTCTAACATTGGGGAACGTAAAGTCTTACCGTGATTTCCAAACTTTTGAAGACATGGTAACGAAACTTCGCATAGGTATATAATTTTACTCTGCGGATAACATAGACTATATGGCGATAAAAAATTGGGGAGGGGATGCTTTTCCCCGTAAGTTTACACGTAATTTTAGATTTTTTAGAGTGCAAGATTTTCTTCTTTCCTTCATCTAAATAGGTAACTGTGAACCGGTTTTCTTCAATTTCGCTTTTTTCTACGGTTAAAACTTTTTACTATGTTATTTTTGCGATGTTTACATGTCGAAGCTTTAGATTCACCAAATCATTTGAAATAAAGCGAACACTGCCGCTAGTATTTTAATAAATCGGGAATACAAACGCCAACTCGCACGTACGAATCGAACTTCCCTCAGGAATTACGACGGAGAGCGGCGTCAACCGTTCGCGGGATGTTGTCCGACACAGTCACCCTAAGTCCCGAGTTATATACTCGCTCGTTCGACGATCGACAGCATAATGAAAAACAACAAAAATTTAAAACAGCATTTTTCTGTTATTACTCATAGCAAATGTACAATATTACAGTTTGATTTTGGGTTAAAAAAGGCTTTTGAGGAATGGCTTTGGAACTTGACCACCAATTATAAAATATTGTCTGTGGTTCCGAGTTCCGAACAAAAGATGAACTTTTTGAACGCAACCCGTTTGTAAGCCGAGGAGGACCTAGTGTACATTCTTCACGGTTTCGTACAACGTGTATATCAAGGTAGGTCATGCGAAACGCAACTCGCCCTGTTCGTAAACGATTTGTTGCAATGCGGAGAGAAAAACAGTCAGGTTGATGCAATTTTTATTGATTTTAAAAAAGCGTTTGACAAAGTACCCCATAATAAATTAATAGGAAAACTAGGAAAGTACGGCATAAACCCTAATATCGTGAGTTGGGTAAAAGACTTCCTCTCCAACAGAAAACAGATAGTAGTTATTGATGGGAAATCTTCATACCCGGTAAAAGTCGCATCAGGTGTTCCGCAGGGAAGTGTTATTGGCCCACTGCTATTCCTGATATATATAAACGATATCTGCTCGGTAGTTCGCTGCAAAATAAGACTTTTCGCAGATGATACCGTTTTATATAAGGAGATAACGAGTCAGGATGACCAAAAATCGCTTCAGGAAGATTTAAACGCCCTTTCAGCATGGTGTCAACATTGGAAAATCGAAGTTAATCAGAGCAAATGTTCCCTATTGAGTTTCTGGAAGAGTAAGAACAATGACTTAAACTCGGAGTACAGAATTGATAGATTGAATATCCAATCTGCAGAGTACGTTAAATATTTAGGAGTCACCATTTGTCCTGATCTATCGTGGAATATGCATATTCGAAGGATCGTAGGCGCAGCTAATAAGAAATTGGGCTTCGTAGGCAGAATAGTAAGAAGTAGCACAGAACAGGTACGAGAAACGTGTTATTTATCATTGGTCAGATCTCAGGTGGAATACGCTTCCAGCATGTGGGATCCGTACGAAAAGGGACAAATACTTGAGTTAGAAAGAATCCAACGCAGAGCAGCCAGATTCGTAAAGCAAAAATATGAGCAAAAATTAAGCGTCACATCACTCTTGAAGGAGTTGAATTGGATATCGCTAGAGGATCGCAGAATTAGCGCTAGGTTAAGGCTTCTGGAGAAGTTTAGGTCGGAAGTTCTCTTAGAGGAGGTCTCAGGAATATTTGAGGCACCTACGTACATGGGCAGGCATGATCACGAGAATAAAATACGAGAGATCGACTGTAGGACCGAGCGATACCAGAGCTCGTTTTTTCCAAGGACCATACGGGATCATAACAGGAGAGTGATTCCCACGAGGGACGTTATTAGGTAGGTTTTGGTGTGCTGCACCCCCTGCCACCCACCAGTCTGGTGATTTGCAGGGTATCATGTAGATGTAGATGTATAAATCGTATCGTACATATCTGTGCGTTGTCGTTCATCGAAAACGAAAGGAGCGCGAGACAAAACAAAGGCCACTCTTAACGAATCAACCGCTTCCTTCCACCGGGGCATTCATTCGAAAAATTCGCTCAACGACCGCAAACGGTTCGCACAGCCAATGGAAAGAGAGCGCTCATCTTCCCAACCCGCCTCGGTCTCTCCGTAATAAAGAACCGCCTAGCATACAACTTCCGCACGCAGTCCAAAATAAGAGCGTGGCGTCATCTTCTCGCCCGCCCGCCCCCGCCTCCCACTCTACCGCTTCCCTCTCCCTCCAGCCTCCCGTCCACACCAACGGCCGTCCTGAGAGCTTTCCGCAAGCGAGAGAGAGCCTTGGCGAGCCGACCCCTTCTCTTCACCCTTTCTCTCTCTTCGCCCGTTAACAAGAGTTCACGGCTCGACCAACGAGAGTTATAACTCTGCGAAAGAACATTCCTCCTCGAAAATATCGCCCGAGATTACGAGAAAGGGCCCTCTTCGCCACGGACAGAAATGGCAGACGAAAGAACGTTCCTTTCTGACAACCGCGAGAGTAACGCGACGCCGCCTATTACGGGCAACTTCTCGCCATGGCTACAAAGAGTAAATAAATATTTATCGAGATAACAGCAAGGTCGAAAGAATCTGACAGAAAGATAGCTTTAAGTGCCTAATGAAGTGCGCCACCGTAGTAACAGAAGAAATTTGCAATGCGTGACTTTTTGACAAAAAAGCACATATTTCTATTATTTTTAACGGTTGAGTCGCAATTATCACGAGAGGAAGGGAGATGAGAACGCGAATAAAAAGAAGATATAAAGCTGCTTTAAGGAGCTGCCTTTTTTATGATATCGGTCTCGTGGTTCCGCAGTTAAGTGACGGGGCATCAATAAGTGATCGGTAATAAAGTTCAGCAGAATATTATTATAGTAAATGTCCAATGGTTGTCCGATGCGAGCGTAATCCGAAAGAAGGGGTGATAAGCGATGTGCTTTCAGCGAGATAACAGCCAATCTTCCAACGGAAGATTAAAAATTTTTTTTTGAATATTCGCAAAGGATAAGAACAATCGCATCAAATAAGCCTCTTTGGTTAATTCGAGATTCGATGCGGTGCGTCTCTTTCCGTCTGCCGGGGGCGGGGGAGGAGAGAGGTCGTGACACGGGAGAGAAGGGACTGGCGTGGTGGCCGGCGATCCGTGAAAAGAGCGATAATGGCGGAGGATTTAGTATTGTAGTGGGAAAGAGTACCGAAATGCGAGGAGGCGCTCCAATATTGAATGGCATAGTATTATAAAAACGGACTATTTATTCGAACGAAACGCACGCCCAAAAATCATGTCACGCTCGAGGCGAACACGGAACAGACGTACGAATTTCTGGACTCCACCGCACTTCCGGTCGATCAAACTCGTTAAATCTATCTTCATGGGGTTAAATGTAATCAAGAAGAAGGCGAGGGCGCTTACATTACATCTTGGTCAGCTTACGACTAATACCGCCTCATTTCCAATAAAGAAAAAGTCATCAAATGTGTGTTGCGAGAGGAGAAATTAGAGATGCGAAACACTAGGACGGACGCGTTAACTTTCAGGGAGCGTCGGTGTTTGGGAGGGGGTGCGGGGGAAAGGTGCGGATGGGTGTGGGGAGGGATGGGAGAAGGAGGTGGGGAGGGATGGGGGAGGGGGTGCGGAGGGATGGGGGAGGGGGTGCGGAGGGATGGGGGAGGGGGTGCGGAGGGATGGGGGAGGGGGTGCGGAGGGATGGGGGTAGGAGTGAGGGGGAGGAGGTGTGAGGAATGAGTGAGAAGACAATGGAAGAGGGTCGTCGCTTAGCGAGTGGCTAAGAGTTGCAAACGAGGCGATAATTTTTCTTCCGAGACCTCGAATGGGATTCGCGCTTACCGTATGCGACACTGCGATTAAGAATCCTGAAAACAGACAACTAAAACGGCGCAGAACATAAAACGGTCGAGTGGATGAGAGTTCCTCTCTTCCTCCCACTACTTCCGCAAGTTCGCTGTGCATTGATCGTTACATCAGGTGTTTCCGAAAGCATTTCGATGAAAAATATGACGTAGGAAAACTCCATTTAATCCGGTATTATCTTGAACGACACAATGTCCGCCACTGAAGCGCCGCAGACGTTCTCTTAATCCCTTAAGGGGCGAAACTATTTCAGACTCCCTTCAGGAAAAAGTTAACATAATAACACTTTTACAAAAGTCGAGATACGATCGAACGCTTACGAACAATTTATTAGGGGATAAGGGATACTTCTTCAACGCCCGCTGATTGATGCAGTCTATAGTGGTGGCATTATTTAAGTAGGTACATCGATGGTGACGGCGAAATCTGAGTTTGATTAAACTTGTTTGCCTCTGACGATCACTCGATCCACTCGAGAGACGAAAGCAACACGTATTCAGTGGCGTGGTCTGACGGCTAATACTATTATACCATCGAATAAATCTTATACACAGTTTTCTTAAGTTGTTTGCAACTGCCTCCCAGGACCTTTGCCATTTTTCATGCAGAGTTTTCTTAAAAAGCGGTTTCAGGTCCTGAGATGGTACCATTTTCATGTCCATATCCTCTTTATAAAAAGCTGTCTTCGCAGTCGAGTCGGCTTTTTCGTTTCCACCTATTCCAACATGCCCAGGGACCCACATGAAGAGTATGTATATCCACATTGTTTGCCATCAGACGCGATAATAAGATGGCTTTCGGTGCACTCATCGAGTCCAAACAGATTATGTATTTCGCACTCCTAAGCTTAATGCCCTCCAATGCCCTCTGGACTGCGATTAGTTCGGCAGTGAATATGCTGCAGAGGGGGTTTAAAAGCATGAGTGCTATGTCGAAAGGATGTGTATGCACATGAACAGCCATCCTCTGATTTCGAACAATCCCTGTAGATCAGAACATGATTAGGATACTTCTACTACTTGGAGCTTTAACTTGTAAAATGATGGGTCGTTTCAGACGTGGAATGACTAGATAGTTGGGTCAAGCACCTTATTTCCGGCACCTGCCACGGTAGGAACTTATAGAAGCCTCCAGGACAGACTTCTGGAAGTTGGAGGTTTTCTCTGCGAGTAAAATTATTAAAACGTATACCTAAGGTTAATGTTGCTCTTGGTCGTCTGCTAAAAAGTTCTATAAAGCGTGGTTTAAAAATTATATTAAAACAAGGGTGAGTTTTCAACGCTAAAATTTTTTAAATATATGTGCACATTAAAAGTGTTCTATGCATCTCTAAGGGTGGCTCTCCTGCTTCGCAGTAAATACTGGGAACAGGGCTGGTTCTGAAAGCACCAGTAGCCAGCCTTAGAGTGGAGTTGTGCTCGGATGCCAAAGGGCGATGATACAAAGCTCGTGTCAAGGCATATATATAGGATCCATAATCCATTTTCGACCTTACCAATGCCCGGTAAATACTGAGCATTGATGTACAGTCGGCGCCCCATGACGAATTTGTTAAAAATCTTAAAATATTTAAAACCTTATAACACATCTTTTAAAACACTTGTGTATCTCCTCCAATATTGTTGCTGTAGACAAATTGGATGATCTGTAGAAAATTGCGAGATCGTCTACAAACAGAGATGCCTCTACTGGTGTCTTTATACAGCTTACTATATCATTTATCACCACAGCAAACAGGGTCATGCTTAAGACAGATTCCTGTGGAACTCCGTTTTCTATGGTGTAGGGCAGAGGGGCCCATTACGTAGCCTGCAGGCGACCGGTCGCCCTTTAGGAAAATTGGAGTCGCCCTCAGAGAATATCAAATATTAAAAACTGAATTCAAAGAATGTTTTCTAGATTTAAATTTCCTTTTGCCGAAATCGATGCTGAAGAAATTTCTAGCAAAATAGGAGATATATTCAACATGGACACAACAGATCTGGAAAGTGAAATAAGTATGTTGCAATGTAACATCGAGTTGAAAGCAAAATACAAAGATTCAAATTTTAGGAAAAATTTTCAAACAAAAAAGTTTCATTTATTTTGAGAGCATATTTTCTTTCCACTTATTTTGTGAATCAATACTTTCTAATGTGAATCTAATTAAATCAAAAACCAGAAATGCACTCACCAATGATCTTGAAGATTGTTTACGCCTCTCCATTTCTAGCTACAAGCTCAATTACCAATCACAGACTGGAAATATGCAGTGTAAATTTCCCCCATAGTCGTTTAAATAAAGAATTAATTTAAATAAATCCATCAATTATTTTTTTGCCGATTTTCATAATTGGTGTATAAGAAATGCTTTCTTTACTGTTATTTTTGTATTTAAATTATTATTCCAATGCTCAATTTATATTTTAAAATATTTAGTAGCCCGCAAGGCAATTTACAGAATGAAAGTAGCCCTTGACATAAAGTTTGGGCACCTCTGGTGTAGGATCTTCATAGGGTGGTTCCTATTCGTGCCCTAGCTATTCTGTGTGATAAAAGTTTTTGATAAAAAGGGAGAGATTTCCTCTGAAACCCCAGTCATGAATTGTACTTAAAATTTTGTATCGCCATGTCATGTTGTATGCTTTTTCGATGTCGAAAAAGACTGCCACAACGTGTTGGCGAAGAAGAAAGACCTCCTGGATACAGTTTTCAGTCCTTACCAAGTGGTCGATCGTTGACCTGTTATGCCTGAAGCCACATTGGATGTTCGCTAGGAGGTTACGCCTTTCCAGGCACCACTATAGTCATCGATTAACCATTCTCTCCAAGAACTTGTATAAGCAACTCATTAGAGAGATGGGATGGCAACTAGCTGGTAAGGACTTATCCTTTCCGTTTTGGGATGGGTAAAATCAAAGACTCCCACCACTCATCAGGAAAAAAGCCTTTCTTCCCAAAGCTGGTTAAAGGTCATCAGAAGCTCCCACTTTGTCTTATCTGGCACGTATTTTTAAAAAGGTGTTGTGTATGTCATCAACATCTGATGAGGTATCTTTGGACTCCATTATTGCTGACTCTAGTTCCCAAAGAGAGAAACTAATTGTAGTGATCCCTTTTACTCCCTGGGTTTAGTCTAGAACACCTTTTTCTTTTTTGATTATCTGAAATGAGTCTGGATATTTGTTTGTACTACTCATTTAAGTGTAATACTTTCCCATAATGTCTGGAATTTGGTCAGCAGATTTTATTAATATTCCATCAAAGTTGATTGCACTAATGTGTGATGGTTGATGGGTGCCCAAGATTTTTCTGGTCTTATTCCAGACTTGTATAAAGTGTGCGCGGTGGTTTATGGATGAGACATACTTCATCCAGGATTCTTCACTACCTGTCGAGCTTTCGCCCTCAGTCGACAAAATGCTGCAAGATTTGCTGCAACTGGCAACAAAGTTAAAATTAATTTCATTTTTAAAATCTGTCCAATTAGCTTTCCTTAAAATCCATTTGCTAAGATAGTGAAAGCTATTGACTGGACCTCTCTTTGTTATTAAAATGGGGAAGTGATCACTTCCTCAAATATCTGGCTTTGTGGAGGGGGTTTGTGGGAGGGGCCAGGTGACAGTCTTGCCCCGTCTCCCTCCAGCTTTTTTATTAGGTGATCCAGTTTTTTTCTGGGTCGTAACTGGGGCCTGTGCATTGGGCCCCTTCTTTGGTGAGCTTGGCTTTGATGTAATAGTTTTTTCATTTCCATTGTTAACATCCTCTTTCACCTTTTCTTTTCTTTCTGCTTTCGCTGCATAATTTATTTCAGATTCATTCCCCAAAAACTGACAATTATCCAGGAAAAAATCAGTTTTTTATAACATAAATTTTATTATTTCTGATTTCATATAGTTGTAATGCATTCAAAAATGTTAAAATATGGAATTTACAGTAATAGATAATGTTAAAAACTTCGTTATATTGCAAAAACAACAATGTAAATACACTTACAGCCCGATGTTTTTAGTGAAAAGATAGGGTAAAACAGCTATTCTACATTTAAAATATAATAAACATTCAATATATATGAGTTATGTTAAACACTAAAGTTTTAAAAAAATATAAAAATAGTAATAATAAAACTACAAAAAACCGCACTTTTCAAAGATTTTGTATACAATTTTATTAAATAAAATTTCATCCTAAAATAAGTATTATTTAATTGTTCAGATTAACACGTATTGTGTATAACTATTTCACCCTTTAACATTTTGGTTGGCAATTGCAATATTTTTTTGTATTTTTGTTGTGTGGTACACCTCAAAACATGCTACAACACTTAATGCAGGTTTATCAGGACACTGCGGGCAGAAGTATGTCATTTGTTTTCTTTTGCAAACTCTTCCCTTTTTGGGAACATTGAGAGGGTATAATGCTTCAAACAGTGCAGTTTGGTTGATGTTTTTTGTCTTCAAACTGTTTCGGAAAGTGGCATTCCATAAGTCGAAGCTGTAACAGGGATGAACTCCGATGGTCACACTTCAAGTGGATTTGTCTTTCAAAGGATTCTAAAAGACAATCTATGACTTGCTACCTGAATTTCCTTTGTGTTAATTTTCCGTTGGGATTTTGTATATTGTAAACAATCCAACCATTTATCAAAGCTGCCTCAATGATAAAATGCCATATAGTCATATACCATTTACTTGATTTTCCACTGAATGGGTATGTAGAACAGAGCTGATAGAAATTGGTTTTTTGCCACGTTTTTGCTTCATACTTTTCATAAAAAATGAGAAGAAGGACATCCTGCTACCGAGAAAAATACCAACAAACTGACAAAATATATCATTTCGTTGCCTTTCAAATCATCGCAAAAGCTTCCTTAGCTTTTCAAAACTGGCAACATCTAAAGTATGGCTTATTTCCTTTGCTTGCTCATATCCAAAGAAAAGGAAAGGCTGCCCCCAAATTTCTTATATACGTAGTATATAAAGAATGTAAATGCTGATGTGATATGTAGTGCTTAATTTTTTCATTAAACCAAATACGTCACGTTATCATAACACCCCATTCCTCCCCCTCGTCATGATCCATCACAAAATTCTCAACCCCCTCCCCCCTCCTAGAGCTTGACGTAATTTATGGGTGGTTCCTAAAATTCTACAGCAGCTATACAATGTATAAAATATTATTAATCAGTTCATTACATGTTACTGCGGTGATCTCTACTGCTACATTGTGGTGGTGTGAGATCGATAAAATAACATTTTCTAAGGGTTTACAAAATAGGTACTTTAATGTGTAAGGAGAGAGAAGTGTACAACGGTGGTTCCAAAACTAAGATACACTCGCTCTGCCTCGGTGATGCACGCACATCCAAGGCCACACGACCGGCACATGTTTAACTACCTACCTTTGTCTACCAGTCAGTATTAGTTTCATCTTTGTAGCATTAGCAGTTTAGTTTTGCCAGATGTTTTTCAAAATGCCTTTGATCGAAAATCCATCCAGCGTAGAGTTGCGTGCAGTGATTCGTTTTTTTTACGCGAAGAAAAAATTGCCGACTGAAATTCACAGGGAACTTGTGGAAGTGTATGTTGAACATGTAATGTCTAGCAAACAAGTCTTGGTGTGGTGTAAAATGTTTAAAGAGGGGCGGAAGTCACTGCTGGACGAGGAGCACGCAAGAAGACCAGCAACTGCGTGCACTGATGACAATGAACAACAAGTTGATCAGCTGCTGCGGACCGATAGGCACCTGAAATTGAAGGAGATCACGTATGCATTGAACCTATCAAAGACCACTGTGTATTGAATTGTGCACGACACGCTGGGATATCGAAAAGTTTCAGCACGCTGGGTACCGAAAGACCTGACAGAGCAACACAAGGTGAAGCGCATGGAAGTGTCATTGAACAGTCCTCTCAGTTATCATGAGAATCCTGATTTTTTGGATGATATTGTCACAGGAGACTAGACGTGGGTCCACCAAATAACCCCTGAATCGAAAAGAGACTCCGTGAACTGGAAACACCCATCGTCACCAAGTGTCAAAAAATTCAAAACGACGATCTCATTGTGCAAAGTGATGGCAACAGTTTTTTTGAGACCGGAAGGGACTCCTGCTTGTCGATTTCATTCACAAGAATGAGACAATAAATGCTGACCGTTACATCCAAACCTTGGAAAATTTGAAGAATGCTATTCATCGAAAACGTCCCGGAATGCTGTCTCGAGGCGTCAAACTTCTGCACGACAACGCAACTCCCCATACGGCTGCAAAAGACGTGAAACCATCGAAAAGATGAGGTGGGAAATTCTCGTCCACCCTCCTTACAGCCCTGACCTAGCCCCCTTGGACTATCACCTCTTTGCCAATCTCAAAAAACATTTGTCAGGAAAGAGCTTTTCCACGGATAAAGAGGTAGAAAACGAAAGAAGAAACTATCTCACCAACTTGGACGCTAATTTCTATGAAGAGGGAATATTGAAATTTGTGTCACATTGGGACAAATGTTTGAATCATTTTGGTGATTATGTTGAAAAATAAAGTACAATTTAACTTAAATTTTGATGTTTTTCATTAAATTTGAATAAAAACTTTTTTTTTAATGAGCAAGTGTACCTTAGTTTTGGAACCACCCTCGTATACATTTGGGATTAATTTTCGAAACCCCTATAAAGTGAATACAAATCATTGTAAAGTGATTACAAGACGTTCTAGATCGGAGAGGAATAATGCTGTTTCGAAGCCTCTCTGCTTAGTTTCATTTGTGATATGGCTGTATTCGGGTCCTGCAGTTGTGGTTATAACGTTACAGTCGCTCTTCCTGTCGTGCTTCAATTTTGAGTAAATCGAGTAATTCGTAATCACTTCCAAGGAATATACGCTTTATGGCTGCAGCGGTGCGAAACAGGAGAGAAAGGTAATGAAATATTGAGCTCTTTTACTTTATCAGCCATTTATTGTACTTTTAATAAATTAAATTTTGCTTGTGAATAAACCACTTTGTTACTTTTAACATTTCGATATGTATTTTGTGCTCTAGAAATGAAGCATGGTCAATCAACTTTGGATGTGTTTCTAAAAAAGCAATAAACTGTAGAAGGTGATGAATTAGTTGCATCAGAACATCACAGTGAACTAAGAAGTGGTGAAGTTGATGAAGAATGTTCGACTTCAACTTCCAGCGCATCGGTTATGCCTGCAAGTACTTACAGCTTTAATAATGCGTCTGACAGGAATGATATAGGCAATTATATTAGCTCAATTTCTTCTATTAACGATAGAATCAGATGTGAGCTAATAGAAAGATCACGGAAACCCCCACTTGGATTCTAGGTACCCTATTCAACACACCTTAAAAAAGGGAAGGAAGAAAAAAGATATTTAAATCAATCCCACCTAGACAGTTAACTCATGGTTAGTATACTCAAATGTGAAGAAAGGGCTATTTTGCAAATGTTGCACACTCTTAATCACGGCAGGGATGGGTGGCTCGCATAAGCATGTATGTCTTTGACTGTTTTTGCTAAGCTTTTCGCACTCATGAGAAGAACGAATACCACAGGGTTACTGTAGAAGGAACTAAAATTTTTCTTAAAACGTATTATACACCAGGAGAAAACATTATACAGTGAACTCTCGATTATCCATGTGCGAATTATCCAGTTTGCGGATTGTCCATGCTGTCTCTCTGCTTATGCCTCAAAATTTTATTAATATTCCAATTTCAAAGAAATTCATCACTATGAAACAACATTTTCGTAATCCCATTATATTAATGTCTAAAGATTAAAACGATAAGTTTGTAAATATCTATATCGCTTTTTTAATATTAGCGAGTTTCATGACAAATATCACGGGAAACAGCATGCGAATTTAGTCAGTCCATTGTTTCTTCGTGGTGGGGCAATCACTTTTACAAGCAAACCACAATAAGGGTGATCGAATTATAGATTCTCCTATAACTGTTTCACCTTATGTGCTGTGGTTTTTGTAGTGGTAAACTTTTATCCCACCCCTTGTTAAAATGGCAGAAAAACGGAAGAAAATTGTTCTTCCTACTACAAAAAAATCGGTACAACATACATTGTATAAACTTTCTCATATACTAATGCGTTGTTTACTTATGTTTAGAAAATGAAAATTGTATGAGCCTGTTTTTAGAAAATCCAATTTTTGTTCAAGTTGCCCAAGAATAAACTAGCCTTATATTCATTCATTGAGAAAAATGAAATACATAGTATTATTGTAGATGCATACTCAAGTAACTGTACGAAATTTGATCAAAATCCTAAAGGCTGTTTTTGAGAAAATCGAATTGTTGTTAAAGTTGCCTAGAATAAACTAGCCTTATATTCATTCATTGAGGAAAAGGAAATATGTAGTATTATTGCAGACGTATACTCAAGTAACTGTACAAAATTTTATCAAAATCGTTAGAGCCGTTTTTGAGAAAATAAAATTATTGTTAAAGTTGCCAAGAAAAAACTAGCCTTATATTCATTTTTTGAGAAATATGAACTATACAATATTATTGAAGATGTAAACTCAAGTAACTATACAAAATTTGATGAAAATCGCTAGAGCCATTTTTGAGAAAATCAGATTGTTGTTAAAAATGCGTAGAATAAACTACTTTTAATTATTGATCAATGTCAACCATTTCTATGTATACTCTGCTCAGTATGATAAAATGCCTAAGTACGAGATTTCATTCATTTTCGCTCTACCGTCTAGGCTCCAGAGCCAGTAACAGACAGACAGACGGCACTGCGAAAACCACTTTTTTGCATTCAGCGACACCTAAAACGTATATTTCCGTAAAAATCTCGAGGCCGAAATTTTTTGCGATAACAATACTTTCTCAATACTTCATATGAGAAAGTCAAAACCTCGTTCATTCAAATGTGCTACTTTGCCTGTCAAATACTACAACCAGAATGATGCATGGATGGACAGAAATACATTTACTGATTGGTTCCACAAGACTTTTGTGCCTGACTTTTGTTCTTTATTAAGCAACGAAGGATTATCACCAAAAGCAGTCTTGTTATTGGATAATGCTCTCTCGCATCCGGATACAGCCATTTTAACTTCTGATGATGGTCTTATCTGCACAAAATTCTTGCCTCCAGATGTCACGGCATTAATTCAACCCATGGATCAAGGAGTGATCGCGGCAGTGAAGCGACAATATCAGGCTGGCCTTCTAGAGACTCTAGCTAAAGAGGATGAAAAGTTATTAGAATTTTGGAAAAAAATGTCGCTTATAGATGCAGTGCAAGGTGTTTCTCATGCATGGGCCTCTGTGAAGCCTGTGACCCTAGTTCGGTCTTGGAACAAACTTCTTCCAGATCTTGAAGAGAACTTTCATGGTTTTTCTGACGAGGAAGTTAATATTACAAACCCCAATTTGATTGAACTACTGCAGAGAATAAATGGTTTTGAAGATGTGGACTGAGAGAGTCTTAGTGAATGGTATGATTGTGATAAGTTTGAATCTGGATTCAGACATATATGAGTGATGAGGATATTGTCAGTGCAGTAACGCAAGAGGAAGAAGTTGATGGCAGAGACAAAGAATGCAGTGATGAAAGTGAAGGGACTGAAATTGAACGCATTAAAAATAGTACGGCTCTTCAGTGTGTCGAAACTTTGTTAGATTTTATGGGACAAAATGATTTTGATTACTGCGATGTCATAGCAGCCAGAAAAATACAAACAATCATAAAAGAAAGTGTAAAGAAGTCTTCAAAACAAACTAAAATTACAAACTTTTTTAACGGACCATTATAAAAAGCCTTGTTTTCTAACCTTTTTGTTACCATTTTAATGAGAATTTAAGCACATATTTTGAAATAAATCATTTTTGCATTATCCTAGTTTTTCGCTTATTTGTGCTTCCTCCTAAGTATGTAAATATATTGCTTTTTTAATGTTAGTGAGTTTCGTGACAATACCACAGGAAACAGGATGTGACTTTCGTCAATCAGATGTTTCTTTGCGGCCATCAGCGCAGTCGCTTTTACTTCGTGGCGGCACCGTCACTTGTTTTCTAACCATTTTGTTCACAAGAATTGAATCACGTATTTTTAATTAAATCATTTTTGCATTATCCGTGTTTTTCGATTATTCATGCTTCCTCTTACATCCATTAGGCCAGATAATAGAGAGTTTACTGTAAATAAGTATAATTTAGAACGTCTAAGGCAGGTGCAAGAAAATATACAGAGGTTGAAACCCATTGTTGATACCATCGTCATTGGCGATCTTCTAGGTGATTATAAACCCGCACTTGAATTCCAACTTTCAGCGTAAGTTCAGCTCCGGCGAGAAAAGTGGGTTAGGTCAGCGGGATCTATGGAGATTCCTTTATCCGTTGAAGAAGCTCTTAAAAATTGCGATCAGGACATATTTTTTAGTGAACCAGCTCTTAAAAATCCTTCTGACGTTGCCAATAAGAGTTGCGTCTGTCGAGAGAAGCTTTTCTTCATTGCGACGTTTAAAAACCTATTTAAGAAACCAACTGAGCCAAGAAAGTTTAACAGGCTTAGCTCTTCTACACACTCATCGTAAAATTGAAATAGATGTAAACAAAGTGATTGAACGTTTTGCTAAGAGTAGAAATCGAAAATTAGATATTTTAATGCGATATGTCAATTTTTTCGCTAAATTGCTTACTTATGTTTTTGAGGAAGTACATTTTCTGTGTTGATGTTGAATTGAGTGATGTTTTGCTACAGAAATTTTGGATAGGAAGATGAATTATTAATTAAATGTTAAATAAGCAATATTTTAAATTTCTATTTTATAAGCGCCAATTGTAATTTCATTAAATTCTTATTTTATTTGATTGTTTCGTATCAATTATTTAACTAAAATCTCACAGAAATTCCTTGTGAATAAAATAGTACCTTTCTTTCTACTAAAATAGCCATTGTTATTAGTTTTAAATTGATTATAGCGTTAGGACTTCAATTTCATGAAATAAGCAGAATTCCGGTAACAAAAAAATTGTTCAATCTTCAATTGCCTCTGATAATACTTAAAATAGATTTTGGAATAAAATGTACCTTAATATCGTTTAGCGTCTGCTCACCACTCTGGACTTCTCAGTTTCCGAAACAATAACTTTCAATAGTTTTAAATTGATTTTTGCTTTCAAATGGTACTTTCCTGTTAACGGGAATACCTCAAAAAATAAACACATATTGTTGTGTTATGTTGTGATATTTTGTTTGTTAACAATGCGTAACAAATCTCGTTAAGATATTTACGTTGATCCCTTAATGATGAATTTGTGGAGCTTGCCGAGGAGTGAAGAAGAAGCTGTATCTTTGATCCAAGACCATGGTATTTTATCTAAAGGGCGAATATGCAAGAAGGGCCATATTATGAAACTTTACTTCTGAGACAGAATATTTTGGAAATGCAACACGAAAGTCTGTCAGCAGAAGAATTCATGCGGCGACAACATAACAAAGAAATTGACATATTTCCAGCTATTTTAAATGCCATAAAGACATATTGGCCCCCTAGTAACATAAATTTAGATTGTATTAGTAATTATGTTGCTTTTATTAATAAATAAGTTTCAAAAAAGTGATTTATAAGTAATTCCCCCGTTGTTACGCATTGTTAACAAACAAATACGTCGTAACATATCACAAAAATACGTGTTTATTTTTTGAGGTATTCCCGTTAACAGGAAAGTACCCAAAATACTTGAGTCAATTCAGTACAACTTCCACTTTACATACTGTAAATTCCAATGTAACTCCTTTTATAATAGACAACGCTAGCCTAAAATTAATTCATTCTGTAAAGTGAATAAATAAAGTTCTTTCTTTAAACTATAATAGCCACTGTTATTAGATTTAAATGGATTATAAGCCTTAGAACTTACTCTGTATTAAATAAGCACCCAAATTCCTTTTATAAAAACAAATCAATTCATTAAAAGATCCACTGTTGTTTCTTCGAAAAGTGCCTGTTAACAGTTTTAAATCTCCTTTTAATTTTAATTGAATTTTAATTTATATTCGTTTCCAAACTTCGGCCATTGTTACGAAATTAATTCGAGGAATAACAATATAAATTTGTAAGCACGTATGGTTTACAAAGAATTTAATTTAAGAATGCTTTTTATTTCCAATTTTTCTAAAATGACACTGTTGATACTTAAAATTTTTTATATTTACGTCAGTATACTTATTTTCCACAAAACATGCCAATCTCTCCCCTTCCTTCCTCTCTCTCTCGAACCTAACAATGATAATGGTCAACATAGCAACATCACGTTAAAATGGCGAGATTTCCACAAAATATGCAAATTAAACGTTTAACATGGAATATTTCGAACTGTGGGCGAAAAAAGACGAATGGAATAAGAAACTTTATAAATTTTTCTTCAAAATGTTTCAGATCCGAAGGTCGTCTGTTAATTTCTTCTAATTTTAATTTCCAAATGAATAAAAGCCTGCACGTCGAAAAATCGCGTTTTACATGTAAAGTAATGGGAAATGGAAATGCCTCTCTTGGAGGCGAACCAAGGAATTTTTTTGCAATTTAAATTTGTCATTCTCTGAAGAAGTGTTAATCAAGCATCCCTACCAAATTTCGAGTTTCTATCATTATTATTTCTCGAGTTATTAGCGTTTGCATAGCATGATCAACCAACCAACCAACCAATGGATGACGGCTATTATTATATAAAATAGCCATGCCTCACCCAGACGTTACTATTAATGTTGAGGCCTCACTCATACACACAAAATTATATTTAAAATTTTATTAAAATTATTAATATAGAATCACATTGCTGCATTTATAAAATAACAATCCTCATAGGTCAATTTAACTAAAATGGGGAAAACAGTCAAAAGTCACACAACCCAGTATTTAGGTGTCTAGTAATCCGTGACAACTTGTTGGAACTTTTCCTGCGGGCCAATAGTTGGTACCACTTGTGTGTTACGATGACTCACAGTTGCCGACGGGCAGTGTTAAGTGTCCCATCCAGCAACAGTAGTGCTTTATGTGCAGTGAAAGCAACATGTTCTTTTCCCAGGCGCAGTGACTGTTCATAATTGAACATTATTTTGCAACTCGGTCGTATGCACAGGTGCAAGAAGCATTTCAGTGGAGATATCCTGGCAGCCCTCATAAGACGACAATTTCGTAACTGGTTGACCATTTTTGTGAGACTGAAAGTGTAAATGTCAAGATATGGAGTGGATGGCCTATATAAAGTGAAACCTCGATTCTGCATTCACTTATTTTTTTTTTTTGATTTTGCGCACTTTTTGTCTGGTCCCGGCCAAATGCTCCTAAGAACAATGTAAAATTTTATCCGATTTTACGTTTCCTCGAATTTACATTTCCCCCGAAACTGCATCTCATTTTTCGAGTCCTGGCAACGGAAATTCACCCGATTTTACGTTTTCAATTTTCTATTTTGGAAAATGCAAAGAAGCATCGGTGGTGTTCCGCTCATATTCAAGATTTAAAACAGACTATATTCAATAGTTTTAGTCATAACCCATGTCTAAATAGGCATATGTTTACATAAGAAATGTTTGCAACCCCCGGTAGCAATCCATTTATCGACCAATCGAATAAACGAACACACTTCATGCTCACTGTTACGCTTGCATAGTTGCAGCCATTTGTTTCTGTAGGAAGTTTATATCAACACGACACTAGATGTTGTATATACTGTATTTACTCATGTAACCTGCGCACTCCTATTTTTGGGCCGGTTCGGAGGGAAAAAATTAATTTAAGCCAGAATAAGTTTTTTTTAAGTCACCGATTCCCACTCCCTGAAACAAGTTCTGCTCAAGTTAAAAATCTTCTCCCTTTTATGTGATGCAATTTACTGGATGATCTCTTTATGACAATACCAGCAGAAATCTCCTCACTGATAGTCCTCTTTCGTTAATCCCTTGTTTTTGTTGTATTATTACGCAACTACGCCTCCGCTTCTGTTTTTGACGTAATATTACGAACAGATGTTGAGCTTCACGAACTATTTGTTCATCTATGAACAGGAACTTCCTTAGGTGGATGGGGAGTTTTTTTACGTAACGTTTCGTGAGTAAATATTGGAAGGTTAGGAACAAACGAGTCAAACACTTGAGATGTGGATTTCCATCTTCCTTTCAAACGATGAAATCTTTCATTCGCAACAAAAATTCACCCTCCGAATTCCTTGAAGTGGATGAGGGAAAAGGACCAAACTTGAACCTACCTATTCTCAAGCCGGCAAACCCTCAGTAGTCATTGAACTATACTTATCAGTTAGTCGGCATATTCTTTCTGCCTACTTTTGTGAGTTTTTGCCTGCAGCGCGGGCGTAACTTACACGTTTGCTTGGTTGCATAAATGCACATATACTTCGTAGAATTCGACGTCTTTTACGAATATAAACAGAGATGCAAGCATATTGCAGAGAATTTACTAGCGATACAATTTATATAACCTGTTCAGAAATCCTCATGTAAGACGCACACCCCCTTTTTTCCCAGGCATTTCGGGAAAAATGTGCATGGAGTACACATGTAAATACGATTAACGCGCTAATCCATTTATGTATTGGTCATTTTAGTAGGAAGTCGACGACATCTACATGATGCTTGGCATTGTTTATAAATGTGGCAACACATTAATTAATTTATGGCCTGAAATATGGATAATAAAGCAAAAAGGAAAGTATTTACGATAAGTGATAAAATTAATATCTTAGCTCAACTTGATGCTCATTTTGGAACATGTACAGGCAGTCCTCGACTTTCGTACATTCGACTTTTGTACAATTTGCTCTTTCGTACATTGTAAATTTTCGCCCCTAAACCGCCTTTTGTATGCCTAACAACGCCAAATTCGGACTTTCATTCATCAGCTGACGATCAAACATTTCGAGTTATCGCATAACGACGCTGTCTGTCAGGTAAGCCAACACTTTTAATAAATTAAAGTATGCTACGTAATAATATACTGTATATACCTGAATATATGACGAGGTTTTGTTCCAATTTTTATGACCGAAAAATCGCTAGTCGTCTTATAATCGCGTGGTGCGTAATAGTTTGACCGACAGAGGAGCAGAAGGCAGAGATAGGTAGAGATGGGAAGAATTGAATAGTTATAATCGAAATACAGGCAGACCTCGTCTTTCGCGGCTTTATCTTTCATGTGTTTCGATCTTTCACGGCTCCGCATTTGCGACCAGTTGTGTTTTTTGCGGTCTTATGTTTCGCTCTTTCGCGGAAAAAATCACAGAAAAGGCGGCTGCGCGAAATTTTCTATATATGGAATGAATCTCATTTTCCTCACATTTTCTCTCATAATCAGGCCTGAAAAATGTTGTTACGTTATTCTGATATGTAAAAATATTTACGTATTTAAAAAAATAGATGTGTATATATTTAAAAAAGTATATATAGAAGACACGTGTATGTGTCATATATACTTTTCAATATTTTTAGGATGCAATCCTCCCACACTTTTGTGTCCCTTCGCACGTGAAAAGTTGCAGGATATAAGCTGGCATCACCGTTCAGGAGCCTTCTGTCTTTATTACGACAGGGAAGTCCCGAGGGGAAAGACTCAACTCTTGGCCCTTCCGATTCAGGATCATTGGGTTCTTTTCTCAGGTTTGACATAGTTCAAACGCTTAAGCTTTGCGTTTAGCGCATCATTTATTATTGGTGGAGTTTCACAGAGTTTTTCAGGAATGTAACCCTCAAGAAAGACGCGGTCTGCCGTATTTGGGGAATTAGTCCCTGCAAGTTAGGCAATCTCCGATCTTTATTTTTCTCTATTATACTACGGAACTTAAATAAGACTTAATTTTCTGATACTTTTTTCATCTTCTTTTAACTTGTTTAAGTCTCACTTTCATTGAAGTTAATTTTTCCATCTCTTTCTCTATTTTTCTGCTGTCACCAATACAGAGGACAAATTTTTATGGGATGGGAACCAAACCCTGTATTTCCCATTGCCTTAATTACTTCTCTTTCACAGTATTTTCAGGAACGTAACCCCCGCGAAAGACGAGGTCTGCCTGTCTTGGATTCTTAAAATCATTTGAAACAACCGATTATTAAAACAATTAAAAGTAGTAGTAGAAAATGAATCAATTCAAATGTATTCGATTACAAATACTCTTTTGAATTTTATTATATTTATGCATTTTGCTTCATTTGGTAATTTATTAAGTGTGTTGGCTTGGCTGACAGATAGCGCCACTATGCGATAGCTCAAAATGTTTATTCGTCAGCTGATGTACGAAATTCGAGGACTGCCTGTATTAGTAGTAGTAGGTTGAATGGGCGAAAAATTTTGCACCAACATATGTAATTTGATCCTGTCACGATATCATAGTGTGTTGACCACAGACAAAGTGAACCATCTATGACTGTAGTAAATTCCATGTGAATTAAAGTCTTCGTGATTGTTAACTATCCAGTTTTACGTAAAATTTAAAAAAAATGAAATCTCGTACTTAGGCATTTTATCATACTGAGCAGAGTATACACAGAAATGGTTGACATTGATCAATAATTAAGAGTAGTTTATTCTAGGCATTTTTAACAACAATCCAATTTTCTCAAAAACGGCTCTAACAATTTTGATCAAATTTCATAAAGTTACTTAAGTTTACGTCCTCAATAATACTGTATAGTTCACATTTCTGAATAAATGAATATAAGGCTAGTTTATTCTTGGGCAACTTGAACAAAAATTGGATTTTCTAAAAAGAGGCTCATATGATTTTCATTTTCTAAAGATAACTAAACGACGCATTAATATATGAGAAAGTTTGTACAATGTATGTTGTACCGATTTTTTTCAGAAGAGGTACTTCTGTGAAATGTATCCTTTTCTGATTTTGGGTGGCTTAAATGAAGTTACATCTTACATCCTACGAGGCATATTTTTTTCGCCAAAATTTGTTCTAATTTTTGTTTAGTTTTTAGTCACACTTTCCGGGAACACAGCCCCAATGTAAATGGAGGATTTTCTGTACATTATGTCACTTTGTTTTTCAAGGGGTGTTGAGTCCACAGGTTTTGGAACTGATTATATTGTACAACATGGGTTCTGATGGTAATTGTTGATTTGTTTAACATTGTTTCGTTCAACATCGTGAATTTCAAAAACGAATTAATGATGTTAACAGAGAACACACTGTAAATAAAATAAATTGTAGTACCTGTATCTCATTTGCTTTGTCCTCAAGCTCCGATGGTGCAATCCCAGTCTTGAAGTCCAAGGGACGGAGCCTCTTTTCCATGCTACGAATCCAGCGGCGTAAGACACGTATTTCTTTCTCTACAGCTTCTACACTCACCATCACATACAGACATACAGAGATATCAAATTAATGTAATATAAAACAAATAAACCTACACAATTCAAAATGTAAAAGTTAGGGGAAGGGTTATTTTTTTCCTAAATGAATACCGTATTTAATTGATTAAAAGCCGATCTTTTTTTACTTTCTTACCTCCTTAAAAATTTCCACTCAGCTTAGAATTGAGTCTTAAAAATCAAAATAAATGTTTCAATAGATTAATTCCCGATCCATCTCTAGTATGCCCGTGCACGTAATCCTAGGATTCCTTCAGCCAAACGTCATTTCCTCGTGCCTTTGCAAGCGTAAATTTTTGCCATTTACTTTGGTGAGTTTTTCAGTTTTTTCTTAATAATCCCATTTTGGGAGAAATGCATTATTCTGCACACTTCATAAGAAAAGTGACAGCATATGAGGAAGAAACATCAAATCTTGCTGACAATGGCAATGTGGGATTGATGAGTCAAATGTGAGACGTTGAAGAAGACAAAGAGAGGAACCAGGATATTTTTGTTGCGAGATTAAAAAACTGGGACAAAACCAGGACAAATTACATTTTAGTAAAAACTGCATTGAATGCATAAATATAACGTAATGTGTGTTGTTGTAATTTTAGTTGATACCTTTTCTATTTGATTATGAATTTTAAAAAAACAGGGCATTCATACTTTTCTGTATTTTTTTCGAGACAAATCCTGGAAAACTAGGACATCTCTACACGCAACATGGAATTATCCTCGCACGCACCTGTGAAAAGTTGGGGGTTGGCTCACAATCGATTAAATACAGTATATAATGGGAAGTATTTGTTGATATCTTAGAGTTTGCAAAAGAGAAAAATAAAATTGAATTTGTACCATTTCCTTGATTCTTTAGTTATTTATCGAATACTCTGCATTAATACACAGATTATAAGCACTTCCTCAAATACTAAATTTGTGAAGTACTGAAGGAATATGTTCATTTTCAAATTGTCCCAGCTTAAGCCTCTATTGATGCTTATATCTTTTGTGATGGTATAAAAGCCATATTACGTCTAAAGCGTATGGTAAAATCTAATTTTTTATAGCTCATAAAATAACAATATCTCATAAATAAAAACAAAGCTTTGTAACAAATTAAAGAGCTTATTCAAAATTTCTTATTGCTTCAGAAGTGGAGAAGGCTAATAATCTTAGCAAAAGGTTCATTACAAATAGCAATGTAAATATAAACCTAATCTAATTCTTAAATAAGAAATATTAACAGTATAGCAATTATGTTGTTATCTTTAATGAAAAACGTCTTACAGTAAGTCCTCGATTTATGTCGAGGATGCGTTCCAGCAAAGTGCAACGTAAATCGAACCCGAATTTTCGCGACACTAATTCATGTATATACCAAGGCAATAAGTTTTGAATGTGTGTTTTTCGCCATAATCCGACAAAAAACACATGAAAAACATTTTCGATGAGATTAATCTAACGTAAAGTTAAAATTATGATGAAGATATCAATGATTTGATATGAATTTCCAACCTTATAACATTTTTCTGCATTAAATACATACTTGTATGCTAGTCTATCTGGATACTAATGACGATCTGACAGCAATGTGTTTAGCTTATGTATTTAATTTTCGATTCTTTCACAGTCAATGCTATTATTTATTTTTTGCTTTATTTGTTCCGAAAGTTAGTTTTGGAATTTATGATCACCTATGTACAATAGAATGCACTATCGTAAAATACCTCTAATGATTTTTTTATATTTTTTTGGATTGCTTGCAAAACAAACGAAGTTCTACCATGATCCTGAAAAGGGCAGCACATCACAAGAAGATAAATGCGATACCGTTTGAACTATAGACTTTACTAATAATTCATCTTCCATGAGCAAAAGACACAACAAAAAGACCATATGTGAATAAACAGCAGCGATTAATACTAAAAGGTCTTTAGTAATATTCGTTTACGTAAAAACTAAAGACAAATCACGCTTTTGATGATAGGAAATTATTTCAATAAGAACAACTTGTAATTTCACTATGGATTAACATTTTATTTGCTCTTAAACTTATAACATTTGTAAAAAAGGAATTTTGATCTTTTTTTTCATCCTTGGGTGTACGTTGAATTTCCGTACAGGTACTAATTGATTGCTATCGCTTTATTTCGTTGAATGAAAGGAAAAATCTATAGCCATTGGAAAGAACAACCATTCTAGAGTGGCTGTGTAAAAAAAAATTTGTATCATATGGCATACCAATAAAATAATAGGAAAAATGCTAGCGAAATGTTATTTGCCCATATGCTGCATCGGTCGTCCGTTAAAGCCCACCAAAGTGTGCACATATGCTGCGTCAGCCGTCCTTTAAAGGTTAAGAAGCTAACTAAGCAAATACGGCACATTTTTGTTTTCAGTGCATTTTTTAAATTTAATAAAAAAATATGGGAATTACGGAAGTACAAAACCCCGACGGCACCTGCCAGGATCGATGTTACATCGAATCAACGTAAATCGGGATGACATAAATCAGGACGACGTAAATCGAGGACTTACTGTACTTCCAAAAAATTATCATTTAAAAAAAATGATTTCATTTGATGTGACTTTTTGCAGCAAGAATGGAAAATATAATTTTTTTCTTATCGTAGAGTTCCATGCACATATATGGATCAACTAATTTTTAAATGCAAATGAAAATAATTTCACACGTAATTCAAATGAAGAAAAGGAATCCTTAATAATGTTAATTTAGACAAATTCAGCAGTTGTAGAGTAGATAAAATCCTATAAACACTGTAGTTGGAATTATCATTCTTGACTTATTATAAATACAATTTATACAACATTAACAACAAATAAAACTAAGGTTTTACAGATATCATCAATCCTTTGAAATGAAACCAAAAACTAACCACATGGGAGAACAAACATTTACTGCAAAGATAAGGAACACAAAGGCCATCTTGTGTCATTGTACTGCAGCGTGATTACCCACCTTGACAAAGGGTCTCTACTTGACTAGCTGATGCCTTTCCTTCTCTTGCCCCTTCTTCAAGGAGCTGCCATTTATGGTCCATGCATAGTTCTCCATCTGCTTCCTAACACAGGCAAAAATTCACTTTGAATAGCCTTATCATTTTATAATAGCCATTAATTCAATGGCAGTTTACTCAAAAATGGCTCTGGTATTTATGTTTAAAATTCATCCATTAGAGTGATAGCAGTACTGTTTATGAGGGCAAAAAAAGCTGTATAAATTGAAATCAATTAAGCAATAATTGCATAGATTTTTTTTAATTAATAAAAATAAAATCCAGCATTGTATGATATGGTCCATCAAACACAATAATACAGATATGAGAAAGACTGCTAAACATATCACAAAGATATTTTAATGACAACAAACGTTAACTCCCCAATCAATATGAACAAAACAAGACATTCTTTATCATAACTTAACAACGCATCACGAAATGCAGCAATACCCTGATTTATTGTACATTTCCCCTATTTATGTTGATTCAAAGTTACACCGTCGATCATTTAGTACCCGTGTACTGATTTACATTGGTTTGCTTCCAAGTCCTGCCGTTATCTCAGATTTTTCGGAAAATGGGATGTCAGAAAATCTTCAGATTTTTCAGTTTCCATCTTACTGAAACTTTTATGAATTATAATATCTATTTAATATAAATTTTTAAAGTATTAAGACAAAATTATATTTACTCGTAAGTTAGAAAGTGTAAAGATGGAATTTTAGAATTTGGTTCGGATTTACCGCTGGTGTGATTTTGTTTTTTAAAGTTGATAATTATACTTGTGTCAGATAGTATTCCAGGCAATTCAGTTACGTCTGGTTTTGCTGTATTATTAAGTGCAAATATAGCATCTTCTTCCTTATTGAGCCCTATCTTGTTTAATTTTCAATAGGGTTATCAATAGTTTCGTTTTGCATGAAATTACTTTACTGAAATTAATTCTTAGAAGTGCTGCTGCTAAATCACATTTTAAAATTTCATAACTAAGGATAAGTTTATTAATCAACAAAAATAATAAAATTAATATGGCTGTGATATCATTTCTTTATCAGGTCATTAATAAAGAATCGGTTGCTACCAACCCATAGGTTTGGTCATGGACTACAAACTAGTAGGTTGGTAATCCATGCTGATAATTGTGGTTTTGAAAACAGCTGATACAAAATCCCCTAATCCAATATTTTCCTTGTGCTTTCTATAGTTTTGCATTTTGTGATATTTTGGTGAAATTGTAGTATCGTTATGACTGCTTCAATTTTAACTATTCCACTGTGTTAAATACGAATGAATATCAAATCTTTTATTTCATTCTTACTTTAGATTGCAGTATACATGTTCATAATGATAACATGAGACGAGAGAATGGCACCATAACTATCCATTTATGTTGGTTTGTTTAAAAAACTTGTTAATCATCGCGAAATGTGAAAAAGCAAAATCTTTTGATGATTGTAAAAAAAGTCTAATATTTAATAAATAAACCTTCAAGGTAAAAGAAAAAAGAGGAAGTGAGAACCAAAAATTAAAATGAAATTGCCGAAACTAGTGACAGAAGTAAACAATCGAGATCAGACCAAGTCTTCAGCGAAGCCGAAAGATACACAAGGTAAGGGTGTGTTGAGTAATTTATTCTACTAATATATATAATATTGAAGAAAAATCCTAAGGCCAAATAAGTAATATTCAAGGAAAAATTTCCATCTTGCACACATCACCCCCTTGTAGCGTTGATTCATATGGGGATTTACGATTTACGTTGATTTGATTTACATCGTGATTTTCAGAAATGCATTCTCGATGTAAATCAGGGTATTGCCATATAAGTAAACAACAAGGCAGCATCTACCAAAAATCTGTGATCTCAAAAGGATTAAATGCATATGCGAAAGTTTTCTTAATTTCTATGCTAGAAATAATTATAGAAAATAAACTCACTTTGCAAGTGTCAATCAGGTTATTGTCCATGAGATAAGTGTAATTAGGCAGGAGGGCTTCTAAAAAGGAATCCTCATTGTCCCGACCTCCCCAAGAGCGCCTCCAGTTCTCAGCCTCAATGTCCCATGCTCTCCTGAAGTACACACAAAAGCCACTTACAACTTATACAACCCAATGATCATCCAACTACTTTGACACTATTAAGCACACAAGATGCTTGTGGCTTCCTACTGAAGCACTTTTGGAAGGCTTTAATAAATGGGACATCATGACATACATATTAGTGGAGAAGTAATCAAATGCCATTTTTCAGTTGTTTTAATTTAAATGCACAAAATAAAGCAATAGTTTCTTCTATAAATGATTATAATAATAAACTCAACATATTTATACTTTAAAAGTACTGGAGTCCAAATGGCAAATTACAAAAGGACTAATGAAAGAATTATAATACTATAACAATATAATTGACAAAGTAAAATAAATAAAAGCTAAGTAATTCAAAGTTACATTTCTCACAAGAACAGTAGTTACGTCAGAATTGTGTAACTTTATTGTGCTAAAATGTGAACTGTTTCTGTAACTCATCTTTATAAGCAATGTAGCTTACAAGAAATTGAGATTCTGCTAAAAAAGTAAGTCAAATAGTTTAGTAAAAATTTAAGGATAAACCAATCTATTAACTCCAAATAAAACAAGAAAAATATATTCATCTCTCAAGAGAAAGGAATTATTACAGTACACATAATATACAGCTTAGCACAACTTGTGCAAATAAACATTTGCCATTAATTTTGTGCAAACCAGACTAAAAAGTGGAATTTATGCTAATTTATTACAACAATGAAAATTAGCAATAATGCTTTCCATTAAAAGACATAATATGAAGTTAAAAATTACATAATTTTCCATTATACTTTTAACTTGACGAGATTTTTTTAGGCAAACAGGATTAAGTAATTAACAACTCATTATTAAACCACCTTAAGTAGCCAACAATAACTACTAATTTACGAGGAAGATGAAATATAAGAATTAGAAGAGAAAAAAGCCACCCACTACTACGAAGCATACAAATTTTTAAATAATCTGTTTTGTCCAGGAAAATATTATTTTCCTCCTTTGAGTGCAGTTTTAAGTAAAAGTGTGTATACACTAAAAATGATTATTTATTTTATTTTCTTCATCTTATAACAGTTATTAATAATACGTTTTTTTACATGTATGAGAAATAACTCTAGAATATAGAATTTAATAAGCTTAGAATAATTGCTGCAATGCAGGACAAATGTGTAATAAAAATTTACCTGTTTAATCTTACTGTTGAACTTTTCACTGAATAATATTTTTGATTTAACAAAACTTCAGATGACCTGAGAGTATGGTACTCAATATCTAATATCTCGGACCCAATCTATATACATATATTCATTCACGGTTTTCAATCCTAAGATTGGTTTGACATGACTAGGGAATAAACACATATGATGTGGTGGTTTCCCATTGCCTTCCACATCAGGCACACACACATGAGTGATGAAATATGAATTATGAGTACGAACACAAACATCCATGCCCTTGGCGGGATTCGAACCCGCGACCTCAGTGATGGTAGGCCAGCACGCTAGCCCTTTCACCACCGGGGCTGGCAATATATTATATATGTGTCTCTCTTGTGCTGACAAAGGGATCATCCCGAAAGCTCTAACCTCTACAAATGTGTCTCTCCAACACCCCAGCAGCTCTACTTCCAGTAAGTGTTCACTGGGTTTCCTTCAACACCTAGTTGCTCTATATATATATATATATATATATATATATATATATAATACACAGTTTTTGTCTGTCCAGAGAATATAGTAGTGCTATCTATCAGCACATGCAGGCTTTTATCGTTTTGGAAATTAAAATTAGAAGGAACTAACCTATGATCTTCAGAGCTGAAGCATTTTGAAGAAAAAATTACATTTCTTATAATGTTCATCTTCTTCCACCTACAGTTCGAAACCGCTCATGTTAAACGTTTATTTTACAATTTTGTGGAAATCTTGCCATTTTAACGGGATGTTGCCTTGGCTACCAATTATATTGTTAGACCTCAAAATCCTATTGTTATATCAATCCTTATGGGTGTAAGCGTGCTTTGAATGCTTTTAATATGAGATAGGGAGGGAGAAAGATGGATGGTAACGGAGGGTGGAAAGAGGGAGGGAAGGGGGAATGAGGAGGAGGGGGAGGAGAGAGAGGATGAGGGGGGATGGAGGGAGGGAAGTAGGTGGAAGGGGTGGAGAGAGGAATGGGGAGTGAGGGGAAGGAAGGGAAAAAGGGAGGGAGGGAGGGAGAGGGAGGGAGGGAGGAAGAGGAAGGAAGGGAGGGAGAGGGGGGAGGGAGGGAGAGGAAGGGAGGGAGGGGGGGGGTGGAGAGGGAGGGAGAGGAAGGGAGGGAGAGGAGGAGGGAGAGGGAGGGAAAGGGAGGTAGGAAGAGGGAGGGAGGGAGAGGGAGGGTCCCTAGGGAGGGAGAGGAAGGGAGAGGGAGGGAGGGAGAGGGAGGGAGGGAGAGGGAGGGAGGGAGAGAGGGAGAGGGAGGGAGGGAGAGAGGGAGAGGGAGGGAGGGAGGGAGAGAGGAAGAGGGAGGGAGGGAGAGGGGGAGAGAGGAAGAGGGAGGGAGGGAGAGAGGAAGAGGGAGGGAGAGGGAGGGAGGAAGGAGGGAGGGAGAAAGGAGGGAGGGAGGGAGGAAGGAGAGAGGGAGGAAGGAGGGAGGAAGGGAGGAGGGAGGGAGGGAGGAAGGGAGGAAGAGGGAGGGAGGAAGAGAGAGGGGGAGAGAGGGAGGGGAGGGAAGGGAGGGAGGGGAAGGGTGGGAGAGGGAGAGAGGGAAGGAGAGGGGGGAAGGGAGGGGAAGGGTGGGAGAGGGAGAGAGGGAAGGAGAGGGTGGAAGGGAGTTGACAGTCGATTTTTCACAGTGCAAGATTTTCTTCCTTCATTCATCTAAATAGGTAAATGCGGAGCGATTTTCTTCATTTTCGCTTTATTCGAAGTGGAAAAAATTTGTACATATTTGTTAAGAATAATGAAATAAAAATATAGTTTACAATAAAGTTTTTAATGATAACATGTAAAATTGGTTGTTTTATAATACTTTTATATATATTTTAATCCCTATAGAAATCAGTGCCACTTTTCTACCATTCAAAAAAAGATAATGGATTACTGTTTTTCTAAATTTAGTTCCCCGGTTTCCTGGGCACTGCCAGGTAACTCCAGCTAGTATTCAATATAATAATTTACAAATGTTGTTTACTTTGGTCGATATGAAAATAATTTCCCTCGCCTTCCTTCTCTCTCCCTCTCTCGTATTAAAAGCATTCAAAGCACGTTTGACTCATAAGGATTGAAATAACAATATTATATCAAGGTCTAACAATGGAACTGGTAGGCAAGGCAACATCCCATTAAAATGGCAAGATTTCCTAAAACTGTGTGAATTAAACGTTTAAATTGAGCGATTTCAAACTGTAGACAGAAAAAAATGAATAGAATAAGAAACTTGATAATGTTTTCTTCAAAATGGTTTATATACGAAGTTTGTAGGTCAATACTTTTTAATTTTTTTTGTTCACCTTAAAATGTGAATTGAGCATTCCTGCTTAATTTAGAGTTTCTACCTCCATTCTTTCTTGAGTTATTCGTCTTTTTATAGCGAGCGAGTGTTGATGTGTGACAAATAAATAAATATGAAGGGAAGGACAAGTGTACAAAAGAATTTAAATGTTACATTTTTAAAAATCCCTAATTATGTCTAACCTTGGTTTTTTAGTGAGACTGTTGTATGGCTTCTCCATTCTTAGCCTCACATGCTCTGGTGAGTCTGTTAACAACCCACCAGAAGGCTCCAGTGAGGAGAGGGAGAAGGATGCTTTCATGGCCGATACTTCAAAACCTGAAAGGAAAAATAGAATGTCAGCATAGAATAAGGTAGTATATCAAAAAGAGCTATAGAAATGTTTCTTACTTAAAACGTTAACATATAAAAATTAACTTCGAATTAAAATAATTCATTTGCAAAGGAAGCAATGAATCAATTCTACTAAAATGTTTTTACAAAATACTGCGAACACGACATTCTTAAGTACGTACATATATAATATATGACAACAATAGAACTTACGAATCAACGTACATATTTATGCTATGATCACCATAAAAACTAAAAGACTTATGAAGAAAAATGTCTTAAATCTTACACGGAATTAAACTCGCATTAACGTAATAAATATCAAAATAAATCAAAGTTTCTAAATAAAAATATTAAACAATTCACATGTGCGACTCAAGTATTTATTCGGTCATCTTCAACTTATGACAACATTGAATAACTAGATATATAGCTTATAACTTCTACGATGACAAAAAGCATGTCAAACCGGTCACACCCCTACGATTTCAGCAAGCATGATTCCGTGGAATTCGCCAACCACGTCCATATTTCCAATATCAGAGTAAATATACTTACAAAAGCGACACGGCATTTTGAAGACGATAAAGTTTCAAACACTAAGATAACAGTATCCAAGATTTCACGCCTTTATATCAATACCGGCTTTCTGATAAGACTACCGCCACCGAACTGACCCAGCTGATTCAAACTCGAATTAGCAATGACCAGTAGCACAGCAACATCGTTGGTAGTTCAGAATTCCTACGCTAGTCGGCGCTGTACTCACCAACCGGCATTATGAATGAAATCTGTATCGCGTCGAGACGTTAGATTTAGTCCGTGTAGTGGGCAGTAGTCGTCGTCGCTGTTCGCACCAGCCTCCTCAGCTCATTGCTTTCTGGCGCCGGGAAGGTTTGAACGGCTGCTGCCAGATGACAGGAGCATCGCCATTCTGGATTTTGGCGGCCGCCTTCCCTTCTCCGGATCGGAGGGGCCTGCAAGAAGAAAGGTGATGTGGAAGGTGAAAACAAATGCAAACGGAAAAGTTCGCTGTGCGAGGAAGCGGAAGAGTCGAATGTGAGGAGGGAGTCGTGGGGAGGGCGAAGGGATGAATCCTAAACGCTTCGTTTACTTTCCCACTCCTCTCTCCACCTCCACTATAACTACGCGAAAAAATTCCTTCTCGCACACACACACACACACCAATAGATCCGGCCGCAAAACCACATGTCCTTGATGCTTCCGCCCTTGCGATGCGACACACACTCATCCATCCCTCGAACAAGTAAGTGCCTCTTCGAAATGAACACTGGATTCGCACCGACCGCGTAATCGACCCCACTCGCGACGCATCGAAGTCCAGTCCCCCCGCTTGAGAAAACTGCCTCTTTTCTCACTCTCTCTCTCTCGAGGGCGCATATTACATCACAAGCTTCGTCGTGATTGAAAAACTTCGCCTTCGGTGGAGGTAAACGGTAAATAGCCTCCATTCCATGGCTGCGAAGCATAAAGTCACGTCTTTAAACAGTTAGTAAGCACTGCGCGTAGAAGGTAAAAGTAGGCTGGAGTGATGAATACATTTCTGTTCATAATTTTTTACACGCCTTTCACTGTTTTTGTCGTTATATTTTTAGGATGACAATGCTTCGACAAAAAAATAAATTGGCATTACATATGCGCAGTTTTTCACGGTAATTCCACAAATTTTCACCATATGAGCAACCCTCCATTTACCTTATCAAAGTCGATTTGTAAAATTACGACATACCATTCCAGACACGAAAGAATCATAACTTTCATTATAAAGATCCCCTTATTCATAGAACACATCCTAAAGATCCCCTTATTCATAGAACACATCCAACACAAAGTGAGCTGAAAGAATTGGGTGCTCAGGCAGAGTCACCAATTTCGCAAACGTTGAAAGACGCTCAAAGGTAATAAATGACGTGTGCCTAATCGAAGGATATTTTTTTAAATATAACGATTGCACGGAAATAATCTTATTAATGGAATTAGCATTCATCCAGAATTATTAGAATATCAGATTATCATCCTAACTACAGCCTGGTATACAGGGCCAGCGTGTTTATTTGCGGGGTCTAGTCGATAGTGAGCGGGGCCTATTTATGTATGTATATATACCCGGAGGAACAAAAAAATGTGATTTTAAAAAGAAGGACGGTAATTTTTTAAATGAAAAAGTTATTATTAAAATTAATTTTTTGAAATTATTATGATTGTTTAATAATATTAATATGTAATAAAAAATTGCCTAAATCTCAATACATGCGAACTGAGCCTAATAAAACGCGGGGCCCTGTTCCGGGGAACCGATTGCACATGCTTCACGCCGGCCCTGCTGGTATATCTTATAAGCACGATTGCACAGCTAATGATTATACTAGAAAAACAACTCATGCGTTAATATTTCCACAAAAGAACCGCCATTCCCAGACGCGAGAGTTTTCGGTCGACGTGACGCATAACACAGCTTCCTCTACGGAATGGCGATCGGTCTTTTCTTTTCCGTGGAGGAAGCATTTTCGCCACTTCTTTATTTAAACACTTTAATAACTGCTTGCCACTCGGTTATGTTAATATTTTTTATCAAAACCATTTTTTAAATCGCTAAAAATGCAGTATAATTGTTTCTTCCGACTTTTCCCCGCCTCGAAAGCGAACGCCTCCTCTCGGCCATGCCAACAATGTCGCAATCGCGTCAACCGATTCGTCAACGTCGAACGCACCACGGCTGCCTGATGCTTACCGCGGCCGAATCGCGCGGCCAGATGTCGAGAAATCCCGTTCCTCGCGTCGACCGGCTTCGCCAAACAAGTCGACGTTGGCTAATCGGCACTCGGACATTATTACGCAGCCGAATAAACCGGATTCCCTTTCCGGCTACTTCCGCCGTTTCCCCGAGAGATGCAAACGGCCCCACGAGACGCGAGCCAATTCGTGACCTAAAGCCGCTAGGAGAGAATTCCAAAGGCATATCTGTTAGGAGAAAGTAAACGAAGGAGCAGAAGGAATGGCGGGCCATCCCCGAAATCGCCTTAAGCGGACGGACGGCACTCTCCTGAGGACGTCATTCAAATCTTTCGATTCTTAAGGGGGAAAGATTTCGGGGGAAAATATAAACTTCTTTTCACGAACGATAGAATAAGGGTTTTATTTCGAAAAGAAACGTTAAACATCAAAACCTAACATATAAATTGCCAAATTAAAATGTTCAGAGAAAACTACACGGTAAAGAAAGTGTAGGTGAAGTATTTGAAAAGAAAGTCTTATAAAAAATTCCAGGACGAGGGAGAAAAATTGTATCACCAAGCATCACCATAGAAAATAATGTTGGCAAAGTATTTGCAATGTTGTGCCTCGGTGAATACGCGCATTCGAAACGCACAGACACTCCTCCTATAACGAATATATATTTTTAGGCGTTATTTCCGCATAAAATAAAAACAATGTGGAAGCGGTGCACACTCGAAGAGACAGCGGCATCGAAAGGAGAACGAGGATTGATGGAAGAGAATCCATCGCAATTCAATCACTCTCCGAGCCAATCCTCTCATTCCATTCCAGAGAAACTTAGGACAGCGTTCTCGACCAAGTGTGGGTCGCGAAATGTTGGACGCGAAGACGGAACAACGCCTATGTAACAGTTTCAATATTTCGGTTTTCATAATCTGAATCAATATCTAATATTGACAAATATCCTGATTTTCTCTAAATATTCCAATCACATTTTATATTTACTGGTCGATGGATGGGGTTAAGGGCTGTCGTGTGAGGGGGTCAGCAGTTGCATAGCATTTGCAAACCGCTGCCCTACGCCAAAGAAACGCGAGAGGTTCCAAAAAGTGTGCAAGCGGAGAAAGATTCGTTTCGTTACAGTTGCGAGATATCCGGACCTCCGAAATTCTCAATTATTCAACTATCGAGTGTAAATTTTGCGAAAACGTTTACTAAAAATCACTTTCAAACTGATTTACGATAAAGGAACACTCCGTAAAAGTTACAATATTAAACTGGAGCTCCACAAATCGTTCGTTATTACTACAAATATTAATATCGTGGGGCCCCCATTGATATTCGCATTCAGTGCTTGGCCTACTCACTTCTCCCCGCGCCCTTCGAGCGGTTCGTGGGGAGCGGATGGAGGAGCGAGTGAGTGAGTGAGAGGAGGGGGGAGACCCTTTATCAAAGTGAGCGGCTACATCAAAGTGAAAAAAGGAGAATCTTAGAAGCAATCGATAACGGGAAACAATGGAATCGAAAAAAGCGGACGGCGCTTGGTTGCGTGGAAGGAAAGGAAGGTCGGTCCAAGAGTGGATTTCTTTATCGGTAAGTGGAGACGGGTCGCATATGCAGAGAATAGGGTGATTATGAAGACAGAGAGGCGCCGCAATCGGCGAAAGAACTCGTCTTACAATTAGTCCGCGGAAAACGCTTACCGTCGGTCAGCGGAGGAGATAGCAGAACGTTCTGCCGTGGGAATTGGAGGCCAATGGACGTGGTAAGCGCTATATACGCCTTTAAAATGAAGCCACCTGAGAGTAAAGGCGAAGAGAAACTGAAAATACGACGGACACATTAGGAAAAATCTGATGTGGCCAACACATGACTGTCTCCATATTTGGGGGATAGTTATTTAAATTATTATGAATAGCATTATGAGGCAAAATTATTATTTCCTATCGTAAAAGAATACAGTCGTCCTTATTGCCGTAAATTACGTAATTTTGAATACAGAATTACAGAATTCACCGCTACATGGTGGTGGCGCTGTATACTGGAAATTAAGAAAAAGCAAAATATCTCCGAAATGGATGGTTCTACGAAAATTTGTTTCAAACAAAACTTGGAAGAAATATTATTCTCTACAACTTTGGTTCTCACGAAGATTACCAATTACGACGTTTTCGATGAGGTATTTGACGGAAACCGACAAAACCGATTATTTATAAATAATTCCTAAACAATAACTGCTATGGAAAATTGTTTCAAATGAAAGTTGTAGGAAATTACATTCTCTATAACCTTTGTATAGAATAGTATATATATATATATATATATATATATATATATATATATATATATATATATATATAATAATGATGTTTTGACGGAGAAATATTGCAAAAACCGAACCGGGTTTCGAATATTCCTCGACTTCCGCTTAACCGCTATTGTCCAAAAACGAATCAGTTCTTTGTGCCCATACCAAAGTGTTATATTCGAAATTTGGTAACGATATGGCAAGTACTTTTTAAGTTAGGGCGCCCACAATCACATCCATCCCCCCCTCCCCTCCCACACACACACACACACAGACAGAGAAATTTCTCTCCCGGGCTTATTGTACTCGGTTACGAAGTCGTATTGCTAATGTTCGACACCGATATATTTTTTTAATTTTCTTTTTTTGAATTTCTATTTATGTATTTGGTAAAGACTAATAATATTATATTCGTTTCCCATATTAGCTCGATTATAAGGCGGTATTTTTTCTAAATTGTAATAAAAATTTCTTAATATCGCGACCAAAGTTATCTTTTATTCTCACTTATCCCTTTCACCAGAATTAAAATTCACTCCTCTATGTTCTACAAAGACGGCTGCCGTCTGCGCCCCAGCTCCGCATCTTCAAGGATTTTGCTAAATTTAACTAAACCTCTATTTACCTGCTTTTTCTTTCATTCATAATGCAACAACGTATACATGCCGGTGAGTCTAAAACTTTTGACCGCGGATGCAGTGTAGCTTCGAAGGTGCGTGCGATAAGTTTTTCGGACATTTTTCTGAATATTTAACCCTTAACAAAAACGTTTTAAGTTATGCAAAGAAATCTGACAAGTATACTTCTTTGGAAAATACGTTCTTTGGAAAAAATTGCGAAATCGTGCATTAAATGTTAATTAGAATAATAAAAATATACTTTGTAGTTATTATGTATTGTTGAACATACTTTCTATATGAAGGGTGAATTATTTATAATTATTCATTTAAAAAAATGTCTTTGAAATACTGGTCTCGAACCCATCAACATTGTGTTTGAAAACCAACGCGCTATCAAGCGTACCCATCGAACCTTAATCCAAAATTGCGCAAAGTATACTTCCTGTTCAGTTAGGTTAATATCGATAAAAAATAAATAAAGTTATAAAATTTGTAAACCAATTCCACTTTATATAAAGTGGAATTGGTTTACAAAGTTTTTAACTTTATTTATTTATTATGGAATTCCACCAAGTGAAGGCTTCATCCAATTATTTTAATATCGATAGTTCCTGACAGGCGAAAATAGGTGTCGCTCAGAATCTCCTGTCAAGGCCTTTCCGTTCTCTCTGCAGTTCAACCAGATTAGTTCGAAATAGTTCTTCAAGAAGACATGGTCGTAGTTGGTAAGTAGTAATTTCATTACTTTTTGATTTTGATGGTGTAAATTCGTCTGTATTTCGTTTCTGAATGTGCTAGTATGTATTTCATCGGCTCGCTTTATCCTCGTATTGAAGGTACGATCACTTATTCAGGTATTTCGTAACTATTTGATGTTTTTGTGAGCCAATTTGATCGTATTATGTACGCAATTTCATATCCGTCTTAAGTTTCGCTTTAATATGTTCACAGCGTTCATCTTCGCTACTTTCATTTACGCGTTTTTACCATCCAAACTAAGTTTTAAAATTGGGGGAATGAGTGTATTATCCAAGACGTATGCGGAAGCATTTAAATGGTAACTAGCCTAGGAGTTGGGTGAGATCTTGTTTGTCTGCAATCCATATTCAGTTTGTCCACGAAACTTAAAACTATAATCATGCATGCATACTGGCGCAAAAACCAGTTTTAGCTACGCGGGACGGGCATGCTTCTAACTGTATTTCATTTATTAATCCATGATCATACATACTCCGTCTTTATCATAGTTACTGTTTTATCGTAAGGAATAAGGTATGATTTTTGCGTCGGCCTTTTCAGCTTAAAATTTCTTTCGCAAACCCTTCGCAGTTGATGCCTTTACTGGATGACGTGTGATTTTGTTTCAGTTCTTATGTCGTAGTTTGAAGGCTAACGAAAGCTGCTCGTTCCGATATCAAAGATAATCTCTTCGGAAACTTATATTCGCCTTGAATTTTAAAACGTGGGCGATATTTTCGGGTATTTAAACTATATTTTTGTCTATTTTATGGAAAAACTTCGTATCTAATGAACTATTGGTGATAAAATGTTCGAATATAAAGGACTTCATAGGGAAAATAATGAAGAATTTCATGCTTGTGTATTATAGTAAAGAAATACGCAGAAAATATATTACGAATGTGTTATATTATTAGAAGCATTTCACTCGCATGTAGCCTACTACCGCTCTAGTTGGAAAGACTATAACATTCCAACAATCTGGAATTCCTTCCTTCCCTTTAAGAAACCCATTTTCGTTTTTCTTGAAGTAGGTATTTGAGAATTTTGGCGAAGTGCTTTGCTTGTCATCGGAGCGAACAAAACCGTTCGCGTCAGAAATATTACTTTAAACTCCGTTCAGTTCTGAGACCGCTTACGGAGGTCGTGTTTGACGGGGAATTATGATATTCGGATGTGAAAATCGCAGAAGAATTGCGCCATGCTGGAAAGGTCGAAGGCTTGGTGAAGGTTAGACCTCTGAGACATACGGTAAACGGATGCTTATCTGGATATCTAGATAACATAGATAGACATCCTACACCTTTTTTACACTCGAAAAGCAATGAACATAACCCATAAAGGGGAACTCCAAACATGTGATGTGTAATTCTTCATTATTTTTAACTATAAGATGCTTTTTTTTACTTGAACGTTATACCACCAATAGTTAATGACATACGAAACTTTAAAGTAAATGTCGTCCATTCTTGGTGTGCTGTTTATATTAAATGTTTAACATGAAAATTTCTAAGTTTACGAAAATTTTACAATTATTTCAAATCTATTACTTTCCCGAATTTCTCTTTCTAATAATGTTTTATTTCTATTTGTTTCAGGTGTCGGTGATAGGTTCGTTTATTCACGTGGCTTCGGTTACTCTAGGTTTGCGTTTCATTGCTTTTTTTATTTTCAGGTGAAATTTTTTACCTTGTGTTTTTCTATGTAAGTTTTTATGCTAAGGTATTTTAGACATAGTTTCATTTATTTCGACATGCTTAAACCTAGTTACGTATACACTTCGTTAATATTGTTTACAAAGGTATTATATTTGTGCGTTTATCTTATCGTTGTCTTACACTTCGTAGTGGTGCGCATCACAACACTCCGAACACCAGGCCTGGTGTAAACCCGCACACAATTACAAACAACCGTTAGTTTATAAGGTTTGCACACATTTTCGCTCGTATTTATAAATGAATTTGTATTTCGAAATGTTTTCATTCCACTTAAGCGTAAAACAGGTTTTGACGACGTTGGAACAAGCTGACACAAGGATACCATTCACTAGTAAGTGTTGTACTTTGCAGGGCGTTTGTGAATTTCTCCGTATTAATATTTTCTTTTCTCTTTCTGTTAATACAGGAGAAGACAACTCGAAGAGGTAATGAGGATACATGTAGCACCAGATACATCGGAAAGCATTTTTGGCCAATGTTAAGATCACTCTACTTTTCAGGTAAGCCATATTATAGCTATTAATTACATACATACTAAATCTATATGAATGTCTTTCAAATTTTCGAGGAAAATAGGACATAAACAGTTACTTAATATAATTAATAGTATTTGTTCTCAGTAATTTTAAAGGCACAGTATTGAGGCTATATGAAAGATTGTTTTGTTTGTATTTCGAACCAAAAATACTGCTTCAGAAAAATCTATCACAATGATAGCGCGGATAGCGCTATTTATTCGCTCCTTTGTTCCGTTTATATTTAATATCATCTAACAAAATTGGTACTTGTATAATAACAGTGTTGTATTGTAATCAAAGGCGGATCCTAACAATTTCATGGAGAACATCTGTGTTGGACACATACATCTTGAGGCCAAAATATGAATTTTCTGTCATTCACCTGTTAATAAACAAGTAACATCTTATCATAGCAACGTTAACTGTTTTTAAAAAATTCAAATATAACTTGTGGAGAAATAAAAGGTCTGCAACATTGATGATGACATATATTTACGCGAGTTGAATTTTAAAGGAGATAATTTAGAAAAAACGGAAAAATGACACATTCGCTTGACTAGTTTAAGCCCAAATCTTTTCAGATCTTCTACTACAGATAGATACCTTAAACATAAAGTTTTGCTCTGGTCTGATAATTAGTTTTTGAGCTGTAGCGCCCAAAATATTCCTATCACACAGATATAATAGTGAAAACATCCTCAGAGGACCTCAGAACGTGTTTCCATGGAAATATTGATTTTTTTCGCGAATAAAATACTTTCTCCTATAATACCACGCATGGTGAAAGAAAATTGCCATTCCGTAATAATATCAGACGTGCTAAGCTTATGGATTGCATCGAAGGTATCTTGAAACAATTATTTAAATTATTTTACAGGTTGGCCAACACCGTGGGACCGGAGGAAGAACAGATGATAGTTAGGAATGCGTAGGGATCTCAGGAGAGTAGGGAATAGGCTTTAGGGGCGTGGGTAATAGGGGTTGCGAATGTGTTTGTGTGCTTGATGGAGTGACTGAATGCGCTAGCGCGAATGTAGTGTAGTTGTTTGTGTGTGTTTGTGTATGTTTCTGTATGTGTGAAAGTGTTATTCCATCACAGTTCTGTATCGAAGGTATCTTGAAACAATTATTTAAATGATTATACAGGTTGGCCAACACCGTGGGACCGGAGGAAGAACAGATGTTAGTTAGGAATGCATAGGGATCTCAGGAGAGTAGGGAATAGGCTTTAGGCGCGTGGGTAATAGGGGTTGCGAATGTGTTTGTGTGCTTGATGGAGTGATTGAATGTGCTAGCACGAATGTAGTGTAGTGTAGTTGTTTGTGTGTGTTTGTGTGTGTTTCTGTATGTGTGAAAGTGTTATTCCATCAGAGTTCGCAGCAGTTAGATGCTAGGTTATTAGTGCTAGGTTTCAGATGTGACCAGTTGAGGATATTGATAGGTTTTCATTGAGTGTAATTAAGAGATTTGAGCTATTTTAGTTGAGCCTTAGCATGGTTGTAGGTCGTTACTTTAGGTAGGGCCACTTTATACTGAGTGTCTCTTTCGAGGGGCACTCGTCTCAGCCTGCCACGTGTCGACCTTAACCGCTTTTGGTTTACGTCGTGCACTTATGTGGCGCCACATGTCATGGTAGTAGGGCTGGGCACTCGTCTCAGCCTGCCACGTGTCGACGTTTACCGCTTGGGGTTTACGTCGTGCACTTATGTGGCGCCATGTCATGGTAGTTGGGCTGGGCACTCGTCTCAGCCTGCCACGTGTCGACGTTTACCGCTTGGGGTTTACGTCGTGCACTTATGTGGCGCCATGGCATGGGTAGTACGGCTGGGGTGTATGCCTTGGCGAGCTCGCCATGCTAAAAATAAAGAGCAACGAAGGCCTAAGCATTGCCTCCTGGGCGGCCTGTGGAAATATGCTTTTACTTCATAGGTTGTACAAATAGTTAAGATCGTATTTTTGCCATCTCCATTGGTAGAATAGGAGAAATACGGTGTCGTGAAAGTAATTCAGGATTTTATAGGAAACACACGTTTTGAGGTCCCCTGAATACGTTTTTAATATTTTCTCCATTATACATGTGTGTGTGTTATAGGAATATTCTGGGCACTCTATAACTCATATACTATTAATCAGATAAGCACAAAACTTTATATTTAAGGCCTGAGTAGGTTTTGGCTGACACTGGTCAACCAGAATTGAAGGTTTATCCTTGTCATCGTTCCATTTTTTCAAATGTGTACTTTATAACTCAATTTATGAAAGTATTGGACCATGTACATTATGTTCACCAGCAAAAATTGGAAAAAAATATGTACCCAGTCTATCATTTGTCAGGTTAATAATGGAGCTATAATATAATACAGTTCGTCCTCTCACTGCACAACGCTCATCTATTGGTTCAAATGACAACATTCACATTTGAGTTTCGTGAACATTCGTCGTGTTAATGTAAACATAATTTACAATGAAACAAAAACATTAAATGTTTAAATTATATTAAAAATAAAATTTAACGTCAAAAGTTCAGTTAAAATATCTTAATTTAATTGACTAATAAAGCCAAATTCACCCATTGTAGAAGTATGGTTGTCGCAAACAAATTTATGTTAATACAACTACTGCTGGAAAAGTTGAACTGTTATGTTCTGTTATGCTCATATAGTTATGTATTCTGTAATATGTTCTATGCCCACCGGCTTTGCAGCTTTAAATAAAAAATTAATGTATTTTTTCAGAATTAAACCTATTTTGTATGGATTTCTACATATATCAGGTGACTGTCTTAGAACCAAGAGCAGAATCATTATAAGTTATCTTGTGGACCATAAGTTATAAATGCAGATTGGAATTGTTAGCATTTATTTGAATAACATACATTTTTTTATGATAGATTGGTTTCAAACCCCGGATTATTGTATGCATTCAACGTGCTATGCAATTGCACTAGCTCGGGAACATTTTTGGACCTTGTGTATATTATGAGTCTACAGCAGAAAATGGAAAAAATAATGTATATATATAAATTTGTCTATTAGATTTAATAAGGTAAATAATTTAACAATGTAAACAAGCTAATATTAACAACAACAATCACTGCTGATATATACTGCACAAGGACCTAAATATTTGTCATTATCAAAGATGTAGAGTGTGTAATTTTGTACAAGTTTTGTATGAAATATTTCTTCGGAAAATACATTGTTTTTAGTCTGAATTAAAAATGTCGGATTTATTGGTTATTCAGTCTTTCTGTTGTTATTCTGTTTCCCCACCTTTCTCCTTTATTATAAAAATAAATTTTCATATATAATAAAAACGAAGAAAAGAGAAAAAGTAGCCTATCACAATAAAAAGTTTGTATTATTGGTTCGACTTAAGAGCTCAAAATCGCTGCAGATTCACAAGAATGTGAATTTATTAAATTAACCTCTAAGAGCAGGTGAAAACATTGATAATATTAGTAATGTTTTTTTTGTGCTCATATGTTGTGTCAATGCTGTTCCAAAGATCTTCCATGGGAACTTCGTATACTGCCATGGATGCCAAGGCAACTTACATTACCATTGTGCAGGTGTAAAGGACGGGGCATATAAAAATGTCTCATACTAAAAAGGAGGCATGGAAAGATTTGTGCCTTGTAGAACAAAGTCAAAGGCTGCTAGTGACCTGTTACATGGATCACAGAGTCCTGCAATAGATTCAGCTACTCCTGCTGCCAACGAATCATCTGTAAGCCTGTTAACAAGTGAATCAACTCCATCTAAGAAGTCTGTGGAGGTATCTTTAGATGAAATTATGTTAAGTATCTTTTTCATGTCAGATAAATATGACTCTGCCATTACAAAACTTGATAGCCAAAACTCATTCATTACTAAGTTGATAGATACTGTAAATTTGTTGAAAAATGAGCTGAGAGAAAAGAACCAGATAATTGAAAATCTTGAACATAAAATAAATCTACTGAAGCAAGTACAATTAAAGAATACAATTGAAATAGTTGAGAGTCCAATGTGAAGTTAACACTACAGAGTAGTCAGAATTTATCTGAAATTGTTAACTCTAATGTAAATTAATTAAGATGTCTTTATTGTCAAGAACAAATATTCTGGCCAAAAAATAAACTTATCGTTAGGTTCATATGTAAATATAAAAAAATTGAGTGGACTATGAAAAGAAATTTCTTGACAAATAATATATTAGGCAATGGTAACTAGAGTAAAATTTTCATTAATGAGGCCCTAACACCATATTTTAAGACTGCTTTGGAGTGCTAAAAGCAAAGGCAGAGATTTGGGGTACAAAATATATTTGTACTATAGTCGCTTAACCATCGGAAGGCTCTTGGCCTACTTAGAGCAAGTAGCCAATCACGAACGTTTCCCCTTCCATCGCCCCTCTCAACTTTCGTGCGGGAGAGCAGATATATCGGTGCGCTTTGCCAGCTCTTGCGGATTTCCGCTTTCAGCTGATATACTATGCAATTTCTAATGGCAACACATCCAGATGTGATCTCTTCGAGAGCAGGAGTGAGACTGGTTTCTTCCCCACTACCTTCCCAAACAAACAGTCTGGCTGCTGCTAACTGGTGTATGCCCCGTTTTCAAGGCCAGGAGTCTTTAGATGTTGGAGCGACTATAAGAATGGGATTATACTTGCCAAAATGGATGATCCTATACAATTAAAAATAACAAAAGATCTGGACAAGATTGCCTAAGCTCTTGTATCACTAATTATATTTTGTGTTCATCGAAAGTAATCTAAATTCATTTATACCATGTTCCTACCTGATTGTATTACTGATGAAAAAGTGAACTGCATTACATATGACTCACCTTATGTAGTTAAAGCAGATAAGAAAAATATTATGTTGTACCTCTTAACATAGAAGTTTAAGGAAAATTTTTAATGAATTAAATATTACCTCGAGTCATCAATTATCAAAACTTTTAAATATTGCTATTTTGGTATTAACTGACGTAAACAATAACTGAACACGAAGCTCCTTTATATTGTATTGACGGGTATGACATGTTTCATAAATTAAGGCATAATAAGAAAGAAGGTGGAATTTTGACTTGTGCTGAAAACTGGGATTTTCAGTTGTTTAGATGTGCACACAACCTCATGTGAATCCTGATTGGTAAATTTATATCAAAACAAGGAACTCTGGATTTTTTATATATATATATAGACCCCCACATCTAAGTATCTTGAATTTTTCGGATGAATTATCTGCAATGATGCCATGTCTTGATGGTCACGAAGTGCTTATCTGTGGTGATGTCAATAAAAATATTAAGGATAGCTATAATCTGAATGCCATTAGGTATAAAAAGACATGCTTATTTAGGGTTTAAACAGATATAAAGTTTCACCAGGGAAGCTGTTGTCAACGGAAATTTGTTAAGATCTTGTTTGGACCATATGTATTATAAAGGGTTGAATTTCAGCACTGAAGGTATTATTGTTGAAACCTATATCTGACCCATTATATAAACTATATCCATTATATTCGATTGGACGAAAAATCAAGACAAAGACTGCACAACACTTCTATCCACAGTAAAGAGAATTGACAATAATAAGTTGAAAGACTTAATACCTAGTTATGAATGGGATTCTGTGATAAACTTAGTTAAACCTGAGGAACAGTACAAGAAGGTTCATGAGATATTTAAAGATTTTATATATATATATATATATATATATAGAGAGAGAGAGAGAGAGAGAGAGAGAGCAAGGATATGGTTACTGTAAACAAGATAGCTTTAAGTTCCAAGAAAGAATGGGTTTCTCAAGAATTTCTGCTTTAAATGAAACACAGGGGTACATTGTACAGGAGATGGAACAGTTGTCCAATTAATGCTACTTATCAAACACAGTACAAAAAAATTAGGAATGAAGTTAATAAAATGATCAAGAAAACTAAAGTAAATTATTACAGAAATATCTTTTATGAAGCAAGAAATAATTCTAAAAAAATCTGGGATACAAAATATGGTGTCACTGGTCGAAACAGGTCTAAAGATAACTAACAAGGGAAGGCACCCAAGTGTAAGTGGCGGATCACGACCATACTTCACAGGATGAAAGAAAACGAAAAATAATTAGACACGTATTTTCGGAAAGGCTTCTAACGAGCCCGCGTTTTCGAGATATTTGCAATTGAATATTGAAAAACAAGTGGCTTGTCGTCTAATATCATGACGAGCGACACCCTGACAACAGGTGGTGGTAGCCTAGTGATAAAGTGTCGGGCTGCGGAAATTGTGTCGCGGGTTCGATCCTCGACGTCTGCAATTTTTTTTCTTCTCCATTCAATGTTTTATGACTTTAGTTTTATGTAAGTTGTCCAAATTACATCATTAATAATTTTCTTTCTTTTTTCAGGCCAGTATTTTAATTTTAAATCCATTCCAATGCATTTTTACGACATACTCGGATTATATAGATACTTGATAAATATTCATAACATTTTCTACGCACACTCGTCTATTGAATACTGGAATCTTACATTTTTTGTAAGTAAAATCATTATATTCTACATTATAATGTTTATCAACGTAAATAAGCTCACGTATATGGTGTACATTTACCAGTCAGTGTTCAATCACGGACAACTGCACGATGCTTTTTCACGGGTTTCTTGCTTACAAGACATAAAAGTAAATATTTCAGCGAGGCATAATTACACAAGAAATGAAGCTGGATTTGGCGAAAGTGATATGATAGGAAATAAAATTACCTTTTTATTTGGATGCAATATTCTCTGAAACGGATTGTTACAAGCAAATATGATTAATTGTTAAGAAAAGCTAATTGTAATTTAAAAAGTATCTACTATATATTTTACAGAGTTGTGCTGTAGTAGCTTCACTGAATCCGTTGAAATTCAACGGGAAATTCTGCTAGTTGTAAATAATCTTTTACAGTACACCAGAACTTCAATTTTGATTTAAAGCAAGAAATACAATCAGATAAATCTTCACGCCATATTAATAAAAGTTGTTTAAAACTGAATAAAACAAAATTAAAGCGTAAATGTTTGCACGCGTTTCGGAATTACGCGAAAGAAATGTATTAATGGCTCGGAGTAGAGGAAAAATCGGATATTAAAATGAAGACGTATGTGGATAGAGGGAGAGCCAGGAATGGTAGAATTCGCCAACGGAAAAGCATACGGAACTTCCTTCCTCAATTTCCTTAAATATTAATATTAAGAGTTTATGCTGTAGAACAGTGGTGAGCAACCTTTTCTACAAGGTGGGGGCCACATTGGTGGCAGTGAATCTTTCGGTGGACCGCATTAGAAACTGTCAATGGTTTATAGTTAAATCGTAAGTTACCTAAAGATTCTTACGCACCACATGCTTGGAAAACAAGTCAGAATGAACTTTTTAGAGTTAAAATTTCAATATTAAAATTCATGATGGAATTCAATCTTAGAAATATCTTTGAGAAGAAAATCAAAAACAGCATTAAAAAGGACTTACTTGAATTGAGAAATATTTACTAAGAGGTCGGGTCGCAATTCAATATGTATATCTTAACAGATTTTGAAACACGGAAAATATTTGGTAGTTAATTAAAATAAATGAAAAAGTTTACGTCCGGCAATAGTTTCTTTTCGTGCACTAAATACCGTATTAGCCCGAATATAAGGCGACCCCAAATATAAGGCGACTCCTTATTTTCCCAATGAGAAAACCCAAAAAAAAAGTTTTTGGTCAACCTATCGGAGCATAGAACTTCACTCGTCCACGGCTACCGTTGAAGTGAGCGAAGTTGGAAACTTGGGGACATTGCGTCGTAGCCTAAGCGAAATAACCCGAATGCGGGCGGAATACTGCGAGTCTCACAATCAGCCGTACGACCTCTAGGAACGTATTTTAGTATTATGGACAAAGTATCTAAAAAATTTCCCTTATACTACTTTATTATGTTTGTATAAAATTTTTGAAACATACAAATGTATACAATGTGACAGAATCAGTTTATTTTATTCATTCAGGAACCCATATATACGTTTTTTATCTGATCGCTGAGCTGTTTAAGGAAAACTCTCGCGCTGAGACACAATCGTCTGACAGTCGGTCGGAAAAACATAAAATTTAATCAAAGTATCTATTTCACGAGAAATGAAAAACAGTCGGGCGTATTTGGGATGCAGAACAGGTATAATTTTCAACAGAATTGGGGGCTTTGAATGCGTAAGAATTCCTTGTAACTTCTTCATACTTAAGGACCGGAATATACGATAAGGCGACCCCCACTTTCCCGAAAGAAGTTTTGAAAAAACCTCGCCTTATATTCGGGTTAATACGGTACTTTTCTCTGCCAACGGCGAATATAACCTTAGAATAATCAATTTATTCTCCAAAAGAACACAAAGTTTGAAAGACGGTATAATATTCTGGCAGTAAAACAAACATCGATGAAAATGTTAAAAGACGACGGCCACACGGAGCGAAGATCATTCGACGAAAAGCGATGGGAATTTCCAGACGACGGAAACTCCCTGCATCTCTTCTTCCACATCCGTCTTCCCCCTTTCCTTAATCTCCCTCCCAGCATCCGCTACCCGCCCCACACACGTGCTCGCTTCATCCGTCTTCGGCGAGGGCTTTTCTTCCACCCTCTTCTTTTTTCAGCTCCCCCAACAGGAAAATCTATCGCCACGTCTGCTCCAAAGAACACGTGTCCATTTGGTCGTTTCCAAACCCTTTAAAACACGCGGATTTGTGTGGACGGCAGTGGCAAATTCCGACACGCACTCGCCTCCGAAAGGCTTTAAGTTGCCGGAAATAATCGACAACTATCGATTGGAAACCGTGAGTGCGTCTGGAAAATAAAAGCGATTTCGGATTGAATAGCTGTATTTATAGGATTGGCCCCCTCTTAAGGTCACCACCGCTCTCATAAAGAGCGATCGTTTATCTGGAAGCCTCAAACGACACGCAGATGTTCGAGGGGAGTGGTGGAGGGCATAAAGTCAGCGTGTTTGTACACACGCGCAATGGAACGTTTTATTTGTTTCGAATACCTCTTCGTGTTATCCGCTCCGACACTCGGAGAGAGCGAGATCGGTGGAAGAACAAATAAACTCAGCGTAGAGGGCTATTTATGACGAGAGTATCGGATTTTCACAAAGGATCGCATAGGTAAGACAACGAAGTCGCGTAGGGGAGGATGTCGGACATTAAGAAGCATATGTGGCCCACTTAGGTGAGTCCGCTATACAACATAATACGAATCTTGTCTAGCAAATTACTTTTGCTTAAAAAATAAAAAAGTACAATATTAGGAAGTGCATCAATAAGATTCTGTCTTAGAATTTTGGAGAACAGCAAGACGTTGTTTGTAGTTAACATAGTTAACTTGTACATCATTCGGGAATCGAAAACTTACTATTAAATATTGAAGACGATTTTGTTAAATTCTTTATAATTGTATAAAAGGAAATCTTAAAAGGTAATATAAAAATTAGCCGCGCTAATTACTCTCGCTTTTTAAAATCCAAAATATTATTGAAAGACCAAAACGAATTTATAAATGGACGGTGATCGAAACGATGCATTTTAATGATTTCAACGAGACAAAAACTTCGCATACATATTACAGTCACGCAGTCAGGGAAAGAGATGTCTACAGAGATGACCCTATGACCAAAAGGATTCCCTTTCTTTCCCTGTCACCTCTATTCCTCCCCTTCACTCCATCTCTCTCTCCCCTCTTTTCACCCACCCCCCCCCAGCCCCCCCCTCTCTCTCTCTCACCCATCTGCATCACGCCCTCCTCTGGAGACAAAAGAGAGCCCACTCGACCGTGTTGCGCGATCACAGGTTTTTTCGTGGGATTACGCCACGGGTCCTTGATTATCATTTTGGGGCCGCCGTGCGCATAACGAGGGCCTCGAGGGCGTCAACCGATCTCGCCACGACGGGATATCCTATTTTAGGACGAAGGAAGTAAATCGTTTATTGAAGTGTGGGCGACTAAGACGCGATTGACCGGTTTAGAAGTACGTGCGGTGCGCTCAAGAGTGCGTGTTGTATGCGTGCTGTGAGGCCTCTGTTTCGACCACGCCGAAGCTCCACCGACGAAAATAATGCGGCGCCCTCTCCAGTCCGCGCGTCGGCTCTCGTGGCTATAAAGGTGTTCGTCCAGTGGAGAAAAGCGGCCTCAGGGCAATTACTGGCTACGCGAGCCACCTTTTGGGGATGTTATTCGTTTCCATAAAAATATATAAATTTCTCGAAAGTCGGCGCTACAGATAAGCAGAAATCTCACACGGCCGATGGAAACATGCACGGCATAAAATATAACCGCAACCTTCTTCGTTAGTTTTAACTATGACCACAAAAGTTGTGGATATTAAAGTTGAGACGGACAAAAGAAATATTCTCGGCGTTAAAACGAATACTCTGTAATGAACGAAAATGAATCAGGAGCATGTTCGTATCCTTCGTTTCATCTCGAAGCACAATGATCGACACATATCGGTTGGATCCTTAACCCTTAAACCCTACACTTATTTTACCATACATTATTACTACAGTGGGGTACTGGAGAACCCCAAACAGAAAATAATTTTTTTTGGGAATGAAACCAAACTACTTTTATATAATTATTTATTTTATAAAAACATAACCATTCAATATAGGAATACAAAGTTTTAAACTTAGAAGAAGTCATTTATCACACAATGGGCAGATTTTAATTTGATGGTCGGGGCAGTTGTTTCTCCGGCACTTAGAACACATAGTTTTGCTTTTCCTGTCTTTTTCCCGAGGGCAAAAGCAACACCGTCGATTTCTCCTGGATAGGTCTTTCATTTTCTGTTGGTTTCTGAAGGATTGCACCAATGGTTATTTTTAAATTGCGTCTCAAAGTTGGCCATGTGACCTTATCGTGCAAATGTGGACTTATAAGGCTTTGACCTAATTCCTTCAGAAATGTGCGGCGAGATTTTACCAAATGTCTATTGGCATTGTTACAGCACTTAAATAACACCCACGAATTGATATCTACAGCATTAAGAAGTCCGTAAAATAAGCACATCGGCCAGCGTCTTGTTTTTCTGGAAACAGAGTACTTCTTGGCCATCTATTTCTAAAAACAATTCAGGAATTTCTCTTTTGTTCTTCTTCATGGTTCCCACTATGGTAACACCTTTTTCAAGCATTTTTTTGCGGTTGGTATGGCAGTGAACCAATTGTCACAAGTGACATTTCGATTTGTGCCTTGGATCGGAGTAATGAGATCTATCACAGGCACATCGCGTGGGGTAGAGTCCTTTCCAGTGTAAACAATAGCTTTGAGCATATAGCCTGTTTTAGCATCACAGTTCATCAGAATTTTTATCCCATACTTATCAGGCTTTGATGGGATGAACATTTTGAAAACACACGCCACGAAATCCTAATAACTGTTCGTCTATCGTACAGGAGTCGGATGGAGTGTAAAACTCCTGTCTAGTTTTGACTATATGATCAAATAATTCACGAATGTGTGCTAAACGATCAGTAGCCCGACGCTGCTCTCTAGTTTCACGATCATCAAACCGGAAGCAATTGGTCAGAAATTCAAACCGTGCTTGGGGCAGAGTAGCTCTAAAAATAGAAACTCCTGTAAATTTATCGATTATTTCTTTTGTTGTCAAAGAATTCATTTAGAAAACACCTGTCATGTAGTATAACCCAAACAAAGCTTTTATTTCTAAAATAGTAGTAGGCCGGACAAATGATGGAAATTTCTCAGGAATATTGGTATCAGTTTCTTTATCTTCTTCTGAGAGTTCGTATTTGCCATATTGCATTCTTTGATCGCGAATCTCAATATTTGTGTAGTGAACTATCTTCTATCTTCTCGAGCACTTCGTCGGTAAAAAAGAGACTCCAAGTTTCCAACGGCGAAGATACTGCCCGTGCTCTGCCTTTATTCCCCGGAGGATGAAATAAAATGTTTCATCTCGCAATTCGGGATCTTTGTGGTTTTTCACCACTCCATTTATATTTACCTCTTTTTCCTTTACCGTACAAAGTAGATGGCACTTCTAAAACCGTCACCAAGTCTGCACGCACATTTTTCCTGTCATTTGTTTCATCGTCCTCTTCATCGTCATCCTCACTGTCCTTGCTTCTTATGTCTTCTGTCAGCTATTCAAACAGAATTGTCACGAAAAATACTACGATTTTACTACACTGGGGTATCTGATAACCACAAACCACTTTGTACACACTACCTATCGCATACGCGCATGCGCAACAATTATGGTATCGTTGGTCCATTAATGATACGTAAATAGCGGGAGCGCCAAAAGTGCTGCGAATAGTTAAACAGTTACAAGAACAACAATATGCCCTGGGGTACTTGAGTACCCCGTGTAGGGTTTAAGGGTGAACTGCAACCTGAGGGCCACATGCGGCCAGCTCAGCGATTCCTTCCAACATGCCTTGTACACATACGAATCAAGAATTACTTTCCCGTATCTTTGTTACGCAGATATCGGTGTCCTATTTCTCAAATATTAATAACAGCCGTTCAACTAAAGCACGCGGCATCGTACGATTAAACTTACGAAACACTGCTAGCGCAGAAGTATGCACAACAGACTAGCAGCGGTAAGTCAAGTTAACAAAAGTAAAGGCGAGGAAAATCCTTCCCATTTCGGTCGGCTAGCATCTTTGTAGTCGCTCGAAATCAGCAACGACCAATTGAAACGGCTCTGATCGTCGATTGTCAATCGGCGGAATGAGACTCGAGCCGAGAGGCGACCATCTCACACGATCGGAGTCTCACTCTCTCTCTCGAGGGGAGGGGGGGTCGAGAAAGGTCCAAATGGGGAGCCCGATGTGGCCACCCACTCAATGTCCCCGCGTGCACGCAAAAAGGAGAGCAGAAAAGGGGAGCGCCCCGTTGGAAGATCGAGTTTGCCGCCCCTCTCGTACCGTCCCACGCCGCGCCCCCGTCTCCCCAAGATCCGCCCCCGTCTCCCCAAGATCCGCCCCCGTCTCCCCCAAGATCCGCCCCCGTCTCCCCAAGATCCGCCCCCGTCTCCCCAAGATCCGCCCCCGTCTCCCCCAAGATCCGCCCCCGTCTCCCCCAAGATCCGCCCCCGTCTCCCCCAAGATCCGCCCCCGTCTCCCCCAAGATCCGCCCCCGTCTCCCCAAGATCCGCCCCCGTCTCCCCCAAGATCCGCCCCCGTCTCCCCAAGATCCGCCCCCGTCTCCCCAAGATCCGCCCCGCGATGCACCAGCGGATCCACTCACGCATTTCGAGGTCTCCCCCGAGGCCCGGCGGAAAGAACATAATTTGCGCGATGACAGACAATGGCCGAGTCAAACTGGAGTCATTGGCGAAAGAAATTAAACACTAAAGACAAAGAAACGAAAAGATAGCCAGTTGGGTTTTCGGGAACCTCAAAATTCGATGAAAATCAGTTTGTGTTGAGAGAGAAAAACAGAACAGATCCACAAAAGAAACTTCAGGCAAAAGCCGCCACCTTCAATATTTCCCTGAAATTTTGCTGGGATTGAATTCTAGTAAATCGTCTCGTAAGATGTAATTTACATTAAATCCATATTCAATGCTACGACATAAAAATTATAAATTAGCTGAAATTTCACGCTGTACATTTAAGTGAAGAGAAAACATTGGATCGTCATTTCCTTAAAACAGGATTTTCCAAACTCTGTTCAGCGGAACCCAAGACTTCACTTGTAAACTGTGCACTGTAAGATACATAAGCTATGTAAATAAACATTAGAATTATTTAAAAGTTAATTCTATTGCGATTTGGCTTATCACCTTTTAGGGTTCCGGGAGAAAAAAATATTTGAACTTAAGGATTCCGTAGCTTTACAAATTGTGAGAACCCCTGCCTTAAAATAATAACAAAAGAATAAAACCGCACAATTAGTGATATTTGTTTCTAGGTGGGATTATACCCTATTTTTTTACGGTGAGGCATTTGCGTGAACTAACTTTCAAGAACCTCCAAACGCTTACTAAACATCCGTTCCGGTTAATTATATGCTATTAAATTTAAGCTGGCATAACATGAAAGTTCACCACCATCTTCTTTAAGAGCATACATATTACGAACGACAACGAGCCAATTGCTCGAACCAGCAGGTCTAACCTTCCCAGTCACTGCCATGGATTTCGCTGTTTTTAAGTTATTGTTTTTGTTAGAAACAAATATGTCGAATTATTATAACCATGATCTAAATTAAGTCACTCTGATCAAACGGTGAAAATTTGCTCGAAATTGGTTGACAAGCTCTGGAACGAACACACTACATTTTATGTGCTCAGATTAGCTAACTTTCAATTATAGCAAGTTTAAGGAACAAGTGCAGTACAAGGGAAAATCTGACAAAGTAATAAACAGCTCCAATTAAATAGATGATTTTTCAAAACCGAGAAGCATTTTAAGGCCAAAAAGAACAATCGTGTAATTTTTATTAAGAATGGGAATGAGAATCCCAGTTGTCATTTCCTCCAAAGCACGTATTTCGGTAGAACATCTCATTGAGCTGATTTCGAGCGCACATATAAAAAGTCGCTATACAAAAGAAAGCGAACTTTTGCTTACGTGCATAAGGACAGTTGGACATTGTCTCTTATACATTTTATACCTAAATTAATTATTCTTAAGCACAAAAATAAAACATCTTCTTGTAATGACTGTGAACCGTCATCAATTAAAAATAAATACTTTAAAATCATGAATTGATTTAAACCTCCTAAAAAAACCTTCTACCTCGATGATAAGGGTCCAGTTAAATAAATTTTCAGAATTACTGCTATTTTTTAATTTAAAACGGTAAATAAGACAGTATAATGACAACAGTACATTAATAGCTTAAGGCAACGAATAATTCGGAGGGTTGATTAGGAGCTCAAGTCAATCGATCGGCTCTTATGACCTATGATCATTGGCAAGGGAGTGAACAACTAAGGCGGTCCTGCTTTATCTTACTTTTTAGCGCTAATGAATAGGTAGTGATTTAAATATTAACTATCATGTTTTTCAAAAGTGCGAAAGAGAATTTCCTTCGAGCGTGGATAGCACAAGAACATAAGTCGAACGGGAAGCACCAATAGTAACCGTTGAAATCTTCTTTAGAGCATAAAGAAAGCCATTCCCGAGAAATCGAGTACGACAACGCAAAATGAAAATTATAACCTGTTAAATTGGATCATGAGTGGATTTGTTTTCAAAGCACAGCGAGGTTCAACCGCATGAAATACATCACAGCAGGACCTCAAGCCGAGCATCAAATATCCGTTCAAATTAATCATTTCCAATAACATTAATTAAGGACAGAAATTGACCAGAATTTTTCCTTGAATACAACAAGCTAAACTCCTAAAATTAGCTGCTATAAAATCGACACTGCACCGGATAAAATTCCATACACACAACAGGATTCGAACCACACACCTTGTCATCGTGAAGCAGACACGCTACCCAACCCTCAACCAGGGTCTGTGAATCTTTCGAGTTGTTAAGCAGAGTTAGGTAAGAGTTACAAACAATTAAGCTAAACACAATTAATCTTTGCATATTATCAGAAATTATTAGAGAGATATTAGCAGTTGAAATAATAAGACAATGTAACTACTTCAGCAGAATAATGTAACCTCAAAACTATGGCTGTCACCTTTTCCTCCGTGTCTAAGCGAAGTTTTCCAACTTTATCCCCGAAAATCATCCAAAAAATCACGTGCTATATTTATTTATCGATTTACCGTTTAAAGTAAATATTACATTGTTTATAACATCAATGAATTTTGGTGAAATGTTAATAATTACTTGCAATAAATGCATTCTTTGATTTTTCCTTTTTTGCAGCATTAGTGAGGTCTTGATTCGTTACGGATTGTGGTAAAAATAAAAATTTTAGAGGTTTATTGATCCTATAGAAAAAAACGTATATATTTTACTATTTACAAACTTTGAATTTACATGGATACATTTGTTCTCGTGGAAATTTTTCGTTCCTTTTATAAACCTGCACCTCAGACTAAATCTCAACCTAAAGATTTTGGGAAGTAAAAAAGTATAGAAACATTTTGATGAATTATAGTGATGTCACAAAATTGTTATTATTTTAGTTGCTTATAGAGAGTTTCAAAAGATCTTCTTGCTCCGGCTGGGATATTAATATGGTTCATTCGAGAGAGACACCCTATGCGTACGGATAAAATCTGTGTCGTTAAAATACAGCCGTGTCAACACTACTCAGGACCCAGACAAAAAAATTCATCTTGATCTTAAATCTCCGAATCTCCAGGTATAGCGATGGGCATCTAATGATTGCGTTACGGTCGACGCTATCTACTAGAGAAATCACAGCTTGGAATTAAGCAACGCTGGATTAAAATCCCCCAAATCCGGTTCCATTGTGGGGTTAAATGCTTTCTACGAAAAGAGCATTAGTGCATAATCGAACGACCACTTACAATTCAAAATCTATTATATAAAAGTGAATGTATGTATGTGTGTATCATGATTTTTAAAACTGGAAAACTACAGATCGTAGAAGCAAGAGAAATGTATCATTTTAAACGGCGTTTTGTTACTACTAGCTATGAGGTCCCTGAAAAAATATTTTCCTTTGCTAAAGTCAAACTTCTCTAATCCGGCAAGCTCGGGAAACGACCGGAGCTGGATTAGGGAATTTGCTGGATTACAAGAGTTACGTAACCATTAAGCTCATCCGAGCCAGTCTCTTCACAATATCAGTTTGTAGTACAGTAGATATGAAAATAAGCAAGTGAACTACTGCACGGAATGCTATTTAAACATTTACTTATAATAATCAATCCTGCTATATAACTTGCTTGGTTATGCGTGATGGTGTAATGATGTTGCATTTTCATTGGTTGAATGGCAAGCCATTCAGGGTTTGGGACATCATTTATGTCAATTACTCTGAACTGCAGCGCCATTTCTAAGGCATTGAAGAAACGCAAAATTTACTATAATATATTTTGAAGCGTGTGTTTGTTCATGGAACTCCTCCTAAACGATAATAGCTAGAATAACCAAATTTGGTACGATTCTTCCTTACATCCTAACTTAGTGAATGTTCAAGGTTTGGTCAACCAGGATTAATCAGTGCTGCCAATATGGGGGATTAACATTTTTCCATAAGATAACACGTATGAATCCATTTCTTGACTTGCAAGGTATTCTTCCTTCAAGCATTAAAATACGTAAATATGAACCGATTTTTTTCGTTTTTGCTTTATTCGACGAATAAAACTCTATACTATCTTATTCCTGCGATGTTTACAAGGTCCAAGTTTTCAGAAATACGCCTTTTGTTTCGAAATTTTGTGGATTTTTCGTACCCCTCCCGGGCGTTGCCAAGGCGGCCATCATTGTTACCTCCGATTCGTTTAGCTTCAATGAAGCTTACAAATAGACGAAAGTTTAGCGTTATTCGACTCTCACTTTTGTTTAAGCAACGAAACGATCGATGTTTATGGATAGCAACGTAAATAGATACTGATTATTATTCAGGAAACGTTTATTGATGAAAGTAATTGAACCTTCTTTCGTCTATTGAATACTGGAATCTTACATTTTTTGTAAGTAAAATCATTATATTCTACATTATAATGTTTATTAACGTAAATAAGCTCACGTATCTGGTATACATTTAACGGAGTCAGTGTTCAATCATGGACAACTGTATGTTGCTTTTTCACGGGTTTCTTTCTTACAAGACATAAAAGTAAATATTTCAGCGAGGCATAATTACACAAGAATGAAGCTGAATTTGGCGAAAGTAATATGATAGGAAATAAAATTATCGTTATATCTGAATGCAATAGGCTCGGAAACGGATTGTTACAAGCAAATATGATTAATTGTTAAGAAAAGCTAATGGTAATTTAAAAAGTATCTTCTGTATATTTTTAAGAGTTTGCATTTTGTGCTGTAGTAGCTTCACTAAATCCGTTGAAATTCAACGAGAAATTCTGCTAGTTTAATATATAAAATTGACTTCGTCGTCGTGGTCGTCGTCGTCGGTGGGAAACTTTGTAATGCTATTTTTAACAAACTTTCCGAGTAGCTAGAAAATTGACATTTGGTAGGAATGTTCGGTTCTTCAAGTAGAAGCCATTTAGCAAAAAAAATTCCAAAATCGACCCAGGTTCGATTCCCGAGAATGATTTCCATTCCTCATAAGATAACATGGAAAAATTGATATTTCGATCTGCAACCTTATTTTATTTTGCTTACTGAAATTCACATATCTGACCTACGATTTTCGGACTTGGACTGTATTAAAGAAAAATAAATGCCGTTTCTTAATCTTATCATCTTTTATCGCTTTCGAATCTAAATCTTTCGAATTTAACATTTTAATATCATGTTTTGACAATATATAGCGTTTTAACGTGAAGTTGCCTTGCCAACCGATTACACTGTCAAACTCGAAATCCTATTACACTCACGTATGCTCACGTTCTCTCCGGACCTCCGTGGACCCTCCCGGCCCAATTCATAGGTATCAGAGATATCTCAGAATTAGTTTTTACTTTCTCCAATATACGTAGTATAGAGAATTTATTGCTTGCTTTAAAGGTGGCTCGCATTCATTTGGAAAATCAATGTTTTTCTCATGGCCAACTCTATGTTGCATGTTCACGTGTTGTTTGTTTGTTTATTTACGCTAATGAAGGACAAACAAAAAATACTGTTTACAAACAAGCTTTGAAATAAATATTAAAACATATTTTTCTAATTTATAATGCCTTCATCCTTAGGTAAAAAATGCGCAAAAGGTGAAATGATTGTATTGCCATATAATACATAATTTTATTCGCCAAAGACGTCTGGCATAACCCGGGCATCGCCGGGTACTTTCAGCTAGTTCAGAATAAAGCGCTCCCTCTTCTCCCTTCTCCAAAGCCAGCGAATGCTCTCGATAAGCCCAACCCTTTAAGGAAACCTCTTCCGGTGTGGTCCACGCCTTCGGACGTGGACGAGAGCCAACAATTATCCAAGGGCTTCCCGCCATCACCTCCGCCTTGACCTCTAGAGGAGGCAGCGTGGGACGGTGGTAAAAGCGGTGGTCGCAAACCTCCTCTCTCTTATTTGGCGAAACCTCGGACTAACAACGTTTATTTATTAAAAGGAATATGTTCGAAAAAATTCAAGAAGTAAAAGAAAACACGGAAAAATAAAAAGAGAATTAATAGATATCCTATTAGGAGACGAAAGAGAAATGTCATATTTCGATATTGCCTTCGTTTTCCTAGAAATTAATTGGTATTATGCAAGTCCAAAACAGCTATAAAAAATCGAATTAGCTTTTGAAAATGATACAACTAAAATGGTCATGAAACCTCGATACCTTTGAACGGGTAATTCACGATACCCGAGTTAAGGACTAGTAAAACATATGAGCATCGATAGATCGAAATCAGGAAACCATATTCCTTTCTTATTTTTTTCACTTAAAAAATTTCGCTAAACGTGCCCAGAGGGACGAATCCCAATCTCTGACCAAATAACATCTGTTTCTTTAAAAATCTTTCAAGGAAAAGTCATTTCGAAAATATCATTACAAAATCAATGCCATTTTACCAACCTATGTACTTGCATTGACAAAGTTGCGCTACGCTCATCTCAAAGAAAAAGATACGCTCAATATAAAACGAATGGCTACCACGATAAAATTTAAATAACTTTTAATCGCAATTCGTTTATAGAGATCTTTAACTGCATCCGTCACAGCAAAATTTCATTTAATCATAAGCCGTTTCTGCTTCGAACCTCCTTTTTTACGAGACCTAAGAATCGTGTCACCGAAGGGAGTCCTCGCCCTACCATTCGCATCCACCACTTCCGCCAACACCTGAAGGAGTCTGAGGGGCTGGAAGAGGGGTCCGAGGGGGCGTCTCACGTCAGAAGGGCTGGAAGAGGGGAGAGAGAGACCTCGGGGGCAGAAGAAGGGAGGCGGAGAGTGAACTGTACATATCAGACTCGCGGAGAGGAATTGCCAAGGACTCGGTACTTCACAGGTTTAAAACATAAATAAAGCCAAACATGGCGATTAGAAATACAAACACGTTAGGAAAGTGTACAGCGTATCACAAATGGGCGCGTTTCGTGCAATGAAGTCTTTGAAAGAAATTATATACGTGTACGTAAGGGAAATAGCGTTTTAAATTTCTTTTATTCGACATAAATAATCCAATTTCTTCCTATTTAAAAATATAGCACGCACACGTAAGGAAGTTAAACGTTTATTTGTGAGATTGTTTATGTTAGCAACAATGAAGAAGTAACCATGCAAGGAAGTTTTTAAGTTCAATTCGAACTAAAACATTCTTGCTTCATTTTCTTGATAACGGTTACTCCGACGATAAAAATCTGTAGAAAAAGAAATTAATTACAGTAAAACTCGTTTATTACGAATTTGAGGGGACCGACTCATTGCTTCGTTATAAGCGTGACTACGTTATATACGAGAAACATGGTTTTTGGCCTATACATCCCATATAACACGTATACACACAGTAAAAGCTGTGCTATCCGGCTATTTAGAACAGGCCAGCCTTAGATACCGGCAATTACACAAATACAATTCATTTTGTATTTCTTTTTCTTTTTTTATGAATTTTTGTGTGAATAGTGTATGTGTAATACCACAACTTCCACTTTAAAATTTCTTAAAATATAAGATGTATATATTACGTATTTACTCCGTATACTTCTGCGGCTGCCGGGTAAGCATGGCGTTTTTGGTTACGTAAGCCATTTGCAATGTCTAGATGTTTTGGTGTACTTCTACAATTTCCAGTTTTATCGCTTTTTATTATTTTTAAAATTACCCATCCATTGAATATGGCATCAAAATAAATACCTAAAAGCAAGGAACAGGAGAGAAAAGGTTGTTTTAACGCTAACACAAAAGCTGGAGCTGATCAAACGAATTGAAAAAGGAAAAAAATAGAGCAGCCATAGCAAAAGAATTCAACATCGGATCTTCCACGCTCTACGATATCAAGGCTCATAAGGCTAAATTAATGAAATTTGTCTCAATATCTGAGACGAGTAAATCAATTTATAAACATCATACGCTTTATAAGCCAAAAATGGAGGAACTGAAATGTTCAGAAGAATTAAATAATTTCGTCGTTTTCTAATAGAGGAAATAAAGATAAATAAGAAAGAAATAATCCAATAAATTCAATTTTGGGAACAGGTTCACTGCCGTACTCCCCAGACTTTCCGGACGCCCTAAACTTTTCAATAGTCTTTTTGTTTTGCATGTAAGCGTAGCAACATATTAAATAAGAATGGGTAAATAATATATAGATCTAACTACGTGTGGAAAAATAAAAATGGAAAATGCAAACCCCATACATAGTTATGTTTGGGGAGTACGATATTGAACCTAAGCCCAATTTTGTTTGGTTATTGCTAAATTTGCGATGTCAAAATCGAAAAACTCTCACCTAACCGGATATTTCTCCTAATCGGCTTTCCACAATCCCCAAGATAGCCGAATAACACAACTTTTACTGTATTTGCAGTGAGTCGACTTCAATACCGTAGTTACATATGCAAAGAGATGCTTATCAACTTCGCGGCATGTAAAATGTTCGACTGCTATTACATATGATTTTCTAAATTACCAATTAATATTATTATTGTGGTCATTAATTTACATAAACATTTCACATTTTGAATATCAATTTCAAAACAAAGGGAGCGTGGAAATTCGTATGGAAGCGGTAGATGGAGGAAGGGGACCGCTACGAACAAGTGCGCGGTAAACGGGCGGAAACTATTGATTACTTATCGCTCTGCTCGCCAAAATTCGTTATATATGGGGCATTTTTTGCCACGGGACCAAACATTTGTTCGTTACAGCCGAGAATTCGTAAAAAGCGTGTTCGTTACATCCGTGAAATTTAACCAATGCCCTTATGGAGAAGTTCAAGGGACCGAGACATTTCTTCGTTATAGCCGAGATTTCGTTTTAGGCGTGATCGTTATAAACGAGTTTTACTGTACCTTACTAATTCTACCAGTTTTATTTGAAAACTATTTTGAAATGACCAATACTTTACGAGTTGTGACGGAAAGATCATTTTTATCACCAGTAAAGTGATACCCCTGATTGGCTTAAGTGGTTCATTTACGAGACTTTCTTATCATCTATTACTTTTAAGTCTTTAATATCAAATTCCATGAAATTCCGTTCACTATAAGCCTAGAACGAACACGCGGACGGACGAACGGGCAGACAGACGGTCAGACTGACGCTAATAGTTGCTTATGCTGGAAGCAAAACGCCTCTAAAAAGCAAATATATAAACCTCATAACCGATTTGTGCTTTTCTTATGGGGCAATAAAGGAGCAAAATTAGCCCCTAGCAACTGAATCCGGTCCACCAAATTCTTGCCACATGTAGCTCTCATACGTAGTAACTTAACCTGAAAATTTGGTTTCTCTAGGTTGAACCGTTTCAGAGATATCGTCTGCACAGCAGGACGGACCGACAGACACACGAAGTGAATACGAGAGCGATTTGTAAAAAAAATCGTTAAAAATTAATATTGACGATATGCCCCGAACGAGAATAGACAAAGTCGTATTGTTCGAAGGCACTTAGCAACAGAAGCAGCGGTATTCCTATAAATATTAATCGCCCTTTCATAATTCGCGATAAAAGACAGGAAATGAGGTGAAGCGCTCCGGAGCAGAAAGTTCTTCGACCCGACACACGCGCGTCCATATTTTGAGCTCCCTCGTCGTCGCAACGAGTATGACGACACACACGCACACACTAATTTCTATTCATTTAAGAAGATGATTTTCGGGATAATGCTCACCCTGTAATTAATCTACGAAATATTAATCGCGAGGGAAAAAATGAGGAATATGCCGAATACAAAAATTCGGACCCCCGATGTTATCAACAGCCACGCCAAATTACTTCGGTAGGCCTTATACAAATCCCCGCTATTGTTTTAAACCGATAAAAACGCCGCTCGCGATAGCAAAATGTTTGATAGGGTTTGAAACAACACGACAGGTAATCCGAGCTAATCGAGATAAGACGAAGCCAACTTAAATTCTATTCCGTCGATAATATCGAAATGAATAGCGCGCGAGAGCGTGGCCGACAAGAATTCATAGAAAATGCGATCAGAAATTCCAAATTCAACATTATTCATGAGAAAAGACGAAAACGGTTACCACATCGCTGTCTAAAACACAAATCTGCCAATTCCTAGAGTAAACGGCTACGTGACAGGTACAGGCAGACCTCGTCTTTCGTGGCTTTATCTTACGCGTATTTCGATCTTTCGCGGTTCCGCATTTGCGACCATTGTGTTTTTCGCGGTCTTATGTTTCGCTCTTTCGCGGAAAAAATCACGGAAAAGGCGGCTGCGTGAAATTTTCTATATATGGAACGAATCGCGTTTTCCTCACATTTTCTCTCATAGTCAGGTCTGAAAAATGTTGTTACCTTAGTTTGATATGTAAAAATATTTACGTATTTAAAAAAATAGATGTGTATATATTTAAAAAAAGTATATATATAAGACACGTGTATGTGTCATATATACTTTTCAATATTTTTAGGATGCAATTCTCCCACACTTTTGTGTCCCTTCGCACGTGAAAAGTTGCAGGATATAAGCTGGCATCACCGTTCAGGAGCCTTCTGTCTTTATTATGTCAAGGAAGTCCCGAGGGGAAAGACTCAACCCTCAACTCTTGACCCTTCCGATTCAGGATCATTGGGTTCTTTTCTCAGGTTTGACATAGTTCAAACGCTTAAGCTTTGCGTTTTGCGCATCATTTATTATTGGTGGAGTTTCACAGAGTTTTTCAGGAACGTAACCCTCAAGAAAGACGCGGTCTGCCGTATTTGGGGAATTAGCCCCTGCAAGTTAGGCAACCTCCGGTCATTTTTTTTCCTCGAATCTACTACGGAACTTAAATAAGACTATTTTCTGATATTTTTCGTCTTCTTTTAATTTGTTTAATCTCACTTTCATTGAAGTTAATTTTTCCATCTCTTTCTCTATTTTTCTACGGTCACCAAATTTTGATGGGATGGGAACCAAACCCTGTATTTCCCATTGCCTTAATTACTTCTCTTTCGCGATTTCGTCTTTCGCGGTGTTTTCAGGAAGGTAACCCCCGCGAAAGACGAGCTCTGCCTGTATTTTAAATTCCAAGGGATTAATAATAGGCGATTTATTAAAAAGAATTCTTTGAATTTCTACCTAAATTCCTTAAAGAATGTTTATGAACGTAACGTTAAAATGACTCATCGTCAAGAGAAAGGGTTTCTACCGTTAATGAAACACAAAGGCGGTTAAGTTTTATTTTATAGTCGCGGAAAAATGGCAACGGTACGAGGGACGGGCTATGGTCATAAACCAGGGGTAAATTAGAAAAACGTGACCACGTTCGAACCCCGGTCATGACAATTTCATCAATCTCTTGGCTCACGAAGAAAAACGAAGTGGGCGAATTGTGTTCACCAACGTTTTTATTCAGGAATGTGCGTAAATTTTTGGAAAAATGACCAAAAATTGAATCCAATACGAACGATGTGATTCACCTGTTTATTCGACGAGAGAGCTTCAAATGCAAACCAAACCGCCATGTCTCTCCGTTTGACTTCTAAAACTTTTGAGACAAGATCTCAAAATCTCACCAATTATTACGTACCGTTTTAAACCTTTTACGATTCGTCATGCGACGCTAATTTCGCACAGCGCGAGAAAAAGGGAAAAAAAATCTGATGTGGACAACACATGACTTTCTCCATATTTGGGGTATAGATAAAGTGACCAGACGTACTGATTTTAGACATTGTGTACTGATTTTAAATATGTACTGAATTTTGTACTGAATTATAAAGTTGTACTTATTGTAAAAGAAGAAAAAATCTATAATTATTTAGTTCATTTACTGTGGGATTGACGGTTGAGGTGGCTCGTGTGCGATGTTGCCAGGATGTGTAAAGAGGACTTGCGGCAACGCTGTGTAGTTCCCCCTAGCAAACATTACCTCCCCTCCACCTATGATTGGCTGTGAGGGAGGGGAGTTTTTCAGTCTTTCCTTCCAAACCCCCACCCCTTCTCTACAACTAATTGTAAGTCTCAATTCCAAAGTAATGTCGTCCAGACAATAATAGTTATGGTTGTGTATGTCATGTGAGTAGTATAATATTTTAATGCTGTTTAGTAAAGTAACACTATTCTCAGAATAGATTATTAATATTCTTATTTAATTATATTTAAAGATCCTGCCATAAATAGAAGAAAAAACATTTTCTGATCGACTTCAGCAAGAGTATCCAATATATATATAACAATAGTGTTATATATCTATGTATACTGTATAAAATTTCAATATATAAAGTATTATATTGAAACGTAGTTTTCTTTTATGAATATAAGAAATATTAAAAAATGTACTGATTTTACAACTAGAAAATCTGGTAGTTTTCTTTCATGAATATAAAAAATAAAAAATGTACTGATTTGACATCTAAAAAATCTGGTAGTTTTCTTTCATGAATATAAAAAATAAAAAATGTACTGATTTGACATCTAGAAAATCTGGTCACTTTAGGTATAGATATTTAAATTATTATGAACAGCATTATGAGGCAAAATTATTATTTCGTATCGTAAAAGAATACAGTCGTCCTTATTGCCGTAAATTACGTAATTTTGCATACAGAATTACAGAATTCACCGCTACATTGTGGTGGCGCTGTATACTGGAAATTAAGAAAATGCAAAATATCTCCGAAATGGATGGTTCTACGAAAATTTGTTTCAAACAAAACTTGAAAGAAATATTATTCTCTACAACTTTGGTTCTCACGAAGATTACCAATTACGACGTTTTCAATGAGGTATTTGACGGAAACCGACAAAACCGATTATTTATAAATAATTCCTAAACAATAACTGCTATGGAAAATTGTTTGAAATAAAAGATGTAGGAAATTATATTTTCTACATTTTTTATAATGGTCAATGTATACAATAATGACGTATTATTGGAAAAATATCGCAAAAACCGAATCGGGTTTCGAATAAACCTCGACTTCCGGTTAACCGGTATTGTCCAAAAACTAATAAGTTCTTTGTGCTCATGCTAAAGTGTTATATATGAAATTTGGTATTAATATGACAAGTATTTTTTTGAGTTAGAGCGCCCAAAATCACAGCCATCCATCCACACACACACATACATCATTCCGAAAATAGTCTAAACGTGTTCTAGGGACCTCAAAATGTGTATTTCTTTTGACATCTCGAAGTCGATTTTTTTCGGGATCACAATACTTTCCCCATACTATGTATGCAGAAAGTAAAAAGAAGAAACTGAGTCACGAATAGTAAACATGATATCCAACGCGAGGGACGAGCGAACGAAACAAGTGAAGGCGATGGCCAAGGGAGAGATGTATCCGAAGCCAATGGCCGCCATACACAAGAGCGTTTCCGCGTGATTGAACGGCGGCAGAAGGGGGGAAGTCACGCGATAGCTCGGAATAACACAAGGCGCTAACACATGCGCTCATATGAGAGACATACAGAGAGAGAAATATAAGGACGGGTGGACTCGGGTAGACTATTAGTGCAAGGGTCTCCAAAGTACCATATCCGGCCGAACTTACCTCATCAATTTCTTCTAGACAAGCATATTAGCCAGCAATTGCCAGTACAATTGGATATCATTTATTAAATTCTTTTTAGAAAGTGGATCTTATATTGTTTTAATATAGGCTTATGGCACAATATACGATCAAAAAATTTCCATAACTAGCTCGTTAAAATTTCCGATCAGTCGTTTGAAAGGTCGTATGTGGTCCACGCAGTGCCACGTGAAAGCCTCGTGTGGCCCTTTAAGTAAAATCACCCGTGGACTAGAGCCGTGTTTCCCAAAGTGGGGTAAGCGTACTTTTAAAGGGTTCTTCAGAAAATTTACGTAATGGCTGATATTATGACACTGGACACTATAAATCAGATTTCTTCGCTTTGATGTTGTTATAGAATGTTTTACAATAAATTTCTTCACTATGCGCGCCTATAAACAATACAGTGCAGTAAACCCTCGTTATTCGAGAGTTTTGGATTCGCGAGTTTCGCGTATTGCGAGTCACTAAATGTAGTATTTTTCCATTCCTGACTTGAATATTCGCGAGTTTACTGCGTAGTCAGTGCTCAACCCCTCGGCTTCTCGCGCTGTGACCGCCATTTCGCGCGAACATCTCGAAATCAAGTTCCTCCGTACGTGTTTAACTTCATTTTTATCTTGCTTGAAAATTGCCCTTAATCATGGATCCTAATCGTGAAAAAGAAAATTTTTATACAGACAACGGTTAGGAATTATCGAAAAACACTTTTTCCGTAATTCATTATCCGACTATGCGAAAAGTTGCCGGTTGCGACCAAACGTACGCACAAAAAATTATTTTCAAATAGGGCGATATCTTGATGTTTTTTAAAATCGCCAATTTCTAGCTCTATTCGGAAAAGAGAGTAGTTGAATATTAAATAAGCAGCTCTTCGCTAATTTCGACGATTCTCTGCTGAAATTACCCATAACTCACCGCGAGGAGGTGGCTACACTTCGAGCTTCGCCCGGGCACATCCCAGCCACCCTGACACATATGGGCACTCTATGACTGTGGGTTGTAGTGGTCAAACAAAACAAAGCACAACAATTGCGCTGCAGGCTGCTTACAATGCAGTGTTGTTGATATCAACTGAGAGACAGCTAATCAAGAAAGACCTACACATTCAATATTCAATTACGCTCTTTTCCGAATAGAGCTAGAAACTGGCCATTTTCGAAAATTTTAGGGCACCTCAAGATATTGACCTATTTGAAAATAATTTTTTATGCGTGCTCCTGGTCATAACAATCATCTTCCTCGCATAGTAGGATATTGAATTTTAAAAATGTGTTTTTCGATAATTTCTAAGAAATGGCAATTTTTGAAAATTTTGGGGCGCTTAGGGCACCTCAACATACTGACCTATTTTTAAATAATATTTTAGGCTTACCTTTGGTCGCAACAGGCAACTTTTCCGTATAGTCTGATAATGAATTTCGAAAAAAGTGTTTTTCTATCATCCCTAAACGAGTTAACTGAGGTTTAATAAATAAAACGCAAATGCAATCAGGAAAGTGTTTCGAACAGTGCTCCTCTAAACGCTAAAACTACAACTGCGCGTGATAAGAGCAGAGGAAAAATGGAGAAGGCACGAATTGTATGGATTGAGGACCAAACAAGAAAATTTCACTGAGCGGCCCAATTAGACGGGGTAAGGCAAAGAGAGATTACATGAACATTTCGAAGCGCAGAGGAGCCACAAAAGAGACACATTCATCTCAGTAATTGTAATTAATTACATGTAAACTCGTTCGTTTTTAAATAAGTCTATTTTAGGCGCGTTTCGCTTCCAGCGTGAGCGCCTGTTTTCGTCTATCTGTCCCTCCGTCCGCGTGTTCGTTCTAGGCTTATAGTGAACGGAATTTCATGGAATTTGATATTAAAGACTTAAAAGTAATAGATAATAAGAAAGTCTCGTAAATGAATCACTTAAGCCAATCAGGGCTGGTGATAAAAATGATCTTTCCGTCACAACTCGTAAAGTATTAGTCATTTCAAAATAGTTTTCAAATAAAACTGGTAGAATTAGTAAGGTAATTAATTTCTTTTTCTACAGATTTTTATCGTCGGAGTAACCGTTATCAAGAAAATGAAGCAAGAATGTTTTAGTTCGAGTTGAACTTAAAAACTTCCTTGCATGGTTACTTCTTCATTGTTGCTAACATAAACAATCTCACAAATAAGCGTTTAACTTCCTTACGTGTGCGTGCTATATTTTTAAATAGGAAGAAATTGGATTATTTATGTCGAATAAAAGAAATTTAAAACGCTATTTCCCTTACGTACACGTATATAATTTCTTTCAAAGACTTCATTGCACGAAACGCGCCCATTTGTGATACGCTGTACACTTTCATAACTTGTTTGTTATACTAATCGTCTTCTCTTTTAAACGGGTACTTCAATTGACTGACTGAGTTATACGGGGTACACGGCCAACAACGTTTGGGAAACTCTGGACTAGAGGAACAAATACGAGCTACGGGAGCGCAAATGTCGAGATTTTAACATATGTATATAGAGTATCACGTCAATAAAGAAAGCACAAAAGAGACGTCCATTAAGTCATTTTAAGCCCGAGAAATACTTATGCCAATTGCATTCTTTTCTAAAATAAAAATCACATATATCCTTTCAATGTTATATCCTCTTGACTGTTGTGCCGCAAATTGAGAGGATATATCGACGAGCCTTCGGCTCGCTTTGTTATAATGTGTAGTCGTCTCCGGGCGCTACCGCGCCCTTCGCCTCGTCCGGAACCAAAGAAACCCTCCACGTTGTCCGGAGATTGGGTTTGTAAATGTCGAGACCGGCCAATCAGTTTCTGTTAATGTTTTTTTTAAATAAAATATCGTAAATCCAACAATACGTCAATACATCCTTTCAATGTTATATCCTCTCAAACAATCATAACAATACGTTTATTTTTTAAGGTATTCCCGTTAACAGGAAAGTACCAAATTTCATTATTTCGCGTGAGATAGGAACGCCTCACTAATACACTCCAAATTCAAAAATGCTTTGCGGCGCGTGGACATGAAATTCTAGATTTGAATGCGAGATAGGTTAATTGAGCAAGAGAGTCCTAATGGCTCCGAATACATAAAGCAGAGTGGTGACCAACTTGAAAAAAAAAACGCAACGCGAAATAGAATATTAAGAGACACTTCTCTTGAAAGGATTTGTTTCTATAATTATTTTACATATTTCGCAGGGATTATGGAATGTTTTCACTTCGAATAAGATGGAGATTAAAAACAAAACGTGAAAGGTAAGGAGAAACACGACATCGAATGAGAGAGAATGCGATCGCGCACTTCGCCGTGTGATATGCAACAATCGACAAGAATCTAACCTATTAGCCATTTGCATCAAATGCATAATCTAAATACGATTCAAAATTGTAATCTCATTAACGATGCGCGTAACACTCGTTATTCGAATACCATTCCGAATACCTCCCAATGTCGTCAAATTAATAATTCTCGCAATAATACTTTAATCTTATATTACTTGGTTTTCATTTTCACTTACCAAATAATTACTAATGGTGAATAAATAATTCCCTTCGTCAACAAAAAACACAGGAACTCACGGTATCCATGACGCCAAAAAAAAACGCAAGCGGATTTGGAGTTCTCGAAGTTTAACTTTTACGATCCGAGCGTGTACTTTTGGCACAAAAAAGTAACCGCATACGGACAAACGTGTATAATCGTCTCAATCCGTCGTTTTGATCTTTAGATGCCTCCGACGCAATATACAATGTGAATCATGGACCTGTGTCAATACTTATATTAATGAGACTTCATTTAGGCATACCGACACCTAGCGGATAACATATAACTTTCTATATAGCACGGGTTTTTGAAACATTTAATAATATCCTAAAACATGCTATACAGCACTTTTATTAACGGATGTTATTAACAAGTGTGGACGTGGCTTAAGAGGAAAGAAAGTTTTTCCTGTCTTTGGGAATGAATTATGATCTTTCTTTCGGCCAAGACTAAACAGACGCCCCTCCTGTAGTGGGCCATCTGAGGTGTTTACTCTGCTTCTCACGAGATGCCGAGTTTGCTATCCTACAGATAGCGTTGCTTGGGTTGACTTTTCTTTGTCTCCGTCCATTTTCCTACTAATATTTATTACGTAAAATATACTACCATTGAAATCCCGCAAATTTATTAAAATTAAGATTTGAAAATTGGTGATAAAAAAAGTAAAAATGTCATCATACGCACCATTTTATCGATTAGAAAACTTTTTATTTCAAACGATTTATATTAGATATATGGTACGTTTAAAATAAATTACTTTTCTACACGCTACACCTAGCGAGATAGAGGAGGAGAACCTCGCCTAGCGCATAATACGGGGGGAAAAACCTAGCAAGGTTAAAACTGCCTCTTGTTATGGCGTCGAAAATTCGTCGGCCACGAATAACATCCCTTGGAGACAGAGGAAGGCGGCGAGCGTGAAAGATGCAAGCGGAACGATCAGATGGAAGGAAAAAGGAGTAAATAGGCCTCCTCTTCCCTTTTAGCGGCACGAGAGCAGTCAGACGGGTCCTGAGGGAATGCACCTTCTCTCTCACCCCCTTCCTCCTCTCCCCTTTCCTCCTCTCTTCACTCCCCCGTCAGGACGTGGAGAGACTTCCTGCATCCGGCCACGAGGTGGAGAAAAACGCAGGGAAGAATATCAACGCACAAATCAAGCGATGCGAGCAATCGATGTGTACGTAATCAGGCCCTTTCGGAGAGGCCCGGACCACTTCCAGATTCTGAGGTCCTTGGTCACAATCAAGATTTAAAATAAGCTCCATTTTAAAATGTATTTTTATCATCAAATGAAAATTAATTCTGACCCGAACAAGGAGAGTGTGACTAAACCCATCTTGTTCCATTTATTGAGATGTCATACTTGCCAAAAATAAACAAGTCTCTGAACTTGGCCCCCCTTCTGATTGGCCCTGTACGTAAATAACTCTCTATGCCGCAAGAGATCTCACGATACGAGATTCACGTAAAAGAGGGCAAGGAAGAGAAGAAAGGGGAAGGGAAAGGGGGAAGGGAAAGGGGGGAGGGAAAGGGGGGAGGGAAAGGGGGGAGGGAAAGGGGGGAGGGAAAGGGGGGAGGGAAAGGGGGGAGGGAAAGGGGGGAGGGAAAGGGGGGAGGAAAGGGGGGAGGAAAGGGGGGAGGGAAAGGGGGGAGGGAAAGGGGGGAGGGAAAGGGGGAGGGAAAGGGGGAGGGAAAGGGGGAGGGAAAGGGGGAGGGAAAGGGGGAGGGAAAGGGGGGAGGGAAAGGGGGAAGGGAAAGGGGGATCTGGCTCTTAGCCGTGCAAAAATGCTACAGAAGGAGCTCAGAATGAGAAGAATTGAAACCCGTGCATCATCTTGAACGTCGTGCGGTATACGAACACATGGGCCGCGTGGGTATTTCGAAAGCACGTTCGAAGAGAGAAGGGACTGCCATAGAAACGATTAAATGAAAGAGACGAGAATAATAGGAAAAAGAGGAGTTTATCGACGGCGCTATCAAAAACAGATACAAAAGATGTGTCGGGCGAATTTTCATAAAGGAGGCTTCGGTAACTATTTAGGATGATAAGAAAGGCAGGAAGGAGGATGATAGGGAAGCAATTCCAGAGTGGCTGACATTGCTGTGAAATGGGAAGGCTTACGCACTGATAAGGCGGCGTGGGAAAATGGCACAACCGCAATCAAATCGTAAACGAAACTGTTGATCGGAAGAAAGTCGAGAAAAATTCACAACCTTCCTTTAAAAAATGTTTTCTGCGGCGAATGACCCAAGAACATGATCTAAAAAAACTATTACACGGAATTTCGAAGGGCTATCACAAACTATTTTCGTCCTGTGGCAACCTGCAAGGGAAGTGAGGCGAAGCACGCTTTACTTTCCGCGCAACGTTAATGCGTATTCAAATACAAGCAATTGTAGAGTTTTAAGGTATTTAAAATTAGCTCTAAATTCTAACGAGGCGAGAGAAGGAAAAAAATGTTATCCAATATTTCACTATCAAACACAAAAAATACACGACAGATTCATGCATTAAACCAAACAAGCGAGACTAATTCCTAAACCGTTCGACTAATATTGGTGGCAGTCCCCAAATTCGTAAAGATATCTCCAACGCTCGACCCGGTTAAGGGCAGAGAGCTCAATGTTTCTATTCCAAGCATAAAACGACGTTCACGTGCATAAATAAAACTTTGCTCGAGGGGAAGGCGATTAGCAACATTCTTAGAAATCCGAGGGAAACGTTTGTCAATTCATTCCTCGGCAATAATTAGGAATAAATATTTTTCGAATGTTTGCGACATGTGAAGTCTTACGGGGTTGTTTGCCTTTGCAAAGAGGGGAAAACTACGAAGCAATTACATTACCAACGACGCCATGAACACCTAAATAAATACAACTGAGGGGTTTGGCCAGGTGGTAAAGAAAGAGAACGCGCTTCCTCCCGCTCCCTACTAACCATACACATGGTGGTCTCTTCTGAGGGAGCGCCTATTTTCGACAAGAGCCAATATACGTTGGATAGTATTCCACTCTAAAGTCATGGGAAAATAATGACGGCAGAGTGGAACGATATTTATTTAGCCTCTTTCTCTCTCCCGAAGCACCTCTACGAGGCCTCTGCATCATGTCTCCCTTCCCCGCTTCGCTACACGTGCGCCTCGGCGCCCCCAAAACACATAACACCCAGGAAGTCGATGGAGCAGACGGAGGTGTTTTATAGTCGCCTAAAGATAGGGCTTAGGAACAGAGGAGGCAATTAGCCCTTCACTCTCGCTCTTACTTAGCCACGGAAGGGGCGAGGCTGTCATATGTGCCACATCTCAAAGCTGCATCGTCACACGGCTCTCCATTATTCCGATTATGTACTTGTTAACTATGAAACTAAAAACGACGAAGAGTTTAACGAAATTCCTTCCTTAAATCTAGGTGCAGCTTGAATAGATTGCTTACGTTTTTTAAATTAATGTTGTGGATTTTCACCACGGCTATCGTAGAAAGGCTCTGTAATAAGACTTTCGTAAATGCGGCTTTGCTAAGAAAATGTTTTCAACTCCCAAAATCTCACGTCCTTTTTATGCCAGCCGCTTTCCATTAAAGAAAACAACTGAAAACACGGTTCGCATGATCAGATGGAAATAATTGTCTTAGCCGTAGCTGAAGCTTAACCTTCGGGTGGACGGGTCAGACGATGGCGCAGAGATATATGACAGAAATGATAAAAATAGCATCTGACGTCCACATACGTCACAACGTGAAATTATCGTGGTTATAGGAAGTAAATGCGCATCACCAAGTGAATAAACAACTTCTCCGCTAACATATCATCGTCTCATATAATAGCCAATTTCTGTTTGAGTGGTTGTACAGCTTTTGCAGCGTTTTCCTTGGTTGAAGGGCAAGCCAATCAGGGTTCGGGATATCATTATTGAGGAATATGTTTACCTTCGTTACGTTAACTGTTTAACGCGAACGGATACATTAAGAAATAAGTGCACGAAATTTTCTTTTCCATTATATTTGCAAAATTATCTACAGTCAGTTTCCTTTACGATGAAATCACAGTAGTGAAACATTAACCCCTCTACGACGGAGGAGTTTTTAATAATTCCCTCGTCAGAGGATGAAGGAGTTTTTTGAAAAAACACGAAAAATTTGCGAAAACATGAGAAATTTGGAAAAAATTCAAAAAATCATAACTTTTGATGTTTTCACTGTATTTTGATGAAATTATTTATGTAGTTACATAAAACATGAAATTTTTAAACAGTACCATTTAAAATATCATGCGTCACACACAACATTGCTACATAGAAGCGAATGAACAGTAATCGCTTAATGTTACGATGCGCGTTCGCGGTTTATATAACTTTCAGCATAGTGTGAACTATGAAAGGTATTGACATGAAATCTTATTCAAAGAAACATTTAAGCATTACTAAACATTTCATCGCTGAATGTACCTATCTAAACCAATTAGATGAAAAGTTTGTCGCATGTCAACTTTTCCATGTCTTGACTGGAAATTTTTAACTAAATGTTGTGTTTATGATTTTGTGAAGGTGTTTCATTAATAATATAGACGTGTTAGTTACGCAGTCATCATTCTTAATCATTACAGAAGTCACATAGAAAAAATGGTTACATTTAGTTCATTAGAAGCGGAGATACGATGTTGCATATATATTAAATGCTTTTAGGCGCAGAATACGGAAAACTTTTAAAAGTTACGTATTAGCTCACAAGTGTTTTCCCGATTGTTTTAGAAAATGTATACATGCGTAATTGAATACAGCACGAAATTTACCATATAACACTCGAAACACACTATCTAGTAAGCTTCTCTGTGAAAAGATACCTATGTTTTATATATCTTCTGGGAAGAGAACTCAAACTACAATGGAACGAACCTTTCAGTGGGCTTGTGAAGTAAAATGCAGCAAAGCACAGAGAGAGCCGATTACGACAGGAGGATTCTTGGTGAACTGAAAAGCGATTTTAGAAGCATCTCAAGTAGGCTATGTGTATATAGTATATAGGAGACCTTTTTCCTTCGTAACTGAAGCAGCGAAGACTTCTCTTGCAAGGCTCAACAAAGATAAAAAGATGTGGTAGGGAAAAGGTTATGTTTCTTGTGTGGGAAGGCCCAACTTCAAAAGTCAAAGAAATCATTCCTCGTGTATCGAAAGGCGATTTTTAGAAGCGGAAACACGGTAATATTGTGGGAAAATGAGAATTTCAACGCAAATTTTCACCTAGATTATAAAATACAGTAATAATAGGAAAATTACAGGACGTGCATTACTGAAGAGGCCAAAGCTTCCTCTATCAAAATACGTATAGCTTATTCAGATTGACGAATCTGCCTTGCGTAATTAGACAAAAGAATGTGTTGGTGCACTGAATTTTCGGGACAAAAACGAAAATTACAACGCAAACTTTCACCTAGATTATAAAATACAGTAACAATAGGAAAATTACAGGACGTGCATTACTGAAGAGGCCAAAGTTTCCTCTATCAAAATACGTATAGCTTATTCAGATTGACGAATCTTCCTTGAGTAATTGGCCAATTTTCGGGGCAAAAACGAAAATTTCACCGCAAACTTTCACGTAGATTATAAAAACTATATAAAAATTACAATATATGCAGTAATAGAAAGGTTAAAGCTTTCTATTTCAAAATATATCAAGGTTATTAAGATTTACGAATATCCCTTGCGTCAATAGACAAAAGAAGGTGGTGGCGCTCCGTATTTTCTGCGCAAAAATGAAAATTTCATCGCAAACTTTGACGTAGATTATAAAATATAGAAACAATAGTAAAATTATTTGACATGCAAAGTTTACTCTTTCTAAATATATATTGGTTTTATAGATGTATGAAATATTAAGTGAGTTAAAAAGTAGAGAAAGCAAGCACTACCTCGGACGTGCAGGACACGTCGCTCGGCGTTGAGGGGTTAACATTAAATCTCTAAATTACATTTATCGTCTTAATTTATTAAACAGATGTAACAGCTATGATGTTTTGAAATGTAAATATTAATTTATAACGTTGCGACGAATCATTCATTGCTGAGAAATCATAAATCATATGTTTACCTTCATTACGTAAACTGTTTAATTAACGTGAGCGGATACATATATAAAGTAGGTAAGTGTACAAAATTTAAGTGTTTTCCATTAGATTAGAAAAATTACATACGGTACGGTCAATTCTATTCATGTTTGTATTTTTTTGGCATTGATAAGATGAACGCAACATAATTAGAAAAAAAGCTCACTTCTTTCGTAAAAAATTACGACTGTTCGAACGGATTAAAACAATTATTTTTTGCATGTTCAACTGCAGCTTAACAAATTTTAAGAAGCCAATTTTAAACTTACATTTAACTTTAAATAGAAAAGTCTCGGAACTTTATTTGTGTAAAAATTGTGATGCGTTTCTATAATAAAGATTAAAATAAGATCTTAACTGAAATAAAATCAAGTCAATACAAATTTTAATTTGACAAAGCGATATTTGCTTTTATTAGCTTTTTTACTGTGTTCCTGATAAACCTTTTAGCACATTTTAATGCTTTCGTCGCAGACTTTTTCGTATGAGAATTTTTGTTGATATGGTGAAACAAGTTCACAAGGCAATTTTTGGGCAGTTTTGTTTTTAGTTTTAAACATAACCTACGCATGCATTTTTTAAAAAAATTCCCGTCCTTGGACGGGCGGGCGGGTTGGTACACTAGTAAGATTAATAATGGAGAAGCACGTGCTTCATTATTATTAACTAACAAAATAATTTTCGAATTTTCACATTTTCCGGGTTGCAACGGTAATAATGGGAAAATGTTAAGAATCCGAAAAGAGCAAAAGACCATGTTCTGAAAATATCGCCTTCACATGTTAGCAACTTCAAAATATCGAATCGCGTATCTCACATACATTCCGATGTATGAGGCGTGATGTAGGGTCGAAATAGGAAGGGCTGTGGTCTCAGAATCATCCATCGCAGCCAAACATTTGCCCGTAAGTTTCGCCGCGTTAACGTGAAAATGTCGGTCTTATTAGAGCATAATCCGCGAACAGGAACGGTATGGAAGACGGGCCCTCGAATCCCGCGGGGACTATAAAGAATTGCAGAAGCAGTGTCGTAACAGCAGTGTGGCACAGGTGGCCAAATACCTTTGGCCCATAGGTCTCGAATTGTTTCGAATATAGAAAATTTTAAGTTTTTAAGCGACTTCTGTTTCTAAGCTAATCCCGGAATGACTTTCCAGTTAAACATTACCTACATTTGGACAGTAATTTTAAAAGCTCAGCCTTTAATACATTCCTGATAAATGATCAATAAGTGCAACTTGATAGGCTTGAAAATTGGCTTCAGTTTCAATTGAGCATGTGTATTTGTTGATGAGGAGAAAGAGGTCATCGATAACATTTCGCCGAGGGCCAATCCACCACTACGCTGCAGGAAGCCCTCGACACTATTACGCGTAATATGGAGGAAATAAATGATAAAGCGAACCGACACGAAATGGAAAAACAGAATGCTAGGAATCGGAAGCTGGGTGGAGCCGACCGGGGGAATAAAGCCGCCTTTTTCCTCAACTATCCCGTTAGAGCGCATGCGTCGACGCGGACTGCTGCCTTCCGTCACGTGCAGAAAGGCGTCACTCGGCAAGTCGGAGGGAACGAGAAAAGCCATACGGCGCCGGGTGCACCAACCCAACCCACCAGCCCAAAATGACCTCTCGAAAAGGGGAAGAGATGTCAGAGATGCCGAAAGAAAAGGGGGAAGGAAATTCTATGGGGAAAATCCAAGGGGGAGGGAGAGAAGAGAGGGGGGAGGGAGAGAGGAGAGGGGGGAGGGAGAGAGGAGAGGGGGGAGGGAGAGAAGAGAGGGGGGAGGGAGAGAAGAGAGGGGGGAGGGAGAGAAGAGAGGGGGGAGGGAGAGAAGAGAGGGGGGAGGGAGAGAAGAGAGGGGGAGGGAGAGAAGAGAGGGGGAGGGAGAGAAGAGAGGGGGAGGGAGAGAAGAGAGGGGGAGGGAGAGAAGAGAGGGGGAGGGAGAGAAGAGAGGGGGGAGGGAGAGAAGAGAGGGGGGAGGGAGAGAAGAGAGGGCGGAGGGAGAGAAGAGAGGGGGGAGGGAGAGAAGAGAGGGGGGAGGGAGAGAGGAGAGGGGGAGGGAGAGAGGAGAGGGGGGAGGGAGAGAAGAGAGGGGGGAGGGAGAGAAGAGAGGGCGGAGGGAGAGAAGAGAGGGGGGAGGGAGAGAAGAGAGGGCGGAGGGAGAGAAGAGAGGGGGGAGGGAGAGAAGAGAGGGGGGAGGGAGAGAAGAGAGGGGGGAGGGAGAGAAGAGAGGGGGGAGGGAGAGAAGAGAGGGGGGAGGGAGAGAAGAGAGGGGGGAGGGAGAGAGGAGAGGGGGGAGGGAGAGAGGAGAGGGGGAAGAGAGGGAGAGAGGAGAGGGGGAAGAGAGGGAGAGAGGAGAGGGTGGGGAGAGAGAGAGAATAGGGAGAGAGCGAAGAGGGGAATGATTAATAAATTGAATGAGAGGATGTAGTCGTGCAGAAGGAGTGTCGTTTTCTATCGAGTTTGGTGTTTACTGGGTGACATCCATCTTCTCCGCGGTGTTGCTTTAATGATAAATAAACCTCTCCTCTAAACCCGTCGATACAAATTTTACTCTGAATTCATAAGCTCTTAGCCATCATCAATGAGATCTAAAAGTGTTACGGAGACGGAAATTGGGTAAATACATTTTTAAAATGAACGTCATTACATACTTTAAGATGACGAAACGGAGATACCAAACCAATTTATTTGTTTTCCTGCAATTAAAGTTCGCTTTGTACACGATTAGTATACTTTAATTCCTTCAAGTACCTTTTTTCGTAAATGGCGTGCAGATAAAAACGAAATGCATCGTCTAACACAGTGGTTCCCAAACTTTTTGTAGGCGCAGCACCCTTTCGGAGATAAAGAGAATTTCGCGGCACCCTTACAAAGGTAAATAGAATTTCGCGGAACCACCACCTTGAAATAAGGGTGTTATGTTTTTACGTACGAGTATTACAACCTTTGGACGTGACCATTTGTTATCAATACACCATAATCAATTAGTTCGAGGGAAAATTATTGCTTCAATTGCCTATCAACACTTACAAATCGTTGATTCATTTATTAAACAGTTTTCCGCGGCACCCCTAAAAAAATAGCTGGGGTACCACAGTGTGCCACGGCACACAGTTTGGGAACCCTTGCTCCAAAGAACAAGCTTTGGCGATTTAAAAACAATTTATGAGTTAGATACCCTTTGACCGATCTTTGATTTAGATAAATATTCCAAATCCCTCTCTAAAAATGATGCAATCAAAAAAACCTCACATTTCCCCCCTCCAAAAACAGAAATAGATTTATAGTGAGCACGAATACTAGGTCTAGAAAATCCATTAAGTTTATTTCATATAAACCAAATTGAAGAAGGTGCCCGTTTCTAAACTGCGTCACAGTTTGTAACTAAGTAAATAAAACAAAATCTAGGTTAAAGGAGCCTCAATTAGGTTTTGGCAGTAACTCCTTGAAAATACATTGGTTATACGTTGGTAATGGTAACTTAACTAAAAGTAAACAACTTTTTCTGAGGAATTGACTTAAACCACGAAAAAGGAGAAATTGATTTATTTCATCACCAAAAGTAAGGAAATTTGCATTAATTCGAATGAACAAGGTGTAACCGGTTTTCATGGGCAGTTCATTTTATTTGTTGTGATTATAAGGTATTAACCGACCGTTATTTTCATTCAAATACTGATAATTCAGCTTACCTATTACGGGCTGACTGAAATTGCTACCCCAATATCTCGAGCCCATATATTTCCCCCGCTCTTTTCCATTTTCAGTCATTCGATACTCTTAGGAATCTGGACACGCCCTCTGCCCTCTCGGCTACCGAATGCTACGCCCACAGCCCCGCCCGATTCACGCTCCACCGCTCCATACACCCCAACACAACGAAGATTACTTCAATTAACCGCGTATAATCCACAAAATAGCGAAACTGCCAAGTGATACGTGACTAATGAACGTATGTACCACCTGGAAAAGGAAATTCTCGCGGTGGAGTGAAAAGACGATCAGCTGTAAAATTGCCGATTTCGACTTACGACATTATAATATATTATAATATTTATAATATATTGATACCTCGAAATCGATATCCGATATCGTACCCCGGACATACGATATTCGACATCCGATGCGCTATTCGAGTCTACTTTCTTGTGCGTATTTTCGGCCGATACATCTATATCTATCTATCTATAGTTCACCCTGCAAGCCACCGCAATGGTGTGTGGCAGGGGGTGCAATAGCACCAAGGTAAAGCGCATAATAATGTATAGTATCACTCTACGTCGGCTGATTTCTTTTCGTATGGTAACGATAGTGTTTAGCTGGACGATACGACTCGTCCGCATTGTAGGTATTAATTTATTGATTGTATTAAGTCATAAAAATGTTTACTTTACAATATATATATATATACATACACACATACGAGGTGCTGTCAAAAAGTTCCCGGATTGACCTCAAAAAACATTTAGGCTTACCCAATTGTCTAGTCGGTGTTATCTCATTCGAAGTACTCTCCTTGGGCAACAATACAGCGATTCCAGCGACGTTCCCACTTCTGGAAGCAGTTCTGGAACTCCTTTGTGGCGTTGTTGTTAAGTACCTCCTGCGATTCGGCTTGAATCTCCTCCACGGTGTTAAAACGCGCCCCTTGAGTACCATTTTCATCTTCGGGAAGAGGAAAAAGTCACAGGAGGCGAGGTCGGGGGAGTAGGGGAGGTGAGGGACCACCGCCATGTTGTTGTCGGCCAAAAACCGTTGGACAGACAGCGAGGTGTGAGCAGGCGCGTTGTCATGGTGGAGCAACCAGTCTTTGGACGCCCACAGGGCCGGAGGTTCCCTCCTCACATCCTCTCTCAAAAGTCTGGATCTTTTCCGAGCTGTTGTTTGAGGTCCTGGCAAACGTTCAAACGCTGCTCCTTCTGCTCTGGCCTCAGCAGGCGAGGCACAAATTTTGCAGCAACTCGCCTCATGTTCAAGTTTTCTGTCAGAATGCTTTGACATGGCCCATACGATATCCCAACAATGCGTGCAACGTCCTGGATACTCTGACGACGGTCTTTATGAATAGCCTCTCGCACTTTTTCGATGTTCTCGTCAGTTTTGCTGGTTGATGGAAGGCCTGAACGTTCATTGTCCTCAACCAACGTCTGTCCTTTCTTAAACCGGGAAAACCACTCGAAACATTGGGTCTTACCAATGGCTTCCACACCAAAAGCTTGCTGAAGCATCTTGTGGGTCTCTGAAGCCGTTCTACCGAGCTTAAAACAAAATTTCACCCACACTAGATGTTCTTTCAAAGATGTCATTTTTTATTTAAAAAGGATCGCAGACACACACTGACACAACATAAAACAAAGAGCTGCCAAAACAATACGCCACGTGCTATTGCACTGTTTCTCGGCAGACAACTGCGTAATAAAGTATAATGTGCATCCCCACTTGCAGAGGTACAAAGTTCATACGAGAAGCGCTCCACGCGGCCAGTCCGGAAACTTTTTGACAGCACCTCGTGTGTCGTGTGTCGTGTGTGTATGATATATATATATACACACTTCGCTATACGAATATTTCACAAAAATTCAGAAGGCTATCCTCCAGAATTAACCCGCCACCAAATACACCGTGCCATTTCTCCTTCCCCCGCCTCCGGAAAAACACCGAATCCAAACTCACATACTCAAAGCGACACCCCCCTGACTCTCACAACAACCTTCCACCCAGGGCTACACGAGGCCCTGAAAAACATCCTTGCCGCCGCCCACCCCATTCTCACATCCTCACCCATCACCCTTACACTCTTCCCCAAGCCACCCATCACATCATTCCGTCGACCTAGAAATCTAAGCGACTTGTTGTGGCGCAAAGAACTCCCTACAGGTCCAACACTACCCCCCGCAGGGTCTTACCCATGCGAAAGACCACGGTGCCTCACTTGCCCCATCATAGAGAGACTTCCTCCACGTTCACCCGATAACAGACATCAGCTACCCGATTACGTCCCACGGAACCTGCACCTCCAGAAATATAATCTATTTATTAAACTGCACACAATGCCCGGCGTTTTACGTGAGCCTTACCACCACACCCCTCAACATCCGCATGAACGGTCATCGGGACAGTGTCGCTCATAAGCGCCCCCTTCCAGTGGCCGATCATGCGGTAAGCCACTCCCTACGTTTCAATAGATGTTTTACAGTCAAAACAATCCGGGCTCTCCCAAAAGACTCTCCCGCACCACAACTCCGCCATTGGGAGCTGGCTCATATAGTAATCCTCCGCTCTCTTTCCTTTCCCGGTCTAGACCTTCGCTGACACCCCCACCTCAAATACCCTAGCCTCCTTTACACGAACCCCATCCTCTTCCCATCCCCTCTACCCCCAGTGAGACACTCAGTTTTAGTAATACTCTTATGCCGAAGATGGGCGGATGTCCGAAAGCTCCAAGCAAAAGCCTTCCTCTATCACCATGGACGTCCACAACACCAAGTAAGTGTCCACTGGCTCCCTCCTATCCCTCTCAACCACTAGTTGCAATCCTATATATATAGCCTTCCTGTATCGCCATGGACGTCCACAACAGCAAGTAAGTGTCCACTGGCTCTCTCCTATCCCTCTCAACCACTAGTTGCAATCCTATATATCTCCTCTTATTTCCTTATCGTTTTACCACATTACTCCTTACCACTATTCTCTTCGATCTATCCACTCTCGACAATTCTGTTCTATTCTCTTTCCAATCTCTCAACCCCTTACATCGTCTCACTATGCAAGACTTACTCCTCTTACGCCACCACCTACAAAAATTCACATCTCTCACTTGCCAAATTCGCTTCCTTAAATCGTGTCTAGCGCTCGGGATCACACCTAATGGCCTAACCATCAAAATCCCCTTAACAGGACTTCCCCCCCAGATTCGACCGAAAATTGCCGCCCTACAGCACAATTTTTCCATTTCCCTCACCCGGTCTGTTCTCCAGGAATATGAATCCCTTGCTGTCTTTCATCAGAATACCGCCATATCCCTGGAAAACAAAATCAAAAAATCAACTCCGGCCTCACGGGAACACATTCTAAGTGTGCATAAAGACGCTGCCTCACAAAAAGAAATCCATAAGACCCGGCTCATGAGGAAATTTTCCTCCCTCTGCTTGACACCCTTACACCATCCTCCGTGAACCCATCCACACCCATCAACCAAGCCGAGCCTCTTTCTCACTTCAAACTGCCATCCCAACACATACCCCCCACACTTCCCCCCCACCACCCCCTAGAACAATACATCTCTTATATTTCCAATGGCATCTCTCATCCGGACTTCCCAAAATCCCTCGACCACCAAGACAACCTTTCCAGAGATGAAAGACACGCTATGGCCCAACTCAGATCCAATAAAAATATTATAATTTTACCCGCAGACAAGGGTTCCACCTTGGTCATCCTCGATAGGGAGGACTACAACCAAGAAGCCCTGCGCCAACTTTCGGACCAAACATATTACTGCTCCCTCGACTCTAATCCCACAGACCTCTACGCCTCCGATATTTCAGCTTTCCTCCACACAGAGGGGCCACGAGAAGGATTTTATCACCCGACTTGTGCCCCCAACCCCCGCACACCCAACTCCTACCTCCTTCCCAAAATTCACAAAACCGGAAATCCATGTCGCCCAATAGTCGCGAGTTTCGACTCACCAACTGAGCGAATCTCCGCCTTCGTCGACCTTCACCTTACTACGTCAAGGATACGAACCACTTCCTCCATTGACTAAAATCACTTCCTTCCCCCCTCCCACCAAACACCATCATGGTCACCATAGATGTGTGCTCCCTCTACAACAGGGGTGTCCAACCCAAATTAATAGTGGGCCTGATTCAAGATTGTCTGACTTCGCGGGACAAGGTAGAAAAAAATAAAAGTTTTCCATCTTTTACCTTATATTTATCAAAGAAATTAAAGAAAATAAAATTACAAATAAAATTGTTGCGCAATATAAATATTAATGGGACACTTGACAATTTTTCTGTTTACATAAAAAGTCAATATCAGGTGAAACGTTCAATGTACCAATTCGTAATACACCAGTCGGATGTTCATCTGTTAAGCATGATCGGTTCTTTGTTTTAACATATTTCATCCTGGAAAAGAACTGTTCACAACTATATGTGCTGCCAAATAAAGACACTTGTTGAAGGGCCAGCTTTGTAAGGTTGGGATAATGTTCAACTTTAACATACTTTTTATAAAACGTTAAAAGATCATTTTCAACGTAGGCCGTTTTCAGGGAACTATTACATTGCAGATCAAATAGTTCTAATTGGAATTTTTCCTCAACATTTTCAACATCAATAGAAAATGGAATATTAAACACTTTCATAAGTGGCTCATTCTTTCTAAAATCGGTAAATCTTTCTTCAAATTCATTTTTAGGCGCGTTTCGCTTACAGCGTGAACGCCTATTATCGTCGGTAGGTCCGTCCGTCCGCATGTTCGTTCTCGGCTTCTACTGAACGGATTTTCATGAAATTTGATATTAAAGACTTTCAATCAAATATAATAAGAAAATCGACAAAATGAATCACGTACGCCAATCAGGGGTACCACTTTACTGGTGATAAAGAATTAAATTTTCGCCAAATCTCGTAAAGTATTGCTCATATCAAAATATTTTTCAAATAAAACTTGTAGAACTGATAATGTAGAGTCTTTCCTTTCCTATACATTTTTATCGTAGGAGTAGCCGTTATCGAGAAAGTCAAACAAGAAAGTCTTATATCGAGTTGAACTTTGAAAATTTCTTGCATGGTTACTTCATTGTTGCTAACATAAACAATCTCCAAAACAAACGTTTAATTTCCTTACGTGTGCATGTAATACTATTAAATAGGAATAAAATGGATTATTTATGATGAAGAAAAGGACTTTAAAACGCTATTTCCCTTACGTACAGGTATATAATTGCTTTCTAATACTCCATTGCACAAAACGCGCCCATTTGTGATACGTTGTACACTTTCCTAACTTGTTTAAATTTACTAGTGAGAGTGAATATTTTTCAATATTTATTGTTGTCTTTTCCCTCGTCGATAATATTTTGAAATGAACAAAATTCTTATTAACCAATTGATTTTATTGCAGATTCAACTTTTTAACGAATGCTTGAATATTATCAAATTGCTGATTAACAAGCTGGTCTTTCCCTTGAAGTTTTAAATTTAGGTCAGCAAGATATTTTGTCATGTCTACAAAAAATGCCAAATCTTTTATCCACTCGGACTCTTCTAAATAACTAACATCCTTTCCCTTGCTTTTCACGAATGTTTTTATTTCTCCTAGAAATGACCAGAATCGTTCTAATGTCGCCGCTCTGCTGAGCCAACGAACGTGACTATAATAAATTACATCATCGCGTTCTGATCCAACCTCAGAAAGAAAGTTTTTGAATTGTCTGTGGTTGAGGCCTTTTGATCGTATGAAATTTACGATTTTAACAACTTTTTCCATTATATGTTTCATTCCTAATATTTTTAACACAGTTGCCCCTGGTGAATTATACAATGATGTTTAATGATTTCGTGTGAAATTTCATTGCTCATTAAGCTCACGAAACCCTTTCGCTTTCCTGTCATCGCTGGGGCACCATTGGTTGTTAAACCATAGAGATTTTCATCTTTAAGTTTAATTTTTTTAAAAAAGTTTTACTGACTTCATCCAAAATATCCTGTCCCGTTGTTGTACCTTTCATTGGACACAAGTCTAATAGTTCTTCAACAATATCAAATGTGTTCGTTACTCCTCTCTCAAGTATTGCTAGTTGAGCAGTGTCAGATATATCGGTACTCTCATCTAGTCCTAAACTGTAAAATTTATACTCGTTCAATTTAGCAGTAAGTGTAATTTCTATGTTATTTGTCAATTCATCAACTCTCCTAGCAACTGTTTGGTGTGACAAACTCGTATTTTTCACCAATGTTTTTTTTTCTGGACAGGCAACTGAAGTAAATATATCTAGGCACTCTTTTACAAATTCTCCATCGGAAAACGGTTTTCCTCTTTTTGCAATTGCTTCGGCTATCTGAAAACTGATTCTGGTTGCAGCCTCAGAATCTTCTTTTGGTATTTTAAAGAACGACTGCTGTCCAACAATATTTCTTCTTAATGAATTCACTCGATCGATTCTAATTTGACTTTTCAATTTGCTATACTTTGTAGCGTGCTTTGCTGAATAATGTCGCTTGATATTATATTCCTTGCATACTGAAATTTTTTCTTGACATATGAGATATATGATGTTTGCATTTTGTTCAATCACAAAAAAATCTTCAGTCCAACTGCCCTTGAACACGCGACATTCTGCGTCAATTTTACGTTTCTTTTCAGCCATCATCATTAAGGGTTAATAGCTTCAATGTATCGATTCTGTAATTATAATTATAATTAACCGGGATAAAGACATCAGCAACAATGGGTAGTATTATATTAATAAAACCATACCCACGCGACGTTCATGAAACTCCGACACTGTCAAACTGGCACTAAGGTCGATATATCGATATATATCGGTGATATATTTTTACTTCTTCATCAGACAAATATTAGTAGGTAGTTTGTTATTTTGAAATATATTTTTAAATTCATTTCAACAAAAATAAGAATATAAATAAGACATTTTTTCTAGCGGCTAGTGGGCCGGATTGAACAGCTTCGCGGGCCGGATTGTGGCCCGCGGGCCGTATGTTGGACAGCCCAGGTATACAGGAACATTCCTCACCCAGAAGAACTTGCCACTCTTCGAACCTCTCTTGACAAGAGGTCAGAGGAGAAGAAACCATCTACTGCCTTCCTCACTACGCTGGCAGAGATGCCATTACCTACAAACCAAAGGAACTGCCCTCTTACGCTAACTGCTACTTGGGAGAATGGGAGTCCCAGCTCCTATATATAACACTCATTAGTTCTTAAACTAGTAATTTACAGCTTAACTACGGCTTGGTACATATTATCTCCCAAGCCCTGGAACATCTCAATTCATAACAAGTAAGTCTATGAGAAATTGACATTCGTCTTAAGAAGCGATGTTCTGGAACGGTCTGTACAATAATTAATTCTTAACGTAGGGATAAACGTCGCGCCACAATTTAATTACCCAAAACAAAACTTTAAAAGACCGAGAATCCGTCATATTAACAATCCGCGACTAAACGCATCCATCGCATAAAATCCTCCGAAGAAAAACATTGGAAGAGAAAAACCGCGTTGAGGAAAAGGATTGGGTCCGAAAAAACCTTTTCACTCGGGAACCTCGAATTCCACCCACAATCTCCCTCTAGTCGCAACCAGTTAAAAACTCTCCCAACACTTTCCCCGCGACAGGAGCATCGCTCCAAAAGAAAGTGGAAAGGATAAGAGTGGACAGATTGAGGACGCACAGGGAATCGAACTCGGTGACCGAACACAAGAAAACATTCGACTAACTTTTAAAATAATCTGTACAAGAAGAGAAGAGACTTTTCGGAAGATGAATGACATGAAACAGGGCCGGACAAAAAAACATTCGTGGTCACTATGACGGAGAGAGAGAGAGATAAGAGGGTGAGAGAGGGATGAAGCGAAGGATGGAGAGAGGGAGAGAGGTGGGAGGGGGGGGGGAGGGGTGGACAGAAAGAGGAGGGGGAGAGGGATAATTCAACTCGAATTAAGACTTTCTTGTTTGATTTTCTTGATAACGGCTACTCCTACGATAAAAATGTATGGAGAAAGAAATACTCGATGTTACTATTCTAGTTTTATTTGAAAACTATTTTGATGTGACCAATACTTTACGAGGTATGACGGAAAGAATTTTTTGTCACCAGTAAGGTGGTACCCCTTGGCTTAGGTGATTCATTTATATGATTTCCTTGTTGTTCTTTACTGTAAGTCTTTAATATCAAATTTCATGAAAATAAGTTCGGTAGAAGCCGAGAACGAACATGCGGACGGACAGACGGAAGCTCATGCTGGAAGCGAAACGCGCCTAAAAAGGAAGTGAAAGAGGAAGAGAAAATACGAGGGAAGACAGTCGCTAGTGACAGGGTTGCGGCGAGATGAGATGTTGAACGGCTTCGGATGCCTTTACTACGATCGGGTGCGAACTACTTCACACGTGCGTGCGTGGGAATGTTCCAAAGAGCACTTTCTCCCTCCCTCGTGGCTTACGCTCTTCCGCCGGTCAAGCCAACGCCACACTGGCCTCGACAAAGCCCACGCTTAAACAAGGACAAAATGTTTGGATTTGTTTCCACGCTCCTCTATATGAATTCACTGTGATCGCATGGAGATAGGAAACTGGTATTAAAATGTTGAATTGATAGGGAGATTCTGAATATAAATTTAAACAAAAAACTGAAGTAAATACAAAAATAATGTACTATTGCCCTCGTAATGATCTCTTTTCCTCTTAATGTAATGGGTCTTTTCATACGATTAAAAAACTTGCATTATAGAACCGTGAGAAATAAGAGATATATGTACTTTTTCCAACTGACACACAGACACGTTTTTAAATAGATGATGTCATAGCAATCAAACGCCGGAAAACGAAATTCACATGGGTGAACGCGCCGCCGTGATTTGGATGGAAGTTACTAAACTTTTTCTCGCAGCTTTCAAAGTGACCGCATCATCTAAGGGAAAGCACCGACACTTCTATTACAACCTGTAGAATCATTCTTTTCGTATTTTTTTGACGAATTCTGGATTTTTATGAAACAAATGAAAGCGACCGAGCCGCGCGAAACGAACTTAAGTTCCTTACGTTACTCACATTTCCGCTATATGTAAATGACAGAGGAATAATGTTAAATTCACGTTTGAGCTTCCATTCCAATGTTTCCTGATCCATTCGAGTGACTAAAATGACAATAGTGAAAAGTAACCAAACGTATAACACGAACGCGAGATGATGTTGCAAAACTATCAATACATTTTGCCACGCATTATCTCTGCTGCGCAAAAAGATTTACAATTTGAAATATAAAACCCGAGGGGGAGTCACGATTTCCTTCGCCGCTCCAGAGAGAGCAATAGTTTTTCGGGATATTTGATTCACGTTCTTCACTCGAATGGCACGAGAAAATTAGTCTCGTCGAATGAGGTTGCGCTATCGATTCCACGAAATAACGCTCGAGTAGCAATGCCAGAAGAAATGCATTCCTTTTAAATGAAACAATTCAACAAATTTACGCGTCTATATACAGTAACTCTCCGTTTAACAGGTTTTCACTTTACACGACTTCGCTATAACACGATTTGTCAATATAGGAACACTTTTCACTTTACACGATATTCACTACACGATCGAATCGGACTACAACTGTTCCCCGAGAAGCCTGCCGCGCACGGCGCGCCGTGCCGATAAGTGGAACAAGCCCTGGCACAAAGAAAATCGGTACAACATATAGGTATTGTACAAACTTTCTCATATACTAATGCGTCGTTTAGTTATCTTTTGAAATATATGAACTATGCAGAATCGTTATAAACATCAACTTAAATAACTATACAAAATTTGAAGAAAATCGTATAAGCCGTTTTTTTCGAAAATCCAATTGATATTCAAGTTAATAATAAAATAAACTAGCCTTATATTCATTTTTTGATGAATATTAGCTATATAGTATTATTGCAGACGTAAACTCAAGTAACTGTACGAAATTTGCTCAAAATCGTTGTAGCCATTTTTAAGAAAATCAAATTATTGTTTAAGTTTCCAAGAGTAAAATAGCCTTATATTTATTTTTTTGAGAAATATGAACTATGCAGTATTATTGAAGACGTAAACTCAACTAACTGTACGAAATTTGATCAAAATCGTTGGGACCGTTTTTTAGAAAATCAAATTGTTGTTAAAAATACGTAGAATAAACACCCCTTAATTATTGAGCAATGCAACCATTTCTTCGTAGCTTTTACTTTGTATGATAAAATGCGGAAGTACGAGATTTAATTCATTTTCGCAATACCGTTTAGGCTCTAGAGCCGCGAACAGACAGACCCACATACAGACGGCATTGCGAAAACCACCTAAAACGTAAATTTCCATCAAAACCTCGAGATCGAATTTGTTCGCGAAAAGAATACTTTCTCAATATATTTCGTATATGAGAAAGTAAAAATCTGATGTGGCCAACACACGACTTTCTCCATAAAGAGCAATGAATATAATTACCCTCGAAGCCAGCGTTCTCAGAAATAATTATCAGCGATTACACTCGTAATTAATTTAAAAACATTTTCAATAATCTTAATTAAAAAAAACAAGTAGTAAAGAAAATTGCTAGATTTTTCTATGGCTAAAAAAATATCGATGCGCAATTAAAATTACCCCTGGCAGCGTACGCAACGCTATCAACAATTAGAAAAATTTAACATAGCAACTGAAACAATGGTAACACTTAGCGAGGTATTTAACAAATTTAGAAGACAAATCAAAATATCTCAAACTATCGGTTTTATAAAAACTTGTTTCAAACAAAACTTGTAGAAAATTACATTACGTACAACTTTTATAATTACAACTATATATGACAATTAAGTTTTACAGGAGATATTTGAAAAAATGGAAAAACGGCAAGAATAAACATTCACTTCCTGTGGAGCAGTTTCAGCCAAAACCTTTTAAAATCTTCATTTGGTAATAAAAATCTCAAGTATAAAGTTTTGTGCTGTTTTGATAATTAGTTTTAGAGTTAGAGCAGCCACAAAATTCCTATCACATACACACACAGACATAATCGAGAAAAGAGTCAAAACGTGTATTTCCGTTGAAATCTCCAAATCGATTCTTTTCATGAAAACAATACTTTCTCTATACTAGGTATACGGAGAAAGTAAAAATGGTACTCTACGCTAAACTGAAATTTACTAACACGGGTTGGATAACCACTATTTCAGTGGTTGATCCTCGTTTGAAAAAAAAGTGGTCGTCCGCAGAGGCCGCCGTCTCCATCGAGGTGAGGTTGCCTGCGATGGGATCACATTTCCATAGAATCCCAACCGATGAGGGAAAAGTGGTTCGAAAGAAATCGAGGCTCGGAATAATTCGCTTAAGAAACGCGTGAATGGGATAATTTGTTGGCTCCTCCATGTTTTCTGAATATGCACATATCTGATGATCTACAATACGTTCGACGGAGATAATGCATGCAAACATCTGAATATGTAAGTTTCGAACACATGCCACTGGTATATAAAGGAATAATAGTTAATAAATATTTTTAAATTACTCCGGGTCAAAAATACGAGAAAAATCCACCCATTTCAAAGTTTTAATCGTCGTTATCCGTAAAATCGGCATTTTTTCTAAGGGCAATTTTCATACTGACAAATTTTTCCTGCATAACGGAAACCTTAAACAATATCGAGATTATCATCTGAAATGATAATAACAGGTCAAAATAAACAGCAAAGGATTTTTACTTCGCCGATCAACTCCGCATTTATTAATATTACTTTACTCGAAAACGAGTCTTCCGTTGAAAGATCTATAGCTCTGACCACTTCAAAATAGATCCTTCAAAGACCGATCTTGACGCAGTACATACAATATAAAACCTGCCTCGAATATCGATCAAAGACATGTACACCTTACACGCCAGACAATTTGTCCATTTCACTAACTCAAAAGCTGAGACCACTATTCGATAAAAGAATTATGGACTATAGCTGGATTTTTTATGCCTAAATAAACGATCAATATCCATCAAATCAGGCCGCCATATCGAGAATAGAGCGCAGATACACGAGCACAGCTCAGAGAATTCGCCTTTCCCAGAACACTTCCCCGGGCGTCGCAAAACACTTCGAAACAAACGAACTAGCAGCGCGCGCAGAGTGCCGCACTTTCTCCGCGCTAAATAACATGGTCGCGATGCACGCATCATAAATAACCATTTTCACCGTATATGGTGACCGAACAACGAGGGAGACCAGTTGAAATGCAAAAAAAGTGAACCAAACCAATGACGATCGGAGGTCGCTATCCTTTAAAAGACTCTCGGGAAATGTGGCTCGGGTGCAGGATAATTGCACGCGGTTTCCTTTCTCTCTCGGCCATTAGAGGAGGAAGGAATGGGGGAAGGGGGAGAGGGGAGGGAGGGGGAGGGAGGAAGGGAGGGATAGGGGGGAAGAGAGGGAGGAATGGGGGAGGGAGTGATAGGGGGAAGGAGAGGGGGCGTCGGAGCATTATTGGCGGAAGACCTTCGCGAGCACGGTACTTATCGGTTACTACCCCCCCTTCCCCCCGCTCCGATCCATGCGGTTACTACGTAAATATTGCTGCCGCGCCCTGATCCAAAGAAACTCTCCACGTTGTCCGGAGATTGGGTTAGTAAATGTGGAGACAGGCCAATCAGTTTTTATAGTAGTGGGGGGGGGGGGAGGGGGGAGGGGTTTAACCGATAAGTACCGCGAGCACTCCTGAATATTATAAACATCTTATTGGTAGAGAAAATTTAGTCTGTAGTACAGAACGAGTCAGGAAAGTGTACAACGTATCACAAATGGGCGCGTTTCCTGCAATGGAGTATTAAAAAGAAATGATATACCTGTACGTAAGGGAAATAGCGTTTTAAAGTTCTTTTCCTCATCATAAATAATCCATTTTCTTCCTATTTAAAAATAGTGCATGCGCACGTAAGTAAATTAAACGTTTGTTTGTGAGACTGTCTATGTTAGCAACAATGAAGAAGTAATTATGCAAGAAATTTTCTAAGTTCAACTCGTTTTAAGACTCTTGTACGATTTTATGAATAACGGCTACTCCTACGATAAAAATGTATAGGAAAAGAAATACTCTAATTTATTAGTTCTACAAGTTTTATTTGAAACATATTTTGATATGAGCAATACTTTACGAGATATGACGGAAAGTTGATTTTGTTATCACCAGTAAAGTGGTACCCCTGATTGGCTTACGTGATTCATTTTTGCGATTTTCTTATTATATTTGATTGTGTCCTTAATATCAAATTTCATGAAAATCCGTTCGGTAGAAGCCGAGAACGAACATGCGGACGGACGGTCGGACAGTCGGACGATAATAGGCGCTCAATAGGGTGGCTCATGCTTAATTTTATTCCTTTTCATGTCAGAATGACGTGAGTAAAATTTTAGCCTCATCAGTACACTCTAACCCATGCCGCGGAGGGGTCAAAGTTCACAAATTTTTCAGAAATTTTTGAACAACAGGCTAAAATTCATGTTCATAACATTTTCTTCGCGTTTTCTAATTTTTTAATGAATATTTTAATAATATCTATTATTTTGAAAGTTAGATAATGTTACTTTTCCTTTTAACCAAGAAATAAATCGTTTTCTTTGTTGCGCCGAGGCGCGGCGCGCCGCCACCCTTTCCGAAGGGGCGTTTCTCCGGAGTTCAGTGCCTTCTTTCTGTCGTGTAACCTCGCGCAGCATTAAAAAAAATCGAAGTTTATAATTTCTAAAGTGCACGTTGCCAATTTTTCAGAAATTTTTGAACAACAGGCTAAAATTCATGTTCATAACATTTTCTTCGCGTTTTCTAATTTTTTAATGAATATTTTAATAATATCTATTATTCTGAAAGCTAGATAATGTTACTTTTCCTTTAACGAAGAAATAAATCTTTTTCTTTGTTGCGCCGCGCGCCTCTCCGAAGGGGCGTGTCTCCGGAGCTTAGCTTCCTCTTTCTGTCATCGATTAAAAAAATAAAACCTCATTCCAAATAATGGGTTGTAAAAACTTGAAATTATAAATACAAAATAACAATTCAACTTTTTCATGTTTTATTCAAACTTGTCAATATTTAATGATTGTACTTTTTAGAAAGGGTTATTTCCTTTGTATCAGGATATTGCCGTCTATACTCACAACTTGAAGGACACTTTGTTTTTCTTCTTCTTTCTTCGTGAGAATGTTAGCATACTCGGTAGTCATAGCAACAGCCCTTTTGGCTGAATCATTGACTACTTGCATCGAATTAATTATTTTACACCCTATCTCGAAATCAGGGAGATCGTTCCACGCTAAAGGATCACTCTCCAAGAAAGAGGTTGATACACCAAAACGTTCGGAAAATTTTAGGGATTTTGGGGTCAGAAAGTCATGCAATTCCTTTGAACAAAATAAACTGGCGTCCTCAGGAGAAATTTTTGGCCTACGACAGGGATTTTCTCCACTTGTCATGTCCTTCACAGCCCGAACCATCCACAATAAAGGACAACGCTGTCAGCTCCGTATTTAAATAGATTGGTGGTGACTAATAGCGATTATCAGGAACCCTTGGTCTGAGACCCTAATTACTTTGTCGTCGTTTGCCTTCATTCTGCGTTGCCAAGTCGTAAATTGTTCGACATTGTGGTTTTTTGCTTAAAAGTTGCGTATTAGTGGTTTATTTCTCTTCCATGATCAAAATTTTCATGTATTTCTAAATATGAGTACGAAAAAATAGCAACGTGCACTTTAGAAATTATAAACTTCGATTTTTTTTAATGCTGCGCGAGGTTACACGACGGAAAGAAGGCACTGAACTCCGGAGAAACGCTCCCTTCGGAAAGGATGGCGGCGCAACAAAGAAAACGATTTATTTCTTGGTTAAAAGGAAAAGTAACATAATCTAACTTTCAAAATAATAGATATTATTAAAATATTCATTAAAAAATTAGAAAACGCGAAGAAAATGTTATGAACATGAATTTTAGCCTGTTGTTCAAAAATTTCTGAAAAATTTGTGAACTTTGACCCCTCTGCGGCATGGGTTAGAGTGTACTGATGAGGCTAAAATTTTACTCACGTCATTCTGACATGAAAAGGAATAAAATTAAGCATGAGCACCCGAACATTTTAAACTTTCGATTTTTTTGAACCACCCTAGCGCTCACGCTGTAAGCGAAACGCGCCTAAAAATCGGATTCGCCTGAAAGTTGATGATGGAACGAGGATGCTGCGGTACCTCTTTCTCCAAACATGAACGCGGTCTTTCAAGAAACGAGGAAAATTTGGTGAAAATTTGGTGAAAATTTCTACAAATATTTCCTGTCAAACCATATGAATTTAATATTTTGAAGAAAAACGTTTAAGCTCTCCCTCAGACCGATATAGAAGTCCACCGCGTTTTCTTCGTGAGACCTCAAGTTTCGTTGCAAATGGTACAAGAATTTCATAAGGTAATTTAGTAAGAGATTCCTCGCTCGCTGTATTTCGAAATCTACTTATCAGTGTCGCTGATTGAAGGGCGAAGTTGTTTATTCACTCAAAAGGCTTAAGAAGTCACTTTTCACCTCACTTGGAGAACAAGAAGCCTAATGGGATGAAGTCGTATTAATATGAAGTAATATGCGCGAATGATTTTTAATTTTGTCAAAATTTCCTTAATGAAAGAGTTAAAAAGAAACCAGCGATTCGGCCAAACATTTGTCTACTTCATACAAACTCTCTCCCTCAGACGTCGAAGGAAGTTGATTTTCTGCCTCTCTTTTTTACTCCATGAACAAACTCGGAGTGAACAAAACCTTCAGTGCAAAAAAGTACCCAAGTTTCGCCTCCATTTTCGGCAATCGCCCCTTTCTGTTCTAAGTAATTCACGAGTTATCTATCGAAGACTTTTACATTTGCTCTTTGGATCTCACTGAAAAACACATGCTTAATCATAACGGATGACACCATTCAAGAAATTTTCGTCTTTTCGAATTCCTTGGCAGAGATCAGAATCAATGACCGCCAATCACAAGCTTGTTTAGCCGATCAACACTTGGGACCATTTTCACGGAGACGGCAACAAAAACTGTCGAGAAAAATGGCACAACACAATTTAGACATTACATACAATTGTGACCTTAAACAACATCGACAATAAAGAGTAAGGGACAAGCTTTCCAGTGCCTACAACTGCGTATTGTCGCTACCAAGTCCAAAAAAATCCGTCGGACTTTTGATCACACCTTATATTCCCCGGCGAAAATGACGAACGGAATAAAAGAGAAATTAGAAGGGACGGGTGACAAAGGCCCACTCTCTTATTCCGTTATCAGACCACAAAACATCAGTGGTTCTCAAACACGTAGGGTCGCGACCCTCAATGGGGTCGAGAGACAATTTTGGGATGGTCGCGAGCAGTCTTCGCTACGCCAACTGATTTTTTCCTCATTCTATCAATCCTTCAATTTTAATTTATAGATTATTAAGTCTATTTTTTGTTTGATTGGAGGAATCTTCAAAATAAACCATTTGTTAATTTTAATATATTTATATTTAATATAAAAATATAATTTAATAATAAAACTTTAATTAATACGGCGACTTGTGCTAGCTTCGCTCATATTCTTAGTCCTTACATTTCTCATCTTTATTGTAATTAATTGCGATATCTGAGTTTTTGATGAACCTATTTCATTTTGGGAAATATGGAAACAAGTGAAAAAATGCCATGACCGGGAATTCGAACCCGGTTCTTCCACTTTCCTGGCGGATATTCTACCACTGAACTACGGTAGCAGACTAATTTTCCTGTAATCATCTGTGTGCAACAACAAGAATATTCCAGACTATTTATAATGTAGTGAATAATTTAATCAACACATGCCATACGTCTTTTTTAAAAAGAGATTCATGATCATATATAATGGAAATTTTCCTTAAGATTCTGGTATTTTTTTGAACCCAAAATTTATTTTATACTTTTCAGTGCGCTTTATAAAACAGTATAAATGAAAAAAGTTTATTATATATTTTTCTTCTCAAAAAATCACGGGGGGTCGCGGCGACAGAACATCCGCACGGAGGGGGTCGCATGGCAGATCTGCCTGAGAATCACTGATCTAATCCCATCCCTCCAGAGACGGCTCCTCCTGTCTGTCTGTCTGTCTACCCCCCCCCTCTCTCTCTCTCTCTCTTTGCAGTCAGAGACAAAGGAATCACGCGAAAGGATTTCATAATTCATTTAACGCAAGTTCATTGTCCACGAGGCGAGGAAGGTGATGGGGAGAGGAAGGTGATGGGGAGAGGAAGGTGATGGGGAGAGGAAGGTGATGGGGAGAGGGCGGAAGTCGTATATATGCATCGTCGGCCGGAGGAAGCAACTTCACTTACCGAACTATTCAAGTTCCCTTCATCGATCCTCGGGAAAAAACAAGGACGCCTCACACCACGCACTCACCTGAAATGGAAGCAAAACAGAATAAGCATCTTAAGGGAAATTATGCGTCATTTATTAACTACTAAAAACCGTTGGGTCAATTTTCGAATCTTGATAAATTTCATAAAAAGAAGCAAATAGTATTGTTTAAACGAAAGAAAAATATACCGTTAACAAGCGATTTCGGTTATTCATGCGCAGACGGACATCGCGAATAATGAAAAGTCTCTAGTTTTAACCGCCGAAATGGAAGCCGTTACCAATTATGTAACACAACGTAAAATGCGCCATTACATTCAATATTTGTAATCTTTTCCGTTTGAAAATCCTTAACTGGATATTGAGATAATCAATGGCGTTCATCTTAAGCATTGCCAAAAATAACGAAAATCCCAATATAAAATACGGTCAACATTTCAAATAAAACACTTCCCATTATCGACATAAACACGAAAAAGAATTTAATACTAATAATTTGTCTCGTAAACGACACATTAACATTACGCGGCACAAAGTGCTTTCTATCAAGCCGTAACAGTTATATAGGTTACTAGCTGAAACGCCCGGCTTCGCTCGGGAGTTTTCTTTTAGGTAGCAAACGATTGTTATTGCTCGGGGCAAACGTTCCCCATTCCTTAATTACGCAAGCGATGCTTACATTAACATTTACTATTTTATATATTGTATTGTAATGTTTTACCATCAATATAATTAACGTCTTACTTAATATTCTCATGGATACATGCACCGAAGCCTTTAAAGCAGCAAAAAAGATGTGGACTATTAGCCAAAACGTAAACAATAAACAACATCTTGGTTACCGAACAAATGTAAGTAGATGTATAAATTTATGTTGCGATAAATCTTTCAATGTGAATGGTAAAAGATAACAATGTTTTAATATTCCTTAAAAATCATTTGACTCATTTTAAAAGTATTCATATACTATATTTAGGCATGAATCCATTTCTACCCTTTATCTTGGCGTTAGCTATTCTTCCTCTACGGCGCGCCACGGCGTGGATTTTCCTTGCATTAATCTTTATGTGGATATCTCTCCCTTTGAAGAGGATAACAATTAAGAAATTTAGCTTTGTTGCCGCCTGGAAAATGGTCATCTAAACCGATAAATTTTGCGCTTAAAGGAAAGTTTCGAGCGATTTAGCATGTAAAACGACAAAACATGAACATAATTAAAATATTCAGTCTTTCGTGCGTAAAATAATCCATTTCCCGTGATCGTAAGTTAATATATAGGTATATTTATATCCACATCAGTGAAGGGCTGCATGGCATTTTGGGGTTCCTCTACACAATTTCTCAAGCATTCTTATGGAAATAGTATTTTGTTGACCCCATGGGGTATAAGAGACCCCACGGTCTGCAAACCTAGACCAAGTTCTTCCTTTGGTCCATAGGGTGACCCATGAAACTTTTGACTTCGATAGGTTCAACGATATAAAAACGTATAAAGAACATACATACACACACACATACACTCTAAAATATTTATAAGATTATTATCATTTGTATACACTTTATGGTTTGCAACACTTCGAATCTAGCCTTCAAATATGAAACAAGTACAATTTTATAAATGCAATACTGACATAATGACGTAATTTCAAAATGACTAAAACCATGGAAGCAGACGAAGAACAACTGCCCTTTCTAAGTCCGTCCCACATCCGACGGCGTTAAAGCACAAAATAAGGCATCGAGGAATGCTTAAACGTGGCCGCTTTCAAATACGCAAATAAAACGAGCCCTCGATCGGACCATTGACCTAGCGCGCGAGCCGAACCGCCAGAGCCGGTTAATAAGCTGGCCGCCGCTTCGGCCGGGAAAACGCACTCCAAATAACACCAATACTCAACTCTCCGAATACAAAAAATAAAAAAAGAATCCGACCGGATCGCGACCACGCGACGAAGTCTGGCGACGCAAGTGCAAGTCGTTTGGACGCGTCGCTCGACACGGCTCGACGCAGCATCCGGAAGAAGCACGCCCTCTGCCCTCCCACGCGTCGGATGTTACGTCCAAAAACAGTGGGATAGGCAGACATCCTCTTCATAACGGGAGGCTTATTCCTTATTCCAAGGGACACTTCTTCCCATCGACTCACCCTTCCTTCCTCTCCCCCTTCCATCCCGAGGAGGTGACGAGATTACGGAGGACGAAATGAGCCGCGTATCCTACTAGGGTATGGGTACTGGGCGGAGGAAAGGTCACGCGAATGTATGAGCCCCAAAGGGTGGGATGCTGGTGGAGCGGCCGACGACGGAGTAAAGGATATTCTTCCATTGAAGGGGCGCATAGGGAGGGTGTATGGGGGAATGGAGAGAGGATGTATGGAAGAGGGCGGGGGGAGAATGCAGCCAAGAAGCCCTTGAACACCGGTGAGTGGGAGGGGAGGGTGGAAAAAAGCGCAATGTTTTAAAAATCGGTTTATACACGTTTTATCAAGAACACAGTATATTTCGCATACCAATTATATCGTTTTAGAAAGAAATAGCGAAACAATAACGAAATTGCATTTTTTAATAGTAGCCCTTTTACTCGGTGTTTCGCAAGAAAACTTTTAAGAGTAACCCTTCGATAATTAATAAGGGTGCGGTATGGAAGTGAACTACGACCGAGTATTGCGAGGAGCGGGAGAAGTGAGGAAGTTGGAACCCAGAGGCCATTGTCACGGAACCCTTGGACATAACGAGGACCATCCGGCAACGAGACAATACGATCAAAGGCTCGCGATGGATTCTTCGGCGAGAGAAGCGAAACTTCCACTACGCCCGCATTTATTAAGGGGCACGCCACACGCAACTACTATAGCAGCAGAAGACGGGAAGACGAGTTCGTCGACCCTGAATACCAAATAAGACGCGCTTTTTCTTTCTCTCTCAAACGCCCAACTTAAAAATACGTAGTCTATGCAAGCGTGAAAATACGATTCTAAATATAATGGGCGGTCTTCGTTCTCCGCCGCTCCCTTTTTTGTTCGAAAATAAATCCTAAAGCGAAGGTTTATTCTGTAATTAAAGTTCGAAAAAAGTCACGCGAAGAGACATCGGGAGAAGTGATTTGGAAAAGGGTGAGTTAAGGACAGACCGTGTATAGCGAAGAGAGTGGGAGATACGGGGGGAGGGAGACGGGGGGAGGGAGACGGGGGGAGGGAGACGGGGGGAGGGAGACGGGGGGAGGGAGACGGGGGAGGGAGAGACGGGGGGAGGGAGAGACGGGGGGAGGGAGAGACGGGGGGAGGGAGAGACGGGGGGGGAGGGAGACGGGGGGGGAGGGAGACGGGGGGGGAGGGAGACGGGGGGGGAGGGAGACGGGGGGGGAGGGAGACGGGGGGGGAGGGAGACGGGGGGAGGGAGACGGGGGGAGGGAGACGGGGGGAGGGAGACGGGGGGAGGGAGACGGGGGGAGGGAGACGGGGGGAGGGAGACGGGGGGAGGGAGACGGGGGGAGGGAGACGGGGGGAGGGAGACGGGGGGAGGGAGACGGGGGGAGGGAGACGGGGGGAGGGAGACGGGGGGAGAGAGACGGGGGGAGGGAGACGGGGGAGGGAGAGACGGGGGGAGGGAGAGACGGGGGGAGGGAGACGGGGGGAGAGAGACGGGGGGAGGGAGACGGGGGGAGGGAGACGGGGGGAGGGAGACGGGGGGAGGGAGACGGGGGGAGGGAGACGGGGGGAGGGAGACGGGGGGAGGGAGACGGGGGGAGGGAGACGGGGGAGGGAGAGACGGGGAGAGGGAGAGACGGGGAGAGGGAGACGGGGGGAGGGAGACGGGGGGAGGAAATGGAGGAATGAAGTGGTGGGGGAGGGGAGGGAGGGGGGAGGGAGACAGAAGATGGACGGAGAAGGTAGAAAGATGAAATGATGGGGGATGGGAGGTAGAGATGTGGAGGGGTTTTTATGAAAAACCAAGTGGGGCTATGAGATGAACCACGACGGAGGAATGTAAGTTATAAACGTCCACAGCGACAGTATTAGCGCAATGGAAATGTGAGCGTTTATTTTTTTGTCTCACCATTGTGAAGAGTGCAAACGACGCAACGTTAATTGCTCGGAGCGACAATATAGCGAACTAATTTCTCGGAGGAAGAAAAAAGGGTTTAAAACCAGAAATGAGTGGTTGTAAGAATAGAACGTAGATAGAGGCGGCCATTCACTCCCTCGTTGGAAAGTGAGTCGCAAGACCGGTTTTGTTTGATGCAGCTGATTATATTGGCGGCAGCGGAGTGGCGCGTCCCGCGAAGGCGAACGCCAACAGCACCTGCGCTATGGATGGCGGTCGCAGGTGCCTACAGACCGCCTTCGAGGGTAAACGGCGAAATACATTTTCCACCACTCTCGATCGCCCTTATTTTTTCTTTTAACGTATCCGCTTTGTGGGGGAATTATTACGTGTACCGTCCACATTGGCACTTGCTAGTGCTTCGGAGGGCCGACTTAACGACGGAAGTAAGAGAATAAGTGGAATCGTATAATTTTTAAGGCTGAACAGCTTATTTTTAAACTAAAAGAAAATAGTATTCTTCCGCAAAAAAATTTTAATTGGATTAATTAATATTTTAATTTAATACAGGGGGTCCCTGCTTAACGTCGTTCTAATTAACGTCGTTTCACTTTTAACGCCCAAAACTTATTGAGGTACGTTTTTGCTAAACGTCTAAATCAGGGACTGGCAACCAGTCGATCGCAAGGCGTATATTGGTCGATCGCGGTTCATAGAAGTAAAAACAGAAAGTTAAAGTTCTTGAGCTACTAAACTCTCTCTCACACGATAAAGTACACTTGAAAACACGTAAACAGAAATCACGAGCAGGACACCGTGTTAATCTTGTTCATACTGTTTGCTACCCTCGATAAGTACCCCGCCATCCATTGTGGCGGCGTTAGTTGTTACTTTTTAGGCGCGTTTCGCTTACAGCGTGAGCGTCTATTATCGTCGGTCGGTCCGTCCGTCCGTCCGCATGTTCGTTCTCGGCTTCTACCCAACGGATTTTCATGAAATTTGATATTAAGGACTTTCAATCAAATATAATAAGAAAATCGCAAAAAAAAACACTCAATCAGGGGTACCACTTTACTGGTGACAAAAAATTAAATTTTCATCATATCTCGTAAAGTATTGCTCATATCAAAATAATTTTCAAATAAAAGTTGTAGAACTGGTAAAGTAGAGTATTTTCTTTCCTATACATTTTTATCGTAGGAGTAGCCGTTACCGAGAAAATCAAATGAGAATGTCTTAATTCGAGTTGAACTAAGAAAATTTCTTGCATGGTTACTTCTTCATTGTTGCTAACATAAACAATCTCCCAAACAAACGTTTAATTTCCTTACGTGTCCAGGCACTATTTTTAAATAGGAAGAAAATGGATTATTTATGATGAAGAAAAGAACTTTAAAACGCTATTTCCCTTACGTACAGGTATATAATTGCTTTCTAATACTCCATTGCACGAAACGCGCCCATTTGTGATACGTTGTACACTTTCATAACTTGTTTGAATTAGTGACAGTGTCAGTCAGTGCCGCCACTAAGCGTGGTGGGGCTAAACGCTGCCAAGAAATCACTATACCAGTTCCACGGGCCGCATCCGACGAACATAGCAACAACGTCCTGGCGTTTAAGCCAGCTATAGTAAAGTTAAAAAAAGTTAGGAAAGTGTACAACGTATCACAAATGGGCGCGTTTCGTGCAATGGAGTATTAGAAAGCAATTATATACCTGTACGTAAGGGAAATAGCGTTTTAAAGTTCTTTTCTTCATCATAAATAATCCATTTTCTTCATCATAAATAATCCATTTTCTTCCTATTTAAAAATAGTGCCTGCACACGTAAGGAAATTAAACGTTTGTTTGGGAGATTGTTTATGTTAGCAACAATGAAGTAACCATGCAAGAAATTTTCAAAGTTCAACTCGATATAAGACGTTCTTGTTTGATTTTATCGATAACGGCTACTCCTACGATAAAAATGTATAGGAAAGAAAATACTCTACTTTACCAGTTCTACAACTTTTATTTGAAAATTATTTTGATATGAGCAATACTTTACGAGATATGATGAAAATTTAATTTTTTGTCACCAGTAAAGTGGTACCCCTGATTGAGTGTTTTTTTTGCGATTTTCTTATTATATTTGATTGAAAGTCCTTAATATCAAATTTCATGAAAATCCGTTGGGTAGAAGCCGAGAACGAACATGCGGACGGACGGACCGACCGACGATAATAGGCGCTCGCGCTGTAAGCGAAACGCACCTAAAAAGCTTGGTGGAATTAAGCACTTGAAGCTACGAAACTTGAATGTGCTACTGTCCCCGTCTGAATAATTAACTGGCTTCAAGCAGGTATTACAAAATTTGTTTTTCTATTAATATTAAATATTTGTAATGTTGTAATAAATCTAATTCTTCAAATTTATTTTAAGTACTTTTACCACTTTATGTTTGCAGAAAATATAATGAGTGCCGGTTTCAGTGATAAGCGTCTAACGAAGAAGCAAAGAACTATCATTTTCATGCCGAACGAGAACAAGAGTTTTTCTTTACAAATGTGAATGACAAGTATGTGTGCTTAATTTGCTACTCAAGTGTAGCAATATGTAAAGGAGGTGTTCTTGAAACACATTTCAAAAGTAGACATCTTTCAATTAGTAACGAGATTCCCTTTCCAAGTGAACTTAGGAATAAAAAGGTGCAAGAACTTAAAAAACAATTGAAAGGTCAACAAACAGTGTTTACAAAACAAGTTGATAAAAGCAAAGCATCTACTATTGCTTCTTATCGAGTAAGCCGAATGCTCACGAATAAAAAAAAGCCATTTGAAGATGGTTCATTTGTAAAAGAAGCCTTTTTGGAAGCTGCTGATATATTATTTGAAGATTTCGATAATAAAGAGGACATAATTTCGGCCATGAACTCAATGCAGTTGTCAGCTATAACTGTTTCACGGCGAGTGGAATCAATGGCAAGTAATATTATTTTGCAATTGAATGCCGATCTTGATTCCCGCTCTTACTATTCAATGCAGCTCGACGAATCTACGGACATTGTTGATAAAGCTCAGTGGGGTGTCTTTGTCCGGATAGCTTTTGGTAATTTTACTGTTAAAGAGGAACTTCTAAAAGTAATAACGTGAGGTGTGGACATTTAAGCAGTTCGTCAATGAAGTAAATGTACCTTTGCGTAAGTTGGTCAGTATTACAACAGATGGTGCTCCAGCATTTACGGGTGTGAACAATGGGTTTTTAGCACTTTGCAAGAAAGATTTTGGATTCCCTTCTTTTCTTGCTTATCATTGTATCATACACCAGTAGGCACTATGCGGAAAATTCCTGAATATGAGATCTGTTATGAAACTTGCGGTGAAAATAGTTAATTATGTGCGAGCAAAGGCGTCTTTTCAAAGAATTGATTGATGAATTTGAATGCCAATATTCAGATATATTACTCCATAATGAAGTGAGATGGCCGAGCAATGGGAAAGTACGGCCGCGTTCTAGAGATTTGCTTCCTCAAATAATTATTTTCTTGAAAGAACGCAATGAGTGTTATGAAGAACTTACAAATGGTGAATGGCTGAAAGACCTTGCATTTCTTACTGATCTAACAGAAAAAATTAATGATTTAAATTTAGAGCTCCAAGGTAAGGAAAAAAACATTTTGCAAATGATAAGTTCAGTTCAGAGTTTTTCTCAAAAACTTAAACTGTGGAAGACAAACCTTATGTCCAATGAGTTAAAACACTTTCCAAACTTAAAACAAGAAGTTGAACAGAACTCCAAAAGTTATTCACCTGAGAGTCATGTTACAATTCTATATAAACTTATTGAAGAGTTTAATGTACAGTTCTCTGACTTCCGTAAAATTGTGCCAGTTGTACGCTTTATTGCGTTTCCGTTTGAAAATATTGATGTGGAAAATATTTAAGATATAATTGGTAACCAGTTCCAAATCAATAAACCTCAACCTGAAATGGAAATCATATCACTTCAGAACGCCATTCATGTTGTGAATTTTCAAAAAATCAGTCTACCTTTTGGAGTAATGTGTCAGAAACTCAATACCCAATGTTAAGAGACTTGGCATTAAAAATAACTTCATGTTTCGGATCAACGTATTTGTGCAAATCAGCGTTTTCCAATATGCATTTCATTACGAATAAATCCAGAACAAACCTCACGGACCAAAATTTAGACAACTGTATAAGATTAGCAGTTACAAACTATACACCGGATCTTCACAAACTTTCAGAAGAAAGCCACTGCCAGAAATCTCATTAACTATTTGCCTGTTTTTGTTTTCGTGTTTAAAATTAAATATGTACCTTTCTCGTGTTTTTTTCTATAGTAAAAATATCAATAATTTTAAAACTAATGTATTTTATTTTATGTAGAGATACCCTTGTTAAAAACTGTGATAGGTCGATCTCCAGACCTTGTTTATTTTAAAAGTAGCTCATATGGTGAAAAAGGTTGCCGGCCCCTGTTCTAAATGGTTCACTTTAACGTCCGTCCTTTTACGTCTTCGCGACGTTTGCCCTCCGACTGAGCGCAAAACTAGTAGCTACATATGCTGTGACATAAAGTCACGTCCTTAAAACATTTAAAAGTTAGTCTAGGTAATTAATAAAGGGTGTTTTAAAGGTTAAAAGTAATGGTAAGGAAAGACGAAAATGTGTTTTAAAAGTATTTCTTATACAATGCGTTTGTTATTAAATGTTTTAAAAAATGTTGTACTTTGTATGACAAGGACGTAAAACCTAAACCTCCCTTATCGCATTCATCATTATGTAGGCTGTCCAGACGTCCCGGTTTTCCGGGATTTATCCCGGATTTTAGTCATCTGTCCCGAAAATTTTTTTCGGGACGCCCAATTGTCCCGGTTTATAGGAGCACTCTCCGTACTTGTTTTCAATGATCGAGATTTCCAATGCATACGTTTTCTTATTAATTAATAGCGTGTTTACTGGATCGTTCTTTCTCCTAGCTATCACCTGCAATGTACGACTGAGTTCTCTAATGTTCTCGACTCCTGAGTCAGGTGGGCGGTAAAATGAGCAAAAAAATAATTTTTTACCATTTCTCGCATGAAGGGAGCACCATATCGTTTTGCAGTGTTCGCTGACGTTAATCTCCTCTAATTGGCTTGATATACTCTTTCTGACGGCGATGAAAATTCCACCTCCGACTCTTTCCCTCCTGTCTTTGCGATATACCTAAAGTGACCAGACGTACTGATTTAATCAGTACAGTACTGATTTTAGAGATTGTGTACTGATTTCAAATATGTACTGAATTTTGTACTGAATTTTAAAGTTGTATTGATTTTAAAAGAAGAAAAAATCTATATTTAGTTCATTTACTGTCGGATGGACGGTTGAGGTGGCTCGGGTGCGATGTTGCCAGGATGTGTAAAGAGGACTTGCCGCACCTCCACCTATGATTGGCTGTGAGGGAGGCGAGTTTTTCAGTCTTTCCTTCCAAACCCCCACCCCTTATCTACAACTATAAATCTCAATTCCAGAGTAATGTCGTCCAGACAATAGTAGTTATGGTTGTGTATGTCATGTCATGTGAGTCATGTGACTAGTTTTATACAGAAATTTTAAATGATGAAAGAATTTTAAAAGAAATTGTTTCTTCCAATAAATATATGAAATAAATATTGACATATTTTGTTTTTTCTTAATAGAGTGTACTGTATAAAATTTCAATATATAAAGTATTATATTGAAATGTAGTTTTCCTTCACGGATAGGTATAAGAAATAAAAAAATGTACTGATTTTACATCTAGAAAATCTGGTCACTTTAGATATACCACGTAATCTGGTGGGAAAATCTCGTTAGAATTAATGTCGCCCGACAGCCAGCTCTCAGTTCCCAATACAACGTCTGCACGATGGCTTTTAACTAACTGGCAAAAATCAGCCTGTTTTCTTCGAATGCTTCGGCAGTTCATAATAATAATTTTTATTGTGTTTTCTACGGATATTTTCGTTCTGAATTTCCCCGCCACTTGATCTAACAATTTTATTTTTCTACTTCTCACTCTACCGCTATTCTTGGACTCCCTACGGTTAATGTTGGCGGTCTCTTTTCTAACAGATATATTGGTGTTATCCTCGTCTAACCTAAAAAAAACCCTAGCGTGTTCAAAAGCCCTACGCGCTACCGCATCCGCTGCCTCGGCCGTGTAGTGGACACCAGAACCGTTTAGGGGTACCCTACATGAGTCCAGCCCCGGCCTCAGGTCAACGAAGTCCACTCCATTGCCCCTACAGAAGTCCCACAGCCTACGGTTCAGGCCCACCACACGGCTCCAAACCATAGAACCTCTACGGCGCGCCACGGCGTGGATTTACCTTGCATTAATCTTTATGTGGATATCTCTCCCTTTGAAGAGGGCAACAATTAAGAAATTTAGCTTTGTTGCGGCCTAGAAAAAACATAAATTTTTCGCTTAAAGGAAAATTTCGAGCGATTTAGGATGTAATACGACAAAACATGAACAGAATTAAAATATTCAGTCTTTCGTGCGTAAAATAATCCATTTCCCGTGACCGTAAGTTAATATTTAGGCATATTTATATCCACACCAGTGAAGGGCTGAATGGCATTTTGGGGTTCCTCTACACAATTTCTCAAGCATTCTTATGGAAATAGTATTTTGCTGACCCCATGGGGTATAAGAGACCCCACGGTCTGCAAACCTAGACCAAGTTCTTCCTTTGGTCCATAGGATGGCCCATGAAACTTTTGAGTTCGATAGCTTCAATAGTGTAAAAACGTATAAAGAACATACATACACACACACATACACTCTAAAATATTTATAAGATTTGACGATCTTGTGAGAGGGGTGGGTAACGTGTACAGCTCCCAATGCTAAGGTCTAGGGTTCAAATCCTGCCGACGGCATAGTCTTATGTGTTCGTCTTTGTTGTGGTTATGGTATAAATAAATATTTCAGAAGTTTCTAATATTGAAATTGGATCGGGAAAAATAGAAAATTCCAGAAAATGCTTAAAAAACAAACGCAAATTTCGGCTGATTATTATGAAAATCTATTGGCGGTTAATCACCTCTGATGACGGCAGCCCAAATTGCGAATCTACCTTGCAAAAGAGCCCATGTTGTGAGGGGGGCAGCACTTGTTCAACTGGCGAGCCAACTTGAGGCCGCGTTTGAGATCTATCGTTCGCATACACAAAATAACATGGCTTACGTATAACAAAGACTTAATCTTCGATGAATTAATACTTTTCATCCCATCACGTGACAGAAAATAATGCAAACGATTAGTGTTTAATTTTAAATTACAGTTCAAAGCATTATTAACAATCGACATGTGAGAATTAAGAATTTATGTAGAATGACAATAATTTCCGATGTACATTTTCTTCGACTGCAGCCATCAAGTTCCTAATTTCGGGAACAGAAAACACGCTGGCATCCACGCATCACTCGTCATCTAAACGAGCATGAATCCGTCTACACTTAGCCTAAATAAGAGAGGGTTAAATTAGCCATTGAAATCGCTTTCAATATTAACTCTTCTTCGCTTCGCCGATCAGTTTCCATTTCTTGAGCTGGAAATTTGCGGAAGACAATTCAGCGCTGGCCTAAATGATTCAAAGCAAGTCCGTTCGCCGACATTCGCCCCAAAGAAACAGCGACGGCTGTCTATCTTAATTGAGTCGCAAAGCAGATGAAATGTACAGAAACACGGACTCCACGATTTCCATCGAAATATTGCGTGTTTATTAAAAAATTCTCGGAATTTATATGGTCAATCTGAAAGATATGGAGCAAAAAGTGAACATCTTCAGTTATTCTTTGAAAACTCCATAAGAAATACATATTACACAAATAAATACATTTCTTAACATTTGATCATTATTCAGAGAATATTTATCATATAAATTCAACAGAATTATCGAACTCGTCATATGGCTAAGAGCACATTTTTTAAATTATCACTTAAAAGTAAAATTTGATAAATAAACTACTTTCGTGAATACCGCTGAAAACGGCCGGCATGCGCATTTTTTCTTTATAAATTTGTCCTAGTTACTGGAGATAGTAATTTCCTTATATTTTGATTTTTGTGCTGGTTTTTTAAAAAACTTTTAGATTGGACAGAATAAAAGTTAACCAAAAATATAGCTTTTAAAAATTTTCCCAATTATATTTTCCTAATTTTCTTATCTGTTACGAAAGTTTATTATTATCTAAAACTGAGCTAGCAATTTTTAAACATTGCTTTGCCATGGCAAAAGACGATTTGTTTCTTTCTTTGGTCCATAGTGTTTTCGTTTAAGTGAATAAAAGTTCAATGATTGCATTATAGTCCTAAATACGAGGGCAATTAAAAAAGGATTGGCCTCCAAAAGAACGCAAGCTCTAAAAACCATTTCCGAAAAGAATTTTTAATTACATTCCATGTTTCGCGTTAATCCATGTGTGAATCGTCTTAAAGAACGACCTTCTTGTGCGAGAAAACAAAAAAATGTGGCCAACACACGACTTTCTCCATATTTGGGGTATTGATTTTTAAATTATTATGAATAGCATTATAAGGCAAAATTATTATTTCGTATCGTAAAAGAATACAGTCGTCCTTATTGCCGTAAATTAGGTATGTTTTGAATATGTTTACAGAATTCACCGCTACATGGTGGTGGCGCTGCATACTGGAAATTATGAATAAACAAAATATCTCCGAAAATTTGTTTCAAACAAAACTTGGAAGAAATATTATTCTCTATAACATTGGTCCTCACGAAGATTACCAATAACGACGTTTTTAAGGAGATATTTGACGGAAACCGAAAAAACCGATTATTTATAAATAATTCCTAAACAATAACTGCTATGGAAAATTGTCTGAAATAAAAGATATAGCAAATTATATTTTCTACATTTTTATAATGGTCAATGTATACAATAATGACGTATTATCGGAGAAATATCGCAAAAACCGAATCAGGTTTCGAATAAACCTCGACTTCCGGTTAACCGGTATTGTCCAAAAACTAATAAGTTCTTTGTGCTCATGCTAAAGTGTTATATATGAAATTTGGTATTAATATGACTAGTACTTTTTGAGTTAGAGCGCCCAAAATCACACACACACACAGACATCATTCCGAAAATAGTCTAAACGTGTTCTAGGGACCTCAAAACGTGTATTTACATTGAAATATCGAAGTCGATTTTTTTCGTGATCACAATACTTTCCCTATACTACGTATGGAGAAAGTAAAAATTGCTCTATTTCGCCCAATTGAACTGAAATGCAAAGACACTAGAGAAGAGCACACAGCTTAGAAACAGAAGAAGGCTTTAAGATCTACGGCGATCGTAAGGAGCCGTTAAGCGTAGCCGAGACCGGGAGGAAGGACACAGATGCAGGCGAGAGTGCCCGGGAGGGTGATTTACTACTCGGTCTAGAAAGGGGACCAGGAGCGAAGAAGACACGGATAGCAGAGGGTATAGCTGAGAGGGAGAGGAACGTCTCCGTCACGCCCTCTCGCTTCTCCTTCCCAGTCGCTTCCCGACAAACAGCCCTCGATAAATCACGTGCCGCGGTTCAAAGAGGGAGTCATTGAAAGGGGTTAATAGAGACAATATGCACAGAGGTTTGTCAAAAAAAAAAAAGAGGACGAAAGTGAGACGAGGCGACTCGTTCTCTATTTGCGTCAGACCTGATGACGCACACGAGCTGATTTTGCGAGAAAGCAAAGTGACGTATTTCGAATTCCCATCGAGAGGAAGTCCTCACGATCGGCAAGACGGATTCGATACTCGTTTTATTTAACGACGCCAAAAGATGTAACCTACAGCATACTGACTAGACAAAGTAACACCGGCGTCTTGTAGAATTCTGTGTCCGGGTCGATTACGCGATAAGAATTATTTAGTCTATGCCCATATCAGCGAGTGATTGTCGATTGATCACGATCTAATTAAAGCCGCAATTACAAAACTAGTGGTACTATCGCTCATTCGAAATATTATTACCGAGATTATACAGGGTGTTCCAAAAGTCTACAGTAGATCAGGGATGCACAAACAGCGCGCACGGCAGAGCATATATTGTGGTGATAGCGGGGGAGGGGAAGCTTCCCCTCTCCCTGCACTCTCCTCACTCTCTCCTACAATTATTGTCCTTTTCTAGTTTTATGAAGCTTGACCCTGACGCAGCGAGCAGCCTATTAGAGCGTTTTCCCCCTCCACCACCACTTTAAGCTTTCGAGAGGCGCGAATATGAAGTACACCTTTGCCAAGTTGCCAGCGATCCGCTCTTGATAGCAGCATGGGAAGCGTAAACGTGTTAGATCTGGCAACACTGTCGAACTCGGAGCGATGTGAACAGCATAGTAGTATTGTACCAAATATTGATATTAGTTTTTAACAAGCACCACAAAGTGTAAATTAATAAATAAATTAAACTAGTGAATGTCTGAACTATAAAAGAGAATTAATGAGAAATTATTGTTATTATTAACGCATTACACACCTGAATAAAAAGTATTTTTGTTACAACACCATGGTCACTCATGAATCATCTCCCATCTTAACAATATCCGCGATAATATTAGAAGAACTGGCCGAGCGCGCAAAGATGCGTCCCTAGCTCTCTTATGAAGTCGCGTTGTGGGGGTAACGCATTCCCTCTCGCACGCTGTCTGTCTCACTCGGACAGACCGCGCCGTCTCCTCGGGCGCTCTCGAGCTGTGCATCCCTGCAGTAGATAGATAAAAATTACAGGATGGCAACACTGATGTTTACGATTCTCATAACCTCGCACTAAAAAATACCTTTCCCCTAGAGACAAAACCATTTTTGTGAGGTTATGACAAATAAACATCACTGTTGCCAACCTGTAATTTTTAGGCGCGTTTCGCTTCCAGTTTGAGCGCCAATTACCGTTGCTCTGTCGGTCCGCCCGCATGTTCATTCTCGGCTTCTACAGAACGGATTTTCATGAAATTTGGTATTAAGGACACAATCAAATATAATAAGAAAATCGCAAAAATGAATCACGTAGCCATACAGGGGTACCACCTTACTAGTGATAAAAAAATCAAATTTCCGTCATATCTCGTAAAGTATTGCTCATATCAAAATATTTTTCAAATAAAACTTGTAGAACTAATAAATTAGAGTATTTATTTTCCTATACATTTTTATCGTAGGAGTAGCCGTTATCCATAAAATCGTACAAGTCTTAAATCGAGTTGAACTTCGAAAATTTCTTGCATAGTTACTTCTACAATGTTGCTAACATAAACAATCTCACAAACAAACGTTTAATTTACTTACGTGTGCATGCACTATTTTTAAATCGGAAGAAAATGGATTATTTATGATGAGGAAAAGAACTTTAAAAAGCTATTTCCCTCACGTACAGGTATATAATTTTTTTCTTATACTCCACTGCACGAAACGCGTCCATTTGTGATACGTTGTACACTTTCCTAACTTGTTATGTACTGTAGGGAATTTTGAACACCCCGTATTGGCGAGAATGGCATCAATAATAACACAATAGGTATTCGATTCCGAAATGCGCATTTAGGGCAATTAAAAAATGAAAGTAGTCGTGTTTATTTCTTGTATGGTTTGGTGCGTGTGAACAAAGGGCCCTTGGAGTAATTCCCCTTAAACCTGGAGTGTCTTGAGATTGCCTCTGGCCCTTGGCGTGGAGTAATTCCTCCTAAACCAGCATGTGCATACGTACTTTCTTTTTATACAATCTTATGGTTATTAGGTTTCTCCATTCATTATCGTTATATAATCATAGGATTCACAATTTTTTTCTTTCAATAGGCATTCGTCCACAGAAAAATGATCCTATATATGATTTTGGAAGTGTCCGTCCGTCCCTCCCTGTATCTCAGAAGCCGTTCGTAGTAGAGATATGCGGTAAACTGCGTTTTGTTTCTACTGACTATGAGGTCCCTAGAAAACTATTCTCATTTTCATAAAGTCCCAGGTTCGAATCCAGGAGACAATTATATGTTCCCATAAGTTTACACGGAATATTCGAGTTTTCAGAGTGCAAGGTTTTTTTCCTTCATTCGTTAAAATACGTAAATATGGACCGATTTTCTTTATTTTTACTTTATTCGACGGCTAAAACTCTATACTATCTTATTATTGCAATGTTTACATGTTACACGGACGAGATTTTCAGAAATACGCAATTGTTTTCGAATTTTTATGGATATTTCGTACTCTTTCCGGGCGTTGCTAAGGCGACCGTCATTGTTGCTTCCAATTCAATTAATACCAATTAAACCTTCAAATAGGTGAAATAAAAGCGTTATTCGCTTCGCACTTTTGCTTAAGCATCGAAATGAATGATGCATAGCAACATAAATATTTACGGATAATTATTCCGTAGACTTCGTACGGGAAGTGTTTCTAACGATTTAATCAAAGCAGTTGAATCTTCCCAATCTTTCTTTCATCGCTTGAATGCTAGGATATTATCTCTTTGTACGTAGAACCATTATATTATACATCTATAATGTTTATTAACGCAAACAGACTCACGCATAAATTTAAAATTAAATAAGAATAGGGACAGACGTTATTTTTTAACACATTACATGATTAGGTACTTTCCTGTTAAAGGAAATACCTTAAAAAATGAACATGTATTGTTATGACTGTTTGAGAGGATACAGCATTGAAAGGATATTTTGACATATTGTTGGATTTACGATATTTTATTTTAAAAACAACATTAACAGAAACTGATTGGCCGGTCTCGACATTTACAAACCCAATCTCCGGACAACGTGGAGGGTTTCTTTGGTTCCGGGCGAGGCGAAGGGCGCGGTAGCGCCCGGAGACGACTACCCATTACAACAAAGCGAACCGAAGGCTCGTCGATATATCCTCTCAATTTGCGGCACAATTAGATGAGAATAGGGACGTTATTTTTTTGACACATTACATGGTTATCTTCTCTTCATTGAGATAATGGAAGTGGAAAAATATGCCTCTGTGGAGTTGTGTTATCCAATGTTTACATTCCTCTATAAACTGATCTTACCATTTCAATTACCCTTTTATTAACCACTTGAACTCCAGTATTACATGCATTAAACGTTTAACTCGAAATATTTCGAACTGTAGGCGGTAAATGATGAACAGAACAAGAAACTGTATAATGTTTTATTCAAAATGTTTCATAACCGAATATTGTAGGTCAATACCTTTATTTTTATCTCAAAAGGAATGAAAGCCTGCAGGTCGAGAATTCCATTTTTACATGTTATTTTAGGGGAAATGGAAAAGTTCGCAATAAATTACTGCGTAACATTAATTTCCTCTCTAACATGAAATTTAAAATATACATTTCTGATCGACTTCGCATAATAAACTGTCAATACGCAAACGCAGCCGTGCCCTCAGCGAGATTTGAACCGGCGAACCTTACCAATACCTTGGATATACATTAGTATAGTTAAATGTGAATTATCGAGATTAAGTTTTTTTATACACTCATTAATTTTTGATAAATTAATTTTAAAAACCGCGCAAATATTGCGCGGTTTCAGTTAATATTAAAATGGTATGAGATGACACTAATATTAAATTACGTTCATTTCATGCTACAATTTAAAATGCACAAAAATGTTTTAACACAAAGAGATGCAGTGGCGTAACTTGAAGAAGCTGAGGGCCCATGTCAAAATCATATCTATGGCCCCTCCCCCAACAAATAGGTACATAAATCGAGGGCCCCCGGCATTTGGCCACTCACGCCGCCCTTTTGTTATGCCACTGAAGAAATACAGCAACTTTGGTCTGTCACCTATCTCACTGCGCGGGAAGTTTAATAATACACATTCCAACAACAAAATTGCAACAAATGCACACACGTGACAAATTGTTACCTTACTGTACAGCAGAAAATGTCGCAAGAAGTCGCACTCGGCAGGATATGGCGAATCTCAGCAACGAAAGCGATATGTCCGCATAAGCACGACAGCAACAGATTATCCGCTTCGTTACAGTGAATAACCGCACCGAGACGAAGACAGCAGTCGCAGATGAAACGGGCAATCCCCCTTTCCAAGTTTTTTTAAGACTGAAAAAACCTCAGCCAATGAAATGCCTTGACCAATCAAAAACTTGGTTGAGGTCACAAGTATCTCAGTAGAGTCATAAGAACATTCCCAAAGGTAAGCACTCGAAACTGACACCTGAGAGAGGCAGGAGGGAAGTAAGAGGAGAAGGGGGGCGGTAGAAAGGCAGGAGAGAGAGAGGGGGAAAGGAAAAACAAAGACGCGCAGTTTGCCTTAGAAAAGATAAGGTTGGTAGAGAGAGAGAGAGAGAGAGAAGACATTCTGCCGCCAAAAGACTCCCCAACGGTAGGCATTCAGTTCCTACGCGTCCGATTTGTCGACTTACGATAAAACCGAGCTTCCGAAATTGATACTTCGAAATCGACATCCGATGTCGTCCCCGGACGTACGATATTCGACATGCGATGCGCTCTGAGTCTCCACTTTCTTGTGCCAATTTTCGACCGATATTCAGTTGGACGATACGATTCATTGTAGGTATTCATTTATTGATTGTTGTAAATCAAAAATGTTTCTTATACAATATACAACACTCGTTTGTTTTTAATCTATTAATTTATAGCCTAAGTAAGGCTTGGTACATATTTTTCCCAAGGTCCTGCAACGTATCACATTTTTTAAACATTTAAGTCTATGGGAAATTGATATTCGACTTACAATGCGATTTTCAGAAAAGCATTCGAGTCTTAAGTCGGGGACGGCCTATAATGAGGTTAACTGAAGATTCTTTGTAACGACTGTCACTCGTGCGTAATCGACGTAAAGCGCGGGTTAAAACGCATAAGAAACGAAAAAAAACGGCCGCAGCATCACACGAACGCTATCATAAAACTGCCCATAAATAGCACCCGTCGATTTACGCCCGCTTACTTCCAGTGGCTATCGAGGCACATGCGGCCATGGCCACACTTTCTCCAAAAACTCTTCCAACTCTTAAGGGAGAACGATCTTCAACTGGCAAAACACCTCACCGCGAACGTTGAAAACTATGAGAGATTACGCTCGGTAACCGGATTTCAGCGACCTTTGCAATCGCCTCTCGTTTCATTCACACGCTCGTGACCGTCTCATATGACGCTTCCCGGCGATCTTACATCCTCGATAACGCGTGAAATAATTATGGCGAGGACGCTAACGGCGGACTCGGCGACATCCTCGCGCTAGATAATACGCGAAATATATATTACGGAATAGAGAGGTAAAGCGACGCACGTTAAGTGCGGGTTTTTTGTGAAAGTTCCGCGACAGAGAAAATGAACTCACAATCAGAGTCGTTAAACGAATCGCCACGCATTAAAATCGGACGCGCGGCAGAAGAGCAATGGCGGTGAAATATCCACCCCCCCCCCCCCCCCTTTCCCTCTCCCGGGAAAAAAGAGCGCAAAAATGAAGGGAAATGAGGGAGATGCTGGGGAATAAGGAAAGGCGATTCCAGAGAGAGAGATAAAAAGGCTTAAACCACTTCTAATAAGAGCGAGATGAAGGAAAATGTGTCAAATGAATGCGTCTGATTAAAAAATGACTCATCGACGCGTGCAGAAACTCGATCTTTCGCTCATCACTACTCAAATCGATCCTAAAGGGATTTCTGCCAATCGAATAGATAAAATAAAAGCAAAAACTACGGATTTTCACACAAATGCTCCGGAAAGAGATGGCCCAAAATGCGAATCCGTTTCAACACCTTTATCGCCCTCAAACCACAAGCTACACCTTTAGAACACGTCAGAGTTTATAAATATAAATCAAATATTTACTATACGAGATGAAAACCATAGTTTGTTAAGCAAAATTAGCGCGCAATCCTAGAAATTTCTTGTGCGAAGGTAGACGATAAAACGGCACGTGTGCTATCATGACAAGGCCATTGGCAAAAGAGCGACATAATGTCAGCCGTGGAATATCAGGAGAGATCGTGTGTGGCAAAGGGAAAGAGTGGCGGAGTTAGTGAAATGGGGAAGGGGCGAGTCAAATGGGGAAGGGGTCCAGCCGGGCGGCGTGCTCGGGGCAGCATTCCGCGGTCAGATTAACAACGAGAATAGCAAGTAAGGAGTGAAGTGGATAAATCGACAAAAAAAAAACGAGGAATACGGGCGGAAAAGCGTAAACTCGCGAAGATCACCACTTTCAGGAGTTTAAACTGCGAACTGAAGGCGAAGGGGGAAGGCGGAGTTTTACAGACTGACCACATCCTGATTTCGCATTAACAAGGAGAATACGAAAGAGTTCATTGGGATAACTACGAGGTCTTTTTAACGATACTAATTGGAATTTTCATTTTATGAATCAAATTCGTAGCAATATTTTCTCTCCTCGAGAAACCCGCCATTCAGGTTCCACCACAGCGATATTCGTGCATAATTTAGAATGAGAAATTCTCCAGACAGGACGGCCCATCCATTCTTATAAATTTCACTTTCGTACACCCTATATTTATGACTCATAAATTATATTGTATTGACCAGGAAGAAACCAATGTCACGTAAGAGTTGCTCTTTCCCATTATATGTGACAAAGTTTCTCGTAAATTAAAACGATTTAAAACCACTGCGTTCAATGTATTTCTAAAGTACAGTAGAACCTCATAAATCCGGCACCCTCGGGACCTAGCGCGAGCCGGATTTTAGAAAATTCCGGTTTTTCGAAAATGTTGCACATTGCCTAAGTATCCAGGGGCAAATCGGCCTATTGCGGGATAAAACAAAAGAAAGTTTTTTGTAATCTATATAATGTATTTCAAAATTTAATTAGAAATCACGCCAGAATATTTTAAAATATGAAATACACACACAAAATGTATGTAAATAAACATGAAAAATATTAATTAAATCATAATAGACGCCTTGCCCTCTTGCCACCCTTGGCTACGCCACTGCACATTCATACCATATCACGGCCTATACGTAAAAAAATAAAATACATAACATTAAAATCCAAAATTTACGCCAAAACTTATAAAAGAAAGAATCATTAACAAGTGGACGAATTTGGAATAAGGTCATAGCAAATTTAATGCCAATTTAACACCAATTTACACGTCTCGTTTCTACTCTCGATGGCTAGACGATAAGCTCAAGACAGCGTCTTTAGTTGCGGGAATGCAAGTTTCATTTCATTTCAGTGTTGGAAGCTTTTTGAAGGTTTTTCTGCGAAATTGTCTTGAGCATATCACACAGATTGCTTCATACATAGTGATATTTCCTTAATAAGTTTATCTTTAATTAGGTACAAATTCATCATATCCTGTGATTCGATGCATGACCGCTGCTGTAAAGCCAATATTGTATCAGTGACTAATTCTATGCAACGGTCTACTGAAGGCTTGTTTGCAGCTGCATTGTCATCATCATCACTTTCACTTTTTTCATAATTCTCACGCTCGGGTTCCAAAACCATTTTAACTATTTCTCCATCAGTTAGCTGATTCACTACAGGCACTTCATAGTCGATTTCCATCCAGTTTTCAACGTCTTCTTCCAGACCCTTCGTGAAATCGTTATTCGTCGACCCCTTAGCAAATTCCATAATTTCAGACACCAGTCTCTTTTTGTCACTAACATTGAAACCTAGAAAATCTGGTGGTGATTCATCACATCCTTCAAACATGCTTGCAGGCCACAAATTATGCCAGGCATTTTTCAATGTTGCGGCCTTTACATCAGTCCACGCTTTAGATAGAGTCCAAATCGAGTCCTTAATGTTAAATTCCTTTTTAAATCCGTCAACACCTTGGCCTCTATTGCAAGCAACAAGCAATTTCTGTATAAATTGCTGTCTGTAATAGCATTTTAGTGAGCGTAATATTCCCTGATCCATAGGTTGAATAATAGATGTACAATTTGGAGATAAATAAACCACACGCACATTACCCAATACCAAAAGTGATGCATCAGGATGGGCAGGACAGTTATCTAATGTCAGAATTATTTTACAATCATCACCTAGTCCCTTAGATTTACAATGAGCACGTGCCTCCGGTGCAAAATAATTCAAAAACCAATCCAACATTAATTGAGAAGTTATCCAAGCACGTTTATTAGCACGGTAGTTGACAGGAAAATTCTTTACACTCTTTAAAGCAAGAGGGTGTGCACTTTTACCAATTACAGTTAGCTCTAATTTGTGCGTACCTGCTGCATTTGCGCACGCAAGAACCGTCAGCCTCTCCTTTGACTCCTTCACTCCAAATGCCATATCCTCATCGGCGGCTGCAAGTGTGCTCCGAGGAAGACATCGCCAAAATAATCCTGTCTCGTCCGCGTTATATATTTGCTCTGCAGTAAGATTTTTATCCGAAATTAACTTGGTAAACTCCTCTACAAATGTTTCGGCAGCATCCGAATCGGCACAAGTTTTTCGCCAGACACTGGTAATTTTCGTATTCCATGGCGAAGCTTGAAGCGATGAAGCCAACCTTACGAATAATCGCAAGCTTTATTGATTTTCAAATCGTCGTGGAATTTCTTTGCTTGCTGTATTAGCAGTAGGCCTGATACCGGTACACCTTCACTTCTTCTTTGTCGAAACCATTCAAACAATACTCTATCGAAATCGTTGACCCTGGAAGTGTGTAATGTTTTTCGGCCTTAGAAATGTCACTGTCTGCATAAAATGTCAGCAACTCACTTTTTCGTTTCTTCAAGTCATACACAGTAGAATTGCCTACGCTATATTCTTCACAAAGTCTCTTAACTGAAGCGCCATTTTCATGTTTTCTTAATAAATCTACTTTTTGTTCAATAGAAAGAGATTTATGTTTACGCTTCATAATACTACTGGAGGGGTTTTCAGGTTTTTTTGAAGACATTCCAATATGAACTTGAGCAATATCACACTAATGAAAGACACATGCGATCGCTACGAATCTGAACACGCGACTGTATACAAGTTATACAATGTGACTATGGAAACTATTCCCTAACACGTACCAACATGTATTGGTCAGCTGACAATTGGACTCACTCACACATACAATGTAACTGCTGCCGTCAAATTGGTTCTATAATTCGCGAATTTAGATGCGAAGCGGTGCGTTTGTCGTTCCATAGTGGATTAGGCTATCCGCGGCAAAAATTTTAAAAAGTGCACTTTTCAAAAACTGCCGGATTTTTGATAATTCCGGATTTTCGAGTGCCGGATTTATGAGGTTCTACTGTAGTAGTAAAACATCTAGCGTATGTCTTTAATACTCGTTTGGCGAAACCAGCCAGTCTAAATACTAAACTCAAGCGAAAAAATAAGCACGAACACGTTTTTAGGCGCGTTTCGCTTCCAGCGTGAGCGCCTATTATCGTCGGTCTGTCCGTCCGCCCGCATGTTCGTTCTCGGCTTCTACAGAGCGGATTTTCATTAAATTTCATATTAAGGACTTTCAATCAAATATATAATAAGAAAATCGCAAAAATGAATCACGTACGCCAATCAGGGATACCACTTTACTGGTGACAAAAAATTAAATTTTCGTCATATCTCGTAAAGTATTGCTCATATCAAAATATTTTTCAAATAAAAGTTGTAGAACTTGTAAAGTAGAGTATTTTCTTTCCTATACATTTTTATCGTAGGAGTAGCCGTTACCGAGAAAATCAAATGAGAATGTCTTAATTCGAGTTGAACTATGAAAATTTCTTGCATGGTTACTTCTTCATTGTTGCTATCATAAACAATCTCACAAACAAACGTTTAATTTACTTACGTGTGCAGGCACTATTTTTAAATAGGAAGAAAATGGATTATTTATGATGAGGAAAAGAACTTTAAAACGCTATTTCCCTCACGTACAGGTATATAATGTCTTTCTAATACTCCACTGCACGAAACGCGCCCATTTGTGATACGTTGTATACTTTCTTAACTTGTTTTCTAAGTTACGGGAGAAACTGATAAAATAAAAAAAGACATGATAAATTTATTATTGATTTGCTTCATTTTTAACGATAAACAGAAAATAGTCTCAAAATATATGTGAACTAGCAGAATTTCCAGCTTTCAGAATATTGAATATATTTATCATTACATTTAATTCCTCTTGGGTTTCTTCTAAAGTATCCAGGTTTCAATCTGTTGATGAAAGCAATCTATTCATATCGTCTATTCATTTGTTTTCTTGAGTGATCGTAAATCGTTGTCGACTGTTGTATCGGGTCTGTTGTTCTGGTATAAACTAGTGAAGCACATGTGTGTCCGATACTGGCCTCCTTTATTCCTGAAAAGCTCGAATTCTATTAGGTTATGGACCTAGGTGTTCGCACAGTCTTTAACTAACGCTACTGTCCGTCAAAACTGAATCGTCGAGAAGATAAATACGTCGACATGGCAGAAGAAATTAAAATACCCCTGTTCGACGGAACTAATTACGACAGTTGGCGGTTTCGCATGGAAACTTTACTTGATGAAAAGGAATTGTTACACTTCGTGCGAACGCCTTTAACTTTGGACGTAGTGAAACGCTAGGCAACGGCAGAGAAACAGCGTCAGATAACTGCCGAAAATGCTCTGAAGAAATCTTCGGATAGGAAAGCCAAAGCCTATCTGGTACACTTCATAGCTGACAGTCACTTGGAATATGCCCAAGGAAAGGAAACAGCGTACGATATCTGGAAAGAATTGGAAAACACGTTTCATCGCGGAAGTGTTTCCAGTAGACTACGTGTGTCACGTGAGCTACTGACAATGAAACTGAATCCGGCAACGGACACCATGGAATCGTATCTCGTGGCATTTGATAAGAAGATTCGAGAGGAGAACCAAACATGGACTGTGATGGAGCTACCATCTAGTAAAGTAGCTTTAGATAATAAGTGGGTTTTTCGCATTAAACGTGGCAAAAATGGTGATGTTAATAGATATAAGCCAAATTAGTGGTTAAAGGGTGTTGTTAAAGGAAAGAGGTTGACTATTTTGATACATATGCTCCAGTTGCTCATTGAGAACCTTGTTAGCTGTCATAAATGCTAAGGGTTTAATAGCAGAACAGATGGATGTTAAAAACGTTTTCCTTCATGGGCACCTGTCAGAAGAAATTTGCATGAAACTCCCACCTGGTTTGCCTGGGAACCAAAAGTTGGTGTGTGAGTTGAATGTATGGTTTAAAGCAAGCCCCGAAAGAATGGAATTCTTACTTTGATTTGTATGTCAAACAACATGGTTTTGAACAATCAGAACATGATAAGTGCTTGTATGTGTATAAGAAAGAAAAACGCTGATCGATTGGAAAACTTTGATATTTTATCAAATTTTTAATTCTGCGCGAGTTTTCAAGAGTCGTGTTAACACTTGTAAAGAAGGAGACAAAAAATTTTAATCCTGTCTGGATGTGAATGAACACAAGCAGATGTTCGATGAGTGTGACGCACACGGGCGGCCAAACAACTGGGGCGGCCGATTTATCGCAAGACACGTACAGTATTTTTAACAGTAATGCGGACTGTATTATAATATGCCGTATATTCTTTCATATTTATTGGCTACGGAAATTTATCAAACCATAAGGCGTTTTTTTTTAATTATTGTAAAGAACGCCTAAACAGGCGGCCAATGAGAAACTTGCACACGGCGGCCAATGAGAGGCTTGCACACGGGCGGCCGTGAGGCACACCCCTGCACACAAGGATAAAAAATCGCACCGTAAAGTTTTCCTGTTGATACACTACTATAAAACGTTAACAATAAGAACTCACGACAAATAAATGTCAAACAAATGCACGAGAAATACCACTATTGAGTAGCAAACGCTCCAAAGAGATTTCTGAATCGAAATAGGTTTGCATTAGAAGTAATTTCCATGGCAAGTTTTTAATTTTAATTTTATCGTCAATTCTACTTGCTAGAGTATTTGTCAGTCTTAAACATAAGTACAAAGGGCAGATAGCGCTTTCAAATACGACAACGAAATGAAAATACACACAATTTGACATACCGCTCCCTTACAGCGTGATATGTTCATCCACTGAGAAGTTCTTCATCGATTTCTTTTTCCATTATATCACCTATTCATAAATTTATGGAAGTTAGATAACGCTGTGTAGCTTTCTCGTAAATATAAGGAAATAAATTATGAGAAATGAAAACATGCATTTTCAGAATTTTATAGCAGCGATAACAATCAGAAACCGCATGTATGTTATCGATATTTTTTTGCACCCAACCAGACAAATTATCCGAGTGAAAGTGTCTAAGATACTTAGCGAGCAAAGAAAACGCGAAAAGGAATTCGGAGGAGGAAATGGCATGCGCCCGAAGCAAATTGCGCTGCAAAACCCCACCAATCCCCACAACCATTAATTGCAACCGATTTCCAAGAGAGAAAAATCGGCCAGAATGCAAGAAACTACGTACATACTTGACGTCTTACCTCTTTGTATCCAGGGAGACGTCACTCGTTCTCGCGAGCGACGTCATCGTGCGTCACCCTCCTCCGAGGACAACCACGGCGACAGGACGCGGCCCTCGTTACCGCGGGGCGACGATGGCCCTCTCTCCAACAAGGCCGCGATCCCTTTTCCAACATACGTATGTATTCGCAAGTGGGTCCTCGCGGGAAGAGAATTGGGGGGGAGGGCGGTCTCGCCGCAGGGGAAGAAAGCGGGGGCGAGGAAAGATGCGGGAAAGGGAGAGGGTGCTGGACAAGAGGACACGCACGCACACCGCCACCCGCACGGCATTCCGTCCTTGGAGGAATAACTAGCGGCAATTGTGAGCCGACTTCGGCCATATGGGGATAGATAGGTAGACATGACCGATAGATTGAAAAGGGGAAAATCTATCGGATATGGCTGACAATCGGCGTAAAAATAGCAGCGTGAGGCACCTGGCTATAAAAAATGAGTGAAACTCAAGCTGGAACCGACGGTCTCTTGAGCAGCGCCGCCGTCGCTTAGGGCGGATGTCTCTTGGCGATTGATCATTTATCAGTCAGTCCCGCTCTTAGTTAAAAGAAACAGTGAAACCGGTCTAGTGATACCAAATACGCAAAAGAAAAAGTCAGCCTCGCAAGTGAAGTGTTGTTACGTTTTCTATCTCTAGTCGAACAGGTTGCGCTTCGAAAATCGGGAGAACTCTAGGACAGTGGTTCCCAAACAGGGGTTCGCGAGGCCCTGGATGACAGGTTTCAGAGGTCGATAAGAAAATATCTTTCCGTTATTATTACTTTGAGTATGAATTTGTTTATAATAAAATTGATCAAGGCGCAATTAACGTTTTGAAATTAATTAGATTAAATCTGCTGCCATAACTGGTGATCGGATATTCATAGTCTGGGAAGCTATACAATAGGAAATAAATGGCACAATGTGGACAAAGTCATCCATTATTTATATTAAATGTATGTTAAAGACTCGGTACTTCATCTTGCTTGCCACTGACTTGAAAAGAGGCTCTTTTCATCATCAATATTTCTTAATTTCTTAATACCGTTTTGAGCTATTATTTTATTTCCTTAAATATAATTCTCAGTACAAATTCTTTTGGTCATTTTTATAATACACTTTGGACTCAAGAAATCATCAGTAGGAATAAATTCTTTGAATAGCTAAGGATTAAGCAAAATAATTTTCTGATATGGAGTTCACGGCGTCAAAAATTGGAATCAGAAGTTGATGATAAACAAGTGCAGCCGCCGGCGCTCGGTTTGCATCGTCGTTTGTAGGTCGCCCCTCCGAATCGGCTCAGCAGGACGGAGAGGCTGCAATATCTATCTGCAAAGCCGATTGGCTGAGAAAAATACAATAAAACGACCGCGGCACAACTTCGTTAACTTGAAAATACGTGCAAAACAAAACGCCATCGGAGAAATTTTCACGATACAGCGAAATTCCACTTTATTACGTATGGCGTAAAAAAATAACACGAATTCGAAGGAATAGGAAGTAGAGGCGAGTGATCGACCACTCCATCGATTTGTCTTTCGATTAAAATGTATGCCACGACACACGAGCGTTCTTTTTTCCTCTTTTTATAAAAAAAAGTCTCGTCCATTTAAGGAGAACGAGTCCAGAAGCAACGACGCTTAGAGACCGATTTAAGAGCGGCGAACCCGAAAAAGAGGCGCAAATAAAAAAAATGAATCCGTGCGCGCGCACACACGATGAGAAACTCGCATCTTTCGAAAAGCGTCCAGGCGTCGCAGTGCTATCGAGGTTTTTGCTCATCAATCAAGCGAGAATTCTCTCGCGCCGCACCAATTAGACCGTAATCGCCACAAAGCGGACATTACACACGGTTAAAAATCCAACCATTAATCACCCACGCCTTCGTGTGCTATTTTTCTCGGATAAGGTTTCATATCTGGCCCAAATTCTTTTCATATCCGAAGCTATCATTAAAGGAGCCATTGATTCCCGCCGAAATTCGTGCCAGCCTCGGGAATGTCTGCCGTTACCCGGACAGACATCGACTACGGTTTAACTTCGTGTTGGTAAAACCACGACCATCTTATAAGATACAAATCCAAATAAGGAACATTTTGTTTTGGAAAATGGAGGCGGCGTGGCGCTTTCTAGCAAAGAAAGCCAATCGAATTTATTTTACTCTAAACAGACGCTTTAATTTATTATGTACAATGAATTATGTCATTTGCCGAAAAGTTGTTTTATGTATGTGATGGTAACCCCAAAACAGGATTCCTCTGGGGTACCTATATTCCATATTCTTTGTTATTATATCTGCTGTAAATTTTTGTTTAAAAGGATGTAAAGAGAAATGGAATAAAAAATTATTATTATTATTATTATTTAACGTATCGCGATGGAGATCCTAATCTGCTGAATTAATTGAGAACTTGCATTTAATAGTTGTGTCAACGCACTCCTTTAACGAAAAAACAGATGAAGCCTGCTGGCGAGTCGTACACAACGCATACAAGTTCCGAAAGTGATCGGATGATTACACCGTAAAACAGTATTTACCCGAATATAACGCGCTCTCTTTTTCCATAAATTAGTTCCCCAAAAATTCAAGTCCATTGTATTCGCACAGATTTTATTTAATCTAATTTTCACATGGTATGATTGTCGTAAAATATTACATGGCTTAATATTAGCGATATAATTAAAATGACAGTAAAAAATAAATGAGTCGCAATGATAAAACGATAAAATAGAAATAATATTAAATTAATGTTCGTAGCTTTGCCAATACCAATTGCTAATAAACAGGTAATAATTTTTAAGGCTACAAATTTTGACAATAATGAGCAAAAAATAGGCGAGCCCTGGATGGTCGAGTGTTGTATGCTATAGCGTAAGAAATATAACTCTTAAGGTTTCGACTAACAATAAGATCTAGTCTTCGCACTTGAACATGCCACATACGAGAAATTAAGCAAAATATTCTTAAATGCTGCGATACTAAAATGTTAATAGAAACTTTTCCAAAATTTTAAAATCTCGGTTTAAATTTTTTCTTAAATTCAACCTTTCGAAATTCAGGATACGTATTATAATCGGACAAATATGGAATCATCTATCCAATTTTCTCCCTTAGCCATAAGCCCTAAATAAAAAGTTTTATGAAAATGCGTTCCGTAGAAGCCGAGAACGAACGTGCGTACGAACGAACGGACGGCCAAGACGAAGCTAATAGGCGCTTACGTTTAAAACGAAACGCGCCTAATCGTTATAATAACAAGTTAGGAAAGTGTACAAGGTATCACAAATGGGCGCGTTTCGTGCAATGGAGTATTAGAAAGCAATTATATACCTGTACGTAAGGGAAATGGCGTTTTAAAGTCCTTTTCTTCATCATAAATAATCCATTTTATTCCTATTTAATAGTATTACATGCACACGTAAGAAAATTAAACGTTTGTTTTGGAGATTGTTTATGTTAGCAATAATGAAGTAGCCATGCAAGAAATTTTCTGTTCAACTCGATATAAGACTTTCTTGTTGGATTTTCTCGATAACGGCTACTCCTACGATAAAAATGTATAGGAAAGGAAATACTCTACTTTATCAGTTCTACAACTTTTATTTGAAAAATATTTTGATATGCGCAATACTTTACGAGATATTACAAAATTTAATTTTTTGTCACCAGTAAAGTGGTACCCCTGATTGGCGTACGTGATTCATTTTTGCGATTTTCTTATTATATTTGATTGAAGGTCCCTAATATCAAATTTCATGAAAATCCGTTCGGTAGAAGTCGAGAACGAACATGCGGACGGACGGACAGACGGACGGACAGACAGACGGACAGACGGACGGACAGACGAACGGATGGATAGACTGACGGACGGACCGACAGACGATAGTAGGCGCTCACGCTGTAAGCGAAACGCGCCTAAAAAGCAATTCTGTCTATAACGCTAACTTAAACGCTAATAACTCGAGAAGTAATGAAGATAGAAACTCCAAATTTGGCAGGGATGCTTGATTAACACTTTTTCAGGTGATGACTAATTTAAATCGCGAAAAAATTCCTTGGTTCGACTCCAATGGAGGCATTTCCATTTCTCATTCCTTAACATGTAAAACGCGATTTTTCGACGTGCAGCCTCTTATTCATTTGGAAATTAAAATTAGAAGGAATCGGATTTGAACCATTTTGAAGAAAAAATTATAAAGTTTCTTATTCTGCTCATCTTTTTTCGCCCACAGTTCGAAATATCCCATGTCAAACATTTAATTTACATATTTTATGGAAATCTTGCCATTTTAACGGAATGTTGCCATGGTGACAAATTGTATTGTTAGACCTCAAAATCCTATTATTAAATCAATCCATATGGGTGTAAGCGTGCTCTGAATGTTTTTAATACGAGATAGGGAGGGAGGGGGACTGTAACGGGGGGAGAGAGGGAGGGGGAGAGAGGGAGGGAGGTAAGGTTAACTAAAGATATCCCGTCATATTGACGGGCAATTACGCTATATGGGTATAAACGTGCTTTGACTGCTTTTAATACGAGAGAGGGGGGTAGGTAGAGGGGGGAGCGAGAGGGAGGGGGAGAGAGAGAAGTAGAGGGGGGAGGGGGAAAGAGGGGAAGGGGAGAGAGGGGGAGAAATGAGAGGGAGGGAGAGAGAGGGTGTGAGGGAGAGAGGGTGTAAGATGGGGAGGGGGAGAGAGGGGGGAGGGAGAGGTTGTGAGAGGGGGGAGGAGAAAGGGAGGGAAAGAGAGGCAACTATTTTAAGTTTAACTAAAGATAGTCCGTCAACAACAGAATATTCACTAGATATGTTGTATATGACAAAATATTTCATATGTAAAAGTGTGATATTAATTATTTTAAATGAAAATAATAATAATCTATCTATAATTCTTCCGTTGATATTTCAACGGGCATTACACTAGTTATAAATAAAACCTTTAGAAAAAAAGAGCAAGATGGCGTATGAAATACGAAGAGCAGCCCTAAAATTCCAACTCACTGAAATTATATCACTTCACATAACAAAAGAAGAAACTAATTGAATAAACACGCGTGTCCCACAGTGTTTGCAAACAAGTCATCGAACCCATCACTCGACAACACTTTTTCTTCCGCCGCTTAATCGCATTCGTTGGCAACTTTCCTTCGTCCGCCATAATGCCTTAAAGGTAGCCATGGCCACCACTGAAAAGGAACGAGCTAAAAATTCTTTCAATTACAATCAAGTGTCTAGCGCGTATTTATAACAGTTTAGCCGCCGAAGACAGCTAAATACGATAAAACATCAAATGACTAATTAAACTATTTTCACGAAAAACATCATTCCGTGAATCATCTACATCTACATATTTTATTGGTGGATGGCAGGGGCTTCAGTGCACCAAAAGTCCCTAGTTTTTCTAAATTACCTCTTCCTATTATGTTCCCTTATTGTCCTACGGAAAAACGATCTTCTATATCGCTCCGTCCTACAATCGATCGATCTCGCTGATCTTATCTTCGCTGTCCTGCCTTCCGATATGTATGTCCGACTTCTGATTAGATCTACCATCTCATCCGCTAATCCCTCAGATATATATATATATATATATATATATATATACCTATGTTCCTATCACATTAAAACTACTCTAATGAGGCCCACTTGTGATTTTCTATTAATGACGTTACGCTTTGTTTACAATTGTAATTTCTCTGTACGTTAGTAAATAAAGTATTACTGAGCCAAAAAAATGAATTTTTTTTACGTCGTTTTTAATGGCATATTTAATTTTCTGAGTAGTAGCGTAGCTAGAGGTTTCGGGCCCCTAGGCAAGAATCGCTGATGGGCCCCCTAAGCGGAAATATTTTAGTAAAAAGTTTTTTTTATATATATTTTATTTGTGTTTATTTTTCTCTGTGGGGGGGGGGGGGGGCCTCTTAAGAAAGAGGTTAAAACGATAATCTGATGACAAGTGACGCTTAACTAATCGTTGTCTTTCGCTCGTAGGTCCCCTTTTGTTCGAGGGCCCTTAGGCATTGCCTACGCTTGCTATATGTTAGCTACGCTACTGTTTCTGAGATTTTACAGAAAAACATTTTTTAGGGGACCCCCGGGCACGCGCCAAGTGCGACTCCCCTTAAATCCACCAATGAGTCCTTTTTCATAAGGATCACACACAGCTGACGCATATTCGATCTGCGGTCGAACTAAGGATTAATAACATAATTCCTTCACTTTTTCCGAGCTATTTCCAACTCCCTATAAAGACCAGCTGGTGCCCCACGTGAGATCTCGATGGATCGTAACTCCTTAATAATACACCGATTCTGAAATAGGAATCCTCATCCCTTCGAACGAATAATTAACATTCAGCGAATTATTATTGGTTCTCCAAACAATTGATAACGCAGCTTTTCCTTTGGTTGATTTCTAGCAGCCATTCCTTACACCACGCTGAAATATCTTCTAAATCGTTTTGGAGATCCTGACACAATAAGAACGTTTTAAACTATGAGATTTCTGAAATTGGCCTCCGGCTACTGACTCGACCTGAGGTTTTTTATAGATAGTTAATTCCTCGAGGCAAAATAATGCGATATGGCTAATAAACTCCGCGAACTTTATTCTCCTTATAAATGTTTGGTCAGCAGTGCTTGCTATTCCGCGCTCGTTCTGATACAGTAATCACAGAATCGCCGGAGCGTAGCTCCTTTTAAATATACGCTCCCGGCGCTGCCAAAACTTTCGAGGTTCAAGTTCGGACATTGCCACATGAGGCCCTCGGTGGACTCTGCAACTTCGCGTGTGCCGGCCTCGCCCCTGGGGAGGGCGGAAACGGGGCGACCTTGCCCACAAAGGGAACGGATGCATTATTTTATTTGGGAGAGGCTGGCCCAGAAAGACAGACGGAGATTCAATTCGCCGAAGAGATGCTCGGCCCGAGGGCTATGGCTGCATTCGCAACTCGGGGACAGGATGCGCGATTACGCACGCGGTCGTATAAATAAAGAAGATTCGTTAAAACTCGTTTAAGTCTAACTGTAGGACGACTCGACACTCCATTATTACGAAATAAAAATAGCAAATTGCGCGGTTTATTGAAGAATGGGCGCTAAAATGATTGATTACGATCTGTTCGCCGCGATTCCACCATAATTTCTGTTTATATAGTACTATTGTGAATTGGCCAAACATAGGATTAACTTCGGCAAAGCTAGATAATTTCCAATTAACCTGCAAAATGGACAGAAGGGGAAAATAGATCAATACATTCTGATGGCGATCCAATGAAACTTCCTGCACAGCATCGACATTCCATTTTTATAAAAAATACATACATTCGGATATTTACTGTTTGAATCGTATTTCCACAAAGTTCGACGACGCTTACTAACAAATGCGACGAAAAACTTTAAAATACGCTATTCGCAAAAGTGTAAAAGGATTTAAAATGTTGACAAAACTAAAGAAACGATATTTTTTCTAAAATTACACAATACCAGATTTGCATCAGTGCGCTCTTCAATAAAATAGAACATCGCCAGATATATTACAGTGAAAAACATACCTCAAGCCTTGCAGTGCAGAATTCCGCAAAAGTAATTGAAATGTGGAGCTAAACTTATCGCTGGAATGCAATTGACGATCGAGTTACCACCGCTATAGCTAAAAGTGATCGGGAAAACCAGATGCGTATTTCGGCCACAAATCTACACAAAGAATCAGCACCACTGATGACGGATGCTTTGCAGCCGAAATGCATTTCTTTTGCTGCGTTTTGTGGCTATCGTATGTAACTGTTTTCATGGCTTCCTCGGGGTGCAATCAGACCTGGATTATCCATTGGGCACAGCGCCCAGGGCTTACGGAAAAGTTTTACGTCCCAAAAAATCATAGATGTGTCAAAAATGAGAAAAGAAAACTGCTAAGTCAAACTTAATATTTACAAAGACTTACATCCGGCTGTAATGGAACCTATGCATTGTATACAATGCAAATATTTATCTATAGATCTTGGGGGCCTACGATTATGAATGCCCAGGACATACAAAACTTTAATTCGTCCTTGGGAGCAACTGTAAATTTGTCCGTGAAACAAATATTTTTTGACACGCACTCCCTAGAGTTCTTCGGACACCATAATCTCGGATGTGTTACTTCATCCGTTTCTGAACACAGCTTTATCTCGACGAATATTATCTCGATTTTCCCGGAGGTATTCTGGATTTTTTTCCGCCGAAAGCTAAACGCAAGTACATACGCCATAAGAGACAAATACTATTTGGCATTACTGAAAATCGAATTCCTCTCTTTTGACGACAGCAAGAGTCAGTCACGACACGCAAGGACGGAGGGCGTGGAGGGCAGGGACAAATGGGGGAAAAGAGGATATGGGCGGGGCAATAACCGGGAGGATGAGAATGAGAGGGGCATGTTGGAGGGGGAGTCGTAGGGGAAACCCTTCGGCGGCAACGGTCACGAGGGACGCCCAGTTCGTGCCGAAGGGGAAGGACGGATTTCCCATAATCCCACCGGAGGTTTTTTAATGCCGAATGCACTAAAGACACGAAAAAGTTGAGGGCTGCATTCCCGAAAGGGAAACCTCATTGAAAGCATTTCCACAAAGGCGCGTCATTTCTAAGTTTTCTCTTTTTTCTTCGTTTTAAGAACATGATCGTATGAAGTTCTCTCAAATTGTAAAACGAGAGTTTTTCAAAAAAATATCTCAAATAAACATCTTCAAACATTCCTTCCAGTGCGTTAGGATATTCATTTCGTGGGATTCGACATGCACACCTGACACTGCAACATACGCCATATGCACGCTTATTATAAATATACATATATGGCTGAATACCAAGGTGGATAATGGGATCCGTGATGGCTATGCTTATGTTAAAACTTTTTTTTTTACAGATATATAGGTAAAATATTGAAATATATAACACCACAATTGTACATGGAATTACGATAAGGAGATATACCTATATTATATATCTATTCGTTATACTGCGAATGAAACGTGTGAATAATAACTGTACAAAGTTTGCTCAGGAGGCTTCTCAAAACGCGAACTGTTTCTATATTCCCCGACAATGCTCATTCACATGAAAATATTCCGAGATAGCAGGTAGTGAAAATCAGGAAAACGATCTTCCGAGAAGGGATTTTTCAAATCCAGCAGGGAATAAAAATATAATATTTCAAAAAAAATTAATTTCTTTCTTACTTTTACCTTTATCTTTTAAATTCAGAATACAGCATCAGTATGATCCGATAAGATAAATTATGACGGGCCATATTACGACACAATTTTACAGGCATTGTTATAAAAACTTTGGTGTAATTGCCGGGCGTAACCAATGACATCTTACTGAAAAACATAAATTTGGCAACATGTCTCTCCAGCAAAAACTCGCTTCTCAGCCGAACAACGGTCACGGAAGGGCATAACGACGAACGGAAACTAAGGCACAACCAAAATTCTCACGGTCATTACAAAATCCTAATTAAACTAATTAAATCATCAAGAAGAATGAATTCTGCACATCAAGAAAATTGAATATTTATGACTTAAAATGTTTATAAGATGATATTTATTGCATACATACAATTTAGCCGCAAGGCAGCGTACTTTAATATAATTTATTATAATGTATGCTTGATTAAGGCAAAGATAAAGACAGAAAAATTGGACAAAAAAGCATTTTACATCAATCGCAACACGACACGAAAATTTCATAATAAATTCCAAGTTTTCGACGGTATTGGGCCTTAAAAATTAACTTCGAATACAGAATAAAGAATGAGATTCCTGTTCGAGCTTCCATAAATGCTCACTTTCCTCATCCACTCCCACCTATCTCACTAATAGGTGGACTGGAGAGCTCGAAGTGCGAGAGGACAGACATGCTACCACCACAATCTGATTGTGAGTTTCGAGGAGACGAGGAAACGTATATAACAAGAATGTATTCGGTCGGAAGCACGGAAGGGCCCTCCATCGGCCTTTGACGCTTACCATCCCCATATAGTGCCTGTTCGTGAGAGCAACTATTTTGAGTGGTAGGAGGAGGGCGGAAGGGGAGAGAGGAAAGTGGGAGAGTGAGAGGAAGGTGGGAGAGGGAGGGTGGAAGGGGGGGGGGGGAGCGGGAGGGAGGAGAGGGAGGGTGGAGGGAGAGAGAGAGAGGGTGGAAGGGGAGAGAGGAAAGTGGGAGAGTGGAAAGGGGAGGAGGGTGGAAGGGGGGAGGGGGCATTGGATCAGAAGAGTGGCCCATGGAAGCCCAAGGCCATCGTTCATATCCAGAGTGAGAGGAATGCTGCCGACCCCCGCGAAGAGCCTTCGAATTTTAAGTGGGCCGTTTCTATGGAACTTTCTTCCAAACACAAATCCACAATACGACATTCCCGACCTTTAGTGAACATCTAACAGTAAGTGAAAATCCCAAATGCTTTTGGTCATATGTTAGAGAAGTTCAAGGTCGACGCCCAACCGTAGCCCCGTTAATAAACGACAAAGGAGAGGTAGTTAGCGATAGCACAGATAAAGGAAATTTGTTAAGCTTTTTTTTCAGAGCGTATTTACTACCGAAGACGTGAGAGCGAAGGTCGTGGCGTCCGAACCAGCAAGGAAAAAATGAACGATATAGTCATATCAGCGAAAGGGATAGCTCAACAGCTTAAAAATATCAAGTCAAATAAATCTCCGGGTCCAGAAGAGATACCAGCTAGAGTATTCAAAGAGTTAGCACTGGAAATAGCACCTTATCTCGAAATAGTTTTCACTAAGTCACTTAGTCATGGCGTTGTACCTAAGGAATGGAAGTTAGCCTTTATAACGCCGTTACACAAAGGTGGGAAAAAAGACGACAGAAAATTACAGGCCAATTTCGCTTACCTCCCTTTCTTGCAAGGTTCTCGAGCACATTATCGTTAGCTCCGTGATGAACTTCTCAGATAGCCAGAACTTGCTAAGTAAATATTCAGGAAGACGAGATCTTGTGAAACACAGCTCGCTCTGTTCGTTCACGATATACTAAGATCAGGAGACCGTAAGACAGAAGCGGTTTTCCTCGACTTCAAGAAGGCTTTCGATAAAGTTCCGCACAGTAAGTTAGTGAAGAAATTAAATGACTGTGGAATAAATCGAAAGATAATCGAGTGGATCAGGGACTTTCTTAATGAGCGTGAACAAATAGTAGTTATAGATGGATTTAAATCAGATTCAGTCAGCGTAGCCTCAGGCGTTCCACAGGGAAGTGTAATTGGCCCCCCTACTATTCCTTTTATATATAAACGACTTAGATAAGGTTATTAAAAGTAAAATCAAGTTATTCACGGATTCAGTAGTTTACAGAGAGATTAACAGTCCTAATGATCAATTATTACTTTCTGACGACGTAAATGCAATTCTCGAGTGGTGTCAAGAGTGGCAGTTAGAATTGAACTTAAGAAAGTGTTCCTTTATGAGATTCTGGGGAAACAAAAACATCGACGCGACGAAATACACTGTTGAATGCGTCCAGCTAAAACTAGCCGATTTCGTCAAATACTTAGGCGTTACTTTAACAAGGAACCTCTCGTGGGATATGCACATACGAAATATATGCGGGAAGGCTAAACAGAAACTAGGATTCATCAAACGCATAGTAGGTAAAAGTGAGGAAAAAGTCAAAGAGACATGTTACTTCTCGTTAGTAAGACCGCTATTAGAGTACGCGTCGAGCATATGGGATCCGTACGAGAAAGGATCAACCTCAGAGTTACGAAGAGTGCAGCGAAAAGCCGCTAGATTCATCAAAAATTGTTACAATAGAAACAAAAGTGTTACAGGCTTGATACAGGATTTAGGATGGGAATCACTAACTGAGAGCCGATCACGCTCTACAGTGCATCTCACGTTCACTGTGCAGTACAGGTTCTTATGGGAGTTTCGATTCCCATGTATTCTTCCCTATAGCGAAAAAATAACCTCTCAAAGGGGTCCTGCGCTCGAAGAAATATTGTTTAAGCGCGATTTATTGGTTTATTTTCTTGTTTTTACAATACGGTTTCGTTCCAAATATAAAGTTATGTATTAATTAATCATGACGTATAAGAATTATATTTATTAAACATAAATAACCTTGCTAAAAAGCAAATATTTCAACCTTTCTGAGCATTTCACTCGCGACAAGTTCTTCGTCACACGGAAAAACGAAGTACTTCACAAAGGCGTCAAAATCTGCCTGCATAGTTAAAGTGACCAGATTTTCTAGATGTCAAATCAGTACATTTTTTATTTTTTATATTCATGAAAGAAAACTACCAGATTTTCTAGATGTAAAATCAGTACATTTTTTAATATTTCTTATATTCATGAAAGAAAACTACATTTCAATATAATACTTCATATAGATTGAAATTTTATACAGTATACATAGGTATATAACATTATTGTTATATATACTGGATACTCTTGCTGAAGTCAATCAGAAAATTTGTTTTTTCCTCTATTTATGGCAGGATCTTTAAATATAATTAAATAATAATATTAATAATCTATTCTGAGAATAGTGTTACTTTACTAAACAGCATTAAAATATTATACTACTCACATGACATAAACAACCATAACTATTATTGTCTGGACGACATTACTTTGGAATTGAGACTTATAGTTGTAGAGAAGGGGTGGGGGTTTGGAAGGAAAGACTGAAAAACTCCCCTCCCTCACAGCCAATCATAGGTGGAGGGGAGGTAATGTTTGCTAGGGGGAACTACACAGCGTTGCCGCAAGTCCTCTTTACACATCCTGGCAACATCGCACCCGAGCCACCTCAACCGTCAATCCCACAGTAAATGAACTAAATAATTATAGACTTTTTTTTCTTTTACAATAAGTACAACTTTATAATTCAGTACAAAATTCAGTACATATTTGAAATCAGTACACAATCTCTAAAATCAGTACTGTACTGATTAAATCAGTACGTCTGGTCACTTTATGCATAGTCGTGAATTGCGAAGGTTATGTTATACAAAAAGAATTTTTGGAAAGGGTTTCAAAAACTTTTCATGGCTACAAAGCAGACATCCGCCATCTCCATTCTTGAAAGAAGCCTCAGAAAAAACACCGACTGATTTTGATGAAATAGGAGTGAGATAACGCAATTTTTTTTCACCGAAACGGAAGAATCGGCATTTCCCGATCGTTTTTGCTTTTTAGCAAGGTTACTTATGTTTAATAAATATAATTCTTATACGTCATGATTAATTAATACTTGGAACGAAACCGTATTGTAAAAACAAGAAAATAAACAAAAAAATCGCGCTTAAACAATATTTCTTCGAGCGCAGGACCCCTTTGAGAGGCTATTTTTTCGCTATAGAGAAGAATGCATGGGAATCGAAACTCCCATAAGAGCCTGTACTGCACAGTGAACGTGAGACGCACAGTAGGTTAATACTATTTGAAAGATTTAGAACGCCTATATTCTCCAGCGATGTCGAAGAAATAATAAGAGCGCCAACTTATATTGGTATAATGGACCATCCTCGTAAAATAAGAGAGAGAGAGAGCCTGTAGGACTGAGAGGTATAAAGGCTCGTTTTCTTCGACCGTGTAACATGTAAACTTCGTAGGAATAAGATCGTATAGAGTTTTATTCGTCGAATAAAGCAAAAACGAAAAGAATCGGTCCATATTTACATATTTTAATGCTTTAAGGAAGAATACCTTGCAAGTCAAGAAATGGATTCATACGTGTTATCTTATGAAAAAATGTTAATCCACTATATTGGCAGCACTGATTAACCCCGGTTGACCAAACCTTGACCATTCACCAAGTTAGGATGTAAGGAAGAATCGTACCAAATTTGGTTATTCTAGTTTTTATCGTTTAGGAGGAGTTCCATGAACTAACACACAATCACACGCTTCAAAATATATTACAGATTCAGAGAACGTTCATAACGCGAGACGACTCTTAACATAATTTTGAATTAATCTATTTTGACAAACAGAAGATCACATGAATTATTTGCTTTGCAACTGAACTTATCGATTCACGACCCCTCTTTCAGTTATATATTTACCCAGAAAACCATTGGAAGAAAAAAATATCATTATTTATTGGAGCTTTAGGAAAGTTTTTGACTTTCTAAAGAGCCGCGCATTCAATGAATTAAACCATCAGATTAATGAAGGAGGACAATAGTTCAATATACTAAAACGTTCCCCATCTTAATTAACGCTATTCAACTGCAATCCCTCCCCAAAAATGGAAAAGGATCGAGAATTACCGCATCTCATGCGTTCAGCGTGGCGCGGAAGATTCCCATAGCATTTTGGTATGGAGTAAATCCGTAACAGTTTTGGTAACCTCGAGTCTCACTCCCCGAAGCGGAAGGAATAAGATAAGAAGCAATCGAAGGAAAGTTGGAGGTGGGAAGGGAGGCTCTCCTCGGCTGAGAGCCACGGGTCTCCACGCGTGCGAATCGTATGATTTCGCGTAATCAGACTCATCCATCAAACCGAGAACCGTAGTACGGAGAGCAACGCCCTGTCTAAAATAATAGGACAAACCGAACGCGTTTGTTCCTCTCGTTTTCAATGCGAATTAACGAGGCGAAGCGAATATCCAGCCTATCGCCGATGTAGTCGACGTGACTTTCTCGGGAAAAGTTTGCGCAACTCGATAACGCAGCGGTATTAAAACCAAAAATATCTTATTAGCTTTTTAAGGAATATTTCACCCTCTCATGCTTGTGGCAAAGCACACGATGAGGTTTTCGTCCAACTAACGTTTGATAATGTCACATTTAGGTCTATACGTTGCCTATTAGGAATACCCAGCTCCTATTTTAAATAGTTATGGTGCCATATTATTAGATTTAAAGAAGCAAAATATTAACATCCCAGCTAAACCTCCTTTGCAAATTTAAGTCCGTTATGAATTTTAAAATATATATTTTTTTTCTCTTTGGTCGTACTTGAGACGGAAAATTTGTTTGATAAAACTCTGGTTTTAGCATCCAATTCAAAATGTTATATCATCCTTCGACGATGGTTATACTAATAATTCCTTTAATTTGTGAAAAAATAAGAAATTCTGCGACGCACCTTTTCTACGCCTTCCATTCAGCACAATAAAAATACAACGATATATCTCCGAGTTTATGTGCCTCAATTTAAATGGGATAGTGCAGAGAAGAAAGTTGCTTTTTCCGTCTAAATATGACTTCCACTTGTAAATGCGCAATTCCGTTTATTCGAAGGTGATTTCATGTCGACTGGATGATATCCTATTACCACGACACACTCGGTAGGATATCAACGTTAAATACATTTCCTAGAATGGGACGTGTTTACTTGCCTGTCACGAATAGTTCCAAACCTACCTAGGAGTGCGAGAGAAATCACGATTGGAAACATCCCGAGTAGGTCTCATTCGACGATGGACCAGATAATTACGGACCGCCAAACGCAAGTATTAGGATGCGGAGAAAGTGACGACCTTCCACCCTCTTACGAGTCGCGACCCGTTGACTTTCTCCTCCAACCCAACCTCACTATTTTGCAAAAGGAAAATGTTTTTTTTGTTTTCAGAGAACCGGAGAGGTCCCTCGAGACAACGACGCACGCTGACAATTTCTTAGGAAACATTCCAGTCACATTATTGGGATTGCGGGGCAATCGTGAGCAACTACGGTTTTGATTCCGCGTGGCGACTGCTTTCCTTAAGATAGGGATAAAATAATTCAGGTCATCTTTAAAACAACAATGGTTTCTTTAAATATGAATACAATCAAAATCATCGGGGGATTTTTTTCTATCATAATGGTTAATAAGTATGCATACAAAATTACCTATTTAAAAGAGGAATATGACAAAGAGGATGGCAGAGCGCGTATAAAAAGCACAGTTACCTCCCTCGTTCTCCAATAACGGGTGCCTAATAAGGCATTTGGCACCATGGACCGCACACCGCTTGGAAAACCACGATTTGTTCTCAGGAGCCATTGTTCTCGGCCACGGAATGGAAGAGGTAAGAGGAAAAGGGATTTCCTATTGCGTCGCTATTACGGAATCTCTCTTAATTAAAGCAAAGGATTCGTGCCGCAAGGATTTCAACGGTAAAGGGCATTAGAGGGTATGGTTGAAAACAAAGCATAATAGCTAAGTCGCTGTCAAACAAAACTTATTCAAAGCAATTTATTCATGCATAAATGCAATAATGTTAAAAAAATTGTATGCGCGGCTTTAAGAACTACGCAATCAGCTGCATAACTAATGTATACGCAATTTTACCCAAAAACACATGCAGCAGAGTAAACAATCTCGCATCCGGAAGTTGTTGGACGCAACTAGGGCGGGGCATCTGCCCCGGGTGCAACGAACAATAAGCAAGGGGGGCTAAAAATCGAAATAGTAACTAAATAAACTAGAGAAAATAATTTCTTGAAGGGGGAGAGAGGGCGCATATTTAGTAGTTTGCCCCGGGCGCTGAAATATATAGTTACGGGGCTGGTTCGACGAATAAAGAAAGGAAACATTTCCAAGGCAATGATAAAAAAATGCGTAAATGAAATGATACATATCCGAGGATAACGATTTCAATGCACTCTTGGAACCAAGATTAATTTGCGGGTAAAGAACATTTAATGCGAAAGTGATCGGTCGAATAAAAAGAAAGGCCCGAAAAACGTCCAAACTGAGAGAGAGAGAGAATGTGACAACCGTGTCAAGGTGCGCAGATCCAATGCTTTTAAGCGTGTCTTTCATTGCGGTTTTCATCCTTGGCGAAGAACGGTGTCTCGAAGGCGAGGTCACGAGACCACAAAAAAGGGCAAAAGTTCATTAGTAGGAAAATAGCTGAATACGCATCCGTCTTAACATGTGAGAGAGATGGCCTCATAGGATAACACAGGGACAATCGGATACACAAACGTTTGAGTTCAAAACCGGTAATCGCTTATTTGGCGTGGGAAACGGAAATATAAGATACATTAACATATGATACACATTAAAATTCCATCCCTCGTCCTTTCCGACGGAATACTGTATACTCCTTATTTTCTCTAAAAATCTTCGAATACTTAAACGTCCAAAACCGGTGTTTTTCACTTCGATCACTTCGAAACAAAGATGACATGATTTTGAAATTTAAAAAAATCCCTAATATGAGAAAAAGAATTACAGATCTTGGATATTACAAATGAGAATATATAAAGGCCTTTTTTCCATTGATGAAGTATGAGTCACTTAGGAGTTGCAGTATTAAATTATCCGTTTTAGGTTACTTTTCAATGTCAGTCTTTCATTATTCGAATCCAATCTAAACGGAAGAGGCAAAACAGCTCCGCCGCAATCCACCAAATGGATGCAAAACAAAAACATGTATTCTATCATATATATATATATTTGATCAAAAATAACCGTTTACTCCAGATACACGAAAAGGAGTTCCGCGTAGGGCCAAATGTAGCTGCATTAATCGCAAATGCCGAAAATTGAAATTGGAGACTACACAACTTATTAAATAAGGTAGCTCGGAAAAACAGCTATTACAAAAACAAAGATATAAATTCCGCCATGTAGATTACAAGTTAGGATATAAAAATAAGCCTAAAGGAAAAAAGAAGCGTAAAATTGTGGATCTCTTAATCAACTGATTTCTCGATTGAGGTCAATATTTTCTTCTTGCCCGAAATATCTTTACACAACATGAAATGCTTAAAATAGATGAATAGTATAAGCAATTTAAAAGTTTACCTCCCATTCTCCGAAGATACATCAAATTTTGCTAATCCGCCTATTTTCTCCTATACGATATCTGAAATGTCTATTTTACATCCTTTCCACAATACGATCAACATGAAGCTTTTCGTGTCAAAATTAATATAAACACCCCAACAGCATCATCAGTCCTTCGTCATACAGATTAGAAAGGCCCTTCGATGTATTTTATCAATTTAAGTCGTCACAGATATCAGCCGGAAAAAAAGTCGGATGCATCGCGAGGAAATTCCTTACCAGCATGACTAATGGCGCACGAATGGTGGGTGCAAGCACATGATTCACGGCGAATACTCCGAGCGGAGGCCATGACGAAGAGAGGAGGAAGCGCGCAACTCGTACGCCACTTGTTTCTTCCAAAATTCGCCCCTCCGACCTATCTCTCTCTAAAGGGAAAGATGTTAAGCGCGTAATATAGTAATCGAGCGATCACGTCCACTCGAGAAGACTGGACACGAGCGCATCCAATACCGAGGAGATGACACTTTCGAGAGGATTCATTTTCTGTTAGCGACGGACAAAAACAATTGGGCGTTATGGGTGAAGTCCGGGATCATCGAACCCCTGCCACTCACCAAAACTCATTTTATAGGTGTCGCATGTTTTAGTGGCGCGCGTAGCCTCTTCAAATTCACCAAAGGCGCACGTGGAGGAAAGGATCGCACGCAGCAGCCATCATTATTAGCTGGGACGAGGAAGCTTTTTCGAATAGCTATTCCGAGAGGACATGCGCGTAAAACGAAGTACCGTAAGCATATGCACTCGGCCATAGGAGGGTTCGGCTGCAATCCTAGGCTAGTTTCTCCACTTGGCCACCTCGAAGCCTCATAGCGGAGGCGCTCTTTCGGAGGCATTTAGGGGGTTGGGGAGGAGGTTTCGAAACGGCGCCTCTGCAGAGTCAAGGACGTGGGAGGCAGGCGGGGGCAAATTGCTTCCGCCCGCCCAGCATCCGCGCTCGTAAAAAGCGAGAAGACGAAACGAGGCAATGGTCTCTCTTCTCATCCCGCGGCTACGGATAGCCACGCGGATTACTGTAATTTATGGGGAGATGATTACTTAAGTGTGGGCATAATGATAATCAAAGGTGTACCTAAAGTGCGATTTGATTGTCCGGAGTCTGTCTGAAAAACAATATACAGCTCTCCGGTATTCCATTACCTAATCTATCACTATTCCAGTCACAAAAAACACTCATGGAAATATCTAAGCGGCGATCTAAATATGAGTAAACAGATGATACCCTCTTAGTTAGTGGCACACTACGACGATCATGTCGTTGTTGCTTCTCGAGCTAAAAGTGCTAACGACGATATAACCGTTGTTATGCAGATTAGGTTATAAATCGACGCTGTTCATTTAATATTGATCATAAAGAGTTTGACAGCATCTGATTAAAGAGGAGATTAGGTAGCTTTCATATTTGCAGCATATTTTTGTTTACCTCGTGCTTTAATTTTAAGTTAGTTAATTTCATATGTTCGTATTCGTGCCAAGTTAATGATAGCGTCAGAAGAATCAGCATTTTATCGCATTAAGGATATTTCAGCGATTTAAACGCACAACCGAAAGTTTCTTGAACAATTTATTGTGGAATTTTATATTTTTAGAATGTATTAAAGCTACGAAGAATAATTCACTTTACTTTTGCGCAAAATTTGATCACCGAATATTTTAGATCATTAATATATTTACACAACGAAGCATAATTCTGAAAGTGAGTGGCAAGAATCACATACGTGCGACCTTGGGTCAATCACGAAAGTTAGAACAGGTAAGACATCATCGATTCTAAAGATGGAATTCGAACTTGAATTATTCAACGGGGTTTCGAAACGCCTGCAAAAGCAAGGTCGGAAGAAATATCTCGAATGCTTGAATCGACTTGGCGCGAGATGTGGAAAACTAAGCGAGGATAGGAACGAGAAAAGACGGAAAACGAATCCAACACGAACCGCTAAACGGGATAAAAGGCCATTTGGAAGTGGCACTCGAAACGGCCAAGACTTTCCTCGGGAAAAGATCGCTTCCTCCGGGGATAAATACGCTATTACAAGCACGCGAACGAATTTTTCCTGTAATGCCGTTTTCGTATACAAGTTAGATAAAAGATGGCGCTGAGCATTCGTGGTCCAAGAAGTATTAGTTATTTCTATGCTTCTCCTGCTTATATATGTGCGTAGTAAGAATAAGATTATTAACAGTAAACTCCTCATCAATGGTATTTCTCAGAGATTCTTTGCCAGAAATTTTGCATTAAAAATTGATAAATATTTAAATATTTTGAAAACATCTGTTGGATAAATTAATATACATTTAATAATAATAATAATAATAATCATCATTTATTTAACACAAACAGGTTTCCCAAATTACATTGTGTTGTAATACATTTTTATTACAAGTACAAACGACCATGCCCTTGCCAGGATTCGAACCCGCGACCCTTGCATTGGGAGTTAGACCGCTCTAGACAGATATCTATAAAAAAGTGTTTGTATGTATGTATGTTTTTTTATAACGCAGCAAGTACAGAACGTAGAAACAAGAAGAAGGTGTCATTTTAACCGGAATAAAGAGTTAAGTAGTGTAGTCAGGTTTTTAAACCGATTTGATAGACCTTTATAATTTGAAAAATATTTTATTTTTTCATTTTCTTCATCTGAATAACATAGGGACGAGTGCAGCTTATTTTTCATTTGAATTTTAAAATTACTTAGAGACATGGTACGAACTCGTGACTTAGATTGTTGTATGTAGGAAAGAACAAAGTCTATTTTTATTGAAGAAAGAATGCGAATCGTGATCGAATTAGCGTAAAAATGTGTTTAGAAACAGAAAAATGTCCGATTTTATCAATTTAATGACAATACCAATTATAAGCTACAACAACTCCTATTGTCGCCGAATGCAATGCATTTATATGGGAAAACTTTTAACGTAAAATCGTTTTTCAATTTATTGATTTTAATTGAAATATTACCAAAAAACTGTTTTAAGGATATTTTCGTATGGCGTAGAGCTCTCCAAAGCAAGCTGTTTTTAAAACCAAGCAACTTAAATAATTAGACGTAGATTTTCCACAAATTGTGATTGAATAAATCGTTTCATTGTTTCCAAAGTATTGTTGATATAAACAATTTTCTCGTAACAGAACTAATGGACGAGAGAATCGAGCTAATAGTAGAAGGATAATATCCACTCTGTGAATCCTAAACGTTCTCTATTTACTTTTCTGTCTTTAATTAAATTAACTAATTTCGTTTGTTCCTTTGTTCATCCATTTTCTGTTGATTATTGTGTTCTTGCTGGTTTTACTTCGAATTTTCGTTTTGAAGATATCGTCACGAAACTTCGAATAAATATATAATTTTTACCTTACGGGTAACATATGTGGTGATAAAAAAACTGGGGGGAGAGAGAGAGCTTAATTAAATAATTATTTACCCATAAGTTAACACGTAATTTTTCACAGTGAAAGACTTTCTTTCTTCATTCATCTAAATAGGGAAACGCGGACCGGTTTTCTTCATTTTTGATTTATTGGACGGTTAAAACTGTGTACTATGTTATTCTTGCGATGTTTACTTGTTACACGGCCAAAGTTTCAGATTCACTAAATCCGTTGAAATTCAACGGGCTCTTCTGCTAGTAAATAGTAAGATATTAGGAAGCAACTTTCAGAGTATTCTTATATTAAGGTCTGAGTGAAAGGTTAAAATAATAATGATAAGTTTTGTTTTCATATTAATAATAGTCGCATGACATAAGAGAATGTATGCATTGCCTACAGATGGATAAATTATTACTACCAGTACAACCAATAATAAATATGACATACCACTTTTACGAGAACAAAAACGTTTTTTTATATTATTTCGATGACAATAATAAAAGATGCATTAATTTCGATTTTGAGTCATCATAACAATTAATAATTACTCAAATTAATAATACCATTTTGCAAAATTTTCCTCGACAGAACTAACCGATACTCCCTCAATTTTTCAAGAAACAAAATTTTCAACGTTTGTAAATACCACTAGCCATTACATTGATAAAAATTAAAAATTTCCTTAATAATAAATAACTCCATTGGAACAACCATTTCTCGCTCGCATGGGGATCTGAGCGTTTAACTCTCAGCCGCAGTAAATGGATTAAGACAGGACGAATGAGTGTGCGGGGGGAGGGGAGGGGGAAGGGGGGGGGGAGGGGTGGATTGAAAAAAAAAAGACACGGGCGCATGATTGAACTTCCTCCGCCGCGTGACAAGACAGTTCCCGGCCTCGTGCTTGGCGTATCTGGAACGGAGGGCGGATTCGTGGGAGTGCAAAGGTGCGCGCGCATGTTCTTTCCGCGGAGACGAGGAACGGAAACCGGAAGATATGGATTCCGAATTCTTCAAAAGGGAAGAGAAGGCTAAAGAGGTTTTTTAAAAATCGACTAAAAGATATATAACTACACTAAAGTCATTCAAATTTAAGACTAATTATGCGGAAATGGTCAACCCAACCCACACCAACGATGAAATGATACCGAGATACAGGGGCGGCCCGAGGAATTTTGGCGCCCCGGGCGAGATAGCACTCTAGCGTCACCCTCTGTAAATGTTTGTTGAGATAATTACGAAGTACATTTTAATTTATTCATCGCTCCGTAAAGATAACAGATAAATAAAAAAACAGAATGAATGCTGTAAAGATTACAGCCTGTTCGGCGATGTAAATCGGTATCCAGCCAGTATTTATTCCCTTGCAAGTAATGCACAGACAGATGACGGTCGGAACAGCCCCCCAAAGATTTTGGCGCCCCGAGTTACATTAGCAAAACTCACGACAATTCCGAATCGAAACTGAAATTAGAGCAAAGCTAAATTATTTCTTTCCGGCAATGACAGATCTGTAATGAACACGAATGCAGATAATAAAAGTCGAAATGTGATTCTCTTTACTTCACAGGCAGTCATTTGCCTGAAGATCATACGCACCCAAAAAAAATTACCTCGACACACAGGAAATAGCTCTCTCCACATACCGATGCAGAATTTCTCGCCAAGGAGCCTCGCGGACGCTATGTCATCAATGTATGCGCGCGCGATTCCAGGAAAATAAGCGATCTCGAATGACGACGACGTTTCTTAAGAAATTCGCGGCGGTGAGAGAACAAAAAGGGAAATTCGCAAAAAATATATCTCAATCTTTAGGACGCACTAAATCCACCTCAAAGATTTTTTATGAGTGAACGAACGTTTTTTATGATAAATTATTTAAAACTATATTTTTATATCAGTGTTTATGATTTTAAACAGAAGAAATGAAGAAATGATTTCTTCCTATACTATGAAAGGTGGGTTCGTTCAATGAGGAACCTCTTATTTTTCACACTAAACAATTTCCAAGTAAAACCTAATCAAGGCTGCATCGAGGCAATCTGGCATTATTTCATTAAAACCTAAAACGTGCAAAGTGATATCTTAAATTAAAGTTTTAATTGGGGAACATTTTCTATTCCATTCCACCCTCGAATCCCAAAATCAGCAACAGTGCACACAGAGCATGACCAAATGCTACAAAAAAATCAAGTTCATCGAAATTTGTTTTAATTTGACGCCGCCACTGTAATCTTTAGCCATAAATCAAACTGTCGATTTAAGTATATCGCGGTAGTAGCCAGGCATTCATTACGATCGTTCGTCAGATATGAGCTTCAAATTAGTTTTTAAAAATCGGCGAAGGATGAAAGAGATAATAAGACAAACCGAATTAGGTGTCTTGGTTTCAAGTATTAATAATGGAACCAGACACTAACAGGAGTGCCATTCTGTTTTCTATAATACTCGGAATCAATTTCGGAGGAAGCAAACTGGAACGAAATTCTACGATACATATCAACGGAGTTAGGAAACAGGCGAGGTAGAGGGTGGGGGAGGACGGAAACTGAAGGGAGAGTGAGAGGTACCAACTAAACATAAAGTAACGAATAAGACGAAAAAAGCCTCATCTGCGCAAAATTTGGACTTGCTTCTTAGCTTGATCGCTCTTATCTTAATTTATTATCACTCAAATTATATATAAGGATGAAAGAGAGAATAAGACAAACCGAATTAGGTGTCTTGGAATAAAGTAGGTTTCAATTATTAATAAAGGAACCAGACACTCACCGGAGTGCCATTCTGTTTTCTATAATACTAGGAATCAATTTCGGAGGAAGCGAACTAGTTCGCTACTTTGAATTTATTTTTTCTCGGCAAAATCTTCACGATTACGGAAATCAAGATAATTGGATGCTTTTCGGGATGAGGCAGTAGTGAAAGAGAAGCGCCGACCCACATTTGGCGGGGTCACCTCGTGGATTGCGTGGCTCGGAAGAAGAATCTGTGAGAGTGAGCCGTGATTTCGTAGTATCACGGAAGAAGAGAGTGGGTGGGAGGGCACAAAGGGTCAGATGGCGACCTTTGATCAAACTTCCGCTTACCACGCCGACAGGAAAATGAGACATCACCAAAAATAAAATTATCAGGCAAATGTCAAATTTAAAAAAACTGAATCTCTCTACGAAACGGAATTATCCAAATACTATGAAATGCGCTAAAAATGTATAATTTAGGTATATTATGGTCAATGAACCGAAAGAAGGGAAAGTCGTCGATGCTGAAGTAGGACAACGGCTTCGAGATTACGAAATATTTATAACAAACACAGCAATTTGAAGATAAATGTACGCGTAACGCCAAAATTCAAGCCCGAAGAAAAACTGAAAATCGAGCGAGATTTGAATAGTAACTGACGAGAAACAATTCCATCGTTTCGAATGCTTAACAGTCCTGAGAAAGAGTTCGCTGGCATCGGTCGAAGGCGCTCACTATCGACGAGAATAACGCTCTCGAAGCAGCTAGCGTGAACAATGGCGGTGAATGAGTCGACGAGAACATTGGAAAGATAAAAGAAACACCGACGCGCGTTGAAATCACGCGTCCATGCGAACATTTGCTACAGCAGGGGCGTGCTACCTACGGCCCGTGGACCACATGCGGCCACTAGAGCATTTTACGCGGCCCGCGAAGCTTTGGTCCGCAATATTTATTGCAGATAATTTTGTACATTATAAGATTATATATAACATATTGTTGCCATAACATATACCTACCTTGGTGAAGTCTTTACGCTAAAAATGGTTAAAACTTTATTTACATATTTAAAATCACGTATGATCTGTTGATTAAGTTTCGATGTAAAATCTCATCCTGCCTAGGCACTTGCGACTTCTACAGTATCATTTGAGTCTCATTTGAGGTGTTTAACCATTAAACGGAGAGAGGTTAATTCGTATTAATTATATCGATTAGAAAGTCATTTTTAAAAGCAACTTAAGCGTTATGCATAGTTTACAACGGAAAATGTAAATTACTTTTTCTTTTTTGTGTACTTGTATTTTTAAAACAACCGACGATTGGATTGCCTTCGTTGACCAAGAGGGAAATGCGATTACGAGAAAACTTTTAAACTTCTACGCTTCTAACCGCCGCCGTCCATTGACACCGTGAAGAAGTCGGCAGAGAAATGAAGGATGGTCGATGGCGTTCGCAGTTGATGCGAAGCGGGAGACGAAGACGAATCGGTTTGGCAGACATTCCTATGTGCTTCTCCGCTTGCTTTCGGCTAGATTCTGACGTGCTTTCGTCTGCAGCAGAGCTTTCCGCGTTCAGCGAAAGGGGCGGTTTTAACAGTCCGCGTCGGCCGGGTTAACTAAGGCAGAATACAGCCTCATTAGCAGAGGAGATGGGCGGTGCCTCGCCGAGTAACAGAGCGTGTCCCACTGAAAATGCATTCCTAAATTCTAGGATTCAACGAGTTAACCCAATTATTATGATCTAATTTTTTCCAACGATGATAATTTACGGGCTAACATTATAGCGAAAGTTTTCTCAACCACGACTCGAGTTGTTCTTCACATTTATAAAACCCAAAAAAATGTAATTAAAATGAAAGTAACACGACGAAGCAGAATACAAACGAGAATTATTTTTAAAGACAGGTACACCAATACATAAAAACCCGTAAAAGGTACCTTAATAGCGTCAAAAAGGAAATAAAAGGATTTAAGGAACAATGACGAAAATCAAAATCATCACCACCTGCACTTTCAGTTAAAAACAGAACCAATTAAAGATCTCAACATAATATTAATTGATGGAAAGGATGATCGGAAGATCCTTATGCGACAGGCGTAAGCTGAAATGATGGGTAATTTGGAAACAGGCAAGTGGAAGACCCGGGTTCGATACCCGGTCATGGCAGATTTTGTCCCCTCTTTCCACATTTCCCATCATTTCAGCTTACGCCTGTCGCATAAGGATCTTCCGATCATCCTTTCCATCAGTTTATATCATGGCATTCTCACCGTTTGATAGGCTATGGATTTTCTTTGATGCACATCCTTGAGGACATCCGTTGGGGCTGCTTGCTAGCCCAGTCTCCAACCTAAGAAAATTTTCCCGTTCTGAAACAGGGGAATTAGTCTGCTACGGTAGTTCAGTGGTAGAATAACCGCCGGGCAAATGGAAGGAACGGGTTCGATTCTCGGTCATGGCAGATTTTTTCACCTGTTTCCACATTTCCAATCTCAACATAATACTTCCGTCTAATATGATAAATAAATCGCAACGTTGAAAACTTGTCCACTTGAAAAGAAATAAAAAGCATACGACGAAGAAGCTATATGGAGCAATAAAGCGTCATTTGGGCGAAAACACCGGCGAGCGAAAGAAACAAAAAACGAAATTCAGAGCCCAAAGAGTCCGGAGGACGCCGAGGAGACATATAAAGTGGAACTTCTTCTATAAGTCGAACCTCAAGGAAAACAAAAAATATTCAACTTATAGAAGTTATAGAAGAAAAATAATACGAAAAAAATTCTCTCCTCTAAAATGAATAGCTACGGAAAATTCGAGTTAGAGACATTCGACTTATAGAAGTTCGACCGAATGACGAAACATCGACGGCGAATAGAAAGGGAGGGTAAAAATACGCCTGAACCTCCATAACCACCAAGCGTAAAAAAACAGGTGAAGACAACGGTCGACTGATATCACTAACGCCTTTCCTGGAGAGGAGGCGAGCGAGCAGAGGACAGAGAGAGAGAGAGGGAGAGAGGGAGAGAGAGAGGGAGAGAGAGAGAGAGGGAGAGAGAGGGAGAGAGAGGGAGAGAGAGAGAGGGAGAGAGAGAGGGAGAGAGAGAGGGAGAGAGAGAGGGAGAGAGAGAGGGAGAGAGAGAGAGGGAGAGAGAGAGGGAGAGAGAGAGGGAGAGAGAGAGGGAGAGAGAGAGGGAGAGAGAGAGGGAGAGAATGGCAAAGCGAGGAGGAAGAAAAATCCGCAATAGAACGCCAGAAAGGGTTCACTTAGTCAGTTAGCAGCTGTGTCCTGCAACTCAATTTATTTTTCAATCCGAACACACCCGAATCCGAAAATATATTTTTCCCTGCACCCGAAATCACCCGAAGCCGACTGTTCACCCGGACCCAACATATCTGGCAGGTCGTAAAAAAAATGAAATAAAAGTAAATATATGACAGCTCAAAATGAAAAGAAAGAATTGGTGAAATGGGCAGTTTGAGGTTTAATTAAAGCAAATCCAAGGTGCTGCGCATGCCAATAAAAAACAATTTTTTTCCTATATATTTTTCGGGTGACCCGAAATTGTAAAATCGTGACCCGGTCGGATCGGGTTGGTCACCCGATGCAGGGCTCTGGTTAGCAGCACGGAGATAACGGAGAGGGGGGAAGAGAGAGGGGGAAGAGAGAGGGGAGGAAGAAAAAAGAGAAAGAGAGAGAGAGTGGTGGGAAGGGGTCCGGAGAACTCTTGGGCGAGCAGATGAAACGGATGCGACTTCTGTTCGCCTGGCGTGAAGACGTTCGACACGCCGTCTGTCAAGTGATTGCAGGGTGTGGCGGGTTTCCCCATCCCAGCCTCTCCCTCTCCCCTAGGGGAGCTCTCGCCACTTCCTCCGGGAAGACCGCCGTTGACACACTAGAGCAGTGCTTCTCAACCTTTTTTCTCCACGGCACACCTTCATGCATGCTTAAGAACATCGCGGCACACCAAACCACCCCTAATTAATTTCACTGCGTAAATACTCATTTTTAAAGATAAAAACTGGCGTAACAAGTAAAAGTCGCAGTTATATTAGACTGTTACGATTGGTAAAGCAATAATTGTATAATTTTATTGTACGTTAAATACATACATAACTTAAAAATTAAATATCTTCGGAGTGTGCGGCACACTAGTCCCTTCCTCGCGGCACACTGATGTGCCCCGGCACACCGGTTGAGAACCACTGCTCTAGAGGTAGATAAAACGTCATACTTTCTCGCTGAATGCCGAGAGGTCGAACGAAAAGACAAGGGATTTCACTCTGAAATTATTGCTACTTGGAAATTGCCTACGCACGAATAATTGATCCATCAAAGTGTAGCGCTGCGTTTTTTTTCTTCGCTAGACTTCTGTTTTTCGATTCCGAAAAAATCTAAAACTTTCACTAATTTCCCTGTGTTACACATCTCTTCCGCTTGTCAGGGAATTAATTGTGTATCCGACTAAGCGGCAATCTCTGACTGAGGCTGAAGCAATTAAACGCGCAATTGCCACATCCTACAACAAACATCTTCATGACGCCAGATGTTCACCGTGACGACTTTCTATTAACTACTAGTACAAGTCTCAATATTTAAAAAAATCATAATCAGTTAAGAGATGATATTATCAAGTTAATGTACAAAAAATAAAAGTTTTTTAAATTTACGTTAAAATAATTGTCACAATACCAATCATCTAAAATCACGAAAGATTTGAAGAAATGCAAAGGGAACGGACAATACTGCATTCAATGGCATAATACTGAAACAGGAGTAATAAACGCACCCATTTTACCTTGTAAAAAGACAGTTTCGACGACAACTGCAGTGGAAAAAATCTAAGGAAAAGGAATTTGTTAAGAGATGTCAGGAATTCACAAGTTAAACGCGCTATGAACAGCCTTTAAATAAATATTTTTTCTCTCTTTTTATTTGTAGATTACGAAAGGACGATAGTGCTTCTCTATAATATAATAGAGTAGATCTTATATTATGGTTCCGCAAAAACACGAAAGTTTTGGCTTGATGGTATATTTTCTGTCTTCGTTCATGTTAACATGTTGACCTTGAATACTGCTAGGAGTAGCTGAAAATTACAATATTTTAAGGACAATATCACTTATATTAAGTATCCCTGTCCCACGTAGTTTTTTTATAAAATGTGCAAACGCACTGCGAATAGGTGTGCGACAATATCGAGGAGAAAAACCAGTCTGATAGATCCTAGCGTAATCCCAATTATAGATAGCAAATTTCTGAAAAAAGTACGAGAAATATGTCAGTAAATACGACACGTAATTATGCATCTATCTTTAACAATATATTCTAAGGTAAAGTGACAACTATAAATGAATTATAATTGAGATATACACACTTGAAACTTACACGCACACATACCCAAAAACATGTTTTTTTTTGTCCGACTGAGATTATTCAGTCCCCAAGAATTTCAAGAATCTCTTCCTAATGCGAAAGAGGCATATTTCTCATATATACAGCTACACACTAAGTAACTTTCCGTATACTTCATTACTTGACTAAATTTCGCCATCACATTGAAAAAATCTAAAAAGCAAGAACATATGCATAAAAATATTTTTTATTTAAACTATTTTAATACAGAAAATGAAAATATCTTGAGTTCATGCGTAGCTGTGTGTTAATGGTCCATAGCTACTGACAATATAAAAATCATTTTTATAAAAAACTTTTATAAAGATGTCTCCAGAAATACACCAAGGGCGAGTCAAAGAAGGATAGTGGCGAGTAGATTTTTAGTCTCACACGAAATAAATTACGGACAAGTGGATTTTTAGACTAACACGAAATAAATTACGGACAAGTGGATTTTTAGTCTAACCGAATACGAAATGAATTATGGGAGAATGATTCTTGTCGAGTGGCGAGCACATTTTAGTTGTTTTCTTTTAGCCCTGGCTAATACCTGCACATAAATGCATTTTAATGCGATGCGCCTGCAATGCCCCTAATTTAACTAAATCAGCAACAAAGGCGTTTCCCTTGATGGCACCTGCTTTTCAAGTCAAAAACAGTAAAATTTTAGTGTTCAAAACAAATTCTGAAACGAAATCGGCGAATTTGAAAATTTTCGGTAGTAAAATGAATTTTCATTCTTTAGAGCGCTTTTTTGTCCAAGTCCATAGATCGTCATTCGACTTTTTAAAAGCAATTTTAAAATGCGAATCAACAATACACACTGCACCTATTATCATGCCATTCGAATGAAGAAACGGACCTGGAATCGAACTCGAGTCGTTATAGTAAACGGAGATTACCCGAAAGTCCCTTTAAGCGTCGATTTTCTTTAAATCTGAAAGAATTGTTAAAATAGATTTAGCCGCTTTATCCGTCATTCGAGATTCTTGAGTCTCTCCTTCCAATTCCGAAATACGAATCTCAATGCATCAATCACATCGTCACTACTACGCGTATGTATCATCTCTTCTTCCTCCATCATCAAAACAACCCTCTCCACGATCTCCGATTTCTCTGCCTTTTTACCATCGCCCTCTTTCTGGAAAACGTTTCCTATACGTATGGAGTTTAATATAGCGAGTATCGTGCTAAAATCATTGAGAATAAAAAAAGAACCGACAGTAATAAAACGGTAATTTCCGCGATGAGAAAAGTTCAACGCACTCAATATTGTATTAAAACGAATGAACCCGTTCCGGACGATATACGTTCAAACCAAGTGCTGGAGGCGACATCTGCAGATATTAATCGCAAATAGAGATAAAAATTCCACAAATATTTGTAGAACATAACTTTTGCTGCTCCGAAAATTTATCCACATTTCCGAAAAGAACCTCCACTTCGTGCCTTTAATTCCGCGCTTTTATTTGAACTAGGATTTATGATAATTCCTAAAGGAGATTTGGAAGAAAATTAACCACTACAAATAATGCGAACATTTTTTAAGGTAGCGAGGATATAAGCAATCGTTTTTGGCGCATTCCAAAGAGAAATAAAAGGCACGAAAGCGTAGACTTTGCAATAAATAGAACGATTGATCGGAAACAATTTTTTAATCACCAACGATTCAGCTGTTTTCAGGACGCAGCCGAGAATAAGAAGCAAGAGAAAAACATTTCCAGCACTGCATGCGAGCGACGGGAGAAATGGCATGCCGTAGCCGAAGGGCAGGGAAAATCGACCAATAGGCAGCACACATATGGCGAATTGCACGCGACCGCAACCGTCTATTATTCGACGTCGCCCGGCATTGCAATTTCCGGGTAAATGACCTGCACTCGCATCAAAATCGTTTCTTTTTTTTATGCGAGGGGATGATTGAAAACGTCATTCGCGGCAGATCACCTCCTTTACTTGAGCTGGGTTCGAAAGAATGATTCCATAGTTCACCGATAGGGGGACGATTCTAAACAACCGACTTTTCCGCGCTCGAATAATTCCGCGGCGAAAAAAGGGCCTCCGCAATTGCTTTAAAAAAAGTGATCGGGACCTCCCACGACGAAGGGATTTCAAAAGCGCGAGTTTCTCTTCTTAGGGCTATTATAACAAGTTAGGAAAGTGTACAGCTTTTCACAAATGGGCTCGTTTCGTGCAATGGAGTACATATTTGAAAGAAATTATATAGGTTATATCCTCTTGACAGTAGCGCCGCAAATGGAAGGACATATTGACGAGTCTTCGGTTCGCTTTGTTTTAATGGGTAGTCGTCTCCGGGCGCTGCCGCGCCCTTCGCCTCGCTCGGAACCAAAGTATCCCTCCCCGTTGTCCAGTGATTGGGTTTGTAAATGTCGAGACCGGCCAATCAGTCATGGGTTAGGAAAGCTACCGCATCTTCTTCATTATTTGGAAAATTATAACAATACATTATAACAATGTCAACCAAGTCATTATAACATTGAAATACCCTTTGGTGGGAGATAACAGAATAGTACCCGTGTATCTAAGGAAAATAGTGTTTTAAAGTTCTTTTCTTCATAATAAATAATCCATTTTCTTCCTCTTCAAAAGTATTGCATGCGCAAGTAAGGAAATTAAGCGTTTGATTGTGATATTGTTTATGTTAGCAACAATGAAGAATGAAAGAAATTTTCATAGTTCAACTCGAATCAAGACATTCTCGTATGATTTTCTTGATAACGGCTACTCCTGCAATAGAAATGTATAGGGAAAGAAATACTCTAGTAGTTATACAAGTTTTATTTGAAAACTATTTTGATATGAGCAATACTTTACGAGATATGACAAAAATTTAATTTTTTGTCACCAGTAAAGTGGTACCTCTGACTGGCTTACGTGATTCATTTACATTATATGATTTTCTTCTTGTCTTTGACTGTAAGCCCTAACTATCAAATTTCATGAAACTCCGTTCGGTAGAAGCCGAGAACGAACATGCGGACGGACGGACAGACCAACGCTAATAGGCGCTCATACTGGGAAGGACTAACCGGAGATGCATTTCATAAACGCTCTTATAAAAAGGTCTAGTGAGAATCTTACTCGTCCGGCATCCATGTTTCACAAAGCGATTAGTTTTTTCTACAACACTGTACGAAACGTGTCTAATCATGAATTAACCGCATTATTATTACATAATAATAATTGTATGAGTTTTGGTGTATTTTAGATGTAATTTGATCTTTTTCATTCAGTCGACTGTGATTTAATAATTACTTTTTCAGTTGATTTGAAGGTTTTTATTTACTTTGATATCGCATGAGAGATAAATTGGCCGAATGCACTCATATGAAATTGCTAACACAGGGATATTTTGAACTTCGAAATAAGAAAATAAGTGGCAACTTCCGATTAATGCTTAGAACCTTACAACGCCTGGTTTATCGAGCAACGATGTATGTAGATTAGATATCGGAAAGCAAGAAACAACGCTGCAAACGAGTGCAGTAAACTGTTATGAATTTCACTTCTGAAAATTTGACAGTAAATAAATTTTTGCCATTCAATAACCATAATAAATTTCATAGACAACAAATATGAACGACAAACGTGGCTGTCAAACAAACTGAATTTAAACTTTATTCCAAAATGAAAATCCGGTAGAAGCCGAGAACGAACAGATCGACGCTAATAGGCGCTCACGCTAGAAGCGAAATGCGTCTAAAAATGCAACAAAATCGCAACGAATATTGGTTATATCTCATCATAAACGCCGATTCAACCTCTCCTCCCCCTACTCATTTCCTCCTCCGGGACATAAACTGTTCCTGCAGTTTTATAGCAATTTAACGGAATAACCGAAGAGCACCGTAAGGAATACTGACCATTATAAAACACAGAATGTCATAAACGCGAAGAAAGCCACAAGAAGCAATCCGCAAAGTCACTGTCGCATGCGAGCGAATGAATATTACCGAAACCTACTTCTCATCGAGCGTTTCACTGACGACGAAAATATATTTCAAAGAGGTATAAACGTCTCCCGCGCACTCACTCGCCATATTCTAAAAACCTTATAAGGGCTTATTATCTCGAGATGCTGCACGGATGCAATGACGGGAGTAAAAAACGCACGCCCCTCTGACATTTTCGTATTCCCACACAGACTTCACTTTTCCTCCCTCTCTCTCTATCTGTCTGTTTCTATTAGAGCGGCGGCGGTCAACGCGACCTATATTTCAGTTTTCCCAGGGAAAATCTCTCCGGGAGGCTGAAACGATTTCGGTGAAAACCCTCGGAGGGAGGGAGAGATAGACAGATAGATGACTTTATTTTCAGGGCGAAATTGAGGGAAGGAGAGATGGAAGGGGGGGGAGGTTGAAGGAGGGAGAGGGGAAGAAGTCTAGTCACGGCGGGACCCGCTTCTCTTGGACGAAATTCAGACCGAATGCCAAAATAATCCTCCGCGTCTGTCTGTCTCAAATTCCAAATCTAGGGAGCGAAAATGAGACACCGTGCTCCTAAAATGTGGATTACCCATAGCCGGATAGTGATATATATATTTATTTATTTATAACGCACTTCTTCGCGCCATTTCCCTCATTTCGCTTATCTCCCCCTCTCTCTATTTTGACAGAGAAATATTTTTCTTTTCATGATTTCCCGATCCTTTCTTTTTCGGAAATCTTTAGTAAACTTATTACTGGCGGCACAATTTCAAACAAAAGTTTGTACGCATATTTCCCCCTCACTACTTTAGGAATTTAAATATCGGCAAAAAATAAGGGAAATTATCAGAGCAAAAACGGTATTTATCTCACCACTCGCATTCGCCTAATGTTGTAGACTCACGAATAAATCATAGCTAACTATATTGGGTCCGTCCGAACCGAATAATGACAAAAACACTCCAAGTCAAGGTTTTTAGGCGCTACTAATCGCCACACAAACAAGTGGACCGAATATTTATTCAATGCCGAAAGGGATTATCGGATGAGTAAGACGGAAAATGTTTAAGCTAAATATTGGCGATGCTAATAAACGAGGAAAGTATTTTTCTAACAATAAGAGCGCCCACCTTGCATACGAAATCGGAGAGGTGAATATTATCAACGTGTTCCGTCAAAGACGAACGCCACAGTCGAGTTCATTCTCAATGGAATATCAAATGCTTCTCCAACTGTTACACACTTCTTTCTAATCATGTTTAATTAAAATCGGCGGAAGGCCACGAGGAGAAAATTAATGCATATACAATAAGACCATCGTAGCGTGGTTTCTTTCTTTTCATAAAAACAACAAAAAATTTGCAGATTCACCATTGATTGAACATTCACGGAGATTTTTATCTAGATGAGAGAGAAACCCGTAAAAGCGCGATAAACTAGGATTTAACAGATATATTTCAACGCTATTTAAATATCTCGACATCTGCTATTTAAAATGACGAATTCCTTGAAAATTTTCCGTCGTTAGAGAGATGCTGCTGTTACCAATAAACATTAACAAGATTATTTTTTTTTAAAATAGACGCATTCAAAACGCGTCATGTCTTTCAACAACTATAGCCTAGATGCAATGGCGTTTCGATGACATTACATTAGGTTTCTTTGGTGCAATTAAAGTAGTGAGAATGATTTTCAGATATTTAAAAGAAAAGCACCACTTTCGTCACATTCATAAATTTCGATTCCTTTTTCAAAAGAGTAAGTTGGTGATCCGAGCGCCTCCGAACGACATCGATGACCGATTGAAGACTACACATAATAACGTCGTTCCCTCGATTTGAAGACACACTTTACAGACGTAGAATTACTCGTTTGGATATAGGGAGAAGTTCAGTTGCTGGTTGCGGTTTCGAGTTCGTCCCATAATAAGAGTTTGAGCCGATGGCGGGGGCTGCAATTCGTGAAATACCGATCGCATGGCGGCGAGCAACCAAATGCCGGGGAATGTGAAGGGGATAACGGCAATGCGCCGTCCCGAGGTCGGTCGTTCATCTCTCTCGCAGCAGCAGTTCCAGACACTTCTCTCGGAGACAGAAAGAGAGGTGAGTGGGCGCCTCTGACACTTCTCTCGTAGACAGAAAGAGAGGCGAGTGGCGAGAAAAGAGATAAGCCACGGAGGAGAATGCGAGTGCGACGACAAGCGAAATGACGCGTTGCGCACGCCGAAGGCCAACGATCGACGCCCGCCGCATGAGGTGAGAAGAATGAGGGTGTGTGAGACGAGAGAGAGAGAGAGAGAAAGGTGGGCTTCATGAAATATGTGAGCGTTGACGAGAGACGGAAAGGAATAGCAGAACCTCATAATAAGCGTCTTGAGAACACCTACGAGAAGAAATATCGCTCAGATATATAATTTTGTTTCTTTACGTCGCATTAGGTGGCGATCTGAATTTCGGAGATCCATAAATACTCTGACTTCAATTCAGGGGGGGGAAACTTAAAATAGGAGGAACAAACATTAAGCTGTCGAAACCCTCCAAACCGAAAATTTATTTTTATCGAGTAATGCGATTAATTTTTATTCTTGGAATAATCTTTCTGATAAGCGTTTTCCTACAAATTGCTAAATGAACATCGATATATAATCAGAAAAATCCCATTCATTTCAAAATGCTCTCTTATCACTGTTAGAAGAAACGAAACAATTTCTGTCACTCCAAAAGCAATTATGAGGTGACTGACGGGTCTTACGAATCGATTAAATACAACCGTAACCTTGCCGTTTTCTGGAACGTAACTCCAGAGAATGGCGAGGTTTTTCTGTATTATAAATGTAATCCAAAAATTTAAAACGTATTCTTTACTGCGAGAAATATAACTGGAGAGAAAAATAATTTTGATTTTAATTCAAAGAACGCCATCTGAGGTGGATATAGAGAGGGCCACGTGACCTAAACGACCGCCAAGGGATTGTAAACCTTTTTTTTTGCTCGCTTACCGAAATTAGAAGAGTTGACATTCCTTTACTAATTTAAAATACATCCAAAAAGATATAATTTGATGGTTTATTCGTGAAAATTTATTCTCAGACTTACGAGCATAGAAAGCGATAGATTGGTTTTGTAAAATTCAATTCATCGTCAAAAACGTCTCATTGTCCCACACAATTCATGGCCGAAAGACATTTATTGAGCAACAGACATCTCGTTCCCGGACAAATAATCACTATTAATCAGTTATTTTATCAACACAATCGAACGTCATTATAAATAGTCATATTATGCCAGAAAAAAGAAAATATTAAGGAGAAAGTCAATAAAAATATTTTTCTGTAGCGTGCCAACCAAAATAACTCGCGAGCCAAAAGTGACACGTGTGCCATAAGTGTGTTATCCCTGACCTAAGGCCTTGTGCCTCTGAGGATCTGATGCTCAGAGTGTATCTCAATAGCAGTAGACCTAAGAAGCAGGGTTGTTAAACGAAACCGAACCCACTGAAAAGGAACGGTTCCAGATAGGTTTCGGTTCAAGGAACGGTTCACAGGAACCAAACCAAAAAAGGAACCAAAGTCGTGGAACGAAAGTGGAACCGGAACGAAAGTGGAACGAAATGTCGATGGAACGATACTGAACCGTTCCGGATCGGGTTCGCACATGAAATAGTTTCGTTCCGGCTCCTTCTACTTTGGTTCCAGCTTTGGTTCCAGCCAGTTTTCAATGGTTTTTACTCGCGTCTAACGGCGAGAGGAGAGGGCGAGGGGGGAATGCGAGAGGGGAGGTCGGGGATAGGAGGGGGATCTTAATTCCTAATATCACCACCGGGAAGATGTAGGGTGCGCAGTGAGTAGTGAACGCCGACCTCGTACGGAGTTGTTTTTCTCGCTGACGGAAAATGGGTGTTCGCGGAAAAATCGCCATATCATTAATACATTCAATGCCGCCGTCGACGGTTGCTACCGCGCGCAGACGACCGGCGTCGACGCGTAGTCGACGCATCTCCCGCTCCGTAATAACCGTACCGTTAAGCAACGGCTTCGCACATTGGCTTCTCGTAGGAAGCCGGCTCCTCAGTTTAGTTTATGTCAGTTTGCTCATCGGTTAGTTTGTATTTAGTGCAAATTTTTCCGGAAAAATGATATTAAAAAAAAGGGTGAAATTTCGGTTGGCCATTCGGGATGGATCTAAAAAACCAAGAAGATATTGAATGTGTTAAAACGACTTACATTAGAAGAATAAAATTAAGCCTAATTAAGCCTCTAAGGCTTCTACTCTATGCGAGTACCTCGCTCTCTTCTCCGCCCCACGACCAGAATAATGGTGCAGTTTGCTTGGAACGAAACTACTGAACGTATCTCCCAATAACTCTCAACTTGAACCCGAACCCATTCAAGAAAAGGAACCGTTCCGGAACGAAATATTTCGTTCCGACTAAACAATTCCGTTCCGGAACGGAACTAAACCCATCACGGAACATACAGTTTCGTTACGAACCGAAACTAAATGGCAAGAGAAAATATATAGTTTCGTTCCGAACCGAAACTATTCTTTAGGTTTGGTTTCGTTTAACAACCCTGCTAAGAAGCCCACCCACTTTCTTTTAAGTATATTCGTAAATAAATTATTAAGAATTTGATAGCCTCGCGCTATCTGAATCCGCGCCGCCGCGACATATTTGTCAAAAATAAACTGGCGCGTGAGTAGGATAAATGAGTAAGAAAAAAGTGAAAACTAAGAAGTGATTCTTCGAGGATGTAAAATTATCTTACACCACTTCGATCCAAATAAAACTAAAGTAACTCACACGAAAATCTCTTGGAGCGTTAAAAGTAAAAGAAAAAGCACGCGGAGCGGGATACCAATCGGTTGTCGAAGATAATTTGCGCGCGAAGACCAATTTAGATCATAACAATCTGCCAAAGTGTGAAAGGGAGATCGTTCATTCGATAATCGGGATCGTTAAAAGGCATGGCAGGGAGAGGAAATGGGAGAGGGGTAAAAGAGGAGTGGGAAAGAGAGAGAGAGAGATAAAGAGGTAGTTGCAGCGATAAGGAACGGCAGGCGAGAGAAAAAGGTGAAACAAGGTAGAAAGATGGAAAGTGGTAAGCATAGAGGAGAGGGAGGTGTGAGGTGGGGGAGAGAGAGGGGGTAGAGATGGGGGGAGGGAGGGAGAGAGCGAAAGAGAAGGGTGTGGAGGGAGAAAAAGCAGAGGTGTCCGCAGTAAATCATATTCCCCGCCACCAAAGCAGGTGGCCTCTCTTTTGAGAAGGGGAGTAAAAGCGAGAGGAGAATGAATTAGCGAAGGGCACTTATTGAGGGAGGAATGTGGAGAGAACGAGAGAGAAATCGTTTAAGAGATGAGAGGTGAAAAGAGGAAATGCAGGGCGTGGGTTGGTGTAAGAGTTGGGTGGAAGGAAACGCTAAGTGGAGCGATCATCTCCGGGAGAGGGCGTTTATCCTCGCCTGGGTGACCACTGACCGGACACCTTGCCACCATTACGATGCCGATGCATCCTCTCCGCTTCGGCGAATCAACGAAATAACGCGACTATAAAAATCAATACAATCGCCAATTGCGACGATATGGTTTGTTCAAATATGGATGATTCATTTCTTGAAATAATTTATACGAGACTATAAATCAGTGGACCTTTCGCGTCCCCTATCGTGCTCGTAATATTCCCCAAAGCACAGACAATATGACGTTTTACAACTTGGCCTCTCAAACACGCAAAATACTTTCTAAAAATTTCAGACGATCAAACTGGTAAGTTGATTAACATTATAACTAAACTCGAGAGAATAAAACAATAATGCGATTATTCTACTATTGTGAAATACGATGCTAAAAAAAGATATACTCGAGAGGCCGAAACGCAAGGTAATTGTCAATCAGCTATACTCAATCGAAGGATTCCATTTTCGACAGGAATCTCATTGTCTATAATGCTCTTCTGAAGAGAAGAGAATCAAAGAATTAAATTTTAAAAGAAAATCAAAACATTAGAAATAAGTTCGTACGTCACAACGTGTACTGCTTCATATATTCCAGTGGAATAACACTTCTACGTCAACAAGTCCGTGAAAACGTCTTGCAATCAAGGAAACTCATTTAAAAACGTCCAAATACGCCAAAGGTAATCTCGAGACAAAAGTCAGGAGAGGCGAACTCGCAAACAAGGAATTAAAAATACACGCACGATCTTTCTCCAACAGACACACGAGACGCGGAAACCATCCACGGATAATCGCATAATCAACCGTCCAAAGGGCAAATGGAGGTGTGTTCCCAAACGGCTCCTCGGTCGTGAATCTCTCAAACCCTTCCCGGAGAAGCATCTCCGCCTTCCCCTCCTTCGCAACACGCCCTTAAGGAGATCCCACCAAAGCACACACACAACCGCAAAAGGAGAGATTTTCATTTCACTCGATTTCTCTCCGCCCGCAAAATATTCGCCATCGAACACAACGCCGCAAAAAAAAGAACGACGCGGCCACAAACTTCGATCTGATCGCACGATTAAGAGACCGTGAGCGTCCATCGGAGGGCGTGCTCGCAGGGAAGAGGCCTACTTAGGATGGGCGTCCCATTACGGGGCGCCATTAAGTCGGGACCCGCCTTACACCCGTAGGGATGGTGCAGAGGTGGTGCAAAGGAGAGGTTCGAAGGTGGCGTATGAGAGAAGAGAGCGCGGGAGAGAAAGTGAGCAAAGTTTCACACGACGAGATGGCTCGAACGAGATCCGTTCTCGGAGCGCATCTCGGAAGGACAATGATGGAGTCGATTGATTTATCGTCTCGAACGCGACGAGCGATTTCCAGGAGGAAGAAATTAGGCATACAAACGAAATGAAACGTTGACCCCCGACCCAAAGACTATTTCTCATCTAACCTCGGGTCTCGAGAGCGATTTGCCCACGGGCGTGAGGGAGACCCAATCATCACACGGTCGCCACTGAGGATGGGATCATTTTCGCGGCTAAACCGGTTAATATTAAAAGTAATTGACGTTTTGACAATAAAGATCCACTGCTCGGTGAACTTTAAGCCAAATAGTTACCAGGTTCGATCGAAATTCAATATATATTAACGAAATACTATTTTACAATTGTTATGGCGACAACGATTTATTTACATTCAAAGTCATAAATTAATTAGTTTTTTGTTAAAAAGCCTAATCAGTAACTACGATAAAAAATGTTTACTCTGTACATCAGTATCTGATTACGGATTAACGGTTTTAGGTAAATTAACGAATTAACATTTTCGGCATGAAAGATGACAAAAAGAATTTGTCAAGGCTTAATTATGTTCTGTTTTGGATACAAAATACAAAATTAGTATATGCGTAGTGATCTTAAGAGACTGTAAGAAATATGAGAGAAGAAAAACAAATAATGATCGATACAATCAAAAGGAATAAAGATGGCCCCTGGAAATTGGCCAAATAAGCATTAAAAACCTTAAAATAGTACCTTTCACATGAAATGGCGAAGATGCAAACCATGCGAGCAGAAGGAGCCGGAGGCCTGCCTCCATTCCGCAAAATCCTTTTTGTACATAAAGATGTTTACCTGTAATGGAAAAAGAAGAATGTTTTACGACAAAGTTTTATTGGATATGAAGATAACTTAAGTGACCTAAAGGAGAAAAATTGGCGTCATCCACTTATCAAAATTGGTCGGTTGACAATGTCACTCAACTCTTCACCTTATCCTAACACATTTTATCCATAGAAATAGGTAGATAACGCATGGAAGATGTTTGGAGATACATCATTTATTGTGTGTGTATAGTGAAGTAATTACTTAAATCCATTAGCTAACGCTCGTGATTGATACAGGTATAATACACTAGAGCAGGAATCTCAGCTATAGACGACTTTAATATTCACAAGAAGATTCATTAACAGATTACAGGGTCGTTTACTTCAACTTAATGGGTGAATAGGAATAATAATAATAAGCCAAGAGGCAGATAGCTTCAAACATATCTGCGGACTACAAATGGTTCGATAGAATCGAATTATGTTATTCATCGGCCAAAACTCACGTTCTCTCCGAATGGCGCCGTTTCAAAAGAACCTTCCCGGGCCGAATTCCAGACGACAGTGAGATCGTGTTTACGAACGATATCCGCACGATGGTGGTAGATAAAACTTTAGGTGGTGGGCTATTTGGTACGGCGAGGCGACATCCGGGGAGGCGGTCTCGGAGAGCGAGAATCTCACGGTCACGACGGAATTTGTACAGTCCATTCGCTGGTAGACGCTAAAATCGAAGCTAGTAGGGAGCGCGGAAAGGGAGAGATGATGTCTACGTGTGCAGGCGTGGGAGGTGTGCGTGCCTGTGTGCGTGGCGACTGTGAGACAGGCATGCGAGGAGAAAGGATATGAGCGCCTTTTGGGAAAGGGCGGGGGAGGCGGTGAAAGGGGAGGGAGGGAGAGAGGGAGAGAGAGAGGGGGGGAGAGAGGGGGGGAGAGAGGGGGGGAGAGAGGGGGGGAGAGAGGGGGGGAGAGAGGGGGGGAGAGAGGGGGGGAGAGAGGGGGGGAGAGAGAGGGAGAGAGAGAGAGGGAGGGAGAGGGAGAGAGAGGGAGAGAAAGGGCGAGGATGGGAAATAAATAAAAAAGATTCCGATGAGCGAAGACACGATGTTCTTTTTTTAGAAAACTAGACTCTAAACGTCGAATTCGGAGAAACGACATGATAAATAATTTTTGCGATTCATTTGGGTAGAAGATTCTGTATAACTGTAGATATAATTCAGCAACTGTCTTCATAAATTACTTTTGACAATAAATAGAAAACTATTGGAATATAATAAACCCAAAATAATTGAAAAAACGTTTCAAATACCGAAAAGGGAGAGTTGCAAACGACAGCAATATAAAAACAAAGGATGTCGACGAGAGTCAAAGAGAACGAAAAAAACTACTGGTTGCAGAGAAAATAAACGTGTATTGGCTAAACACGGATTGTGTCGCGTGGAGGAAGGAAAAGGGGATTAGAAAAAGAAAGGAGGACGGTTAGAGAATAAAAGGGAAAAACGGAAGTATAGAAAGTGAACGAGGCAGAGAAAGGGTGAGGCAGAAGACACGAATGTGGTTTAAAAGGAAGAAAAGAACCGAAAAAAGAGAGGATGAAAAATAACGCAAAGTGGAAAGATAAATGAAAATAATAAAGGAAGTGAAAAGGAGGAAATGTAGAAGGAAGGAAGGAAATTAATACGAGAGAGAGAGAGAGAAGAATGAGAAGACAGACTAAATCCAAGCAGATGGAGAAGTGAGAGGAAAGGGACAAGTCGGAAATTACTCGCACATCCTGCAACTGGAAAATTCCCAAACTAAAAAGCAGTAACCTCAATGCAAAGCGTTTTCTGAAGAAAAAACTGGAAAAGCGCCTTCATCAATAATTGTTCAACCCGATGACCGTTACACGAAAGTACACATCTCGAGGGAGCGGACAGAACGTAAAGAGAATGCATCTGATGCCTCGAAAAGATCTCGATCCGCCCCGTCACGCGGCGGCCGAACACTGCCCTCGGGTCAAAAAACTGCCCTCGGGTCGAATCCTCCGATGGAGGCAAAGAGCGCGGAAACGGAGCCAATTGGCAGCGAGAAGGGGGTGAAAGGGTTTGCCTTAAAAGGTAGGAAGTGGAGGAGGCGAGGGGTGGGTGCCGCCTTGCGAGCCACTTCCTCGGAGCGGTCGTCGGTTCGAACAGAGGGACGACAAAACAAACTCGGATTTATTCGGCTGGGCCGTCTCTCGTGCCGGCGGCGGCGACCCGAGAAACAATTCAAACGATACCTAAACGCTGATCCGAATTCTGCTTTTCCGCACTCGGCGGAGAGCGACACTCGCACGCGAACCAGAAGAATTTCTTGAGTGTATCGGGGTTTTTTTGGGTGTCGAAACATAATGGCCGGAATGAGGATCGGTGGCGGCGACCGTTCGGTGATTGCGATCGTCGATACGCGCTACGGCAAATGTTTTACGCGCCAAAGCTACGTGACGACGCTGCCTTGCGTGGATTTTTGACCTAACTGAAAATTTCCTGTTTCGTAAAAACCGATCACTTGCTGGGAATTTTACTACGCGCCATTAATGCGAATGAGCTGAAATCACGGCGAAAATTCCAATAATTTCCGGGGAAAAATAACTCCGAAACGAGCTAAGAAGTGGAGCAGTTTATGAATACCGATGACCAAACAAACGCAAAGTTGGAAATAGGGATTGCAAATTTACCGATTTTTGATTTACCGGTAATTTATAGTTTCAAAAAATGCTAAATTGAAAGAAAAATGACAGGTAAATATTAATGGAGGACAAATTTTATTCAAATCAACTATAAAACTAATATAAATGAAAAAAAATTATTCAAAACATTATTCCAAACATAATTTTAAGTTTAATATTAATATAAACAAAAACACTTTGAACAAAATTGTATTCCAAACATAATTACAAGTTTAATATTAATATAAACATAACACTTTGAAAGTCTTTCTTATTAGATGTCTATTTGGTTAAAATAGGTTCGCAGAAAACATAATTTATCGAGACTATTGTCACCGAACTGCAACCTTATTTTAGTACATATAAACCCAGCCGTTGAAAAAGCTCGTTCAGATTCAACACTTGTTGGTCGACTGGTCATTAGGAAAACGAAATCCATTTTAAAATATTTTCCTCTTATTTTTTCTTCTTGAAAATACATTAGTTCCTTTCTTAAACGACTTGTGTTAGGTCTTTTGTGTTTTTTGTTTTTGAGATGAATCTTCATAGGCTGAGTCAGTTTTTTTCTTTATCGCCAGTTGAAGTTTTTCCTTCATGGACAATGCAGTTGATGACAAAGGAACTGAAGTCGGTGCATCCTCAGACTGGGAGTTGGAATCGTTGACTGCTGTTGATTCAGTTTCAGAAATGAGTTCAAGTAACTCTACAATTACCTTTGTTATTGTGACCTTGCTGGTTTTATTGAAAATTCCGTAATCTTCATCAATTGATTTCTTTTGATCATAAAGAAACTGTAGAACATCAGAATAAGTTGTTCGTCTTTCCTTTATGAGAGCTATCAATGCTTCTTTAAGGTCATTGCTTAAAAATGTGTTTTGATTTGTTAGTTCATCAAACATAAATTTTAATGTTACATCAGCAATTACAAATTTACATTTTTGGAACATAGTGCTTCTACAGCAACTTTTATTGGCTGCAATGATAATATTGTATTAGAGAGAAGTTCAAGTTCATTTTCTGTAAAGATCAACTGATATTGGTGCTAAGATTTTAACATTTATAACGCATTATCTGCATTAAACATATTCAAGGAATAATATTACAAACGGAAAAAAACTACTGACATTACATCACCATAAAGAAATATTTTACTAAGGTTTAAAAAGTTCATGTAGGAATGAATCACTTCGTACATGATCAAACACTGCGGGAAAATTACTTTCGATTTACGCCATTTTCGATTTATGCCATGAACCTCAGATCGTATCTATGGCGTAAATCGAGTGTCGCCTGTACTTTCTTGACTACTGATTATTGCGTCAGCCTTCAGTGCATGCGCAATTGTCTGCCGAGAGAATCAGGACTTGAGAAACATTGACACATTCAAACACGGGAATATTATTATTTTTTAACATGCATTAAAAACATTTTTTATTTACCGAATTACCGGTAAAAAATCACAAAATTACCGGTAAATTTTTACCGGATTTTTGAGCTATTACCGGTAAACCGGTTTACCGATATTGCAATACTTGTTGGAAACGTATCGATGAAAAAAACCACACGACGCTAACGTCTCGGCGACTCAGAATCCGTGACAGCGAAGTGAAGACCAAAGGAAGCCGAGTACACTTTCTACGTCGTATTTATTGCCCTTATTATCAAACAAATTCCGGTTCGAAAGAGGAATCGAAATCGGGTCGCCGGAACTGACGGACTTTGCGGGGGAGGAGATGCTATCAGGGGTGCGACGGGGAGGGATGAATTAGTGGGAAGGGGAGAAAGAGAGAGGGAGGAGAGAGGGAGGAATTCGTGATGAGGGCGGAGCCGGACCTGAGCGGGTCCGCCGCTTCGATGCGAGTCGAATCTCTTCAATCTGCAAAACTCTTCACTTCACATTGGGCGTCGGTTTGCGATGCAGGAGAGCACGCCGAATGAAAACGATCCCTTTCTAGAGAGTGTCCCATTTAATGGCGAGTTTGAAACGTCGACATATACGAGTGGAGGATGAGATGCGCTACCTTATGAGTAACAGATGGCTGCCCGAGACACGTATGTTCGTCTTCGGACGAAGGGTGTTTCAACGGCAAAAGAGGCGATTCCCACGAAATATATCGCAAGAAAACTCTATGAGCATACTCATACGTACGCGTATTAAAGCCACGTCAATTAATACATAATGAAAAAACGATGCTGACACCTGTATACAACTAAAAAGTGGAATTTTACACAACCATTTTTTTGCGATTTTTTCTTAGAAAAGATTTGTGTAGCAATGCATTTCCACCAAGAGAATAGCAGTTATGGTCTGTACCAAACTTAATGATCGCTGGGAGGCGGGGTTAAAATGTGTGGAAAGGGAACCTTGTTGCCGAATCAGTCCACAAACGTGGACCAATTATAGTGCTTCGCAAGTGGACAGAGTCGCTGGATGGATAAGACTTTGTAAGAGTGGGATCAGATACGGGAATTATGAAAATGTTGAAAACTTTAACATTTAAAGCTACATAAAATGAAATTACGAGTATTTACGTTTGGTAATATTATCTTAGTAACTACGAATATATTACTTCCTACGTTATCTTTCATAAGTAGATATAAAATATTTTCCACGTTATAGTGTACCTATTTTATATGATTGTCATTTAAACAATATCGAATATTCTCTGCTTAAATGACAGATAAGAGAAAAGGATGTTATATTTTACATTTTTGAGAATACGTAGAAAAAAAGTTAGCAGGAAGATGAGACTATTTGGTATGCGAATGGCAAATGTCGGAGCAGGTAGTAAAATAAACACAAGGAGGGAAGGACGAGGGAAAAGAATGGTGTGGGATTTCTAAGGGACCACATGTATAACCACAACATATGTTCCGTTCTCACAGTTATTTGCTTCTGCTTTCAAGCAGCTGTTAAGTATATAACGGTAGAACTGCGTAGAACCATCTCGTAACATTTCAGCCAGATGAAAATACTGCCATATTTTCCGTATCCTATCTCGTATTGCCGAAAATACAGAAATTTTAGCCATAGGTTGTAAAGACGCAGCATTCTAAAAGTTTAGGTCTTATTGAACTATTCATTTAAAAAAACCAAGTAGTACAATATGCAGCATGAAAGGGAAGAGGGTGTGGAGTAGGAATAAATACGCAATATTTAATTTCATCTATTTATTTTTATTATTAACAATCAACTCTATATAATTGCAAATAGTTAATAGACCACATCAAGAAGAAGAGCAAAATATTCTTAAAGGTAGCAGTTGGATTACAGAAGAATAACATTTCGAGTATTTTCTTATTTCTGTTGTTACTAATATTATAATATAACAAATACATTACACAAATTAAAGCAAACACATAAGTTAATAATTATCATATTATTAGGAAATCATGATTGGATAAAGGAATAAAAATAACGCTTCTCATTGAGTAGGTACTTTTACTTATTCCAAAGACAATAAAGCATTACATATTATATACACTGTGATTCAGAGTAAACGTTTGCATGAATATGGGAATATTAAATAAATTCAAAGTAGTAAAATTACTTAATATATTTAAAACTGCAAACAAATTGAACATTTTTACAGGGAAAAACCAGTAAGGCAAAAACCCCATTTGCAGAAAAACGGCCGCAAGAAGAGGGATGTGAAAAAACTGCGAAACCTGAGGTAAACTAAGATATAGAGAGCTGCAAAAGAAGCAGTGGTTAGAAAACATAACAATAAACACGATTAAATTGTGCACATAAATAGTAAGATCAACACTAGAATAAAATAACCGGTTTTGTCAGCATATTATTATTGCTGAATTTCATAAAAAGAAGAAAGTAATATAACTGCCTGAAAAACATATGACATTAGATTAATCATAGCCACATCAATGTCACTATTGAAATATAATGATAGGTAGAGAGACAGAGTGAATTAAAAATAGAGTAGCTACATATAAAATTTAGGTTATTTGTAAATAGATGAAGTAAAAATAAGAGAAGCAATTTTAGGATATAAAATAAAGAGAAATGGAATTATATACTAAGCATGAACAGTAAGTAATAAAATAAAGTGGAAATGCATAATAATGAGAAAAGTTAAGACAAAAATACCTTTGAAATAATCACTTATCTTCACTTGCCTTAAAGTTATTTAAATCCATCACTTTCATGTACACACAGGCACTAACCTGCCACTATACAAATATATTGCAATTTAAACTTTAATAAACTAAGTCCTTATAAAGAAGAAGAAGCACTTACATGCTTTGAGCATGAAATATAAAAACTATAGCACTAAAAAGGGAAAAGCACTGTGGGATAGAGGGAGAAACACATTCACACTTCAGGGATTTCAAGTAGACACTGACCCTATACAAATAAATTACAATTTACACTTTAATAAGGATAATAGGGAGAACCACATTTGGTAGAAAAGGCACTGAATAAGTAAACCATTATAAGCTGAAGCACACACATGATTTGAGTATGAAATGGCCAGACTATCACTAAAAATGGGAGTAAAAGCACTGTGGGATAGATGGATGAACACACACTACAGGGATTTTCAGTAGGCATTGACACATGCAAATAAATGTATGCACATTTGAAGCGTAGGGATTACAGCAAGCCATGGAAGAATTCAAAACTGCACATAAGAGATAACTAAGGCATGTAACAGAATCATATACTTTTCTTGCAGAAAAGAATGAAATTGTTTTTAAATGAAAGACTTTTCACCATATAAAATTAATTAATATGTCTTAATTAATTGATGAAAGTTTTAGTTATATCATTACAGATTATTTTTATTATTAGCATTGCCTTAACATAACTTATGAATTAATACTTATAATCAAACTTAAGTATGAACATTGGTTGGAATTAACTGGTTCTGCAAAAAAGAGAGGAATAGCAGAATGAAATGCAAAACACTCATTTAATAGTGTGGTAATGTAATACTCCAAAATACTTACATTGTGGAAATTAATTAGCAGCTGGAAATTTGGGCAAAGGCACCATGGAGGAACTGATCAACTTGGCATAGACTGAAAATTTAACTTATTAATAAGAAGTCAAGAGGAAATTATAACTCGTCATTCACCTTACCTTCTTACCTATTAAAACATTAAGATATATTTAAATCAGGAGACAAATTGTTGACTGATTGACAGTGTTCAATTGAAGCTGTTCAAAAAAAGAGATATTTGTATGAGTAAATGGCAAAACAATACAGCATATTAGTAATTATCTAATTTTACACTTAATTTTTTAAACAAAGAGTAATTATTCAATCAATACCTACCTTCCTTAGTATTTAAACAGAATGAAACAAATATAAATAATTTCTATAATTTTTATTATTTTTATAGTTACCTTCTACAAAGGTGAAACTCCTAATTCTTCCAGTTCAGCGTTATCTTCGCTAATATTGACATCACTGCTAGTATTCGAATCCGAACTTGAGGTCAATGCTATTATAATTTCTTGAATTCCCTCTTCCAATATTCCTTCTTTAATCCAAGCCTCCTCGATAACTTTCTTTGTGTGTTCTACTACGGTTTTCCTGAGAATACTTCTCGTTGGTTATTCTTCTGACTGTAGCCGTTCCCAAGTTAAGGGCAGCAGCTGATCTTTTTACAGCCTTCGAAATAGCAAGTAACGATCCACCATTACTTTTCTCCCTCTCGAAGTAATTTCGTACACTTAAAACTAAATTCCGCGCGGAACTCTGAAGAACACGTCTCACAGATTTTCGCTCAGACATCTCTCACACAATAAACCCTACCACCTCCACCAAAATCTGCTACGCAACTAGAAAGGGTCCCTGAGCAGAAACCAAAGAGGCGGCAACGCCGGATGCCTCTGATTAGTTGACGAAGGGTACGCCCTCATATTTCGACGCCATCTTAGCGATCATTAAGTTTGGTACGTAGTATAGTAAAAATGGCAACTTTATGAGGAGGATATTCCGAACCCACAGCCACCTCGATCCTTTTTAGAATTCGACAATTATCGTCTCCTGCAGCTCGCGAGGATATTTCAGGATACGTAAAAATATGCATCGCGAAAAACTGCATATAATTAATTTTGAAATCTTTCCTAGCAAATTTAATTGGCAACCTTCAAAATAATGAGAACGGACCTCAAATTTTATTTCAAAACTTACACAAAATACCGCGTTTTTTTAGAAAAAGTTACAAAAATAACCGCAAAGTAACGCGTGGCAGGGAAAGTATAAGGAAATTAAGGAAAGGAAGAGAGGGGGATGCAAATGGGACGATCGGATGGATGCCACGGGGGACTCCCACGGGACGGGAGGAGGAGCCCCTCCCCCTCCCTCGTGTCAGGACACGATTTCTGTAGGAAGCGATCCCGATACGAGAGAAGGAAGAGGGTGGAAGGAGGAAAGGGGAGGGGTAGAGGGAAGGAGGAAAGGGGAGGGGTAGAGGGAGGGAAGAGAGGGGAGAGAGAAGGGGTTTGGAGCAAGTGGGGATGTGAGAAAAGAGAGACGCAAGGCGGAATAGTTTAAGGTAAAGACGGGGCGAAAGAAAAGGGAGGAAGAAGGCGGAACCGATAGATTACAAGCAGATTGGGACGCCCCCAAACGGACGGATTTTTCAATACGTTCTCTAGTCCGACGAATAATGACGGAATTTATTGGGTCAGCTGGTCATCCGCGTGACTGTTGCGGATTGGATGGCGGGGAGGTGGAAGCAGCAGCCCCTGCCACCGACCCACCCTCGCCGCCGATAAAGGTCCAGTGTGGTTCCTTTCCCACAGCCGAAAACCCTCTTCTCTCCCCGCCCCCCCCCCCCCCCCCCCCCCACTCACTCACTCACGCGCCGTAAAACGGACAAAATGAAGATTCGAGCCGAAAGCTGCACGAAGAGCGAAAAGTTGGAGGGAGAGAGTAGATTCCTTTGAATATATTGATTTGGCGAGTAATTTGGTACCGCAGAAAATGATTACAGGTCCTAGCTTTCGTATTTACTATTATAGTGGCGGATCCATATTCCCTATTATGAGGATTATACGATGATATCGAGCTTAAGAAAGGCCTAAGAGTTAATAGTAACCGCAAATGGAGGAAAATGCCAATCTTAAGATGAAGGTCATGACCTGTTTCATTCCTTTCCGAACACGACCGAGGATTACGAACTTAATGGCTCGCATTCAAATCTATGACGTGCCCAAATACAGCGTTTTATCGACGATAAATCGCTCCACCTGATTGTTAAAAGCCAAACTTACCACCAATTATAGCGCATTGTCATAAAAGGAAAATAGGTTAATATTTATCCTTCCGACTCAAATTTCTTATTTTAATGCCGATAAAAATACCGCCGAAATCATATTCTATCAAAGTAATATGAAATAAGGGTCGATTTTTTGACGAAAAGTGCTTCGAGAAAGAAAATCCACACTTCGGCATTGCTAATGAGCCAGTTGTTAACGAGAGGACCATAAGCGGAACGTAAGGAGAATAACTGATCAATCTTTAACTAGAGACATTAAAAAATTACATCTCCCTTAAATGATTGGAACGCCGAGTAATGTCGTTTTAGCGACACCTGACATCGTTAACCGTCCGAACGAAGCGATATACGGAAGGAAAGAGATCGTTTCTCATTCGATGCCGAAACAAAAGCCGCGAAAACAAAAAGCGTGCGCGTCTTTCATCGCATCACTACGGATGCGGCACTTGGTCCTATTCGTGATCCACCGCTCACTCAGTCGAAATGGAGAAAGAGAAAAAGAATACACCCTTTGTACTCGACGTAAATGGAGGGGAAGATGCTGATGCGTTAGTGGGTTTTTTTTTAGGGAGACCGCCGGAGCGCTCGGATGGGAGAAGAATTGTCGACCATAGCGTAAAAGCGTTTACGATGGCCACGACTGCAATGCAGGGAAACGCACGTCCGTGCGAGGCCCCTTGTGAGAGAGAGCTAAGAAAGTAAGAGAGAGAGAGAGAGAGAGAGAGAGAGAGAGAGAGAGAGAGAGAGAGAGAGAGAGAGAGAGAGAGAGAGAGAGAGAGAGCAAAGAAAGTAAGAGAGAGAGAGTAATAAACTGTAAAGGAAGCGATTAGAAGAGGTGGGACATTTTCCCCGGTGGATAAAAAAAACACATCCGATGGAAGAGCAATCAATTGGAAGCGGAAGGAGAGAATTTTAAGGATGACAGAACATAGATCTTTATTTTTTTTAGAATAGAAAGTCGAGAAGGTCTGCGATCCAAAGGGGACTTTTATTGCGGCACAAGTGTGGATGCGAAACGCAAGGAGGTCTTAAGACGGGAGAGAGAAAAGCAGGAGGCGTTGTGGTGGGAAGCAATACGATATCACACGCGCTCGAATGTAACGCTTTAATGACAAGTTAAGTAAACCATGACAAATGTAGTGAACGAGATTACAATGGATTTAAAGATACCGATTGTTTCAATTCTTAAAGTATAACAGCATCAGCTTCACATTCGCCGAATAACAATATATGAATTTTCTTAGCAGAAACAGCTATTGACAAATTAAGGCCCCCGTTCGCAAACGCAAGCGTCGACATATTTCTTTGAGGGGTAATCTCTCTAGCAAATTACAGCAGACTCTAAAATAACGAATTACCGAAGCAACAGCATAGTTGAGCTTCTAATAACTTTCAACCAACAATTCCAGAACGGCTAAATAGCTGCTTTCTATGGAAAAGCAAAATGACAAAATTCCTCGATTGCTAAGCATGAGCCATTCCACCTAGTTCTTAAATACTAGCACCACGTTGACATTGACAATCTTATCCGACAGGCGGCTTTCGGACGAAAAACCCGAAAAGCTATGAAACGGTCGACACGCATTTAGAATGTAGGAACGCCGAAATGCGCTTCCAGTCAATCGCTTTATGGTTGATGGAATTTTCTGGGCTTGCAACTCGATCATATAACCATAATAGCCATAAAAACAAAAATTAAGGGCCGGACGAGAATTAAATAGCAGAGCAACGATATTTCCAAAGGGCAATGAAGCCTTCCGACGCCGACGGAATGATCCACTCCGACAGATTCCACGGGAGTCAATCGAACCGAGGAAGAGAGCAAACAAGTTAGGAAAGTGTACAACGTATCACAAATGGGCGCGTTTCGTGAAATGGAGTATTAGAAAGAAATTATACACCTGTACGTAAGGGAAATAGCGTTTTAAAGTTCTTTTCTTCATCATAAATAATGCATTTTCTTCCTATTTAAAAATATTGCATGCACACGTAAGTAAATTAAACGTTTGTTTGTGAGATTGTTTATGTTAGCAACAATGAAGAAGTAACCATACAAGAAATTTTCTAAGTTCAACTCGATATAAGACTTTCTTGTTTGATTTTCTCGATAACGGCTACTTCTACGATAAAAATGTATAGGAAAGTAAATACTCTTCTTTACCAGTTATACAACTTTTATTTGAAAAATATTTTGATATGAACAATACGAGATATGACGGAAATTTAATTTTTTGTCACCAGTAAAGTGGTATCCCTGATTGGCGTACGAGATTCATTTTTTAGATTTTCTTCTTATATTTGATTGAAAGTCCTTAATATCAAATTTCATGAAAATCCGTTAGGTAGAAGCCGAGAACGAACATGCGGACGGACGGACGGATCGACCGACGATAATAGGCGCTCACGCTGTAAGCGAAACGCGCCTAAAAAGAGCCTCGTGGACATTTGTCGTGCGATCGGATAGCCAGGAGACAAAGAGAAAGCTTTCCTCTCCGGGCCTACTTCTGCAAACAATCATTACCTACCATGGCCGCGTTTTGGATTTGCGTGAATTAACTATTCCTAGGTAGGGAGCAGTTTTGCCGTAGATCGAGGATCGCTTTCTCGTCTTTTTCCTTTCCTCGCGTCGGCAAACCTCCGGGGATGGAAGTGGGAGGGAGGGTTGGGAGGGGGAGGGAGTGGGAGGGGGGGGGGAGGAAGAGACGCACCTGCCCCTCGTGTCTTGGATGCGCGGGTGTTGAAAGAAGCCGCCGCGAGAACTTATATAGAGTCGAGGACGGGACTCGCCTCAATGGACGGCGAGAGGGAACGATACGATATTTTCTGTCGATTGATATGGTCTTGGGATTTTTCTTAACTAATTATAAATTCGCAAATACAAATAATCGAGCGAAATGATTGCCAGACTCTTTCGACACGATATACAATTTCTCAAGGGTGCCTACGATCTGAACTACAACTGCCATAATCGCCCCTTTCTAAGCTAACAGAAACCGCTGAAAGTAAAAATCTTAATTCGACGGATTATAATTTTGTTATGAAATAGTTTTAAGAGGCACATAAGACAGAAGACACGAAAATGAAACGAAGGCTACGTACAAATATCCCAACCACAACGAACGTGAAAAAATTAAAATTGAAATCGACCGTTGAGCCTTGAACTGGTGGAACTCCATCGTAAATAAATAATTAATTAATTCTTCCTTTTATTTCAATTAAAACTGATTTATAGCAAACGTAATTTCAAAAAAGTACATAATTGTAACTAGATTAAATTATAAAGTAAATACGAAATATGTTCGCATGTTATTATTGTGATATTATACGTTTACGTTTTTCGGTATAAATTACTTTTATTAGAACAGGAGAATGAATTGCAAAGCTTTAAACTAATGGGAAATTAATGCGTTAAATGTTTTGAGTATATATGAATATAATTTTCATTTATGAGATACCAAATTTATGATAAAATTTTATTCTTCACACAAATTTATTTGCATAAAAAACAAATTTTTATATACTTTTATACAAACAAATATATAAAATCAACAGGAGAAGCCTTTACTTGGTGGAACTCCATCATGAATAAAATGAGAGAAAATATCAGTTGGTATACCAAGTGATATTTTCTCTCATTTTATTCGTAAACAAATATAATATGTATTTAGGATGGAGTTCCACCAGTTATTGCCATGTAATATCGATTTTAATATCTACGTCTTTCGGTACAAATTCTAATTATCGAAGATGGTAAATGAATCGTAAAGTGTTATATTTATAGAAAACAAGCAGAAATACCCGGCGTTGCCCGAGGAAATTTGGTTCAAATCCGATCGGAATTCTAGATGATACATGGTATTTAAGAATTCACTCGGCCGCCGTTTTGAATAAAACGGGCAGAGAGAAACAAAAACCACGTATGAATTATTTCTGGGAGCCCTCCACAATCATACCAGATTTGATTCAAATCAATAGTAGAACTTGGGAAAACACGCCTAGTTTAATGCTTAAATCGACCGCCATTTTGAATGAAGCGGACATACAAACACTAAAACCCCGCGTCGACCTTCCCCTTAGTGCCCCCTCCTGCCAAATTTGGTTGGAATCGGTCGACTGTGGGCGTGCATAAAGGAGCCGACAGAAAATGGGCTGCCATTAGCATTAGCATACAAAGTTATTTTGCTTTTTGTACAATTAATATAAAACATTTGGGATTAAAAAGTAGCCTACGGCCTTCTTATTTGTGAAGACAGTATCTGTAGAAAGTTTGATTACTCTAGCTTTAACGGTGTGCAAATGTATAGATGTACAAATAAACAAACAAACTTTCATAAATATATAAGAGATAGTTTAGTAAGACTTCTTGGGCGACATAAAGAATCGTCTTATCTTTTCTATTTCCGACTAAACAACAATATACGCATCGTAATCGACCGAAAAAATTTTAATTCTTCTGAGCGGAAAAAAACGAGGCGCACCTTAGTATAAGAGGGAAACAGACACAAGCAAAGACCTTTGTAAGAAAAACCTTTATACGAGAATAAAATCGAACCGAAAAAGGCCCTCGGTGTTATTTATATCCCCGAACGAACGAACGAAGCGGAGCGAAAATCGGATAAAAACCCGTCAAGGCGGAAACGGCAGAGGGCAGTTTAATTTTCTCGCTCGGGCGGCAGAAAAAAACGGACGGAGGAAAAAACGGCATCAATCGGACGGCGGAAGTGAGTCATAATACAGCGACACACGCATCAAATCGTAACGATATTAAGTTCTATACGAGTGCTGACCAAGGACAACGCACGGGGACTTGGATCGGGGGGAGGGAGAATGTCACGCGCTCCCGCTTCGATCCCGAGACTAAAAACGAAACACGGCGGAGGGCACTTCAAGGTCGCGTGGCGGAAGGGAAGAACGGAGAAAGAAAGGTGGAAAGTAGAAGGAGAAAGGAAATGGCGTGCCGCGGCGGCCTTGGGCCTCTCCACGGGATATCGGAGGTGCGGTGGTCTATTGTGCGGCCCGGATAAGCGATGGAGGGGGGAGGAGGGGTCGAAGGGCGTCCTCCTCCCTGGCATCAATATTTGAGAACGGGGTCACCCAATTCCTCCATCTTGACATATTCGCGGATCGAAAGGGCGTATCGACTACTACCTATAGCTTGGGGCAAGGGCGGTCCCCGAAAACAATGGGCGGTCTGGACTGGTAGGTTGTAGCATCCGCTGAAGACGCGAAAAACCGCGCTGAAGATAACGATGCTGAAATGGTTCGGGTAATAAGGGGGAAGATTCAATTTTTCCAAGATGAGAAACAATGTACACAGAAAGATGATCGCTGTTATTTATTTTCTCACGAATTTAAAACGGCGCGCTGCCAAGAACGGTACGCAATGGAAGTAGCCTTGGTTCCCATCACGGTCCTCGAGAGCACCATTCTGTTCATTGGTAGTCAGATTTTGCTCCTCTGCTGCGCTTAAAATGCAGTTTCTCAGCATCAGTATTTCAGTTTTCTTCTGTTAATTTTGTTTTAAAACGCATTTAATGATAAATGACTTTGACGGTTTGATTTTATTTATGACCATTCCTATGTTTTTGCAAAAGTATAGTGGCGCTCGATTGATATTTTAGGACAAAGCTTGGAGCTCGCCACATTGAAAAGATTGGAAACCACTGGCCTATTACAGCCAGAGAGTACCTTATTAGTGGTATGCATGAGATGCCTATACACTATATTTTAAGATTACATATATGAAAATTAATTATTAAAAAATTGATAGTCCGTTTTCCCTTCTTAAAATTCAACACAATGTTTTCAGGAATCACAACTTCATGAAAGGGATGGTGTTAACATCAGTAGAAATGTTCGCAATTTCTGATGGCAGAAATAAATTAAAAATGATGAGAATCCTCGATTTTTTCTCTTTTTATTCATCCTCTTTATCTATGAGAATTAATCGATGAGAAAATTTAAACGCGACTTATCGAAATGTAAATACGGTTTCTAGTTTTAAATTTATCATCGCTTAACAGGAAACCCTACGATAAGCACCAAAGCAATTTCAAAGAATTGTTAAAATATCGATTTACCTAAAAGGGAAATTCTTTCTCTACTTCAAATGCAAATCATTGCTCAAAGAATGTTATTTACCGTCGAAAAACCCGAAATGTTGTCACCGATTGAGGTAATCTCATAATCAAAGATAATCACAGAGAGAAAATATATTTTTTTACCATTTTGATATATCTCGCCGTTTCGTGACATTTATTTTGTTTAGCGAACACTAAAACTATCCCGACTTTGTGGTAAATCGCCAGACTGCCCTTCTCGCCTTTACGACCTCGTACTAACGAAGCGGACTCTGGCACTTTTCGCCCATTTCCAAAGGCGATCCAAAATAACTATCCGAAATGAAGAGCCACGAAATCAGTTCTTCAACAGGATTGTCTTTTTGAGAGACGAAGAGATAAAAAGTGAAGCGCGAACGACATCCGACGCTCCCTTCGAAGGCGTACACTTCCTTAAGATCGATGGTGTTGGAAGTGCATGCATGATATCTAAGAGAATGAGAAAAATCCCATCTTAAGAGCAAATTTCTGCTCGGCTCCAAGTGGAAAGTGAAACTAAATTAAATACGGCGCCGCTTCTATGGGAAAATAATCTCCGCATGTTGACATGAAAGGAGTGAAAGTTCACGAAGAGTTAAAAACGACCGAGCAATGGAATTAGATCACGCGGAGAGAGACGTATGTCGCTGCGGAAAAAGAAATGCTGAGAAACTCGACCGAGGCAATATTCGCCCCGCAGTTGTATATTTAACAGAGAGAAATAAAGACACTGGGGATGAACGGAGTGGAAACAAGTTTCAGCGGAACTTTGTAATGGAAAAACGTAGAGAAACATAACATAGTTCAGTAAAGTTAGTACGCAAAAACAAAAGAGACTGGAAAAGGAAAAGTTGCAATTCTGCGAAAACAATACTTTGATCTCCAAATCAAAAATGCGCCTACGAATCAAGATTTCGAAAGGGAATTTATGTGTAATTGAATGATTTAAAGCCAAATGACGGCAACAGATCAATGGGATAAGGACAACGGTTACAGTAAAGGGGTTTTTTAGTAAAGGACCGAACCAGAATCCTGGTATACAGCGAATGAAGATAATGATTTTTCATATCTGTAAAATACAAGAGTGCACAGAATAAAAGATATTCGACATAAAATTTCTGTAGTATTAAACTATGCAGATGTGTCGGACTCGTATTCATAGAGAATTACTTTTATCTTTTTCTAAAGAAAAATACCGAAATATACAGTAATCACTGACTAAGCCTAAATTTCTTTCTCGTCTCGTCCAAGCGCAGGATGCACGCGCTGGTGCTCAACTAGTAATACAATATATATAATTTAACTCGTGGAAGACCTCGAAAATGATTTTTAGTGCGAAAAAAATATGTACGGTGGAATATTGCACAAGTTTTAGAATCGGTTGTAGTTGAAGTTAAATCTCAAACAGAGCTGAAAACCACTTCAAAATTTGGAAGTGGTTCGGTTCTAAATTTTTGGAAGTGGTTCGGTTCATGGTTCGGTTCAGACGGGGATTTTGACAAGTGGTTCGGTTCGGTTTGCGGTTCGGTTCAACTAAATTAATCATTTGAAATACTATCCAGAAATAATTTATCCAATATAAACATTACACATTCAGTATCAATCTGTAAGTAAATCAATCAGCAGCCATTATTTTAAATGAAAGAAGAATTTATTTAAAGAAAGGAAAAATTTATATTTTATTTTATTTATATTACAATCCCATCATCATCTTCATTTGTTTATATTAAAAACTGGTATTTTTGATCCTAACATGATTTTTATGTGGATAACAATAGTATCAGAGAGGAAAGAGTTAGGCACTCTTTCCTTTGAAGCAAACCCGCTGGTTTTTCCAATGGAAATTCCTGGTCTTTTCGTTGGTCCGTACTTTGTGGATTGAGATCGAACCGAAACCGAACCACTTTTGCAAAAAAATACGGTTCGGTTTTCCGTTCATTGAAAAATTAATCAGTGGTTTCGGTTCGGTTCGCGGTTCAGCAAAAGGGCTGCGGTTCGGTTCAGCGGTTTGGTTCGGTTCGGTTTGCAGCTCTGATCCTAAAGGAGTTTTAGAAAAAGACAAAGACTTATCACAAGCTAGAGGGCCACATTAAATTGGATCGAGGGCCACAGTTTGGACAGCCCCGCTATATTCCATTGGTTTCGGTATCCGGCATTGGCAGTGTCTTCTCGGCATGTAACACTCGCGGATAGCGAGGCCTTGCTAAAATAGAATTACGAGTACGTTGGTGAAGGAGTAGTAAAATCAGAACAAAAATATAGATAACATCAACGGAAGAAGCCTTTACTTGGTGGAACTCCATCATGATTAAAATGAGAGAAAATATCACTTGGCATAAGTTCCACTTTAATAAAATAGATACGACCGGTTTCGACTAATATCTAGCTATCATCAGGTACAAAAACAAGAAGCATTGAAGTAGATGTTGCGAGAGACTAAAAGTATTACACATTATACCAAATGATATTTTCTCTCATTTTATTAAAAAATATAGATACTTCGTGTAAAAGGAAATAATGATACCGTAGATCAGTGTTTCCCAACATTTTTAGAGTCGCGGCACCCTTAAGTGACTTTTCAGAATTTGGCGGCACCCCTTCTCTATCCACCATCAGTAATAATCGTGCTGAAGTTGAATCCCAAACCCTTTTCTCCATTTACCTCCTTTCAGTTCGAAGTGCCTTTGCGACGAAATGAAGGTGGACTTAAGTCTGGTTTGCATTTTTGAAAGCCGACGATGCAAAATGAGGCTAAAAATGGGAAAACAGAATAATTTTTGCGGCACCCTTCAGAACACTTCGCGGCACCCAGGTTGGGAAACGCTGCCGTAGATAGTTTCTTAATTAATTAATTCAACTTTAACGCAAAGCGTTAAAAACCCATAATGTAAGGAGACGTTCGAACGCGATCTTCGTTTCGTATCCTTAATCTTATGCACCCATAACATTCCGCATAAAAGAGACGCGGTTGGAAATGGAAGAAAGAAAAGGCTCGCAGAGGAATAGACTAGGTGTGAAAAATCTAGGTAAAACTAATGTGGAATGAAAACGGTGGTTTTTTATGAAACGGGCGTCGCGAGAAATTAAAGAAACGACGAAACTATTATTAGGCGTAGGCGGAGAAAGGAATTCGCGAATGTTACACTCGGCTAAAGAGACGACGCCCCACATTACCAAATCGGTCTGCTTCTCCCCCTCCTCCCCCGCCCCCTCTCCCCGTTCGCCTCTAACATAATTCCCACGCGACCTTACCCTTGACTCTGTTCGCGTGGCCACCAGACGATTTTATCTCCCAACTCGACCATTTTTCACCTTTTATGCCACTTCTAACAACCCCTATCATTTCGGTGTCGCCCAAAACAACACGAGACGCATGCGCAGACTCGATTACATACTCCAGCATAGCGTGAAAGTGAAACGGAAGGAGAAGGAAAGAGGATGGGAGTGGGGAAATAGGAGGTGTGAGGGAGAGAGGGTGTGAGGGAGAGAGTAGGGGAGGGGGAGAGAGGAGGGGAGGGGGAGAGAGGAGGGGAGGGGGAGAGAGGGGTGGGGGAGAGAGGGGTGGGGGAGAGAGGGGTGGGGGAGAGAGGGGTGGGGGAGAGAGGGGTGGGGGAGAGAGGGGTGGGGGAGAGAGGGGGGGAGGGGGGGGAGAGGAGTGGTGAGGGAGAGAGGAGGGTGAGGGAGGGAGAAGGGAGGGGAATTGGGGAGGAGAGAGGGGGGTGAGGGAAAGAGGGCGAGAAAACCGGTCAGAAGGTCCGAAGGTCGTCCTATTGGTGGCACCCACGACGACAGAAACACACCTCTCGGTTCCCGACGACCACCGATCAATAAAGAACACAAATTCGATATTTGATGATGCTTCGACCTTGTTTGTCATACTGCCGAGTTTACACGTCCAAAATGAAAACAAAATACGCGGAAAAATCCTTCTTAACTGATTACCTGGGGGTAGCCTGCACGAAGGGCTTGCAATGGGGGATTCAGATAGTGTTGTTGCGAAGGTCCTATATCTCATAATGAGAGCACTTGGGGAAATCACCCTTAGTGCCAAGGAAGTAGCACAAACGTCATTATTTAGGCCAATACAATTATAGAATATGAAGTGACGGTATCGGATCCTAGCCATATAGGGCAGCTGAAAAAGTTCGAAATGGTACAGAGGACTGCATCACGTTTCGTTAAAGGACATTTCAACAGAGGCGAAAGCGTTTCAAAAGTTATCAATAACTTAGGATAGGAGTGCTTGAGCATATGAGAGATATAGCTAAATTGTGCGGAATCTATAATTCTTAGGTTGAGAAACAATCGTGGAGAGACATAACCATTAGAATGGACTAACCGAAATAATATGGACATAGGGATCATAAATACGAAATAGAACCTTTGTTCTACATTTCCATATTTAACAACCAACAGGGGGAGAGGTCGGGGAATGCTTGGCAGGATGATGAACGGTACTGACTTAGTGGGCCCCGTGACCGCTACGGTAGCCATGAAAGCCTGTAATGAACCATCGAAAATCCACCACTGGTATGTACCAGTATATCTATACATATTTTTTCTTATTTTCTTTTTGCTTAGTCTGTATATATATGCAGATAAATTAGGGTAATGTCAATTTAATTTAGGCCCTATGATGAATATTATATTGTTACCACCTGGTCTTATGGCCAAACTAGTATATATAATAATAGTAATTTTTTAAAATAATGACGAAGAGTCATTTACGGTGCATTCGTTATCCGAGATTACCCGAAAAAGAATTAACTTTAACAAATAAACCGTTTGATGCCATAACTTTGGCAAACACATTTAAAAAATAGCGCAATGAAAGCTTTATGTGCATATTGCAACACATTTAAATGTATTAACTTAACGTTACTTATTTCGGGTAAAATATTCGTTAAAAAGAATAACTATAAGTTCCGCTTCAGTTGAGAGAGAGAGAAAGGCGGGCAATCGATCGTTACGGATCGGTGGTGGGAAATGCGTGTTCGAGGGAGGAGCAAAGGGAGGAGCGGGAGGGGGGCAGAGGGATTGGGGAGGGGGGGCAGAGGGATTGGGGAGGGGGGGCAGAGGGATTGGGAGGGGGGGCAGAGGGATTGGGGAGGGGGGGCAGAGGGATTGGGGGAGGGAGCCGAAGGGGTTGCGAGAAAGACAGGGCTAGTTGTCCGGCAGTGAGAGTGAATTGCTTCCGTTTGATCCAGACGAAGTGATAAGGCCTTCGCTTCCGGTGACGAGAATTTTAGCATCGTGTCCAGCAGCAGACGGCGGACGAACGTGCGAAAGAGTTGGTGAATATAGCCCAGAAGGTCGTAAATTGCGCTATCCACTCCAGTTCTTGCGGAATGGACAGCTTCCTGACCATTAAAACACCCTCATCATTCATCTTTTCACGAATTAAATTTTTGTACGTGATCGCGAGGTAAATGATATTAAAATATAGATTTCCCACATTTCGGCATTTAAACTGCGACGAATTCGTGATTGTAATGTGAATAAAATAAAATAAATTGATTCGTAATAACGCAGCAAGGTGTTTACAAATGTATAATTTATAGGATTCCAGAAAACTACAAAAGAAATGCTATTTATTCAAGTTAATTCTTTTCTAAATATCTTTCGAATTTATCAAAACCAAAGTTGTCGAATTTAAGATAAAGGGCGACTTTGGATGTGAGCCAGAATAAATAAACACTAGCGCGTGCTTATTCGAAATAAATTAAGAAAAATTCTCTCTGCGTATAATACCCGCTAGAATACTAAACGCGTCCTCGAACCTTCAAGTCCAGGCAACAAAGAAATCAATAGAGAAATATTTTTTATAATAGTCAGGTTCTCTTGGTGACTGCAAGGGTTCTCAAAAAACACAACCTGGCGACGAAAAAGAAGCAAAGACTAAAAAATAGAGGGGAAGATCTTTATCTCGATTCCTGTGTTCGCGTGGCACGCTACACCGATAAAAATATGGAGAACTCTCTCTCTCCCCACCCCCTCCTTCCTTCCTTCCCAATCCCCTTTCCCTCCCTCCCTTATTCTCCCTCCCACTCCCAGACCAAAGGAAATCCCCATTCGGAGAGAGAGGACGACACGCTATGTCTCTCCTTGACTTTTCGGCATGAAATACGTGCCAAGTGCGTGGGAAAAAAACTCACCCGAATCAGGCGGCGTAGTGATGATTAATATGCTTCTTTCAGCGTCATGCACTCGCTCGCTCGCTCTCTCCTTTCCTAAAGAAGCGCTCAAACGCTCTGTTCCATAATGGAACGTACATAGAACTGCACCGCAAGATCTATAGGGTAGTGATTTTGAATTATGTGAAATGACCAAACGCAGACTGACACTCGGACATTATTTTTGAAGCTAAATGAAGTTTTTTATATTGGCAGAAGACATGACATTAATAGAACTTTAATTTTTCATCGGAAATTCAAATCTCCAAAATTCTGGATGTGGCTAGAACGATGCTTGTTACAAATTATATATCAATTCACAAAAAATTGATCGAATCTTCAAGATAATCCAACAATCTAAAAATCTTAATTTTAGCCTGAAATCAAAATAAGAGTACAAATTTGGTGGGTACTTTCCTAAACTCCAAGTCCGTGAATTGGGGTTTTCCCGAAGATTCCGCATTAATTACAACGAAACACGCTTGAAAATAATGCAGCAGTTGAAGCATTCGTCGTGCAGCAAATATCAGGATACATTTAAGGGCCTCAACGAATAAAACAGACATGTTGATTAAACAACAGTAATAACGAGATGGGTATATGGTTATTGAGATATATCTTTCAAAGCTACCAGTTACTCGCGAGGACTTTTTACTTTCTTCATACGTAGTAATGGAAAAGTATCGTGATCACGAAAAAAATCGACTTCGAGATTTCAACGGAAATAAACGTTTTGAGGTCCCTAGAACACGTTTAGACTATTTTCGGAATGATGTCTGTGTGTGTGTGCGCGTATGTGATTGTGGGCGCTCTAACTCAAAAAGTACCTGTCATATCGTTACCAAATTTCATATATAACACTTTAGAATGAGCACAAAAAAAAACTGATTAGTTTTTGGACAATAACGGTTAACCTAAAGTCGAGGTTTATTCGAAACCCGATTCGGTTTTTGCGATATTTCTCCGTTAAAACATCATTATATATATATATATATATACACACACTTTATATGAAAACCTTATAGAGAATGTAATTTCCTACAAATTCTATTTGAAACAATTTTCCATAGCAGTTATTATTTAGGAATTATTTATAAATAATCGGTTTTTTCGGTTTCCGTCAAATATCTCCTTAAAAACGTCGTTATTGGTAATCTTCGTGAGGACCAAAGTTGTAGAGAATAATATTTCTTCCAAGTTTTGATTGAAACAAATTTTCGTAGAACCATCCATTTCGGAGATATTTTGCTTTTTCTTAATTTCCAGTATACAGCGCCACCACCATGCAGCGGTGAATTCTGTAAACATATTCAAAATATACTTAATTTACGGCAATAAGGACGAGTGTATTCTTTTACGATACGAAATGATAATTTTGCCTCATAATGCTATTCATAATAATTTATATATCTATACCCTAAATATGGAGAAATTCATGTGTTGGCCACATCAGATTTTTCATTCTCGCTTCCGTAAAAGAATCGGAGATAAAGTAATATTCCGCAACCTACTAAGAAAAGTAACAGTCAAATTCATATTTATAAACATCCTGCAGATTCCAAGTGGAGCAAAAATTAAACCTTAGGTGATATAAGATTCATTGGTTTCTACGTCCGGTTCAATGACTGGATCGTGAAAAGGAGCGCACAGAGCGAGAGGAGAAGGAAGCGAAGTGAAGGGAGGCAGAAGGAAGATGCGGTGGGATTCGATTCCGGTTTGGCGGCTACGCTCGTGCGCGTGCCGCCGGCGACGTCCCTTCCATTTTCCGCAGCAACTCGAGAGCCACTGCAGATGGCTCGCGTGTTTATCTCGCTCGACGCCAATCGCTCCGTCAAAGGAAGATCGCTCGAAAGTTAAAAATAAAAGCGCAGGAGGTGGTGGACATTCCACCGACCGGTCGGAACGCTCGGTGACGCGTCGATGCGGTCGCAATTGACCGCGACATTGCACTCGATGTATAAAAATTAATAGTGCCACCATTCTGGTTCGTCATAAGCGGCAACAAGAACAACTCGGAAGATCTCGAAAAGAAAAACAAACATTAGAAAATGTTAGCGGAGTTTAAATTACAAATAAAATACAGAAGTGATCATTCAATATGACAATCGAACTCGGTTGGAATAAGTACATAGACGCAAATTTCGGCTACAAAACAGCCGTCGTCAGTGGTGATCCACCGATCGTATGATGCAAGAATCTGCTACGGTAATTATCTCCACCATCCTACGTCAGGGATGGCAAATACGTGGCACGCGCGAGACTTTACTTGGCACGCGTAAGCATGTATTTTTTGTATAAAATATGACGTTCCTTAGAGAAGGGGTAAATTAGTGGCACGCGAAAAAGATTTGATGGTTCACGCTACCTTCTTGGCACACGACTTAAAAATCATTTGCCATCCCTGTCCTACGTCATGAATCATTTGATCCTATTGCTCTAGATTAATGCAATTACGTTCACTGGCTCTCAAAGAAAACAATATGAATTATGATTCTCTTTATTAAATTGTTAAACTAATGCGTTCGTCAGGAAACAATTCGCATAACAAGAGGTTTAAAATGGGATATAAACAATACGACAGTATCTGGCAATAGCATCTGAATGAAATTCCAATTTTTATAAAAGTGTTTAGACGTTAGTCGAAAACTTTAACGCCCTTAAAATTAGGGAACAAAAAGTAAAATGGAAGCACATACGCGCGAAGCGATTCGCTGATTGGACACACGTAACGGAATTTAAAAGAACATTTTCCTCCGTTGAATTCCAGACCAGTGAGCACGAAACGCGCACTTAATCTTCACAGTCACTGCACTTAACCTCCCTCGTCCGCCGCCGTTCACCAGCATACGCGTCAAGTCAGTTACGTTGCAGTCTGCTTTAAAGTGATACTGCAAACCAATCCACATCTTGAGGCCGGTAGGAAATTAGACTTAACAACTAAGGGCGAAAAATCAAGAAAACTTAAATGGATACGAATTTGAACAATAAAATAAAACAAATCTAAAATTGCGGTCCCCGCAGAAATGAAGCATCCTAAAAGCTTAGTACCTCCCGTGGGGTCAATGCTTTCCAATAGAATCCAAACGAACTGGGATACTGACCTCGAAATGTATTTCCCTTGGTTACCTTGCTGATTATGTCGCAGTGCTATTCGATGGCATTCAGTGAGCGCCGACACAACGCGAATATTTCGTTTGCCTTTTCACGCAAAGCGGGTTCTCATCTGATGAGCTTCTCATTACATCATTGAACATCGGTTCAAGTGGACGCAAACCTAGGTGATTGTTTGGAGTACCATGATCATTCATTTTAATCGATTCTTTTGCAAATCCCTTAGGTATTCACTTTGTCCGTCTGTCCGTCCGTCCGCCCGACTGTGCAGACGATATCTCTGAAACGGTTCAACCTAGAGAAACCAAATTTTCAGGTTAAGTTACTACATATGAGAGCTACACGTGGCAAGAATTTAGTGGATCTAGATCAGCTGCTCGGGGCTAATTTTGCCCCATAATAAAAGAACATAAATCGGTGATGAGGTTTATATATTTGCTTTTTTAAATTATTTGCCGTCAAGATTCGAACTAAGGACTTGAACTGTCGGAAAGTTTAGAAATTGTAGTTTCTTATTTTTTGAAGACGGAATTCAAATCCCTGTAGCTTCAGCGTACATTTTTAGTTTTTATCGAAAAAATTGGAGTTTTTCTGGGTTTCAACAATCGACAACCATGGCAACGAGCTCGATGCTTCTCTATAGATAAGCTTTTAATGGTAATCAGAGGGATATATCATAAAGCCATTAATATTAAACTACGACCAATGGAAGAAATTTATTTATTGTAAGCAAAATCGCCTTATAATATATGCTTTCGCAGTGCTTTCCTAACTTTTTATCATTCGTTTCAACCGAAACCGAGAGAAACAAATGAGGCTTCTCTCATTTGTTTCGCTCGGTTTCGATTAGAATTGTAGAGAAAATTATAAAAGGCGCTTTTTCCTTGTTTTAGGATTATGAAGTCATAATGAAATTACATTTTTGGTTAAGGTATACGGCCTCGTACTCTATAAATTCTCTTCCAAAGCATTATATCAATGCTATGTAATGATATGTTCTCTTTTAAAAGCACTGGACTCGTTTCTATGGCAGTTTTATTTCCCACTGTTAAAAATCGGAAAGTTTTTCCTCATTTTTGGTTCATTGGCAGTTGCTCGCTATCGTTCGACACAGATTTGAATCATGTTTTCGAAAAATATTAAACTCACTTTTTCAGCTATAGAACTGTTTATATCCATAGCTCCTATTTTCATTTCAGCTAATTTAAAATCGCAAATATATAATTCCTTTCACCGATTCTATGCTTTTCTTATGAAGGGCAGAAATGAAATAAATGGGTTGGAAAAAAGAGTTCGACTACAACTCAGCAGCTGATCCAAAAATCTTGTGACATGTCTATCCCTCATGTAGACCGCTCCATCATGAAAATTTAGCTTCTGCAAGTTAAAAAGATTCGAGAGATACTGTCCAAACAGATGGGCAAACCGAATACACAAGCGATTTTTTATTTAAACAAGTTAGGAAAGTGTACAACGTATCACAAATTTCGTGAAATGGAGTATTACAAAGAAATTATATACCTGTACGTAAGGGAAATAGCGTTTTAAAATTCTTTCCTTCATCATAAATAATCCCTTTTCTTTCTATTTAATAATATTACATGCACACGTAAGGAAATTAAACGTTTGTTTGGGAGATTGTTTATGTTAGCAACAATGAAGAAGTAACCATGCAAGAAAAGTTCAACTCGACTTAAGACATTCTTGTTCGATTTTCTAGATAACGGCAACTCCTACGATAAAAATGTATAGGGAAAGAAATACTCTACTTTACCAGTTCTACAACTTTTATTTGAAAAATATTTTGATATAAGCAATACTTTACGAGTTATGACGAAATTTTACTTTTTTGTAACCAGTAAAGTGGTACTCCTGATTCGAGTACGTGATTCATTTGTGCGATTTTCTTATTATATTTGATTGAAAGTCCTTAATATCAAATTTCATGAAAATCCGTTAGGTAGAAGCCGAGAATGAACATGCGGACGGACGGACAGACCGACGATAATAGGCGCTCACGCTGGAAGCGAAACGCGCCTAAAAAAGGCACTAAAATCGAACCTAAAACTCAAATGAGAAAAGAGATGCACAATGCTATCGCGTGAAATATTTTTAATAAAGTCAATGATAAAATTGTTTAAGTTTTGATTTTCACCTAGACAAGGGGTGGCGAACCTTTTTGAGAGCGCGTGCCCAAATTTTTGATAATTTTCGGAGAAATTCTTTCAGGTGCCAATGGGAATTAGTTATTATAATTTAAAATAATTCAATATTTTTCGCAAAGTATTTTCTCATTCTGATATTAACAAATATATATGTTCTCTATAGAGATCGTTATTTCACGACTTTATTCCTGTTCTCGAAATTTGAGATTTATCTTTTTTTGCAGTATTCTTTTTCTCTAGACTTAATACGATCTCGAATTACGTTACGTGAATAGCTTAAAAAAAATCGAAATTTCGGGGGTTGATTATTCAACATACGAAGCGCGGACACTTAAGGTTCAAAACAAACGATTAGTTTTATTACGAAATTAATTTTATTTGTCCCTTAAATAAACTTTACTAAAATATTATTAAATATAGTACATTTACTTTAGATAATTCAAGGAATTCTGCAGGAAATGAATGCCTCCGATCCAAGTGATCCGCCGAAGACCTCGTCTGTTTTCGCTGGACCGTGTAATGGAAATATCATAGAAGAACACGATACGAGAGTTCGGTTCGGTTTGCAGCTCTGGTGTCACCTACCTCCTGTCAATATTTGTCACCTATCTCGAAAGCTTCACTTCTGTACGTCGGTACTTGTTATTTTCTACTACATATATTTCAAAAAAATTTCAATGTTCACTCACAAATAACAAAAGAAAAAGTACGAGCAGAACGATCGAATGCTAACTGTTCGGTTCTATCATTACCCGAATACATACTGACTTTCACTTGCAGATTTTCGCAACTTCCGTTGTAATGGGGGAGGCGGTGGGCTCAAATTATCAATCATTGCATACATTGTCAATCGCTGACAGAGACACGATCCACCTCGGGAACGCGTCTCTGTCCGCGATTCAGACGCGTTCCCATTGCATACAATGTAGAAAACATTGTATACTACAATGGGTGTACTGCCATTCAGCAAAAATACCCCTTCAGGGGATCCGTGAGGTCGATGGACTCGTCCAAGCTCTCGTGTCGCCGCCGACTGCCACCGTAAAACGCGTGCTCGCCAAGGCTGAGAAATCTCTTGTCAACACTTCACAGCACTCCTGGTTTGTATAAAGAAAGTATTCACTCGTAGAATCATTTGCTAGTTATGATAATCAAATAAAATTTCTACGGCTTCAGAGATCTTCAGAATCTTCATAATATAGCAAGGTTGGTCGGGAGAGCTGTGAATGCCGCGTGCCAAATTAATCTTCTCGCGTGCCACTTTGGGCACGCGTGCCATAGGTTCGCCACCCTTGACCTAGACAATAATACATTTTGCTAAAATGAAAAAAACGTAGTGGGGTCACAATACCCCCAAACGAGCTTTTCTTCGCCCGAGTAACTACGGTTTAATATTAGTTCAAACTAGACTCGTAACTTTCGATAGTTTCACAAATCTACCGAAATAATTCGTTTATAAAATGGAACAAAAAATATCCGATACAAAGGAGAGGTCGAGTGTAGAAATTTCCCGTCGATAGACTTTTGACCCGTAAACGGAAAAGAGAAGCTATAATCCATCAGAGGAAACAATAACAGAAAACAGCAAGGCTTACCTTCGACATCTATAAGCCGTAAAAATACCACCTGTCGCCTGAACACGAGAAAGTAAGCCCACAAAGTGAAAACACGTCCAAGAAGACAAGCGTTAAACAAGGACCGCATCCACGTGCCATTTTAAAAATAGAAACAATCGATCAATGAGGACGACGACCACACATCTTCATACTTTTTCCTCTGTTTCGACCTCTTTATCACTAACGCCGCCGTAAAAGAAGCTCCCGATAATTCACTGCCTATGGAAGAAAGCTATTGCGGCAGAAAAAATACATAAACCTCACAAGCAGCGAGGACCGCTGGGTCGGCGCGGAGCATATTCGCCCCGGGGGCGTTAATCAGTCCTGAGTGAGAGAAGACGAAAAAGACTTTCCCTCGACGCGTTGCTTTTTTCGGCGGCCAAAAGGAATAGAAAGAGCTGCCCATCTCGAAGGGTGACGGGGAGTGGAATGGTTATTTATCAACGACAGTCGCTTCAAACGAGTCTTATGATCGCCTTCGGTCTCAGAGAGAGCTAACTGGAGGCCGCCTCAGGAAGATACTCGATGCACGCACGCGCGCAATCACACGATGGCGAGTTCCCTCGAGCAGGTTGGGACGGCGAAATGTGTCAAAGGGAAGCAGTGGAGAGGCTGGGAAGATAGGAGGGGAAAACCAAAGGCCGAAATGAAATCATCACTTCAACGGCCGAGCTGATGAAGAGAGCTCGTGACAGCGAGAGATGTCCATGCCACCCCGAATGCGGGATGCCGGTAAAGCGCCCACCTTTACTCGCATCTCTGGTCAAAATCGGAACTGAGCCTCCTTTGGAAGGGATTATACAGGCAACCGTAGTCCTCCATTTCAAACGGTGTCGACATTCTCCAAAGCAGGAGGGCAACCTTCGGTCCACAAAACTAAACACCGGCAATGCCATATAGGCAGTGGCGGATTTGGAAACTTGCCGCCCCTAGGCCAAATTATTTTTCCGCCCCCTTAAAAAATGTCAATAAAATTGAGTTAATTTATAAATTATACCAGAAGAACAATCCATTCTTTTCCTGGGTATTTATGGTTATTACCTTGACAGGTTTCCTTAGGTTGGTTCCAATGGTCTTTCATGATTTCAAAGTAATCTTCTTCGACCTCCATAATTTTGAAAATCAAACTGAAAGCCTTCTTTACAGTGCTTCTTCATACAGTGCGGAAAGAAAGTAATGAGACTGAAATAAAAAATAAAAATGTCCAGTATGAGTATAGTTCCGCGACAGGCTGCTAGAGACGCACTGAAGTGTGACGTTGGAAGTCCCGCTAGCCGTGACCAGATGGGATTGTGTTGTTGTTTCGTATGGACGTGTTTTGTGCATCGTGTATTACTGCGCCGTCAGAAACCCCAAAATGGGACAACGTGTCAACATCAAATTTTGTGTAAAGCTGGAGAAAAACCCAACTGAAACATATTAAATGTTACGAACAGCTTATGGGGATAATGCTCTGTCCCGAGCACAATCATTTCTATGGTTTAAGCGTTTTCAAGAGGGCAGAGAGGATGTGGAAGATGACCCTCGCAGTGGACGACCAAAAGCGACCTCCAACCCAGAATTGGTGGGAAAAGTGCACACTCTACTTGCAAGAGAGGGCCGATTGACACTCAGAATGATGACAAGGGAACTAAATGTGAATAAGGAATCGCTAAGGTCCATAATTACCACAGACTTCCGGTTGGCGGCTTCTGCATGACAACGCGCCTGCTCACACAGCGATAAACATAAGGACATTTCTAGCCAAAAATGAGGTTGCAGTGCTCAATCACCCCACATATTTCCCTGACCTGGTTCCAGCAGACTTTTTTCTGTTTCCCAAGTTGAAATAGAAATTGAAAGGTCGCCGATTTGACACGATCCTTGACATTCAGAAGAACGTGACGGCAGAATTGAATACTATAACAGCAGACGAATTTTCCAAGTCTTCCCCAAGTTTATATGAATGCTGTAATAAGTGTATTCGGTCCCCCTGGGGCTATTTTGAGGGAAGTGATTAATAAACATGTTGCCCGATACGTCGTTGTCTTTATTATATTTCAGTCTCATTACTTTTTTTGCCGCACTGTATACTACGAGGTCTGACCAATAAATATCGAGACAAAAATTTAAAAAATTTTATTTTCAAAATTTGTTGCAATTGAATATGGTCACCTTCGAAGTAGTCTGCTTCTGCATGTACACACCAATGCATACGTGTTTTCAATGATTGGAAGCATGCTTGGAAGTCATTTTCCGAAATCCCATTCAGAGCGATCGCCGTATTACTTTTAATGTCGTCAACGTCGTCAAAATGCTCCCCTTCGAGGGTGTTCTTGATTAGGGGAAACAGAAAGAAGTCACTGGGGGCAAGATCCGCCGAGTAGTGTGGATGTTCCACAACAGTGATTTTTTTATTGGCCAAAAACTCCTTTACTTCGAAGGCAGAATGAGCAGACGCATTGTCATGATGCAACTGCCACGAACTGGGCCACATCTGTGGTCTTTCTTTCGAATCCTATCTCGCAGACGTTCCAAAATTGTAACGTGATAGTCTTGATTAACAGTTTGACCCGGTGGAACGAACTCTTGCAGCTACATCGGTTTTACACTTCGAAGTTCATCTTCGACACTCTCCCGGCCGTTCAAAAATATTTTCGTCCAGAAAACAAACATGTGCACGAGACATTTGAAATTCTGTATGGATAACTTCTTTTGGGTTTATTTATATGAAGTACAAAAAAAAAGAATAAAAGGAAGTAAACTGAGATTTCTAATGATGAACCAACCCGTAGCATTCGCGAAATATTATATTATTACGTTATACTAACACAGTCTGTACTAAATAGCAAACTTTCATTAGTCTCTGCGGCAAGTTGGCTCCGCGCCCAGTTGACTCCGCGACCAGTTGGCCGCGACCACTTGTCCCATTCCGTCCCCATCTAGCGGCAACGCTCTGGTGCGCGGCGTTGTGTCGTCATAAAAATAGTCTCGATATTTTTTGACGATCTTGCAATTTGGCCAATGAATAAACAAATCCGACCGCCCCGAAATCCTGCCGCCCCCAAAACTCCGCCGCCCCTAGGGCCATTGCCTACTTTGGCCTTATTGCAAATCCGCTAATACATATAAGGTAATTCAAATTATGGTAATGAAATCTCGCGTGCTGAAATATTAGCGCTACAAACTGTTTAGGTTTATATCACTAATATTATATTACAGATTCTCCAGGTAGATTCCGATTTAAACTATCATCCGCGAATACGAAAGCGGTTCGCTATAAAATAAAAGGTTGTCGAACTCTGCTCCATACGTATGAACAAAGAAGTAGTGTTAATGAATCAAATGTTTCACGAAATATAGTCGTTTTGAATCAATATTTAATAAGTTCAAGTCGGAAAATTTAGATGGATTGGTTTTAGGATTGAACGAAGATCCCACGTGAGACCGATCATAGGTTCGCTTGTCCGCATTATAGATCATGATAGGATAACCAAGCTAGTGAAATATTAGGTAAAATGTAAATATATAAATGAGAGAACGAATGTAGAAGATAATATGAAAAGCCTCAAATGAAACGGAGAAGCATTACAAACATCAAGGGCGATGGGATTACAGCGTTTATCACGTCGAAGAATCAAAGAAACGCACGTCCCAAAACGTCACCTAAGAGAGAAGTAAAAAAAAACTGGCAAACGGCACGCAGTCTCCTCTTTTGAGATTCCGTCGGGGACTCGATGGAGTCGCAGATACTAGAGACCACGGTTCGACCCCGCACCGTTATTCTCCTGTGCCGCTATGCCTGATGATAGTACCACCACTACTAGCACTTAGCGCAAGCGGATAATGGAAAGGGAGAGAACTCACGCGAAACACTTTGGAGTTTGAATTTCCGGGTGTTCAGAGGTATGAGACGCTACCTACCGTTCTCCTTCCTCCTTCTCTTTTATCGACAAATAATAAATTTTCGAGGTTTATACGACAAAATATAAACGGTCTCGTCATCCCTCGAATTAATGTTGTATTAATTCGGTTCGGCTACTTGTAAGAAGATAAATACGTAATCTACAAGCAAATGAGGCGAATAAAGCTCCGCATTCAATAAGAGAACCTGGATTTCGTGACTTAATATGAAGAGATCTTGATTTCTGCCATAACATTTTTGCGGATCACAAACGATATCTAATATTGGGTATTACAATATAATTTTAATAAGAGAAAAATCGGTGCGACGTAAAATACATTGCACAAATTTTCTCATATCCTTACGCTTCCAATTATGTCACTGGTTGCATAAATACTTATTTACGCGCATATAAAGCTACGCTTTTCTTTTTTATTTTTAAAGCAATTCGAAGAAACAAGGGATATTTGAAGAGGACGCATATTCGTTAGCATAGTACAAATGGGGAAATCAAAGAATTCGCTGAATTCCTAAGAATAAAATATCGTACAAGGGAAGAAATAGCAAAAACCTTCGCCTATGAGTAGAATATATACATACTACGGAAGAGGAAAGATAAATGAGGATATTTAGGACAACTAGGTGTTGAAGGAAACCCAGTGAGCACTTACCGGAAGGAGAGCCGCTGGATTGTTGGAGAGACACATTTGTAGAAGTGTGTATATATATATATATATATATATATATATATATATATATATATATATATATATATAGTGGCGTAGGGACCATGGATCCGATGGATCGGTCGATCTAGGGCCCGGAGCTCGAGGGGGCCCGAAGGCCCGTGGTCGACATATACAAAATTTTACCCTTTGTGTCATTTTAAACCACAAGAGCTGCTAAATACAGTGAAAAGAATCCAAGATCATGAAACTTATTTCATTAAAAATTTCCCCTTAAAAAATAAAATAACCAAAAAATATATATTGGAGAAGAGGGGGGGTAAAGAATTCTCGAACCAGGGCCCGGCTTCACCTTGCTACGCTACTGTGTGTATATGTACACACACACACGCACGCACACACACACACACACATGAGTTGTCTTCAAGTCGCCATTATCAAGTCCAAGTCGTCTCAAGTCTTAATTAAAAAAAAATGTCAAGTCCATTTGCACTAGCCATCAATATCGATAAATAAAAATAATCACTATCTGATCTGTTTCGTTATTTTATATATGTAAATCTTATTCAGAAAGTGTGTAGTAGTTCTCAAAAAGTGAGAACTAGGTGCGAAAGTGAAATTAGAAAAAACTAACAAAGTTAGTGTTCAGTATTACATTTCAGAAATATTATCTTTTCTACTACATTATCTATATCTACAGTTCACCCTGCAAGCCACCGCAACGGTGTGTGGCAGGGGGTGCAATAGCATGTTTGCGGCATTATCTGTTATAACATATCTAATTTTATAAGAATCACATTCGTTTTCAAACATTTCAGCAATGTTTCCGCCTGTATGCTGACCAAGGAACGTTTGACACGACAATAATTTTGTCACGAGTGTGTAATTTATTATCATATGGGCGGTTACTCCCAAAAAGCGTCTCATTCTTCTAACTGACCTGATGTTGAGCGTCAGCGCAAATGTGTCTGCCTCAGCAAGAAATGCTAACACATCAGCTTTCACATTATGGTACAAATTATCCAGTTCAGTAATAACCGAAGACCGACTTATTTCTCGTGAATGGGAATCTAACACATGACAAAATCGCCTGAACTTCAGGTTTTCTGTAATTGGAAGTGGCAGTGAGCAACCGATTATCAGATCCTTAACCAATGAACTGACTATTCTTCTTTGTTTGGGATGATTTATTCCATATACACCTTTATCATCATGCTTTATACAGAAATCTGATATTTTACATTGTGAGGCGGGATCGATCGTGGCTTGTCGCAGATATTTTTCGTGGGTGGTTTTTTTATATGGCGCAAAATATTGGATGTTGTTGCAATGCCATCAGTGATTACAACCCCACAGAATTTGCACTTTGCTGATCGTGTTTTCTCTGTTTCTTGGTCAAATAAATAAATCCAAAGTTTATGATATTTTAAGTTTTCCTGTTCATTCTTCCAACAAGAAATTAATTTTTGATTATTTTAATAATTTTTATTTGTTCACTTTGACAAAAATGGAATTATCATGTAAAATTTCATAGGTAGACAATTTTTTCGAAAGTCGATTTAACAAATTTACCAAGTCTCAAGTCGAGTCTCAAGTCACAAACAATGAACCCGAGTCGAGTCTCAAGTCGAGTCACCAAGGCGAATTAAGTAGGACTCGAGTTCGAGTCGACAACTATGATATATCTACTATAATATATTTTGAAGCGTGTGTTTGTTGCTTTGTGTGTTTGTCCATGGAACTCCTCCTAAACGATAAAAGCTAGAATAACCAAATTTGGTACGATTCTTCCTTACATCCTAACTTAGTGAACTGTCAAGTTTGGTCAACCGGGATTAATCAGTGCTGCCAATATAGGGGATTAACTTTTTTCCATAAAATAACACGTATGAATCAATTTCTTGACTTGCAAGGTATTCTTCCTTCAAGCATTAAAATACGTAAATATGAGCCGATTTTTTTCGTTTTTGCTTTACGTAAATAGATACCGATTATTATCCAGGAAGCGTTTACTGATTAAAGTAATTGAACCTTCTTTCGTCTATTGAATACTGGAATCTTACATTTTCTTGTAAGTAAAATCATTATATTCTACATTACAATGTTTATTAACGTAAAAAGCTCACGTATCTGGTGTACATTTACCGGAGTCAGTGTTCAATCATGGACAACTTTTCACGGGTTTCTTGTTTACGAGACATAAAAGTAAATATTTCAGCGAGGCATAATTACACAAGAAATGAAGCTGGATTTGGCGAAAGTAATATGATAGGAAATAACATTCTCGTTATATGTGAATGCAATAGGCTCATAAACGGATTGTTACAAGCAAATATGATTAATTGTTAAGAAAAGCTAATTGTAATTTAGAAAGTATCTACTATATATATATTTTAAAGAGTTTGTATGTTGTGCTGTAGTAGCATCACTAAATCCGTTGATATTCAACGGGAAATTCTGCTAGTGTATATATATATATATATATATATACACACACTAGTTGAAACGCCCGGCTTCGCTCGGGAAAGAGTGGCAAACGATTTTCATTGCTCGGGGCAAACGTTCTCCATTCCTTAATTACGCAAGCGATGCTTACATTAACATTTACTATTTTATGTATTGTATTGTACCATTAACGTCTTACTTAATATTCACATGGATATATGCACCGAAGCCTTTAAAGCGGCAACAAAATTATGTGGATTATGTCAATACTATTAGCCAAAACGTAAACAATAAACAACATCTTGGTTACCGAACAAATGTAAGTAGATGTATCGATTTATGTTGTGATAAATCTTTCAATGTTAATGGTAAAAGATAACAATGTTCTAATATTCCTTAAAAATCATTTGACTCACTTTAAAAGTATTCATAGGCTATATTTAGGCATGAATCCATTTGTACCCTTTATCTTGGAGTTAGCTATACTTCCTCTACGGCGCGACACGGCGTGGATATCTCTAACTTTGAAGAGGACAACAATTAAGAAATTTAGCTTTGTTGCCGCCTGGAAAATGGTCATATAAACCGATAAATTTTGCGCTTAAAGGAAACTTTCGAGCGATTTATATATATTTTTTAAAAGGACAAATCATGAACAGAATTAAAATATTCAGTCTTTCGTGCGTAAAATAAGCCATTCCCCGTGATCGTAAGTTAATATTTCGGTTTATTTATATCCACATCAGTGAAGGGCTGCATGGCATTTTGGGGTTCATCTACAAAATTTCTCAAGCATTCTTATGGAAATAGTATTTTGTTGACCCCATGGGGTATAAGAGACCCCACAGTCTGCAAACTTATGCCAAGTTCTTCCTTTGGTCCATAGGATGGCCACTGAAACTTATGAGTTCGATAGCTTCAACGGTGTGAAAACGTATAAAGAAAATATATACATACACACACACACACTCTCTAATATATATATATATAGACGCTTCTTACACATGATATAGATATATATATATATATATAGTTAACGTGTGCTTGCATTCTGTAAGCATTTGTACCGGTTGCTGACTTGGATGGCTATGTTGATGCGCGGGCCAATGAATTACCGGTACAACTGTATCAATTATTAAATTGGTTTGAGGACAATTATATCGGTCACCTGAATAGACGTGGAAACGACAGACGCCTACATCTGTTTCCTCCAGAAATCTGGAATTTATACAATAGAACATTAGTTGCTGAGTATCGCACCAACAACCATGCCGAAGCAGCCGCCCATCGTCGATTACAAACAAAATTAGGAATGCATCATCCATCCACATGGAAATTAATAGATGGATTACGTAAGGTACAAAAAGGTCGCGATACATATTACGAACAGTTAGTTGCAGGGCACCGTCCACCAACCAAGCTTAATTAATATCGTGATGCTGATGAACGTATTTTAAGAATTGTATTGGGCTATGAAAACAGAGACCCTATGGAGTATTTACGTGGTCTATCACATAATTACCAAATGACACTAATTTCTTTACTTTTTAATTTTAATAAACCTCTGTTATGTATTGTTATTTTGATTTGATGACGCCGATCACTAATTTAACGTATATTATACGTCTATATATTATAGATAACAACGTACATATGTAAAATAATACGTAATTAAAAGCAATAATTTTTTAAGTGTAAAAACCTATTTTAATGTAAAATTACATATGTAAAATAATACGTAATTAAAAGCAATTTTTTAACTGTAAAAACCTATTTTAATGCAAAAATGGGAAAATATCTATTAATACATTATTCAAATAATTTCAACTAAAACAATAAAAGTATTTATTTCTAATTTGAGATAGCACGTATAAATGTAACTGCATCTATAAAGAACTATAATAATAATTTATCCACTTACGATGAAACGGCCTACGATGAAACGGCCGACGCTGAATCGTCCCATTCCGGCCCCTCCCTCGCTACGGCTTTGTGTGTGTATGTGTTTGTGTGTGTATAAGTTGAATATTCTGAGCTCCAATGATATAAAATATTCTCACAATTACTGTTAGTTGAGAAATCTCCACCACTATATTTTAGTAAGTCTGTCTGTCTGTTCCTTTATACACGCCCACATTTCTCAACCGATTCCGATCAAATCTGGCACGTTAGTAGAGGGCACTAAGGGAAAGGTCAATAAGGGGCTTTAGTGTCCGTCTGTCCGCTTGATTCAAAATGGCGGCCAATTTGAACATTAAAATACGCGTATTTTCCCGAGTCCTGCCACCGATTTGAATCAAATTTGGTACGGTTGTGGAGGGCGGCTCTCAGGAATAACTCATAAATGGTTTTTGTTTCTCTCTGTCAGTTTTATTCAAAACAGCGCCCGACTGAATCCTTAATTACAATGTATCATCTAGAATTCCTATCGGATTTTAACAAAATTTCCCCGGGCAACGCCGGGTATTTTTGCTAGTATCTCATAAAATGATTAACAGGTACTTTGACCATGCTCGCAAAAATAAGACCCATTCGCCGGAATCGTTGGAACGTAACCAATTTAATTTTCGCTTACAAAAACTACAAAAAGAATGTGTAAATTAATCGTTCGGTGTTTTCCCTTGCTAAAACGAAATAAAATTACGAAGGACTGTCTTAACGATGAAATAAATCTATATTCCTATTAAATAAAATTTAATTGTCATCTGATAAAATTTTAAAGCCATAATCAAGAGGATATTGAAAATTTTTCGATTAGATAGAGATCGGAATCGAAACAGGAACTCGGTACTGGGTACTGAGATGAGACCAATTGAATAAATATCATTTCTTCGTCGAGACTGTTGAGAAACTGAAATATGAGATCTTTTAGATAACTTCAATTATCACGCCTACTTCACACTTCATCGCCGCCCACTGATTTAGCCAACTGCCGTTTACTTTTGCTTTTTTACTATCCAAATAAAATAATTAATTGGAGTCATTAACCGCTAACTGTAACCATCGATGTTTGTCCGGCATTTACAGCAGAGTTTTCCTTTCTACTTTACAAGTCTAATCAGTACGTAAATTAAACTGACGCTATTAACGAATTGTGTGGTACCGTTAGAACCCAACTCCACAAAATAATTTTACAGAGGCTTTACACCAATTTGTTAATTTTCTCTCATAATGAGGGGGAAAAATTTGGTATATATAGCAACAGTTTACCTTACAATACTTCTGAGAAAAATTTAATAAAAAAAACTATTTTAAAACGCCCAATTACGTTCTTCTTCTGTCTATAGCTTGTTGACAGTTACTTCTCTGACATTAATAATAAAAGTCCATTCAGAACTTCCTCCGTTATCCATTACTGCGAAGTCTTCACAAATTGAAAGCGACCCCAATACGAGGCGTAAAATTTTCTAAACATGCAATGAAACACTCCTCGATTTTCCGCCACGAATTATTACCTACAGCTCTTCTTCTGTCAAAGAATCGCGCCGCAAAACCGAAGAGACCAGCCGCAGGAAGCGTCAGTGGGGTGGGATAGGTGGTGCAGGGGCTGGGTGGGGATAGGTGGTGCAGGGGCTGGGTGGGGATAGGTGGTGCAGGGGCTGGGTGGGGCATAGGCGAGCGATGAATGAGGCGGGGCGAAACTCGGACGCACCTGCCAGTCGCTAACAGGTGAAGAATACGGCCGGCCGTCTGCCGTCAAAGCAGCACACGGCCGTAGTGTGTGTGTGTGTGTGTGAAAGACAGAGAAAAAGAGAGAGAGAACTGGATTATTGCACTAAGATATCAGACGAGCTTCCCTTGTTAATCTGCCTTGATAATGCGACCGGTCCAGAATTCATAAATGGAAGCTCTGTAAAAAAAAAAAATAGACCATTGTGTATATGCGCGAGGCGCTTTCAGGGCGACTGTCGGTGAAAGGGATGAGTGTCGATGAACGGCGATTGCCTTTCTGTTCTGGGGTACTTTTTTTTTAAAACGTTCTATTTCCAGCCAGTTAATCCGGTTATTATTCTCGAGACTCCGCGGAATTGGAATAATTAAAAACCGCGATCAAGATATCATCTCTCTCTCTCTCTCCCGTCCGTCTCTTCCAGAAAAACTCGATTCTCGTCAACCTATCAATAATTGAGACGCAAATAATATAAGTGCTACCACCGAAAAATCAAATTATATTTCATCTAATGTATTATAGTAATATACTTCAAATTGGAATAAATAAAGTACTATTATGATTTATATCAAACTGTGTTGGTGGACTCCCGTGGATATTAAATAAAGTAGGAGAATCCATTTCGAGGGCATATCGGCTGCAATCAAATGTTCGCTTTTGGAAGAATCATCGAGTGAAAGGTATTTGCTGGACAGCGTAATTCTGTTAATATCCTGAAACTGAGTTTGCTGTAACATTTATTTCCGTCCTTTTTTCACACAACAAATTTGGAAGGACTCTGGAGTAGGTTTTCGTTTAAAGTGTCGCATTAGAATTGCAACACTCGGCTTCAGAATAACTTATGGTTTTTCTCCACTATAAACACTTTACTGCGTCAAGTGCGCATTATCATGTTTATTTTAAACCAAAACAAAAACGAGCCGATCACCCTAAAGTAAGGCTCTAACGAAAGAGACAGACGAACGTGACATTTTAAGGGAGAAAGCTGAATCCAGGAAGTGCCGAAGCAATTGAAAAGTCACTCCCGTATCTACTTTAACGCATGCTGTGGAGAAATAAGGGGAGTCTACAAATTCAATTACTACAGCTCTCAGTCACTAAACAAAAAATAACGCATGCATTAAGATAAAGAAAAACTACATAAAAAGCGAGAGGTAATATTTTAGAAATGCTTCGGTTACGAATACATCATTTCTGCGATAATTATCGGAGGCATTAAAGCGGTATTAGTCATTGCTGAAATGTGACTTTTCAAATTCGGTTAGTTTCAAATGGTTAAACAAGCTGACGTCGAATGCCCTTAGTAAACTACTAACAATACTGCTACTCGTCTACAGATGAATGAGACACAGTACCGTGAGAAGTCCATGAGCGGTCACTTTTTCGTCCACGCACTCCGTCGAAATTCGCCGAAAAGGATGATGGGATCCACGTACCTGCAAGAGGAGAGGAAAAAGTTATAAATGTTCCAAATACAAGGATGACAATGCTAATTATAGGCTATTATTAACTTCCGATGCCTCCAAGATAAGGAAAATAAAGCGGTCAACGACACGGTTGCCACCCACTAATCGCATGGAAACCGTCTCTTCCCACCAACACTTAAGACAGCGATGACAAAAGGCAATTAACGTTCGAAAAGAAACTCGTGAACTAAAATGGTCGTAATTCAAACAAAAAAAATTAAGATAATTCTAATGAACAAAATACACAGGTAATTTAAGTGAAAAGACGCTATATAAATGTATGATATCGAATTAACATAGGAACATTACTAAAGAGGACATGAAAGCGGAGGCCATAGGATGCCGCGTATTATTATCACTGGTTGCTAACTAAAAGTCAATTTGCGAGGCCTCCATGTCACTAAGGTTACAATACCTCATTGATAAAAAGCTGCGTATTTTCGAATTCAAAACTAATTTTCCAGCCAATTGTTAAATTATTCGAATGTGGGCGAAAGCTAAAGCAAACTTCATTTATTAAAAACTCGCAAGATTGCCCCGTCGTTGCTCGGAAGCCTTGGTTTGTAAACGTAAAAGTTATAGCATCTTATTGTTAGATCAGTTCCCATTTCATAGCACTGACCTTGTTGCCATAGTATTTAGCATTTTCCATTGTTACAAACCTATAAAAATACCGTTTTTAGGCGCGTTTCGCTTCCAGGCTGAGCACCTATTGTCGTCGGTCCGTCCGTCCGCATATTCGTTCTCGACTTCTACCGAACGGATTTTCATGAAATTTGATATTAAGGACTTTCAATCAAATATAATAAGAAAATCACAAAAATGAATCTCGTACGCCAATCAGGGGTACCACTTTACTGGCGACAAAAAATGAAATTTTCGTCATATCTCGTAAAGTATTGCTCATACCAAAATATTTTTCAAATAAAAGTTGTAGAACTGGTAAAGAAGAGTATTTCCTTTTCTATACATTTTTATCGTAGGAGTAGCCGTTATCGAGAAAATCAAACATGAATGTCTTAAATCGAGTTGAACTTCGAAAATTTCTTGCATGGTTACTTCTTCATTGTTGCTAACACAAACAATCTCTCAAACAAACGTTTAATTTTCTTACGTCTGCATGTAATATTATTAAACAGGAAGAAAATGGATTATTTATGATGAAGAAAAGAACTTTAAAACACAATTTCCCTTACGTACAGGTATATAATTTCTTTTAAATACTCCATTTCACGAAACGTGCCCATTTGTGATACGCTGCAGACTTTCTTAACTTGTTCATTATTAATAACTAAATTTACGATAAAACTTATTATAAGTATTCGAATTCTATCTTTTAAAAATATAACGTTGATTCTTTCAGCTTAATACATGTTTTTGTCCCGAATTCACATCTTCATTTTAAGGAATTTAAATTTGCAAAAGAATAAAAGCCTACACTCAAACAAACGATTTTTACGCGTTCTCTTATGGAAAAAAGCCAATCGCCTATATTGGCAGCACTGATTAATCTCGGTTGACCAAACCTTGACCATTCACTACATTAAGATGCAACTATGAACCGTAGCAAATTTGATTGTTCTATGTTTTATAGTTTGGGCGTGTATAATGAAACACACAAACCTTCGGATATATATATATATATACACACACATACACACACGCACGCGCGCGCGCACACACACACACATATATATATATATATATATACACTACGGAAGAGGAAAGGTAAATGAGGATATTTAGGATCACTAGGTGTTGAAGGAAAACCAGTGAACACCTACCGGAAGGAGAGTAGCTGGAGTGTTTGAGAGACACATTTGTAGAGTTTATTGGAGCTTTCGGGATGATCCCTTCGTCATATATATATATATATATATATATATATATACAGAGCCGTGCCGATGGGTGAGGCGACGAGGCAACCGCCTCAGGCGCCTCTCGAAGGGGGTCGCCCAAAATTTGACAAAAATGAAAACCTATTAAAATAAATTCATAAGGCCAGCCCGCGCCCGAGGCGTCAATATGGTTAGAGAGTTTAAACGACTTTTATATATCTATCCATTATTGCAAATTTCTCTTTTGTATTCCAAAGTGAATCACATATTAACGAGGCGACAACTTCGTATTTATTACAACAAAGCGTATAGTTGAACAAAAATTAACGGTATGTTTGTGAAATTTTTATATGCGCTGTTTGTTTAATTGGCCAGGCGTCAAAATATGATATCTCGAGCTGACAATGTATATTCATGATCTTTCCGATATCGTTTATTCCTTTTTAAACAATGCTGCAAAAACTCGTTTTTATATTGAATTGACCATGAGTTGGACAATAGCATATTGGTAGAAGAAACCCTCAGCCTGATAATGCATGGTTGAGTGAACGACTTTGTTACAAAAATAAAGGCGCAATATATCTCGGCTCTTGTGAAATAAATTCTGGCAACCTTCCTACGAAGACAAAAAATCGGTCCAACATACATTGTACAAACTTTCTCATATAATAATGCGTCGTATGAGCCGGTTCTTAGAAAATACAATTTTTGGTAAAGTTGCCCAAGAATAAACTAGCCATATATACATTCATTGAGAAAAATGAAATATGTAGTATTATTGCAGACCTATACTCAAGTAACGTTACGAAATCTGATAAAAATCGTTAGATCCGTTTTCGAGAAAATCGGATTGTTGTTTAAAATGCGTAAAATTAATTATTGAGCAATGTCAACCATTTCTAGGTATACTCTGCTCAGTATGATAAAATGCCTAAGTACGAGATTTCATTCACTTTCGCACAACCGTCTAGGCTCCAGAGCCAGTAACAGACAGACGGCATTTTTCCGATTCAGCGACACCTAAAACGTATATTTCCGTAAAAATCTCGAGGTCGAATTTTTTCGCGATAGCAATACTTTCTCGATGCTTCGTATGAGAAAGCAGAAATTGGGAGTGCTTCGTCGCCATTGGTGAAGTGCGAGAAAAAGAGAGAATGGGAAGGCGACGAGAGAGGAGGCAAGCTTTTTATCTTAACGCATTCATTGCGAGCATGAGCTGGAGAGAATAGCGGGGTAAACTGCAAGAAGAGAGGATAAACAAGCTGGCGAAATATGGTCACTATATGCGTCCATACGGTACGCTTCTCAAGGTTTCGAGGATGAAGCAGACGGAATGTGTTCTTTCTTGTCCTGTTTCTCGGTGGAAAGAGGAGGGGAAGGAGACTAGTTGGAAAGAGGAGAGGCGTGGAAGGGGACAAGAGCGTAAGTATTCATTTAGCTAGAATGTGCCCATAATATAGTATTTACTTCTTTTCTGCAGCCGTTTGATAGTCAACAACGTGTATTTCGATGACTCATTATGATATTTTAATTTTTAGGCGCGTTTCGCCTCCAGCGTGAGCGCCTATTGTCGTCGGCCTGTCCGTCCGTCTGTCTGTTTGTCTGACCGTCCGTCCGTCCGCATGTTCGTTCTCGGCTTCTACGGAACGGATTTTCATGAAATTTGATATTAAGGGCTTAAAATCAAAGCTGATAAGAAAATCGCAAAAATTAATGGCGTAAGACAATCAGGAGTACCACTTTACTGGTGACAAAAATGAACTTTCCGTCATATCTCGTAAAGTATTGCTCATATCCAAATATTTTTCGAATAAAACTTGCAGAACTAGTAAAGAAGAGTATTTGTTTTCGTATACATTATTATCGTAGGAGTAGCCGTTATTTAGAAAATCATACAAGAAAGTCTTAATTCGAGTAGAAGACAATTTCTTGCATGGTTATTTCATCATTGTGCTAAAACAAACAATCCCACAAAAGTACCATTGGTTTCCTTACGTGTGCATGTAATATTATTAAATAGGAAGAAAATGGATTATTTATAAAGAAGAAATGAACTTTAAAACGCTATTACTATTATGTGTAAGAAGCATCTATATATTATAGATATATAGGAGGATACAAAATTATGAGGCACTTCCAGATGTGCTAGAAACTTGAAATTTGGTAGGATTATAGGTTTCTGGTCACAACCGAAGAAAAAAATCCGAAATTGGTGAAATTTCTATTTTGAGGGGCTATTTTGGCCCCTTTTTGCCCCATTTTCTGCCCATAAGAAAACAGGTACATTGGTGTAGAGGTTTTTATATTTGCATTTTAAAATTACTTCCCATCAAGATACGAACTCGAGACTTAAACTATCGGATAGGATATAAATTATAGTTTCTTATTTTTGAAGACAGAATTCAAATCCGAATAGAATTAGCGTAAATTTATAGTTTTTATCGCCAAAAAGTGGTAATTTTTGTGGGTCTAACAATAGGCTTCCTAGGCAACTGGCTTAATCCTTTCATATGGGTAAGCTTTAAATGGGAATCAGAGGCTGATATTTTAATGCCTTTAATGTTAATCTATGCCTAATGAAGGAATTCCGATATTGTAATAATCCCTATTTTTGGGGCTGTTTTGCCCAGTATTGCTCCATACGAGAACAAATATTATGAGGCAGCTCCATATGACGTAGAGACTTGAAATTTGGCCTGGTTGTAAAAATTTTATTGCAACCGAAGATAAAATAAAACACTGCGAAAATTGCAAATTTTAAGGGCGGTTTTGCCCTATATATGACCCATACCGGTGTGAAAATGATACGGCAATTCCTAATGAGATACAAACATGAAATTTGGCAGAATTATGGGTTTTTAGTTACAACAGAAAGACGAAATCCAATATCGTTAATATTCGAAATCTTAGCGACTGTTTTGCCAAATAATTGTCCTATGCGACGAATAAAATTATAATGCACTTCTAAATGAGCTAAAAAGTTGAAATTTGATACAGTTATATGATTTTGTACAAAATTGATTGGGAATAATTTGAAATTGTAAAAATGATAAACTTTAAAAATGCGTGCAGAATGCAAGCACACATTAACTAGTATATATATATATATCATGTGTAATAAGCGTCTATATAGTATAGATATAAATATTAATTTTACGTTGACGTCTTTAGACATTTGTTTACAATTTATGTCGTTAAGATATGCGTTAAACGGCGTTTTGTTTCTACTTACTATGACGTCCCTGGAAAAAAATATATATAAATCCGGGGTCTGCTTCTATTCGGGTATTTACTAAAAACCCACAACTCTGCCAAATTAAGAATTGCCGTATAATTTTCACACTCGTATGGGGCAGAAATGGGGCAAAACCGTCCCTTATAAATTGGAATTTTTGCAATTTTCTAAGATCTGCATGAATGCCCCACCCACATTTAGCATAAAATCTACGAAATTTACGTTTTTGCCAAAAAAAATTGTGGAAATTTTTGGAGCGTCGGCTTAAATCCGGAGTCGGCTTCTATTCGGGCAGATACGGTATGTACATTTGGGGAAGGCACCTTATATGTAATACTATTCGGAATGCCTCTTAATTTGGTGAAAGGAGGAAGCTTCTTTTGGTTCTATCTTGCAGAAATATTTATCCAACCTGTGTAGAATAACTTGCTGCGTTTCTTGTTACAGTTCCCTGTAAATGTTGATAGGAAGCATTTTCTTTTAATTATAAGAAAGGACTCATAGCTCCCAAGTCATAATGACTTGAGAGTCAAGAGTCAACTCAAGTCTTTCAGTGTGATTGCACCCTCAGGGATCATAATATGAAAGTACACTACTCCTGATGTCCTAACTAAATATTGTCTTTTATAAAAATTTCTTTTTTTCAAAATTTCAAGATAAATGTATACATGAGTAAAAACAAGTGAGGGAAGAATTGCAGGTCAAATTACATAATGCACTTTTTTTCTTGTTTTAGGATTATGACATCATAAAATGATTCTTTGGTTGAGATCGATTGCCTCATCTATTATATAAAAGTGTATGTATGTGTGTATCATGATTTTAAAACTCGAAAACTACAGATCGTAAAAGCAAGAGAAAGGTATCATTTTAAACGGCATTTTGTTACTACTGGCTATGAGGTCCCTGAAAAAATATTTTTGTTTGCTAAAGTGTCCCGGGTTCGAATCCAGGAGACAATTATATTTTCCCATAAGTTTGCAAGGGATTTTCGATTTTTCAGAGTGCAAGGTTTTCTTCCTTTGTTCGTTAAAATACGTAAATATGAACCGATTTTCTTCTTTTTTGCGCTATTGGACGGCTAAAACTCTATACTATCTTATTCTTGCCATGTTTATACGTTACACCCTCGAAGTTTTCAGAAATACGCATTCTTTTTCGAACTTTTGCGGATTTTTCGTACTCTTCCAGGGCGTTGCCAAGGCGACCGTCATTGTTGCCTCCGATTCAATTACTATCAACTATACCTTCAAGTAGGTGAAAGAATAGCGTTATTCGCTTCGCACTTTTTTTTAACATACGCATCGAAATTAATGAAGCATAGCAACGTAAATATTTACGGATAATTATTTTGCTGACTGCGTATGGGAAGCATTTCTAGATGTGTCAATAACTTGTGTATAACAAACAAGCTCCCAGCGTAATGAGTTTTATTTTAAATTTTGCAATTAATTTGTTTTTTTGTTTTGTTTCATCGTTTGAATGCTGGAATCTTACATTTTTGTAAGTAGAACCATAATATTACACATCTGTAATCCTTATTAAAGCAAATAGGCTCACGCATCAATAAAAAATTAGATAAGAATAGGGACGCACGTTACTTTGTAAACACATTATATGGTTATCTTCTCTTCATTAAATAAACGGTTGCATTGACGTCGTCTTTATAGTAGGTCTTGTAAGAAGTTAAAAGCAGTCGTTGATAGACACTTGAAGAAAAGCAATTGTTTGTGAGTTCGTCTATAAGAGTGCAACGATAATCATTGGAACTAAGGTAAGGTAGAGCTACAAGCGCAGCTATAGCTGACAGAGAAAAAAAGAGGAGCCAGAGATCAAAGGAAGAGTATTGTAGGAAAGAGAGAGAAAGAGATGCGGAAGCTCATAGGATTGCCCGTGTAGATGAGGAGCGGAGAGTACAAGAAAGACAAAGAAATAGGGAAACACGTTAAATGAATAGGGAACAAAGAAGATCTAACCTAGGACCGAACTATTTAGATTATTTGCATTTCATTTATTTCATTAATTATTCAATCAAAATTATTTCACTAAACTTTCAGTTTATTTAAATCGCGTTAAGGATCGGAGATCCGGGGCTGCCCTACTAGTATATATAAATATAACTTAAATACAATTTTACCATTCCCTCCACTGACTCCCTTATGAAGAATGCCGGTGAATGTCGAAAGCCCTTTCAAAATGAATACGTATATTAAACGGACGAACAAACAAAGATGCGTGAGCAAATGTTGGTTCAGTTCAATAATGAAACAAAACCACCATTCGTGAAACACATTCTTTTCTCAACCCGAGCGTCGCTCTCCGTCGAATCTATTCCTGCGGATTTTCACCCCTCCATATCACTTAAAGCCTAACTAAATTCCTATCTCAAAAAAAATTATCAATAAGAGTACAATAAAAAATTGACAAGAGTATTTCACCGGCCATGATTCGTCATTTTTTTCTCATCCCTCTGGATATGTTGCATCGTCTGAGCAGCGTAACCACAATGAGCAAAAAGAAAAGTAGGTATTGACATGGAGGGCGAAGAAAAGGGAAGCAACCATTTCCGCCGGAAACAATAAAAGATTTCTCGTGAGAGGCAAAAAAACGGAAGAACAGATGCCTCTGGCGTTACGGAGCCGATTGTCCTTTTTTACCGGGAAATTGTCGTTTTTATTCGATCGGGCGGAGTCCTGCGCGCGTTTCAGCCACGCGATTGGTGAAATTGTTATTATTCGAGTTTGCCGATGAATGACTTGAAGGCAAAACCTCGATGAACACAAAATTAAATTTCGTTTCGCTTAAAAATATAGCATTAGGAGTGTCGCACGGAGCTTATTAGTGCCAAACAAACCTTTTTCCGCTTACCACTCGAACACTTTTGTTAACACTGTTTTTTTCTTCATCTATTGAC